>CM066572.1:0-612500 GCA_033816785.1 Picus viridis
AAATGTTCACAAGGGGCAAGGAACAATAATGGATGGGAGGGGGACAAAAAAACAAGAGAGTAATACAAAACCAGCCTTCCTGGAGAAGCGTGGAGGCAGCAGAGAGAGGAATCAGGGCTGACCACGTGGCAGAGGAGCAGGAGGGCAGCTGCAGTAGCTCTCATACAGCAGAGGCAGGAGCCAAGAAGCTGTCCCAACAGCTACAATGTCCTGCTTTTATACCCTAGCTAGGCAGGGAGGGGGAGTGGAACAGACTCAGCCTCCCAGGCGAGAAATGCTCTGCAGGGAGTGAAAAGTACCTGCAAGCCCTCCACCCTGCTTTGTTCTTTTGTTTTTCAAAAAGGGTGTTAACCCACCACAATCCACCCCTTTGTTCCACTTCCTCTCTCCTGCCATAGCCCCTTCATGCAATCTTGACACTTCTTGACACAATCCTGATGTTGAGATCCCTGAGGCAAGTCCCTTGTTTTCCCGGCTCGCTCTCTCCCAGGGCAAGTCTCTCTCTCTCTCTGGTGATGCTCAATGTAGGTGCTGCTTAAATCAGGAATCAGTTTGTCTTTGAAAGGGAAATGGAGAGATCAGGAACAGTCCGTTGCTGTAGGGACATCGGGCACAGTCCGTTGCTGTAGGGACATCGGGCACAGGTGCAGATGAGATGATGCAGGAGCTCTCTGGGTTGGTGAGCAGTGTGTACATTGTGTCCTGGATGCTAGGCTCGTATTAGGCTAGGAGGGAGAAACTTAGAACAACTTATAACTATTTACACAATGACTATACTACATTGATAATTGTTGCCCCCCCCACCCCGAGTTCATCCCTTCTCAGCCAGAGTCATGTTCCGCTGTGGGATACACTGAATGTCCCCGGTTTCTAACATGACCCAGTAGGTGTGACCAGGCCCCTCAGCTGAGACCACCCCTCGGGTTGGTTTGCCCCCACCAGCAGCAGGAAAAACCCACACTGCCTTTCCCAGCAGGTTCTTCTCAGCAATCATAGGAACTCCATCTCCATCCACTGTTTGCAGCAGGTGGGACTGGGCAGGACCAGCTCGGTTCACAGATCCTCTGCTGTTCACTAACCAAGTGGCTTGAGCTAAGTGTCTTTCCCAGTTCCTGAAGGTTCCACCCCCAAGGCTTTTAGGGTGGTCTTTAGCAAGCCATTGTAGCGCTCGATCTTCCCGGCAGCTGGTGCATGGTATGGGATGTGGTAAATCCACTCAATCCCATGTTCCTTTGCCCAGTCTCTTATGAGGTGGTTCTTGAAATGGGTTCCATTGTCTGACTCAATTCTCCCAGGGGTGCCGTGTCTCCATAGGATCTGTCTCTCCAGGCCCAGGATGGTGTTGCGAGCAGTGGCATGAGGTACTGGGTAGGTCTCCAGCCACCCTGTACTTGCCTCCACCATGGTCAGTACGTGCTGCTTGCCGCTGTGAGACCGAGGAAGGGTGATGTAGTCGATCTGCCAGGCCTCTCCGTACCTATATTTTGACCATCTCCCCCATACCACAGAGGCTTCATGCGCTTGGCCTGCTTGATGGCAGCACAGATGTCACACTCATGGATGACCTGTGAGATGGCCTCCATAGAGATGTCCACGGATCTGTCCCGAGCCCACCGGTATGTGGCATCTCTCCCTTGGTGGCCAGAAGTGTCATGGGCCCAGCGAGCTAAGAACAGCTCACCCTTGTGTTCCCAATCCAAGTCTATTTGGGAGATTTTAGCAGCCAGGTCTGCTTGGTGGTTGTGCTGGTGTTCTTCATTGGCTCTGCTCTTGGGGACGTGTGCATCTATGTGCCGTACCTTTGTTGGCAGCTTGTCCAGGCGGGCAGCGATGTCTTGCCACAGCTCAGCGGCCCAAACAGGCTTCCCTTTTCTCTGCCACCCGTTCCTCCTCCATTCTTTCAACCACCCCCACAAGGCATTGGCTACCATCCAGGAGTCAGTGTAGAGGTACAGCACTGGCCAGTTCTCCCGTTCCGCTATATCCAAGGCCAGCTGGACAGCTTTTACCTCTGCGTACTGACTGGATTCGCCTTTTCCATCCCTTGCTTCTGCCACTTGCCTTGTTGGGCTCCAGACAGCTGCCTTCCATCTCCGCTTGCTTCCCACAAGCCGGCAGGACCCATCTGTAAATAGGGCATAGCCCTTCTCATGGTCAGGGAGATCGTTGTATGGGGGAGCCTCCTCAGCACGGGTCACTGTCTGCTCTGGTGGCATTCCCAAGTCAGCACCCTCTGGCCAGTTGGTGATCACTTCCACTATGCCAGGGCGTTCAAAGCTCCCCATTCGAGCTCGCTGAGTTATCAGGGCCATCCACTTACTCCAGGTGGCATCTGTGGCATGATGTGGGGTTGAGCCTCTTCCTTTGAACATCCAGGTCAGGACCGGAAGCCTTGGAGCCAGAAATAGAGGTGACTCAGTCCCAATTACCTCAGAGGCAGCCCGGACACCCTCATAGGCAGCTAGGATTTCCTTTTCTGTAGCGGTGTAGTTGGCCTCGGAGCCTTTGTACCCCTTACTCCAGAAACCTAGGGGCCTGCCCCTGGCTTCACCAGGAGCCTTCTGCCACAAGCTCCATGTAGGACCATTCTCACCGGCCGCAGTGTACAGCACATTCTTGATCTCTGGTCCAGTTCGAACAGGTCCCAGAGCCATAGCATGGACCACCTCTCGTTTGATCTGGTCGAATGCCACCTGCTGCTCAGGTCCCCACACAAAATCATTTTTCTTCCTTGTTACATGGAAGAGAGGCTTCACAATCTGACTGTACCCGGGAATGTGCATTTTCCAGAAGCCCACAAGCCCCAAAAAGGACTGTGTCTCCTTCTTGTTCGTGGGCTGCACCATAGTGGCTACCCTGTTCACCACCTCCTGAGGGATGTGGCGACGGCCATCCTGCCATTGAACGCCCAGGAACTGGATCTCCCTGGCAGGCCCTTTCACCTTACTTCTCTTGATGGCGAAGCCAGCCTCCAGCAGGATATCGATTATCTTCTCACCCTTCTGGTAGACTTCCTCTGCTGTCTCACCCCATACGATGATGTCATCGATGAACTGCAGGTGCTCAGGGGCTCCACCTTTCTCTAAGGCAGTCTGGATCACCTCATGGCAGATGGTTGAGCTATGGACCCAGCCCTGAGGCAACCGATTCCATTGATACTGTACTCCCCTCCAGGTGAAAGCAAACTGTGGCCTGCATTCTTCTGCAATGGGAATGGAGAAAAAGGCATTAGCAATGTCAATTGTGGCATACCGCTTGGCCGCCTTCGATTCTAGCTCGTACTGGAGCTCCAGCATGTCCGGCACGGCAGCGCTGATCGGAGGAGTCACCTCATTCAGGCCACGGTAGTCCACGGTCAGTCTCCATTCCCCATTCGCCTTCCGCACTGGCCATATCGGGCTGTTGAAGGGGGAGTGAGCCTTGCTGATCACCTTCTGGCTCTCCAGTCGTCGAATCAGTTGGTGTATGGGGTGCAGGGAGTCTCTGTTGGTCCTGTATTGCCTGCGATGTACTATGCGAGAGGCAATAGGTAACTTCAAATCCTGCACCTTATGGCTGCCCACTGCGGAGGGGTCATCTGACAGCTCAGGCTTGGTGGACAGCTGTTCTTTGCCTGCAGTCTCCACAGCTGCCACCCCAAACGCCCACTTGTGCCCCTTAGGGTCCTTGAAGCATCCCTCCCGCAGAAAGTCAATGCCAAGAATGCAAGGTGCATCTGGACCAGTCACTATGTCGTGCTTGCCCCATTCATTCCCGGTCAGGCTTATCTCAGCTTGCAGTACAGTCAGGTCTTGTGAGCCCCCTGTGACTCCCTGAATGCTTATGGGTTCAGCCCCTTTGTACCTCGATGGTATCAGGGTGCATTGGGCCCCTGTGTCCACCAGAGCTCGGTACTTCTGGGCTTCTGAAGTGCCAGGCCATTTTATATACACATCCCAGTATACTCTGTTGTCCCTGGCCTCCACCTGGCTGGAGGTAGGGCACCTCTAATGCTGGCGGCGATGTCCACACTTGTCACAGGGTCCTGTGTTACTAGGGGAAGGGTCTCTTGAGCGAGAGGGACCACTCTGGGAAACTGGGGCAGCCCTTCTTCTGGATGAGTTATCCCCGTGGTGCCCACCTTGCAGTTCCCGCACTCTGTTCCAGAGGGCAGAGGTGGGTTGGCGATGCCAGGTGTCCATGTCCTCTCCGTGGTCACAGAGGAACCTCCACAGAGACCCCCTTGACATCCCCTGATTGGCTTGGGGTGATCTCCTAGGGGAAAGTCGCTTGTTCCTGATCGCTGAAACCTGGATCCATTCTGACGGGGAAGGGGAAAAGGAGGCGTCGCTCCCCCTTTTCAGTTCAGACATGGAGGTCTTGATCTCTTTGACAATGTCTTTAGCCATAGTTTCTATGGCTGAGATCAGGGGTTTCTGATTTACGCTGTCCTCATATTCCCTTAAATCATTGGCAAACTCACAGACAGTTTTAGGACTTCCATCCTGTCCAGTCAGGAGTATACCTCCTAGTGTGTGAGCATATTTCTGAGGGGCACCCTGGGTGAGTTTCTTTACGAAGGGCCGTCTCATGGGCACCTCATCTGGGTCCGAGGGGAGCTGGCCATCCCCATAAATTATTTCCAGCACAGCCATCTGTCTCGGGTAGCGAATGCCCTGTTCCATTGTTGTCCATCTAACTGGGGCCCAGGGCAGGTCATCTCTTGAGTGGTACCGGCTCTTGATGGCATTGAGGATCCGGGCCCAGAGAGTGTGTGTTCCATCGAGTTTGGCTAACTCTTTGTCCAGACCAGCATCACGAGTCAGGGAGCCTAAGAGCTTCGCTTCCCTCTTATCCAGGTCCACTGTGTCCACCCCCTCGTCCCAGCATCTCAGGGCCCAGCTCAGTATTGGCTCACCCTCTTTCCTTGCATAATCCAGACGAGTTTGCCTTAGTTCCTTTCTGGGTAACGATGTAACAGTTATTTCCTGGTCTGACTCATCTTCATCCACCGCTGGGTTCTGTGAAGTGCTGGGGCCTGCTGAGGTTCCTTCCTCACCATCTGTGCTTGGTGATGATTTTTGACTTCTTTTCCTGCGTGTGGTGACTGGTGCTAGAGAGACTGTGTTGGCAGGAGCATCAGGGGTTAACTGTGGAACTGCTGGTGGGGGGGCAAACCCTTGTGCCTGGGGCTCAGGCTGAGATGTGGCACACTCATTACAACCCGACCCCTCCCTCTTTGTGTTTACCGAGTGCTTACAATGCCCACAGCAGACATGCCCCCAGTCGTTAAAGAGTGCAAAGGAGTATGTTATCACCCTCCAAACAGCTCTTAATGGGTTAGCTCGTCCCCCACCCAACACGGTCACAGCAAACGCCCCTATAAGGATTACATTCAAGCATATGGAGCATATTGCAATGTACAGCAATTTTCCATCACAGGCACTTTTATCTACACCATTGGTTTCATAGCCTGCTTCAGGAAACTTTCCTGTGTTAGCAAAGTTACCACTGACAGTGAAATTCAATGAATTCAGGAGATATATGCCCAGCTTCATTGGTAAAGTTTTCATCCATTTGATCAGCATCTCTATCATTAAACACACCACATGGTAAGTTATTAATTTGTAGATGTGGGTCCAAAAGATCCAGACAAACACCCACGCAAAGGCTTGGACCATCAGGTTCTTCAAAATTGCCATCTCTACTTCCAGTCCCTTTTTCGGAAAAAGTATTGCTTTTCCAATGCAAGATTAATTCCCAAGCCCCACGTTGGAGGCGCCAAAAATTGTGGTGGTTTGAGCCTTAACTGGAAGTTAGGAGCTCAGATGGGGCAAGGCTGAGAATCTCCTCCCCCCACTTCCCCTCCCCCTCTCCTTCCTCCCAACAGAGAGGGGAGAAAAGGAAGGAGCAAATTTACCAAACAATAATTTGGACTCGGCTTGGAAGTAGAGAGGTAAAGAGTTGTCTTTAAGCAATATATAATATATTATATATATATATATATATATATATAACAATAACTGAAGAAATGTTCACAAGGGGCAAGGAACAATAATGGATGGGAGGGGGACAAAAAAACAAGAGAGTAATACAAAACCAGCCTTCCTGGAGAAGCGTGGAGGCAGCAGAGAGAGGAATCAGGGCTGACCACGTGGCAGAGGAGCAGGAGGGCAGCTGCAGTAGCTCTCATACAGCAGAGGCAGGAGCCAAGAAGCTGTCCCAACAGCTACAATGTCCTGCTTTTATACCCTAGCTAGGCAGGGAGGGGGAGTGGAACAGACTCAGCCTCCCAGGCGAGAAATGCTCTGCAGGGAGTGAAAAGTACCTGCAAGCCCTCCACCCTGCTTTGTTCTTTTGTTAACCCAAAAAAAAGGGTGTTAACCCACCAAAAAAGGGTGAGTTAACCCTATAGAGGCCTTGAAAGCTTGCATAGAGGTCATGGGAAGGGAGGCCTTGAGAGCCTCCATAGAGGGCGCGGGAGCTCCTATAGAGGCCTTGAGAGGCTCCATAGAGGCCTTTGGAGCCCCTATAGAGGCATTGAGAGACTTGATAGAGGCCACGGGAGCCCATGTAGAGGCCTTGAGAGCCTCCATAGAGGCCGCAGGAGCCCCTATAGAGGCCTCGAGAGACTCAATAGAGGCTGCAGGAGCCCCTATCGAGGTCTTGAGAGCCTCCATAGTGACTTTTGGAGCCCCGATTGAGGCCTTGAGATCCCCTATAGAGGCCACGGGAGCCCCTATAGAGGCCTTCAGAGCCTTCATATAGGCTGCGGGAGCCCCTCTACAGGCCTTGAGAGACTCCATAGAGGCTGAGGGCGTCCCTATAAAGGCCTTGAGTGCCTCCATGTAGGCCGTGGGAGACCCTATAGAGGCCTAGAGAGCCTCCACAGGGGCGGCGAGAGCCCCTATAGAGGCCTTCAGAGGCTCCATAGAGGCCACGGGAGTCCCTAGAGAGGCCTTGTGAGCCTCCATAGTGTCCTTTGGAGCCCCTATAGAGGCATTGAGGCCCTCCATAGAGGCTGCGGGAGCCCCGACAGAGCCCTTGAGAGACTCATGTAGGCCGCGGGAGCCCCTCTAGAGGCCGTAAGATCCTCCATAGTGGCCTTTGGCGCCCATATAGAGGCCTTGGGAGCCTCCATATAGGACGCTGGAGCCCTTATAGAATCCTTGAGAGCCTCCAGACAGGCCGTGAGAGCCCAAAGAGAGGCCTTGAGAGTGTCCATGAAGGTCGCAGGAGCCCCTATAGAAGCCTTGAGAGCCTCCATAGAGGCCAAGGGAGCCCCAATAGAGGCCTTGAGAGGCTCCATATAGGCTGCGGGTGCCCCATAGAGGCTCTTGAGAGGCACCATAGAGGCCTTTGGAGTCCAAATAGAGGCCTTGAGAGCCTCCAGATAGGCTGTGGGAGCTCCTATAGAGGCCGCCCGAGCCCGGATAGTGGCCCTGAGAGCCTCCCAAGAGGACTTTGGAACCCCTATAGAGGCCTTGAGAGCCTCCATAGTGTCCCTTGGAGCTGCTAGAGCGGCCTTGAGAGCCTCCATAGAGGCCACGGGAGCCCCTACAGAGGCCTTGAGAGCCTCCATAGAGGCCGCGGGAGCCCCTACAGAGGTCTTTATTTGCGGCACAATCCCCTATAGAGGGTTTGAGATCCTCCATAGTAGCCGTGTGAGCCCCTATAGAGGCCTCGAGGGCCTGCGTAGTGGCCTTTGGGGCCCCAATAGAGGAGGCGGGGAGGGGCGGGGCCTATGGTCCCTTAGGGACTATGGGGGGCGGAGCCTAGGATGCATAAGGGTCTATGGGGAGGGGTGGGGCCTAGGGTGCATAAGGGGCTATGGGGAGGGTCGGGGCCTAGGGTGCATAAGGGGCTATGGGGAGGGGGCGGGGCCTAGGGACAATTAGGGGCTATAGGCAGGGGTGGGGTCTAGGGTCAATTAGGGGCTGTGGGGAGGGGCGGGGCCTAGGCTCCCTTAAAGGCTATGGTGATGGGCAGGGCCTAGGGTCCCAGAGGGGCTATGGGCAGGGGCGGGGCCTAGGGTCCCTCCGGGGCTAGGGTGAGGGGCGGGTCCTAGGGTCCCTTAGAGACTATGGGGGGCGGGGCCTAGCATCCATTAGGAGCCTCCATAAAGGCCGCCCGAGCCCAGACAGTGGCCCTGAGAGCCTCCCAAGAGGACTTTGGAACCCCCATAGAGGCCTTGAAAGCCTCCATAGTGTCCCTTGGAGCTGCTAGAGCGGCCTTGAGAGCCTCCATAGAGGCCACGGGAGCCCCTACAGAGGCCTTGAGAGCCTCCATAGATGCCTGTGGAGCCCCTATAGAGGCCTCGAGATCCTCCTTAGAGGCCACGGGAGCCCATATAGAGGCCTTGAGTGCCACCATATAGGCCGCGGGAGCTCCTATAGTGGCCTTTGGAGCCCCTCTAGAGGCCTTGAGAGCCTCCATAGAGCCCACGGGAGCTCCAATAGAGGCCTTGAAAGACTACATAGAGGCTGTGTAGCCCCTATAGAGGCCTTTCGAGCCCCTTTAGAGGCTTTGAGAGCCTCAATAGAGGCCTTGGGAGCCCCTATAGTGGCCTTGAGAGTGTCCATAGAGGCCGTTGGAGCCCCTATAGCATAGGCCTTAAGAGCCTCCACAGGGGCCGCGAGAGCCCCTATAGAGGCCTTGAGAGCCTCCATAGAGGCCTTTGTTGCCCCTATAGAGTCTTCGAGTGCCTCCATTGTGGCCTTTGGAGCCCAAATAGTGGCCTTGTGAGCCCCCATAGATTCCATGGGAGCCCCTATAGAGGCCTTGAGAGACTCCATAGAGGCCGCAGGAGCCCCTATAGAGGCCTTGAGAGGCTCCATAGAGGCAACGGGAGTCCCTAGAGAGGCCTTGTGAGCCTCCATAGTGGCCTTTGGCGCCCATATAGAGGCCTTGGGAGCCTCCATATAGGACGCTGGAGCCCTTATAGAATCCTTGAGAGCCTCCATAGAGGCCGTGAGAGCCCAAAGAGAGGCCTTGAGAGTGTCCATGAAGGTCGCAGGAGCCCCTATAGAAGCCTTGAGAGCCTCCATAGAGGCCAAGGGTGTGGTGGTTTGCACTGGGTGCCCTCTGCTGCATGGCACACTTCCTGTGTCCAGGAGTCCAGCCCAGTGGGTGGACACAGGAAAACCGTGTATCTCCTACCACAATCCCCTGCACCGCTATAAGACCTTGCGTGGGGTCCGCCTCTTTCTATTTCTTCCCTCGCCGGCGCACGGTAACTGGGGGAGACCCTCCCAGCCTTGGGCCTGGCTAGGCCCAAGGCCAGGGGGATCCCCAGGCCTGGCCAGCTGAGACTAGCCTACCAGTGGGGGGGGGGGAAGAACGAGCCCTGGGGGTCTTGGGCCCACGCTCAGGTGGGGATGGGGTACATCCGGGTGTGTGTTGGGGTTACTTTTGTCACTGTTTCTGGTTTCTTTTGTGCACCTTCACTTCTTCTATTTAAACTTTTTTCCATCACTTCTGCAATCCGTTTGTTGGAGTCGTTATTTTGCCTGTGGTGGGGAGGGTGGCTATCTCGACCCACTACAAAGGGAGTCCCAATAGAGGAGTTGAGAGGCTCCATATAGGCTGCGGGTGCCCCATAGAGGCTCTTGAGAGGCTCCATAGAGGCCTTTGGAGGCCCTACAGAGGCCTCGAGGGCCTCCATAGTGGCCTTTGGAGCCCAAATAGAGGCCTTGAGGGCCTCCATAGTGGCCTTTGGAGCCCAAATAGAGGCCTTGAGAGCCTCCATAGTGGCCTTTGGAGCCCCTATACAGGCCTTGAGAGCCTCCATAAAGGCCGCGGGAACCCCTGTAGAGGCCTTGAAAGCTTGCATAGAGGCCGTGGGAGTCCCTAGGGAGGCCTTGAGAGCCTCCATAGTGGCATTTGGAGCTCCTATAGAGGCCTTGAGAGCCTCCATAGAGCCTGCGGGAGCTCCAATAGAGGTCTTGAAAGGCTCCTTAGAGGCTGTGTAGCCCCTATAAAGGCCTTTCAAGCCCTTTAGAGGCTTTGAGAGCATCAATAGAGGCCTTTGGCGCCCATATAGAGGCCTTGACAGCCTCCAGACAGGCCGTGATAGCCCAAAGAGAGGCCTTGAGAGCGTCCATGAAGGCTGCGGTAGCCCCTATAGAGGCCTTGAGAGCCTCCATAGAGGCCTTTGGAGGCCCTATAGAGGCCTCAAGTGCCTCCATAGTGGCCTTTGTAGCCCCAATAGAGGCCTTGAGAGCCTCCATAGAGGCCGCGGGAGCCCCTATAGAGGCCTTGAAAGCTTGCATAGAGGTCGTGGGAGTCGCTAGGGAGGCCTTGAGAGCCTCCATAGAGGGCGCGGGAGCTCCTATAGAGGCCTTGAGAGGCTACATAGAGGCCTTTGGAGCCCCTATAGAGGCATTGAGAGACTTGATAGAGGCCACGGGAGCCCATGTAGAGGCCTTGAGAGCCTCCATAGAGGACGCAGGAGCCCCTATAGAGGCCTCGAGAGACTCAATAGAGGCTGCAGGAGCCCCTATCGAGGTCTTGAGAGCCTCCATAGTGGCTTTTGGAGCCCCGATTGAGGCCTTGAGATCCCCTATAGAGGCCACGGGAGCCCCTATAGAGGCCTTCAGAGCCTTCATATAGGCTGCGGGAGCCCCTCTACAGGCCTTGAGAGACTCCATAGAGGCCGAGGGCGTCCCTATAAAGGCCTTGAGTGCCTCCATGTAGGCCGTGGGAGACCCTATAGAGGCCTAGAGAGCCTCCACAGGGGCGGCGAGAGCCCCTATAGAGGCCGTCAGAGGCTCCATAGAGGCCACGGGAGTCCCTAGAGAGGCCTTGTGAGCCTCCATAGTGTCCTTTGGAGCCCCTATAGAGGCATTGAGGCCCTCCATAGAGGCTGCGGGAGCCCCGACAGAGCCCTTGAGAGACTCATGTAGGCCGCGGGAGCCCCTCTAGAGGCCGTGAGATCCTCCATAGTGGCCTTTGGCGCCTCTATAGAGGCCTTGGGAGCCTCCATATAGGACGCTGGAGCCCTTATAGAATCCTTGAGAGCCTCCAGACAGGCCGCGAGAGCCCAAAGAGAGGCCTTGAGAGTGTCCATGAAGGTCGCAGGAGCCCCTATAGAAGCCTTGAGAGCCTCCATAGAGGCCAAGGGAGCCCCAGTAGAGGCCTTGAGAGGCTCCATATAGGCTGCGGGTGCCCCATAGAGGCTCTTGAGAGGCACCATAGAGGCCTTTGGAGACACTACAGAGGCCTTGAGTGCCTCCATACTGGCCTTTGGAGCCCCTATACAGGCCTTGGGAGCCTCCATAGAGGCCTTGAGAGACTCCATAGTGGCTTTTGCAGCCCATATAAAGGCCTTGAGAACCTCCATATTGGACATGGAAGCCTCTATAGAGGCCTTGAGAGGCTCCATATGGGCCGCGGGGAGCCCCATAGAGGCCTTGAGAGCCTCTATAGCATCTGACATAGCCCCTATAGAGGCCATGAAAGCCTTCACTGAGGCCTTTGGAGCGTCTATAGAGGAACTGAGAGCCTCCACCGAGGCCGCCGGAGCCCCTGTAGAGGCCTTGAGTGCCTCCATGTAGGCCATGGGAGACCCTATAGAGGCCTTGAGAGGCTCCATAGAGGCTGTGTAGCCCCTATAGAGGCCTATCGAGCCCCTTTAGAGGCTTTGAGAGCCTCAATAGAGGCCTTTGGAGCCCCTATAGTGGCCTTGAGAGCTTCCATAGAGGCCTTTGGAGCCCCTATAGAGGCCTTAAGAGCCTCCATAGAGGATGCGGGAGCCCCAATAGAGGCCTTAAGTGCCTCCATAGTGGCCGTTGGAGCCCCTACAGAGGCATTGAGAGCCTCCATAGAGGCCATGGGAGACCCTATAGAGGCCTTGAGAGGCTCCATAGTGGCCTTCGGAGCCCCTATAGAGGCATTGAGAGCCTCTTTAGAGGCCTTCAGAGACTCCATAGTGGCTTTTGCAGCCCATATAAAGGCCTTGAGAGCCTCCATAGAGGCCACGGAAGCCTCTATAGAGGTCTTGAGAGGCTCCATATAGGCCGTGGGAGCCCCATAGAGGCTCTTGAGAGGCTCCATAGAGGCCTTTGGAGACCCTATAGAGGCCTTGAGAGCCTCCATAGCAGCCGACATAGCCCCTATAGAGGCCATGAATGCCTTCACAGAGGCCTTTGGAGCGTCCAGAGAGGAACTGAGAGCCTCCATACAGGCCGCGGGAGACCCCTCCCCAGCCTTGTTGCCCTTCTCTGGACACCTTCCAGCAACTCAACATCTTCCCTAAACTGAGGGGCCCAGACCTGCACACAGGACTCAAGGTGTGGCCTAACCAGTGCTGAGCACAGGGCACAATGACCTCCCTGCTCCTGCTGGCCACACTCTTCTAACATTTCAGGGGAGCTTTGTGAGGCCAGCCTTCTCACTCTACTTTGATACCTCCCAGGCTTGAAGGATGGAGACATGTCCCCACAACACTGCAGAGCTAACAGTTCCAAAAAGCCACAGAGTGGCTGTAAAGGACAGGACCCCAGCGTGGGGCTGGACTCTGACACCATTTCTGTTTCCAGATGAAATGGAGAAGGCTTCCTTTTGCACCACACAGCTTCCCTCCCAAGCAGGTGGCTGAACTGAACTTCAATGGCACTGTCTGGGTCCTGCTCATACATTTTCCTTCTACTGTGCTTGGGATGAAAGAAAAAGTGCTGAGGCTCCATTAGAGTTGCAAAACTGTGCTGTCTGAGATTGCTGCCCTGGGGTCTGCTGTGCAAGAAAGACAAATGGAAAAGGCAATTTCCCCTGAAATCCCTGCTGCCCTTCGCTTCAGCTTTTGACTCTAATCCTCCTTCCTTGTAAGAACTTTATTATTTGTTTAATGCTTTCCTCTTGCTCCTCTGGAAGTGAGGGAATTAAGAGAAACAGGATGATTAATAGCTGCTCGTGGAGACAGTAACCTGACAGCCCCTTCCCACCAGCTCGAGCCTGTGGCACCGGGAGCCCATGGGGACAGGGATGCTGCCAAGCTGTGATGGAGGGAGCTATGCCCAGGCCTGTAGCTGCAGCACTGGGGCAGTCTGAGACCTGTGCCCCAACTCACACCTGAATCAGAATCAAGCCTGTGCCCCAGCCCACACCTGAATCAGACCCAAGCCTGTGCCCCAACTCACACCTGAATCAGACCCAAGCCTGTGCCCCAACTCACACCTGAATCAGACCCAAGCCTGTGCCCCAACTCACACCTGAATCAGACTCAAGCCTGTGCCCCAACTCACACCTGAATCAGACCCAAGCCTGTGCCCCAACTCACACCTGAATCAGACTCAAGCCTGTGCCCCAACTCACACCTGAATCAGACCCAAGCCTGTGCCCCAACTCACACCTGAATCAGACCCAAGCCTGTGCCCCAACTCACACCTGAATCAGACCCAAGCCTGTGCCCCAACTCACACCTGAATCAGACTCAAGCCTGTGCCCCAACTCACACCTGAATCAGACCCAAGCCTGTGCCCCAACTCACACCTGAATCAGACCAAGCCTGTGCCCCAACTCACACCTGAATCAGACTCAATTGCCCCAACTCACACCTGAATCAGACCCAAGCCTGTGCCCCAGCCCACACTAAATCAGCCAGACTCAAGCCTCATGGGCACAGAAAGGAAACCACCACTGCTTATTCTTGTAGAGAACCAAGGACACAATGCCAGGGTTCCCACACAGAGGAAGGAGAGTTCCAAGAGGTGGGAGGTGAGTCTGAAGAAGTGCCAGAGAGGCAGTGGCAGCCTGGCCACACTGTTTGCTGAAGTGGGCAGAAGGTCACTGTGCCCTCTGCTGTGCCCTGATGGGCTGGCTTGCCTCGGGCACCAGGTCCTTCTGCTGCTGCTCAATCCAGCTGGGTACACAGGTACAAGGCTTGCCAGGTCAAGGCTTGGGAGGTGGCTGAACCATGGAAGAGTGGAACAGGGAGCTGCATTTCAAAGAATCATGGAACACTGGAGGTTGGAAGGGACCTCCAGTCCGACCCCCTGCCACAGCAGCATCACCCAGAGTGATGAGTGATGCACAGCAATGCATCCAGGTGGGGTTGGAAAGGCTCCAGAGAAGGAGACTCCACAACCTCTCTGGGCAGCCTGCTCCAGGGCTCTGCCACCCTCACTGCAAAGAAGTTTCTCCTCATGTTGAGCTGAAACCTTCTCTCTCCAAGTTTGTATCCATTGCTCCTTGGCTTATTCCTTTGCACCACCCAAAAGAGCTTGGGCCCCTCCACTTGACCCCCACCCCTCAGATATTGATAGACATTGATCAGATCCCCTCTCAGCCTTCTCTTCTCCAGACTAAACAGCCCCAGGGCTCTCAGTCTCTCTTCACAGGGGGAGATGCTCAAGTCCCCTAAGCATCCTCCTGGCTCTCCCTTGCACTCTCTCCAGCAGGTCTCTGTCTCTCTTGAACTGGGAGCCCAAAACTGGACACAGGATTGCAGGTCTGGCCTCAGCAGGGCAGAGCAGAGGGGGAGAAGAACCTCCCTAGCCCTGCTGGCCACACTTTGCTTGGGGCACCCCAGGATGCCATTGGCTCTCCTGACCACGAGGGCACCTTGCTGTCCCATGCAGAACTTGCTGTCCACCAGCACTCCAAGGCCTTTCTCCAGGGAGCAGCTCTCCAGCAGGGCAGCTCCTAAGCTGTCCTGGTGCCTGCTGTTATTCCTCCCCAGATGCAGGACCCTGCACTCATCCTTCTTGAACTTCCTGAGGTTTTAGGACTGTGATTGCTTTCTCTGCCTTTAATTACAAGTGGAAATGTAGACATTATGCTGCTTGGGAAGATTCTCATTCTCCACGTGGCAGCGAGCTGACTGTGCTTCCGAAAGAGCTCTCTGAATGAGCAATGCAAAGGGAATGAGAAAAGGTGTGCTTGAAAAGGAAAGGCTTTCCTGCCACTGCAATGATGGGATGAGCACAAGCAAAGCAGACCTGAAGGGGGAACTGTGCATCAAAAGCAAACAGAGCTCATCCCACTGGAAGAGGAGAACCAACTGCTAGTCCCATCGGCCCCTGTGAAACAACAGACTCCGGAACTGCCTGGTTTATTCCGGGTAAAACCTCGAACCTGGAGTGAGAATGGACCTGGGCTCAAGCAGTCACATTCAGCAATGCCTCTTCAGCTTAGCAAAATAGATTTGTCACCTCAGGTTTGCTCTCCTGTCCCAGCACGACCTGCTCTCCTGCTGGAAGCCCGTGCTGCTTGACATGCCTCAGAGGCGCTGCCTGCAGCCCCTTCGGAGGCTCACCAGGCTCTGGCACTCGTGTCAAGAGACAGAAAAGCCAGCTGCAATGATGTGAAATTGCAGGTGCTGCTCTGTCCTCCAACTCAGAAGCTGAGCTGAAGAATTCTTCTTCTTCTATGCCCAGGTGACTGCCTGGTGGATGTGGGGCAGGCTGTGGATGTGGTCTACCTGGACTCCAGCAAGGCCTTTGACACCGTCCCCCACAGCAAACTGCTGGCCAAGCTGTCAGCCCCTGCCTTGGACAGCAGCACTCTGAGCTGGGTTAGGAACTGGCTGGAGGCTGAGCCCAGAGAGTGGTGGTGAATGGTGCCACATCCAGCTGGCAGCCAGGCACTAGTGGTGTGCCCCAGGGATCAGTGCTGGGCCCCATCCTCTTTAACATCTTCATTGATGATCTGGATGAGGGGATTGAGACAGTCATCAGCAAGCTTGCAGATGACACCAAGTTGGGAGCAGATGTTGGTCAGTTAGAGGGTAGAAGGGCTCTCCAAAGGGACCTTGACAGCCTGGGCAGATGGGCAGAGTCCAACAGGATGGCATTCAACAAATCCAAGTGCCAGGTGCTGCACTTTGGCCACAGCAACCCCATGCAGAGCTACAGGCTGGGGTCAGAGTGGCTGGAGAGCTGCCAAACAGAGAGGGACCTGGGGGTGCTGATTGACAGCTGCCTAAACATGAGCCAGCAGTGTGCCCAGGTGGTCAAGAAGGCCAATGGCATCCTGGCCTGCATCAGGAACAGTGTGGCCAGCAGGAGCAGGGAGGTCATTGTGCCCCTGTACTCTGCACTGGTTAGGCCACACCTTGAGTCCTGTGTCCAGTTCTGGGCCTCTCAGTTTAGGAAGGACATTGAGACACTTGAAGGTGTCCAGAGAAGGGCAACAAGGCTGGGGAGGGGTCTGGAGCACAGCCCTGTGAGGAGAGGCTGAGGGAGCTGGGGTTGCTTAGCTTGGAGAAGAGGAGGCTCAGGGGAGACCTCATTGCTCTCTACAACTTCCTGAAAGGTGGTTGTAGCCAGGTGGGGGTTGGTCTCTTCTCTCTAGCAACCAGCACCAGAACAAGAGGACACAGTCTCAGGCTGTGCCAGGGGAAGTTTAGGCTGGAGGTGAGGAGAAAGTTCTTCACAGAGAGAGTCATTCACCATTGGAATGTGCTGCCCAGGGAGGTGGTGGAGTCGCCATCCCTGGAGGTGTTCAAGAGGGGACTGGATGTGGCACTTGGTGCCATGGTCTAGTCATGAGGTCTGTGGTGACAGGTTGGACTTGATGATCTTTGAGGTCTCTTCCAACCTTGGTGATTCTGTGATACTGTGATTTGACTGCCTTTTGCTGAGAACAGGTTAAACAATGGGGACAAGAGGTGGCAGTGGAGTCACCCGCTGCAGCAGTGTCACTCAGGAGCTTCCCCTGATGCCAGGAGTAGTGCTGGCTGTGATCTGCTGAAGTGGGGGAGCGTGGAAAGGTCCTCCCAGCTTCCTGCAATGCTCTGTCATGGGGATGCTCTCCAGTTCTGGGACTCTTAGATGGTCTCCCATGGGCAGGGAGACACTGAATGAAATCCAGCAAGGGTAGAGGCTGGCACCTGGGACAGCACAACCCTGGGGATCAGGATAGGTTGGGGACTGACCTGTTGGAGAGCAGCAAAGGGAAAAGGGACCAAGGGGTTCTGGTGGAAAACAGGATGTCCAGGAGCCAGCAATGTGCTCTTGTGGACATGAAGGCCAAGGGCATCCTGGGGTGGATTAGAAGGGCTGTGTAGGTCCAGAGAAGTTCTCCTGCCCCTCTACTCTGCCCTGCTTAGGCCACATCTGGAATATTGTGTCCAGTTCTGGGCCCTTCAGTTCAAGAAGAACCTCAGGGAACTGCATGAGAGAGTCCAGCACAGACCCACAAAGCTGCTGCAGGCAGTGGAACATCCCCCTGTGAGGACAGGCTGAGGGACCTGGGGCTTGGAGATTGGAGCAGAGGAGCCTGAGGGTGACCTCATGGCTGGTGATAAAGATGTGCAGGGCAGTGTGGGGAGGATGGAGCCAGGCTCTGCTCAGAGATGTCCAAGGACAGCACAAGGGGCACTGGGGGCAAGCTGGAGCAAGAGGAGGTGCCACAGGAACAGAAGGGAAAACATTTCCCCTGTGAGGGTGGAAGAGGCCTGGAGCAGGCTGCCCAGAGAGGTTGTGGAGTCTCCTCTGGAGCCTTTCCAACCCCACCTGGATGTGTTCCTGTGTGCCCTGCCCTGGGTGATGCTGCTGTGGCAGGGGGTTGGCCTGGCTGATCTCTGGAGGTCCCTTCCAACCCCTAGCATTTGTGGTTCTGTGACAGGGACAGCACAGAGGAACCTTCCCTTTCCCATGACACAGCCCTCAGTACAAAACCAGGTCAGCCGCCAGCAGCAAAGCTCTCCTGCCAGGACGAATGCCTCCCTCCTCATCGAGTGGTGTCTGAGAGGGCATCAGGAGGACGGACAACCTTCCCCTCCTTCTCCTTCGGCACGCAGCATGGGCCGAGGCAAAACGTGCAAAGGGAGCTGCTGCCCCCTGCTGCATTCGGTGCCGTGCAGCACAGCCAGTCAAGGCCACTCGCTGAACTCTGGGGATAAAAATAGCCCCTGAGCAGCTGCTCTTTCCAGCAGCGTTCCTCACCCCGTGCAGCAGAGGAGGCAGGACCCCGAGGGGAGGCACTCTGCTCCTGCCAGCAATGCACAGAGGATGCTGCCATGTGCAAGGCAGGGAGCTGCAGGTCCTGCTACCATCTTCTGCCTTTTCCTCACATCACCTGCCTGTCCTCCCACCTTTACAATGCCCCAAGAGTGAAATGTGATAGCTGTGGAAAGAGAAACTCTTTCTTGTGTGTCTTTGTCACTGCTAAAACAGAGCTTAGTGCTGCTGAGAGCCCTGAATTCATCACTGCCTGCCACATTCTTCTTCCCAAGCTACAGAAACTCCTCACAGCTTGTGCTGATCTCCAGATCTCATCCTATTGCAGAGACCTCTGACTTCACCCTGTCCTTACCTGCTCAACACTGGCAGCCCTAAAAGCCTGGCCAGGGCTTTAAGTGCCTTATTCCTTCCTGCACAAGCGTTGCACTGAGCTGCTCAGCCATCTCTTTACAAACTCTCCCTGGGGACCAGAGCACTCTGGCACCTCTTGGGCAGGCTGAAGCAAAGAGCAAAACAAACCAGGGATGAAGAAACCATGAGCCCCTCCTTTCCTTCTGTCATCTGCCCTTCGACCAACAAGTTCTGCACCATGAGGCTGGTGGCACACTGCAACAGGTTGTCCAGGAAGGTAGTTGAGGCTCCATCCCTGGGGAGGCTCAAGAGAGCTCTGGGCAACCTGATCTGCTTGAGGGTGTCCCTGCCGACTGCAGGGGGATTGGAATGGATGAGCTTTGGAGGTCCTTTCAAACCCAGACCATTCTATGATTCTATGACTCTATGATCTGTAACTCTATGACTCTATGATTCCATGATTCTGTGACTCCATGACTCTATGGTTCTATGACTCCATGATTCCATGATTCTATGACTCCATGACTCTATGGTTCTATGACTCCATGACTCTATGGTTCTATGA
Source organism: Picus viridis (assembly GCA_033816785.1). NCBI lineage: Eukaryota > Metazoa > Chordata > Aves > Piciformes > Picidae > Picus > Picus viridis. The sequence continues at coordinate 18,799 of CM066572.1, forward strand.
CTCCATGACTCTATGATTCGATGACTCCGTGATTCTATGATTCTATGATTCCTTGATTCCATGACTCTATGACTCTACGGCTCTATGACTACGACTCGATGACTCTATGACTCTATGATTCTATGATTCTGTGATTCTATGACTCCATGAGTTTATGACCCCATGATTCTATGACTCTGTGATTCTATGACTCCATGACTCTATGACTATGATTCTATGACTGATTCTATGACTCCATGACTCCATGACTCCATGACTCTATGATTCTATGACTCTATGATTCCATGACTCTATGATTCCATGACTCTATTGGTTTATGACTGACTATGGTTCTATGATTCTTTGACTCTATGACTCCATGACTCTATGATTCTATGACTCTATGATTCCATGACTCTATGACTCTATGACTCCGTGATTCTCTCTATGACTCTATGATTCCATGACTCTATGATTCCATGACTCTATGACTTTATGACTCTATGTTTCTATGACTCTATGACTCCATGACTCCATGACTCTATTACTTTATGACTGTATGGTTCTATGACTGATTCTTTGACTCTATGACTCCATGACTCTATGATTCTATGACTCTATGGTTCTATGACTCTATGACTCTATGACTCCATGACTCCATGACTCTATTACTTTATGACTGTATGGTTCTATGATTCTTTGACTCTATGACTCCATGACTCTATGATTCTATGACTCTATGGTTCTATGACTCTATGACTCTATGACTCCATGACTCCATGACTCTATTACTTTATGACTGTATGGTTCTATGACTCTATGACTCTATGACTCCATGACTCCATGACTCTATGACTCCATGACTCTATGATTCCATGACTCTGTGACTTTATGACTCTATGATTCTATGATTCTTTGACTCTATGATTCTATGGTTCTATGACTCTATGATTCCATGACTCTATGCCTTTATGACTCTATGGTTCTATGATTCTATGACTCTGTGACTCCATGATTCTATGATTCTATGACTCTATGACTTTATGACAGTATGGTTCTATGATTCTATGACTCTATGACTCCATGACTCTGTGACCCTATGACTACGATTCTATGATTCTATGACTCCATGACTCTCTGACTCCATGACCCTATGACTATGATTCTATGATTCTATGACTCTATGAGTCCATGACTCTATGACTCCATGACTCTATGACTCTATGATTCAGTATCAGAAGGGAAATGGGCCACAGCTGGATGCTTTTTAATGTGAATAAGGCACTTGGATATTCTGGAGTGGGAGCTGATGAGACATCCTCGGTGAGACTTCACTCCGGCACACAGCAGAGCAGATTGCCATCGACCCCTGCCTCGGGCCAGGCCAGCTTAGATCAAGCAGGAAACCAAATGTTGATGTGTCAGAGATTTCTTAGCTCTGAGGTACTCCACCACAGTGAAATATTTGTGCCACAGAAATGGGATTCCATGCCCTCGCTGTTGTTTTCTCACACTGCTTGAACGCCCACGAGGGCTTCCCATGAAGGCCTGCAGGAAGCAGGGAGGGGCTTGCTGATGCCATAATTATCCTGAAAGGCTTGCATTGCTTCTTTTCTTATTGGATTAGCATTGAAAGCCCCAAGTGTGAGCTTACTGTGGGGTGCTTCAGTGTCATTAGATGTTAGAGGATGAGTAGATGATGTTAGAGGATGAGTAGATGGGTATATGCCAGGCAGGAGCTTAATCTGTCACTTGGAAGCAGGCAGAAATGCCACTTTGTCATCTCTGCACTGTAGCCATAAAATCCCAGGATCCCAGGATGTAAGGGGGCAGAAGGGAGCTCTGGAGATCATAGAATCATAGAATCAATAAGGTTGGAAAAGACCTCAAAGATCATCAAGTCGAACCTGTCACCCAAGCCCTCATGACTACTAAACCATGGCTCCTCTTCCAGTCCACTCCCCCTGCCAGAGCAGGACCACAGAATCCAGCACAGGTGACACAGGAATGCATCCAAATGGGGCTGGAAAGTCTCCAGAGGAGGAGACTCCACAACCTCTCTGGGCAGCCTGTTCCAGGGCTCTGTGACCCTCACAGTGAAGAAGTTCCTCCACATGTTGAGGTGGAACCTCCTGACCCAGCTGCAGGACCTTCCACTTGATCTTGTTGAACTTCCTGAGGCTGGCTTGGGATCAGCTCTGCAGCCTGTCCAGCTCCCCCTGGAAGGATCCCTTCCCTGCAGTGTGTCAAACAGCCCACACAGCTAGGTGCCATCATTGCAAGGGGAAAATCTGACACTCGTGGAAGATCAGCAGAGGCAAGGAGCTGGGCAAGGTTTACCAGGCCTCAGCAGCACTGGATGCCAAGGGCAGCTGTGGCAGGCCCCACTTCAGCTTTTCCTTCCTCTCAGGGTACAGAATACAGAATTAACCAGGTTGGAAAAGACCTCAGAGATCATCGAGTCCAACCTATCACCCAACAACCTCTAATCAACTCAACCATGGCTCCGAGTGCCTCATTCAGTCTCCTCCTAAACACCTCCAGGGATGGTGACTCCACCACCTCCCTGGGCAGCACATCCCAATGGCCAATCTATCTTGCTGGGAAGAACTTCTTCCTAACATCCAGCTTCAACCTCCCCTGGCACAGCTTGAGACTGTGTCCTCTTGTTCTGGTGCTGGTTGCCTGGGAGAAGAGACCAACCCCCACCTGGCCACAGCCTCCCTTCAGGGAGTTGTAGACAGCAAGAAGGTCTTCCCTGAGTCTCCTCTTCTCCAGGCTCAACACCCCCAGCTCCTTCTGCCACTCCTCACAGGACTTGTGCTCCAGACCCCCTCTTCCTGAAGCCTGAGCTCGTGCCCTTTATCACTGTGAGCTTTATTTACAGGCTGGGGAAATGGCAGGGTGTCCTTTAAGATGAAAGGAAGCAGAACACAAGGGAGAAAGGAAGGTTTTGAAGAAGCAAAAGATCTGAGTGTAGAACTGTTTAGAGAAGTCTGTATAAACAGCCCTGCCTGGCTGCTATCTCACATTTTAGCCACAGCTTTTTGGGAGCCTTTAACTAGATAATGAAGGGAGCTTCAGGCTTTGGACTCCCTGGTGCATCTGCCATTTAACAACACCTCTTTCCTCCTGCCTTTGCAGCTGACCCCAGTGTCACTTTCCTCTGCCTTTCATGGCTCATTTTCCTTCTCTGTTCTCTCACCAGTTGCCAGCAGGTAACAGCCACTGCTTTAGCATTTAAATGGTTTTTTGTCCTGAAGGTGCCAGAAAGCCTTTTGCAGCCTCCTGGCCCCATCCAGTCCATTCCAGCCTATGAAAGAGGATTAATTGCTGTGCTGCTAATAGCAGCCCATGTGTGATGGGTACACACAGATTAATCCAGGCTCAGCAAGGGGCAGATGACCATCGCAGGCACCAAACAGAGATGTTCCCTACCACCCCCAGCCCCACTGCATTATGCACAGCATGGGGGAAAGAGCAGCTGATGCCAGGCAGTTGAGTAGGATGTCAACAGCCTGGTCCAGTGCCAGAACCCCCTCTGGTAGTCCAAAGTGGGACCCTGGACTCCAGGCTGCTTGTGACTGCCCAGGCTACAGAAATAGACTTCAGCTCCCAGGGCACTGCACTCAGATCCAGCCCAGGGCTCAGCCAGGCAGACAGCAACACACTGAAGCACAGAGTGTTAGAGGTTGGAAGGGACCTCCAGAGATCATCCAGCCCAACCTGCATCTAGGTGGGGTTTTGAAAGTCTCCAGAGAAGGAGTCTCCACAAGCTCTCCAGGGTTGCTCACAGCCTGCTCCAGGGTTCTGTCACCCTCACAGCAAGGAGGTTTACCCTAATGTTGAGGTGAAACCTTCTGTGTTCAAGTTTATACCCACTGCTCCTTGTCTCATTACTGTGCACCACCAAGAAGAGCTTGTCTCCTTCTCTGGAGCCTTTCCAACCCCACCTGGATGCATTCCTGTGCAGACTACCCTGGGTGATGCTGCTGTGGCAGGGGGGTTGGACTGGATGATCTCTGGAGGTCCCTTCCAGCCCCTAACATTGTGTGATTCTGATAAGTCAATATGACCAACAGATCCCAGGATGTTAGGGGTTGGAAGGGACCTTGAGATCTTCAAGTCCACACCCTCCTGCTCTGGAACAGACTGCCCAGGGGGTTGTGGAGTCTCCTTCTCTGGTGATATTCAAAACCCACTTGGATGAGTTCCTGTGTGATCTGCCCTGAGTGATGCTGCTGTGGCAGGGGGGTCAGACTGGCTGATCTTTGGAGGTCCCTTCCAGCCTCTAACATTCTGTGTGATTCTGTGATACTGTGAATTCTTTCCAGCAATGTTAACTCCTTCTTGGGGGAAATATAATGCAATAAAATAAAATGATTCATGCAGAAAATTCCCATGGGGCCCTGCTGTAATATCTTTGCTATTTGAAGTGCTGGTATGCAACCAAACTGCATCCTGCCACCCACTTATGGACATCACTGTCATCCAGAGGATGCAGCCTGGAATGTAGCCAGTCACATAGAAGAGTTTGAGTTGATCATAGAGTCACAGGATGTCAAGGGTTGGAAGGGACCTCTGGAGATCTTCCAGTCCACCCCCTGCCAGAGCAAGACCAGAGAATCCAGCACAGGTCACACAGGAACACATCCAGACAGGGCTGGAAAGGCTCCAGAGAAGGAGACTCCACAACCTCTCTGGGCAGCCTGCTCCAGGGCTCTGCCACCCTCACTGCAAAGAAGTTTCTCCTCATGTTGAGGTGGAACCTCCTGTGCTGTAGTTTCCATCCATTGCCCCTTGTCCTATCTGTCCTGGATGGACAAAAAAGCCTCAAAATGGCTCTGAACCAGACAATGAGGCAGAAGCTTCTTTGGGCTTGCCTGGACATGTTTCAGAGCCAGGATGAGCCAGGTGGGCGTGCTTTTGGCCACGTTTGGAAAGAAGGCTTTCTATAGGTTGCAATACCAGGGTTGACCCCTAGACCTGTGCTGCTCCTGGCCATTATTGTCTCGGGAAACCTATAAATATCAGCCCGAAGGGCCAGAGCTTTGTCTTGCCATTGTCCACGCTCTGGAAGGAACCACATCCCTCGCTTGGAAGCTGAACTGTGTTCCAGTTTACCCAGACCAGACAGCAAAGACCCCTCGCTATTCTCAGCGTTGTAAAGCCCAGAGGACAGATCCTTGTCTTGCTGGGCCGAGAGGCGAAGCCCCAGAGGAGCCGAGTCCCCGGGACAGTTTCGTTTGATTGGAGCAAGGAGCGAGCGCTGCTGCAAAAGGACCACAGCCGAGAAACCTCCTCTCTACAAAGCTTTTGGCTACAAACCCTTTGGGACCAAATCCTGTCTCAGCAATAAGCTGTAGACCCCAACGGAAAGTGAAACTCTGCTCCTGCAGCTTCCACGTGCATCTATTGCAGGTCTGTTGCCCTGGGGAGGGGGTTCCCCCCACGTTGTAGGCAACCGCCGGCTGCAGTGCCGAGGTTTCTTTGCTTTACAGTTTAAAGTGATGTTTGTTGTTTCTGGATTTTTGTGCATGTTGTTTAAACTGTTATTTGTTCCTGCTGGTGAGGTCTCTGTTCCACGACCGAAACCCCTCGAACCTGTAAATAGGTTTTCTTTAATATTTTTTGTGGGATTTTTGTGATTAAAAAAGATTAATTTTTTTAAATTAATCGCTCCATTTATTGAACATTAATTTATCCTTTTATAGACCAAAACACTATCCCAGGGCACAAGTGAGCAGAGACTGTCCCTGTCCCTTCCTTCCTGACCCACAGCCCTCAGATATTGATAGACATTGATCAGATCCCCTTTCAGTCTTCTCCTCTCCAGACTAAACAGCCCCAGGGCTCTCAGCCTCTCCTCACCAGGCAGTGCTCCAGGCCCTTCAGCATCCTTGGAGCCTTTCCTTGGACAGCAGATCCCTGTCCCTCTTGAACTGGGGAGCCCAGAGCTGGATGCAATATTCCAGGTGAGGTCTCAGCAGGGCAGAGTAGAGGGGAGGAGAACCTCATTGGATCTGTTGGACACACTCCTCTGAATGCAGCCCAGGATCCCTTTGGCCTTCTTGGCCACAAAGGCTGCAGCCTTGGACTTAGCCAGTCACATACCAGAATCTGACCTGATCTAAGGTCAATTTATTTTACCTCATCCTATAGGGAGATCTCACTAACAGGCCATTAAAAATAAAACACAGAACAAAACAAGGTAAGAAAGAGGGGAAAAAAGAATATGTCTAGAGATTCATGGAACAGGTTGGGTTGGGTTGGAAAAGACCTTAAAGATCATCTAGTTCCAACCCTCCTGAGTTTAAAGCCCTTGCTCTGCTCACAGCTGTACTGCTGACTCACAGGTGTCTGCCTGAATTCCAGCTTCTGAGGAGAATTAGGCCCTGCAGGTCTCCCATGCAGAGGGCAGGTGTGGGAAGCAGCTGAAGGTTCATGCTTTCACATAGTATCATAGTATCAGTCAGGGTTGGAAGGGACCACAAGGATCATCTAGTTCCAACCCCTGCCATGGGCAGGGACACCCCACACTAGATCAGGCTGGCCACAGCCTCATCCAGCCTGGCCTTAAACACCTCCAGGGACGGGGCCTCAACCACCTCCCTGGACAGCCCATTCCAGGGCTTCACCACTCTCATGGGGAAGAACTTCTTCCTCACATCTAGCCTGAATCTCCCCACCTCCAGCTTCATTCCATTCCCCCTAGTCCTATCACTACCTGAGATCCTGACAAGTCCCTCCCCAGCCTTCCTGTAGGCCCCCTTCAGATCCTGGAAGGCCACAATGAGGTCACCTGGGAGCCTTCTCTTCTCCAGACTGAACAGCCCCAACTCCTTCAGTCTGTCCTCACAGGAGAGGTGCTCCAGCCCTCTGCTCATCCTCGTGGCCCTTCTCTGGACACCTTCCAGCACCTCCAGATCCCTCCTGTAATAGGGGCTCCAGAACTGGAGGCAGTACTCCAGGTGGGGTCTCACCAGAGCTGAGTAGAGGGGGAGAATCACCTCCCTTGACCTGCTGGTCACACTTCTCCTGATGCAGCCCAGGAGCTGATTGGCTTTCCGGGCTGCAAGTGCACATTGAGAGCTCCTGTTGAGCTTCTCCTCCCCCAGCACCCCCAAGTCTCTCTCCTCAGGGCTGCTCTTCAGCCAGTCCCTGCCCAGCCTGGATTTGTGCCTGGGGTTGCCTCGACCCAGATGCAGGACCCTGCCCTTGGTCTTGTTGAAGCTCCTGAGGTTGGCTTGTGCCCACCTCTCCAGCCTGTCCAGGTCCCTCTGGATGGCATCCCTTCCCTCCAGCTGTCTGCTGCACCACACAGCTTGGTGTCATCAGCAAACTTGCTGAGGGTGCACTCGATGCCACTGTCCATGGCACCCACAGAGATGTTGAACAAGACAGGTCCCAGGACTGGTCCCATCACTTGCACTTTGAATGCATTTTGGAATGAGTGGAAGGACAAGCCCTGGGTTCACTCTGCCAAGAGTCTGCATGCCTCCTCTGATGCATTTAATGCCTTAGAGCTGGGGGAAATTAACAAGCAAAGAGAAGATGTTGTCAGAAGTTGGGCAGGGTGAGGGGGAGAGAAACCTCTCCCAGGTCACTTGCTTAGCATCCATCTGCTGCAGGCAGAGGAGTGTGGGCAGCAGGGCAAGAGAGGGGATACTGCCCCTTGAGTCTGGTCTGCTGAGACCCCACCTCCAATCCTGTATTTCACCACTCTCACTGTGCAGAAGTTCCTCCTGATGGCCAACCTAAATCTGCCCTGCTCCAGTTTCAAACCATTGCCCCTCATCCTATCCCCACAGGCTCTTCTGAACAGGCCCTCCCCAGCCTGACTGTAGGTCCTCTTCAGATACTGAAATCACAGAATCACAGAATGTTAGAGCTTGGCCCCCCACCCCCCCACACCCTCACCTATTGATAGACATTGATCAGATCCCCTCTCAGCCTTCTCTTCTCCACACTAAACAGCCCCAGGGCTCTCAGTCTCTCTTCACAGGGGAGATGCTCAAGTCCCCTAAGCATCCTCCTGGCTCTCCCTTGCACTCTCTCCAGCAGGTCTCTGTCTCTCTTGAACTGGGGAGCCCAGAACTGGACCCAGGATTGCAGGTGTGGCCTCAGCAGGGCAGAGCAGAGGGGGAGAAGAACCTCCCTAGCCCTGCTGGCCACACTTTGCTTGGGGCACCCCAGGATGCCATTGGCTCTCTTGGCCACCAGGGCACCTTGCTGTCCCATGCAGAACTTGCTGTCCACCAGCACTCCAAGGCCTTTCTCCATGGAGCTGCTCTCCAGCAGGGCAGCTCCTAAGCTGTCCTGGTGCCTGCTGTTATTCCTCCCCAGATGCAGGACCCTGTACTTGTCCTTCTTGAGCTTCCTGAGGTTTGCCTGCACCCAGCTCTTAGCCTGTCCAGATGTGGTTGGATGGCAGCACAGCCTGACAGGGGTCAGCCTCCCCCAGTTTTGTACCAGCAATGAACTTGCTGAGGGTACAAAAGCTATGGGGGATGGCTGATGCAGCTCTGATATCAGGAGAATCAATTCCCAAAGACCACAGGGAAGTATATTCCTATGAAAAAAGCAGTAACCGAAGCTCAGCTTGGAGCAACCATTCCAACTCCCTTCCATTGCTCTGTGCACAAAGCTGCACAGGGCTGTGCCCACTGCTCCCAGATGAAACAAAGCCAAGGAACAGTTTGCAGCTTAGGGATGGGTAGATCAGGATAGCTTGACCTCACACAGGTGATCTCAGGACTAGGGCTAAGGACTGCAAACAAGCCCCTTGGCCAGAAGCCCATAAAGTCCTACTCAGCAGGCCTCGTGCTCTGTGGGGGTGGTCAGCCCTCAGTGGCACACAGCTTCTGCAGGCTCTCTGTGGACTCTTTGGAAGAGTTTCCACTTCCAGCACTGCCCAGGCACCACGAGTAGGAGAGCACAAATGCTGAGCTTCTGCTTCAGCACAGACGTACTTCTGCACAAGTCACTTGGCTGCTGCTGCTGGCCAGGATGCCCAGGCAGCAGAGTTTGAAACGGCTCCCTCTCATCAGTCCTTGCTTGGTTGGGACAGAGGTTAGGTGGATTGGGTGGAGAAATAATGTAGGAATCACAGAATCACAGACTGTTAGGGACTGGAAGGGACCTCGAGAGACCATCCAGTCCAAGCCCCCTGCCAGAGCATGGTCACCCAGGGCAGGTCACACAGGAACACATCCAGGTGGGGTTTGAACATCTTCAGAGAGGGAGACTCCACAGCCCCTCTGGGCAACCTGCTCCAGGGCTCTGTCACCTCACAGGGAAAAAATCTTCCTCCTGTTTCCATGGCACTTCCTATGCCTCAGCTTCCACCAGTGCCCCTTGTGCTGGCATTGGGCATTGAATCCACTTTTCTCCTCTGAGAAATGCCCCAGGTCACGGAGGTCTGCAGCAGCAGCCCTTTCTCAGTGCTGCCAGGCAGAGTTCTGGCCTGCTGTTTGTGGTTTCCATCTTATCAAGCCCTGTTTGCAGGTCAAACACAAGCACCCTGCCCAACACGGGCAGCCAGTGCCACAGGCCAGGAGCACGCCCGCAGCAGGCAGCCCCAGGGCTTAGCAGCCAGAGAAAGCTGCACCTCTACCCTGAAGTTTGCTTTGCAAACAAGTGCAGAGCCTCGGGCCAACGCTGATCTCAGTTCTGAGTGGCTGCTGGCAGAGGTGTAAGCTGATACAGCTCACTCAGGCTTGGATTTCAGAGCTATCAGTGTCATTGGGCACCGCTTTCTACCAGTCAGTGTGACTTAGAATCACAGAATGGTCTGGGCCAGAAGGGACCCCGAAGCTCATCCAGCCCAGCCCCCTCTGCAGCCAGCAGGGACATCCCCAGCTAGATCAGGTTGCTCAGAGCCCTGCTCAGCCTCATCTTGAATGTCTCCAGGCATGGAGCCACAACCACCTCCCTGGGCAATCTGTTGCAGTGTTCCAACACCCTCATGGTGCAGAACTTGTTTCTCACATCCAACCTAAATCTGCTCTGCTCTAGTTTGAAGCCATTGCCCCTGGTCCTGTCCCTGCAGGCCTCTGCAAACAGTCTCTCTCCATCCTTCTTGTAGCCCCCTTCAGGTACTGGCAGGCTGCTATTAGGTCTCCCTGGAGCCTTCTCTCCTCCAGGCTGAACACCCCCAGCTCCCTCAGCCTGTCCTCCTAGCAGACGTGCTCCAACCCCTTGATCATTTTTGTGGCCCTCCTCTGGACCTCTCCACCAGGTCCATGTCCTTTCTGTGTTGAGGGCTCCAGACCTGAACACAGTACTCCAGGTGAGGTCTCACCAGAGTGGAGTGACAGAATCACCTCACAGAATCACAGAATGTTAGGGGTTGGAAAGGATCTTGAAAGCTCATCCAGTCCAACCCCCTGACAGAGCAGGGTCACCCAGGGCAGGTCACACAGGAACACATCCAGGTGGGGCTGGAATATCTCCAGAGAGGGAGACTCCACAACCCCCCTGGGCAGCCTGTTCCAGGGCTCTGGCACCCTCACAGGGAAAAAATCTTCCTCCTGTTTCCATGGCACTTCCTCTGCCTCAACTTCCACCAGTGCCCCTTGTGCTGTCCTTGGGCATTTCATTTCATCTATCACAAAGGCAGGACAGTGCTGAGCTTTCCTCAAGACCAAAGGGATTGGTCTGTTCCTCCACAATCAGTCAGGGACAGAACTCAGCTTTTTGTGCAGTGGTGCCAAGGATGTAGGTACTTGGTGAGGATGGTTTTCAGTTTCTTGTGAAAGCACAAACTAGAGAGATCTCAGAGGTCTTTTCCAACCTGGTTAATTCTATTCTATTCTATTCTATTCTATTCTATTCTATTCTATTCTATTCTATTCTATTCTATTCTATTCTTTCTATTCTACATGTAATGATCTCACTTTGCTTCACACAACCTCTGACCAACTTTGTACCCAGGAATGGGATCCAAGGGCTGGAGCAGCTCTGCTGTGAGGATAGGCTGAGGGAGCTGGGGGTGCTCAGCCTGGAGAAGAGGAGTCTCTGGGGGACCTTAGAGCTGCCTTCCAGTACCTGAAGGGATCCTCCAGGAAGGCTGCAGAGAGACTTTTCCTGAGGGTGTCTAGAGACAGGCCAAGGGGGAATGGTTTGAAGGTGAGGGAGAGCAGGGTGAGACTGGAGCTGAGGAAGAAGTTCTTGAGTGTGAGGTTGGTGAGACTCTGGAATAGGCTGCTGATGGAGGTTGTGGCTGCCTCCTGCCTGGGGGTGTTCCAGACCAGGCTGGATGAGGCCTTGAGCAGCTGAGTCTAGTTGAGGGGTGTCCCTGCCCGTGGTGGTGAGGTTGGAGTAGATGATCTCTGAGGTCCCTTCAAACCTAACCCATTCTGTGATCCTCTGAAGCAAAGGACTCCACTCAGACTGGATGTGGCCCTGGGCAGCCTGCTCTCGTTTGAGGAGTCCCTGCTGACTGCAGGGGGGTTGGATAAGAGGAATTTTGAGGGTCCCTCCAACCCCTAACTCCCTGCTTGACAACTTCCAAGCCTGTGAGCTTAAATGCCACCACTCCCTGTTTAATGGCTTGCTGGTGGCTTCCAGGAAAGCCCTGGATTGATGTTGAAGTTCTCTCAGTTAATTGCCATTAAGAAACATTCAGAGGCCTTCCTGCTCATAGCTCTCTGATCTTTTCCTTTGTGTTCATCACCTGTGCCATGAATTGCAATGCAGATTGGCTGGCTGGCTACCTTGGCCTGAATTTATGGATCCTCACAACCTCAAGGGGAGACGTTGTAAGATGTATCTGCAGGGAAAATTCACTCCTGAGCAAACCTACAGCTTCCTTTTATCCCAGAGAACCACACCTGGCCCCTGCCAGGAAAGGTCTCACTTCACCTGTCCAGGACCTTCTGCTTCAGTCAGCTACAACAACCTGCAATCATTTTCTTCTGACCAGAAGATTAAAAAGTGCAAAGCCAATCTTTGGTGGACTTTCATTCCCCATTGTGCACATTCATCTATGAGGTAGCAACCAACAGCAGTCAATATCAACCTGACATAAAAATTGCATGAGGTTCAACAAGTCCAAGTGCAAGGTCCTGCAGCTGGGTCAGGCCAACCCCAGGCACAAATCCGGGCTGGCTGCAGAGTGGGTTCAGAACAGCCCTGAAGAGAGAGACTTGGGGGTGTTGGTTGCTGAGCAGCTCCCCAGGAGCCAGCAGTGCCCTCCTGCAGCCCAGCAGGCAGCTGTGTGCTGGGCTGCAGCCAGAGGAGTGTGGGCAGCAGGGCAAGACAGGGGATTCTGCCCCTTGGCTCTGCTCTGCTGAGACCCCACCTCCAATCCTGCCTCCAGTTCTGGTGTCCCCAGCAGAAGGAGGACACAGAGCTGCTGGAGTGAGGCCAGAGGAGGCCACAAGGATGATGCAAGGGCTGGAGCAGCTCTGCTGTGAGGACAGGCTGAGGGAGCTGGGGGTGTTCAGCCTGGAGAAGATAAAACTCTGGGGTGACCTTAGAGCTGCCTTCCAATAGCTGAAGGGATCCTCCAGGAAGGCTGCAGAGAGACTTTTCCTGAGGGTGTCTAGAAACAGGACAAGGGGAATGGTTTGAAGGTGAGGGAGAGCAGGGTCAGATTGGAGCTGAGTAAGAAGTTCTTGAGTACAAGGGTGGGGAGACTCTGGCACAGGCTCCCAGGGAGGTTGTGGCTGCCTCCTCCCTGGGGGTGTTTAAGGCCAGGTTGGATGAGGCTTTGGGCTACCAGGTCTAGTTGAGAGGTGTCCCTGCCCGTGGTGGGGAGGTTGGAGTAGATGATCTGGTAAGAGGTCTGGAGCACAGCCCTGTGAGGAGAGGCTGAGGGAGCTGGGGTTGCTTAGCCTGGAGAAGAGGAGGCTCAGGGGAGACCTTCTTGCTCTCTCCAACTCCTTGAAGGGAGGTTGTAGCCAGGTGGGGGTTGGTCTCTTCTCCCAGGCAACCAGCACCAGGACAAGAGGACACAGTCTCAAGCTGTGCCAGGGGAGGTTTAGGCTGGTGGTGAGGATAAAGTTCTTCCCAGAGAGAGTAATTGGCCATTGGAATGTGCTGCCCAGGGAGGTGGTGGAGTCACTCTCCTGGAGGTGTTCAAGAGGGGATTGGCTGTGGCACTTGGAGCCATGGTTTAGTTGCCAGGAGGTGCTGGGTGATTAAGTTGGACTTGATGATCTCTGAGGTCTTTTCCATCCTGGTTGATTCTATGATCTCTAAGGTCCCTCCCAACCTGAGCCTTTCTATGATTCTATGACCCAAACCTTTGCAGGGCAGGGAGGCAAATCCAGGCTCATCGTTTACAAGGAAAGGTGAGGCAGAAATGGCCTTTGGATTTTGGAAGCCTCGTCTGGCTGTGATGCTGAGATATGGAATTTGCAGTGGCAGCTGGAAGGCAAACAGCACAGCAATGGGATGATGGACAGGCCCTGCCTCGGCTCTCCATCTAGCAGTTTTCTTTTTACCTGCTATTGCCAGGCTGCTGCAGGGGTTCCAGGAAGCTGCTGACCTCAAAAGGCTGCAGGAAGCAGCCAAACAGTTGGGGTTTGCTTGCTTTCCTTCTTCAATTAAGATTCACTGCATGCAACATAAATAACTCACCAGCAGGGGCAGGTTTGGGGGTTTTCCTTTGGTGCCTGCAGGCTGTGCAAGCACACTGAAAGCCAGGCCTTAGCCCACTGCTAAGTTACAAGCCCCAGAGAAGCTTGGAGAGAAGATGTCATGGCAAAGGAAAGTTGCTCAGGAGAAAATCCTGGGAAGCCCATCAGTTTCAGGCTGTAAAGTGGACCTTGACAAAAGGCTCAGCACCGGCTGCTGCCTCGGTCCGGAGAGGGACAGAGCCTCAGCTCACCTGGACATTGCGCTGCGAAATGAGAGGCACAAACGAGGCCAAAACGGCACCAGCTAGGCTCTTTGCTACACACATAAAGTGGATGGAGCAGAAGGGGGGAGAGAGAAAATAGGGAGGGAGAAAGAGAGAGAGAGAGAGAAGAGGAAAGGAATTATATTACCACACCCCTCACCCCCGCCCCCCCGCCCCAAGACTGTTTGAGTCTGTGGAGGAAAGAATAGAATAGAATAAACCAGGTTGGGAAAGACCTTCGAGAACATCAAGTCCAACCTATCACCCAACACCATCTAATCAACTAAACCATGGCACCAAGCACCCCATCCAGTCTCCTCCTGAACACCTCCAGTGATGGTGACTCCACCACCTCCCTGGGCAGCACATTCCAATGGGCAATCACTCTCCCTGTGTAAAACTTCTTCCTAACATCCAGCCTAAACCTCCCCTGGTGCAGCCTGAGACTGTGTCCTCTTGTTCTGGTGCTGCTTGCCTGGGAGAAGAGACCAACCCCCACCTGGCTACAACCTCCTTCAGGGAGTTGTACAGAGCAATAAGGTCATGCCTGAGTATCCTCCTCTCCAGGCTAAGCAACCCCAGCTCCCTCAGCCTCTCCTCACAGGGTTTGTGTTCCAAACCCCTCCCCAGCTTTGTTGCCCTTCTCTGGACACCTTCCAGCAACTCAACACCTTTCCTAAACTGAAGAGCCCAGAACTGGACACAGGACTCAAGGTGTGGCCTAACCACTGCAGTGTACAGGGGCAGAATGACCTCCCTGCTCCTGCTGGCCACACTCTTCCTGATGCAGGCCAGGATGCCATTGGCTCTCCTGGCTGCCTGGGCACACTGCAGGCTCCTGTTCAGCCTACCATCGACCACTACCCCCAGGTCCCTCTCTGCCTGGCTGCTCTCCAGCCACTCTGACCCCAGCCTGTAGCACTGCCTGGGGTTGCTGTGGCCAATGTGCAGCACCCGGCACTTGGATGTGTTCAACCTCCTGCCCTTGGACTCTCACCATCCTCCCTTTCCGGGGTACCTGATGGGGGGAGATTATCTTGTCTCTGTTGTGAGGCCAGCTGTGGTCCAGTGAGCAATGTTATCTTTGCACCTTCCCCAGAGTCCTTCCAGTGGCTCTGCCCAACACACATCAGCTATTGTGTGGGCAAGCAGCAAAGGTGATTTTATCTTTGTTGAGTCACACCAGGAGACACAAGCTTTAGTCTCTCACAGCAGCATGAAACAATCCTCAGCAAAAGGCAAAACAAAGGGGAAAAGCCCTTCTACAGCAGGGCCCCACACTTCCCAGCCTCAGCTCCCCACAGCTCCTTTGGCACTGGGGGTCCCAGTCAAAATTTCCCTTCAACCAAAACTGTGCACCCAGACAGCCAAGCTTCACCTGCTCAGGAGATGCAGCATAAGCAGCCCTTCAGTTATACATTTCTACCACCCAGCTGCCTCAGCTTAAAGCTTCATTAAACTTCCAGCCCTGCCAGCAGCCTGGCCCAGCATCCAGTCCTGTAACAACACCTGAGGCAACTGCAGGGTTTGCTGGGTTATAAATCCCTTACTTTGTAGGGAGTTGGATTGAACAGAGACATTTTACTCTTCAATTTCCTCTTCTCCTTTGGCCTTTTTTTTTTTTCTCTTTTTCTTTACAGCCCCCCCCCCTTTTTTTTTTTCCTTTCCCCCAGGTACCATAAGAGCTGAGTGCTTTGGGAAACCTGGGGGTTGAGAAGTGTGCCAGTGCCACCTGCATGAGGCTCAACGAGTCAAAAAGCAAGGTCCTGCAGCTGCCTCAGGCCGACCCCCGGCACAAATCCGGGCTGGCTGCAGAGTAGGCTCAGAGCAGCCCTGAAGAGAGAGACCTGGGGGTGTTGGTTGCTGAGCAGCTCCCCAGGAGCCAGCAGTGCCCTCCTGCAGCCCAGCAGGCAGCTGTGTGCTGGGCTGCAGCCAGAGGAGTGTGGGCAGCAGGGCAAGAGAGGGGATTCTGCCCCTTGACTCTGCTCTGCTGAGACCCCACCTCCAATCCTGCCTCCAGTTCTGGTGTCCCCAGCAGAAGGAGGACACAGAGCTGCTGGAGTGAGGCCAGAGGAGGCCACAAGGATGATGCAAGGGCTGGAGCAGCTCTGCTGTGAGGACAGGCTGAGGGAGCTGGGGGTGTTCAGCCTGGAGAAGACTCCATGGGGACCTTAGAGCTGCCTTCCAGTACCTGTAGGAAGGCTGCAGAGGGACTTTTCCTGAGGGTGTCTGGAGACAGGACAAGGGGGAATGGTTTGAAGGTGAGGGAGAGCAGGGTGAGACTGGAGCTGAGGAAGAAGTTCTTGAGTGTGAGGGTGGTGAGACTCTGGAATAGGCTGCCCAGGGAAGATGTAGAAGCACCCTCATCCAACCTGGCCTCAAACACTTCCAGAGAGGGGTTACCCACGATCACTCTGAGCAATCTAGAAGAGCAGTTTTGCACAGTTAAGTTTTGGTGCAATGGCTTTTGGGAAAGAGTTTCACTTAACAGCAGCCATCAAATCCAGAGCCAGGGTTGGAGGCTGAAATAGTGAATAATCAATGGGGGGGGGGGCTGGAAGACTGAGTACTGGGTAAAGGACTTCTTAAGCCTTCACATTTTAACTGGATTTATACCCTGAGAAGCCTTCAGTGCTGTTAATTGTATCCACTAAGAAAAGTGAGAGGACAGTGGATTAATTTGCAATGAAACTGAACATAGAGGGAAATCCTCTGGCAGTTCACTGACTTGTAAAGGTGTTTTATGGGGGCTGACTCCTAATTGTGAGTGCTAAAGGCTCGGGAAGCACCAGGAGCAGAAGCACAAGAGGGAAGGGTTGTGCAGATTTATGCTCAGGGTATTGAAGATGGGTTGGAGCCATTCTGTCTGCTGAATTCCCTCTGATTTGACTCCACTTGGGTGGATTTCCTGCAGCCATAAGAAAGTTACTGTGGATTAAAATTAAATTAATGTTACTAGAGTAATATCACTGAATCAGTATCATCACCTGGACTTCAGAAAGGCCTTGGGCACCGTCCCCCACAGCAAACTCCTGGCCAAGCTGTCAGCCCCTGGCTTGGACAGCAGCACTCTGAGCTGGGTTAGGAACTGGCTGGAGGCTGAGCCCAGAGAGTGGTGGTGAATGGTGCCACAGCCAGCTGGCAGCCAGGCACTGGTGGTGTGCCCCAAGGATCAGTGCTGGGCCCCATGCTCTTCAACATCTTTATTGATGATCTGGATGAGGGCACTGAGTCCATCATCAGTACATTTGCAGATGACACCAAGCTGGGGGCAGCAGTTGATCTGTTAGAGGGTAGGAGAGCTCTGCAGAGGGACCTTGCCAGGCTGGACAGATGGGCAGAGTCCAAGGGCAGGAGATTGAACACATCCAAGTGCCAGGTTCTACACATTGGCCACAGCAACACCATGCAGTGCTACAGGCTGGGGTCAGAGTGGCTGGAGAGCAGCCAGGCAGAAAGGGTCCTGGGGTTACTGGTTGATAGTAAGCTGAACATGAGCCTGCAGTGTGCCCAGGCAGCCAGGAGAGCCACTGGCATCCTGGCCTGCATCAGGAACAGTGTGGCCAGCAGGAGCAGGGAGGTCATTCTGCCCTGTACTCAGCACTGGTTAGGCCACACCTTGAGTCCTGTGTCCACTTCTGGGCCCCTCAAGTTAGGAAAGATGTTGAGATGCTGGAAGGTGTCCAGAGAAGGGCAACAAAGCTGGGGAGGGGTCTGGAGCACAGCCCAAGAGAGAGGCTGAGGGAGCTGGGGTTGCTTAGCCTGGAGAAGAGGAGGCTCAGGGAGACCTTATTGTTGTCTATGACTCCCTGAAGGGAGGTTGTAGCCAGGTGGGGATTGATCTCTTCTCCCAGGCAACCAGCACCAGAACAAGAGGACACAGTCTCAAGCTGCACCAGGGGAGGTTTAGGCTGGAGGTGAGGAGAAAGTGCTTCCCAGAAAGAGGGATTGGCCATTGGAATGTGCTGCCCAGGGAGGTGGTGGAGTCACCATCCCTGGAGGTGTTGAAGAGGAGCCTGGATGAGGCACTTGGTGCCATGGTTTAGTTGATCAGAGGTTCAAAGAAGCTTGCAATAGTCACCATCATTGGAGGTGTTCAGGAGGAGACTTGATAGGGTGCTTGGTGCCATGGTTTAGTTGATTAGGTGGTGTTGGGTGATAGGTTGGACTTGATGATCTCTGAGGTCTTTTCCAACCTTACTGAGTTATGATCATTAAATGAATGTTGCTAAGTTCATATGACTAAACAATGAATGTTACTAAACTAATATCACTGAGTTGCTATCACTAAACTAATATCACTGAATGAATATTACCCAGTATCACTAAATTACTATCACTGGATCAGCATCACTAATTACTATCACTGGATCAGCATCACTGAATCAATGTTACTAAATTAATATCACTGAATTAGCATCACTAATCTAATACAGTTAAATTAACATCACTAAATTAGTATCACTGAATCAATATTACTAAATTAATATCACTGAATTAACACTACTAAATTAATATCACTGAATTAACATTACCAAATTAATATCACTGAATTAGCACTACTAAATTAATATCACTGAATTAACATTACCCAATTAATATCACTGAATTAGCACTACTAAATTAATATCACTGAATTAACATTACCAAATTAATATCATTGAATTAGCACTACTAAATTAATATCATGAATTAACATTACCCAATTAATATCACTGAATTAACACTACTAAATTAATATCACTGAATTAACACTACTAAATTAATATCACTGAATTAACATTACTAAATTAATATCACTGAATTAACATTACTAAATTTATACCATTAAATTACTATTACTAAATCAGTATCACTAAATTAAAATCACTAAATTAGTATCACTAAATTAGTGTCACTGAATCACTGTGATCAAATTAATATCACCAAATTAGCATCCCTGAATTAATACAATCAAATTAATATCACTAAATTACCATCACAGAATCAATGCCATTAAATTAAAACCACTTAATGTCACTGAATCAATACCATCAAATTAATATTGCTAAATTAGCAGGACTAAATTAATACAGTCAAATTCATATCACTAAATTACCATCACTGAATCAATGTCATTAAATTAAAACTACTTAATATCACTGAACCAATATCATCAAATTAATATTGCTAAATTAGCAGCACTAAATTAATACAATCAAATTAATATCACTAAATTACCTTCACTGAATCAATGTCATTAAATTAAAACTACTTAATATCACTGAACCAATATCATCAAATTAATATTGCCAAATTAGCAGCACTAAATTAATACAATCAAATTAATATCGCTAAATTACCATCACTAAATTAATACCATTACATTAATATCGCTAAATTAATATCACTCCATATCACTGAAGCAACATTACTAAATGAAAATCACTTCATTAATAGCCCTGGATCAATATCATTCACTGAACATTCCCACATGAACAGCACTGAATTAACATTGCTACATTAATGTCATTAAATCGCCATCACTACTGTTACTGCATTCATATCACCAAATTAATCAACTTAATTAATGTCACCAAATTAATGTGACTACATTCTTCTCGCCCTGCAGTTTCAGTATCCTCTTAGGCTATAAAGGGCAGAAAAGAGCCCAGAGGAAAGAAACCAGCACGAGCCCCCTAAGGAGCTCCCACAGACCACACAGACAGACACAGAAAGACCCCAAACCCACCAAAACCCACCAAGCCCAGCACTGCTACTTGCATGCTCCTGGCATGGCTGCCCATGAGGGCTTCTGCACCAAGCAGCTCTTGACTTGCATGCTCCTGGCATGGCTGCCCATGAGGGCTTCTGCACCAAGCAGCTCTTGACTTGCATGCTCCTGGCGTGGCTGCCCATGAGGGCTTCTGCACCAAGCAGCTCTTGACTTGCATGCTCCTGGGGTGGCTGCTCATGAGGGCTTCTGCACCAAGCAGCTCAGTCTTGACTTGCATGCTCCTGGCATGGCTGCCCATGAGGGCTTCTGCACCAAGCAGCTCTTGACTTGCATGCTCCTGGCATGGCTGCCCATGAGGGCTTCTGCACCAAGCAGCTCTTGACTTGCATGCTCCTGGCGTGGCTGCCCATGAGGGCTTCTGCACCAAGCAGCTCTTGACTTGCATGCTCCTGGCGTGGCTGCTCATGAGGGCTTCTGCACCAAGCAGCTCTTGACTTGCATGCTCCTGGCATGGCTGCTCATGAGGGCTTCTGCACCAAGCAGCTCTTGACTTGCATGCTCCTGGCATGGCTGCTCATGAGGGCTTCTGCACCAAGCAGCTCTTGACTTGCATGCTCCTGGCATGGCTGCTCATGAGGGCTTCTGCACCAAGCAGCTCTTGACTTGCATGCTCCTGGCATGGCTGCTCATGAGGGCTTCTGCACCAAGCAGCTCTTGACTTGCATGCTCCTGGCATGGCTGCTCATGAGGGCTTCTGCACCAAGCAGCTCTTGACTTGCATGCTCCTGGCATGGCTGCTCATGAGGGCTTCTGCACCAAGCAGCTCTTGACTTGCATGCTCCTGGCATGGCTGCTCATGAGGGCTTCTGCACCAAGCAGCTCTTGACTTGCATGCTCCTGGCATGGCTGCCCATGAGGGCTTCTGCACCAAGCAGCTCTTGACTTGCATGCTCCTGGCATGGCTGCCCATGAGGGCTTCTGCACCAAGCAGCTCTTGACTTGCATGCTCCTGGCATGGCTGCTCATGAGGGCTTCTGCACCAAGCAGCTCTTGACTTGCATGCTCCTGGGGTGGCTGCTCATGAGGGCTTCTGCACCAAGCAGCTCAGTCTTGACTTGCATGCTCCTGGCATGGCTGCTCATGAGGGCTTCTGCACCAAGCAGCTCTTGACTTGCATGCTCCTGGCATGGCTGCCCATGAGGGCTTCTGCACCAAGCAGCTCTTGACTTGCATGCTCCTGGGGTGGCTGCTCATGAGGGCTTCTGCACCAAGCAGCTCAGTCTTGACTTGCATGCTCCTGGCATGGCTGCCCATGAGGGCTTCTGCACCAAGCAGCTCTTGACTTGCATGCTCCTGGCATGGCTGCCCATGAGGGCTTCTGCACCAAGCAGCTCTTGACTTGCATGCTCCTGGCGTGGCTGCCCATGAGGGCTTCTGCACCAAGCAGCTCTTGACTTGCATGCTCCTGGCATGGCTGCCCATGAGGGCTTCTGCACCAAGCAGCTCTTGACTTGCATGCTCCTGGCATGGCTGCTCATGAGGGCTTCTGCACCAAGCAGCTCTTGACTTGCATGCTCCTGGCATGGCTGCTCATGAGGGCTTCTGCACCAAGCAGCTCTTGACTTGCATGCTCCTGGCATGGCTGCTCATGAGGGCTTCTGCACCAAGCAGCTCTTGACTTGCATGCTCCTGGCATGGCTGCTCATGAGGGCTTCTGCACCAAGCAGCTCTTGACTTGCATGCTCCTGGCATGGCTGCTCATGAGGGCTTCTGCACCAAGCAGCTCTTGACTTGCATGCTCCTGGCATGGCTGCTCATGAGGGCTTCTGCACCAAGCAGCTCTTGACTTGCATGCTCCTGGCATGGCTGCTCATGAGGGCTTCTGCACCAAGCAGCTCTTGACTTGCATGCTCCTGGCATGGCTGCTCATGAGGGCTTCTGCACCAAGCAGCTCTTGACTTGCATGCTCCTGGCATGGCTGCTCATGAGGGCTTCTGCACCAAGCAGCTCTTGACTTGCATGCTCCTGGCATGGCTGCTCATGAGGGCTTCTGCACCAAGCAGCTCTTGACTTGCATGCTCCTGGCGTGGCTGCTCATGAGGGCTTCTGCACCAAGCAGCTCTTGACTTGCATGCTCCTGGGGTGGCTGCTCATGAGGGCTTCTGCACCAAGCAGCTCAGTCTTGACTTGCATGCTCCTGGCATGGCTGCCCATGAGGGCTTCTGCACCAAGCAGCTCTTGACTTGCATGCTCCTGGCATGGCTGCTCATGAGGGCTTCTGCACCAAGCAGCTCTTGACTTGCATGCTCCTGGCATGGCTGCTCATGAGGGCTTCTGCACCAAGCAGCTCTTGACTTGCATGCTCCCTGGCATGGCTGCTCATGAGGGCTTCTGCACCAAGCAGCTCTTGACTTGCATGCTCCTGGCATGGCTGCTCATGAGGGCTTCTGCACCAAGCAGCTCTTGACTTGCATGCTCCTGGCATGGCTGCTCATGAGGGCTTCTGCACCAAGCAGCTCAGTCTTGACTTGCATGCTCCTGGCATGGCTGCCCATGAGGGCTTCTGCACCAAGCAGCTCTTGACTTGCATGCTCCTGGCATGGCTGCTCATGAGGGCTTCTGCACCAAGCAGCTCTTGACTTGCATGCTCCTGGGGTGGCTGCTCATGAGGGCTTCTGCACCAAGCAGCTCAGTCTTGACTTGCATGCTCCTGGCATGGCTGCTCATGAGGGCTTCTGCACCAAGCAGCTCTTGACTTGCATGCTCCTGGCATGGCTGCTCATGAGGGCTTCTGCACCAAGCAGCTCTTGACTTGCATGCTCCTGGCATGGCTGCTCATGAGGGCTTCTGCACCAAGCAGCTCTTGACTTGCATGCTCCTGGCATGGCTGCTCATGAGGGCTTCTGCACCAAGCAGCTCTTGACTTGCATGCTCCTGGCATGGCTGCCCATGAGGGCTTCTGCACCAAGCAGCTCTTGACTTGCATGCTCCTGGCATGGCTGCTCATGAGGGCTTCTGCACCAAGCAGCTCTTGACTTGCATGCTCCTGGCGTGGCTGCTCATGAGGGCTTCTGCACCAAGCAGCTCTTGACTTGCATGCTCCTGGCATGGCTGCCCATGAGGGCTTCTGCACCAAGCAGCTCTTGACTTGCATGCTCCTGGCGTGGCTGCCCATGAGGGCTTCTGCACCAAGCAGCTCTTGACTTGCATGCTCCTGGCATGGCTGCTCATGAGGGCTTCTGCACCAAGCAACTGTTGACTTGCATGCTCCTGGCATGGCTGCTCATGAGGGCTTCTGCACCAAGCAGCTCTTGACTTGCATGCTCCTGGCATGGCTGCTCATGAGGGCTTCTGCACCAAGCAGCTCTTGACTTGCATGCTCCTGGCATGGCTGCCCATGAGGGCTTCTGCACCAAGCAGCTCTTGACTTGCATGCTCCTGGCATGGCTGCCCATGAGGGCTTCTGCACCAAGCAGCTCTTGACTTGCATGCTCCTGGCATGGCTGCTCATGAGGGCTTCTGCACCAAGCAGCTCTTGACTTGCATGCTCCTGGCATGGCTGCCCATGAGGGCTTCTGCACCAAGCAGCTCTTGACTTGCATGCTCCTGGGGTGGCTGCTCATGAGGGCTTCTGCACCAAGCAGCTCTTGACTTGCATGCTCCTGGCATGGCTGCTCATGAGGGCTTCTGCACCAAGCAACTGTTGACTTGCATGCTCCTGGCATGGCTGCTCATGAGGGCTTCTGCACCAAGCAAATGGCTGCTTGACTTGCATGCTCCTGGCATGGCTGCTCATGAGGGCTTCTGCACCAAGCAGCTCTTGACTTGCATGCTCCTGGCATGGCTGCTCATGAGGGCTTCTGCACCAAGCAGCTCTTGACTTGCATGCTCCTGGCATGGCTGCTCATGAGGGCTTCTGCACCAAGCAGCTCTTGACTTGCATGCTCCTGGCATGGCTGCTCATGAGGGCTTCTGCACCAAGCAGCTCTTGACTTGCATGCTCCTGGCATGGCTGCTCATGAGGGCTTCTGCACCAAGCAGCTCTTGACTTGCATGCTCCTGGCATGGCTGCTCATGAGGGCTTCTGCACCAAGCAGCTCAGTCTTGACTTGCATGCTCCTGGCATGGCTGCCCATGAGGGCTTCTGCACCAAGCAGCTCTTGACTTGCATGCTCCTGGCATGGCTGCTCATGAGGGCTTCTGCACCAAGCAGCTCTTGACTTGCATGCTCCTGGCATGGCTGCTCATGAGGGCTTCTGCACCAAGCAGCTCTTGACTTGCATGCTCCTGGCATGGCTGCTCATGAGGGCTTCTGCACCAAGCAGCTCTTGACTTGCATGCTCCTGGCATGGCTGCATGAGGGCTTCTGCACCAAGCAGCTCTTGACTTGCTGCTCCTGGCATGGCTGCTCATGAGGGCTTCTGCACCAAGCAGCTCTTGACTTGCATGCTCCTGGCATGGCTGCTCATGAGGGCTTCTGCACCAAGCAGCTCTTGACTTGCATGCTCCTGGCATGGCTGCTCATGAGGGCTTCTGCACCAAGCAGCTCTTGACTTGCATGCTCCTGGCGTGGCTGCCCATGAGGGCTTCTGCACCAAGCAGCTCTTGACTTGCATGCTCCTGGCATGGCTGCTCATGAGGGCTTCTGCACCAAGCAGCTCTTGACTTGCATGCTCCTGGCATGGCTGCTCATGAGGGCTTCTGCACCAAGCAGCTCTTGACTTGCATGCTCCTGGCATGGCTGCTCATGAGGGCTTCTGCACCAAGCTCAGCTCTTGACTTGCATGCTCCTGGCATGCTCCTGGCTGCCCATGAGGGCTTCTGCACCAAGCAGCTCTTGACTTGCATGCTCCTGGCATGGCTGCCCATGAGGGCTTCTGCACCAAGCAGCTCTTGACTTGCATGCTCCTGGCATGGCTGCTCATGAGGGCTTCTGCACCAAGCAGCTCTTGACTTGCATGCTCCTGGCATGGCTGCTCATGAGGGCTTCTGCACCAAGCAAGCTGACTTGATGCTCCTGGCATGGCTGCTCCTGGCATGGCTGCTCATGAGGGCTTCTGCACCAAGCAGCTCTTGACTTGCATGCTCCTGGCATGGCTGCCCATGAGGGCTTCTGCACCAAGCAGCTCTTGACTTGCATGCTCCTGGCATGGCTGCCCATGAGGGCTTCTGCACCAAGCAGCTCTTGACTTGCATGCTCCTGGCATGGCTGCTCATGAGGGCTTCTGCACCAAGCAGCTCTTGACTTGCATGCTCCTGGCATGGCTGCCCATGAGGGCTTCTGCACCAAGCAGCTCTTGACTTGCATGCTCCTGGGGTGGCTGCTCATGAGGGCTTCTGCACCAAGCAGCTCTTGACTTGCATGCTCCTGGCATGGCTGCTCATGAGGGCTTCTGCACCAAGCAACTGTTGACTTGCATGCTCCTGGCATGGCTGCTCATGAGGGCTTCTGCACCAAGCAACTGTTGACTTGCATGCTCCTGGCAGGGCTGCTCATGAGGGCTTCTGCACCAAGCAGCTCTTGACTTGCATGCTCCTGGCATGGCTGCTCATGAGGGCTTCTGCACCAAGCAGCTCAGTCTTGACTTGCATGCTCCTGGCATGGCTGCTCATGAGGGCTTCTGCACCAAGCAGGTATTTTGTTCAGAGCATCACAGACTGCTTTGGGTTGGAAGGGACCTCCAAAGCTCATCCAGCCCAGCCCCCTGCAGCCAGCATCCCCAACTAGATCAGGTAGAGCCCAGTTGAACCCAACATCGAGTATCTCCAGGGATGGGGCCTCAACCACCTCCCTGGGCAACCTGTTCCAGCATTCCACCACACTCATGGTGCAGAACTTGTTCCTCACATCCAATCTCAATCTGCTCTTCTCTACTTTGAAGCCATTGCCTCTGATCCTGTCCCTGCAGGCCTGTGCAAACAATCTCTCTCCATCCTTCCTGTAGCCCCCTTCAGGTACTGGCAGGCTGCTGTTAGGTCTCCCTGGAGTTACACTATCACAGTATCACCAAGGTTGGAAGAGACCTCAGACCATCAAGTCCAACCTGTCACCACAGACCTCATGACTAAACCATGGCACCAAGTGCCACATCCAATCCCCTCTTGAACACCTCCAGGGATGGGGACTCCACCACCTCCCTGGGCAGCACATTCCAGTGGCAAACGACTTCCCTCCTCCAGGCTGAACACCCCCAGCTCCTTCAGCCTGTGCTTGTAGCAGAGGTGCTCCAACCCCCTGAGCATTTTTGTAGCTCTCCTCTGGACCCTCTCCACCAGGTCCATGTCCTTCCTGTGCTGGGGGCTCCAGAGGTGGCTGCAGTGCTCCAGGTGAGGTCTCAGCAGAGCAGCACATCAGAATCCCCTCTCTCCATCTCTGGCCATGCTGCTTTTGTTGCAGCCCAGGCTGCGATTTCCCTTCTGTGCTGCATGCTCACACTGCCCGCTCATGTCCAGCTTCTCATCCACCAGCACCCCCAAGTCCTTTTCCTCAGGGCTGCTTTCTCTCACCTCCTCCCCCAGACTGTACTGATAGTGAGGATCGCTCCAGCCCAGGCACAGGACCCTGGACTGGCTCTTGTTGAACCTCATGAGGTTCTCCTGGGCCTATCTCTTCAGCTTGTTCAGGCCCCCCCAATGTTATTTCCTAGAAGCCATTCTGCAGAGAACCTTGAAGGGGAACCATCTACAATTTAACAAGCAGAAAGCCCAATTGTGTTTTTAGCCACCAGAAAATGCTCCATGGCTCCCAGGTTTCATCTGTTCTGAGGGTCAAAAAAGACCTCACCAAATTCTGATGCCTTTTCCATTCCAAACTGTGAAGCAGCCCCTGTGAAGACAGACCACAATGGGATTCAGCTTCCAGCCAAACCTGATCACTACCCAGCTGCAAGACAAATTCATCTAGTATCTGAAGGGGGCTCCAAGAAGGCTGGGGAGGGACTTCTCAGGATCTCAGGGAGTGATAGGACTAGGGGGAATGGAATGAAGCTGGAGGTGGGGAGATTCAGGCTGGAGGTGAGGAGGAAGTTCCTCACCATGAGAGTGGTGAAGCCCTGGAATGGGTTGTCCAGGGAGGTGGTTGGGGCCCCATCCCTGGAGGTGTTTAAGGCCAGGCTGGATGAGGCTGTGGCCAGCCTGATCTAGTGTGGGGTGTCCCTGCCCATGGCAGGGGGTTGGAACTAGATGATCCTTGTGGTCCCTTCCAACCCTGATTGATACTATGATACTATGATCTAAGGAGTGGAAATTAGAAGATGCCCCAAATTCAACTGTTTTCAGGTTGTGACTGGAGACAGAGGATACCTCACTGGAACAAACAGCATCCCATGCCTCCAGGCTAGGAAATGGACCAGGGCTTATTCAATCCTTGACAAATTAAACCTGCACAGAACCTTGAGGGTGTGCCAAGACCACCCAGCAAGGTGGTTACCGAGGCAAGAAAGAGACCTTGGGAGTTCCTGGTTTATTGTCTTTGAGTCAAAACCACCAGACTGAGCTTATTCTAAAGGGGGAGGGGGAAAAACCAACAAAATCATGTGGCCAGAAAGGAAACTTTTACAGCATGGCAGTGAAGTTAGAGCTTTGTAGAATGTTGGAGATTAATGGCAACAGGAGGCCTATTACCAAAAAATGAGGATAACATTAGGAAAGAGCCTCACAGGACTGCAGGCTCTGCAGTGCAGAACACCCAACACCCTCTGCAAATGTCTTGAAAGAAATGCCTGCTGAGGTGACCAATGCTTCTCTGAAGCTGCAATCTCTGCTGCTTCCTCTGGACAGGCTTGAGAAGTGTGCCAGAGCCACCTGCATGAGGCTCAACAAGTCAAAAAGCAAGGTCCTGCAGCTGGGTCAGGCCAGCCCCAGGCACTAATCCAGGCTGGCTGCAGAGTGGGTTGAGAGCAGCTCTGAAGAGAGAGACTTGGGGGTGTTGGTTGCTGAGAGCTCCCCAGGAGCCAGCAGTGCCCTCCTGCAGCCCAGCAGGCAGCTGTGTGCTGGGCTGCAGCCAGAGGAGTGTGGGCAGCAGGGCAAGAGAGGGGATTCTGCCCCTTGACTCTGCTCTGCTGAGACCCCACCTCCAATCCTGCCTCCAGTTCTGGTGTCCCCAGCAGAAGGAGGACACAGAGCTGCTGGAGTGAGGCCAGAGGAGGCCACAAGGATGATCCAAGGGCTGGAGCAGCTCTGCTGTGAGGACAGGCTGAGGGAGCTGGGGGTGTTCAGCCTGGAGAAGAGAAGACTCCGGGGGGACCTTAGAGCTGCTTTCCAGTACCTGAAGGGATCCTCCAGGGAGGCTGCAGAGGGACTTTTCCTGAGGGTGTCTGGAGACAGGACAAGGGGGAATGGTCTGAGGCTTGGAGAGAACAGGGTCAGACTGGATCTGAGGAAGAAGTTCTTGAGTGTGAGGGTGGTGAGCCTCTGGAATAGGCTGCCCAGGGAGCAGATGATCTCTGAGGTCCCTTCCAATCCAAGCAATTCCCTGCTATTTGAAGCCTGTGCAAATTAACAGAACTCTGGGACCTCTTCCCACAGTTATTTTAAACTGGCCTGAGGGAGGTTTTTCCATGGAGGAATCTAAAAGCAGCAAGGTGGAAAAAAACCCCAAACCAAACCAAAACAACAAAAAATCCCCACACCCCAAAAAATCCAGCAGTAGGAACCCGAATTTCACTCTGTCAGTTTACAACAGCAAGGCAGCAGAGGTCTTAGCTGGTCAGCAAAATGTTTCTGCAAGCAGTGCCAAACTCTTCCCCTTTCGAAGTCTCATCCACTACTACCCTGTGGAATAAACCAAGTTGCTGCATTTGCAGCTTCCCTGAAGTCTGCCCTCCTCCTGCTGTCTCCCATAATCTTACACCTCACTTTAGGAGTCTTGTAGCTGCAGCACTAAGAGGAACTGCTGCAGAAGGGCAGAGCAGTCATCTTCTCCCCATCCATCGCTTCACAGATGAGGCAGGGAGAAAACTTTCCCTCGGCACCTAATAGAGCAGGCACAGCCACTGTTTCCCCCGGCTCTTCTGCTTTGAAGATACTGTCAAGTGCTCTGCTGACAGCCATTCCTGGGGCCTGCTTGTTTAGACACAGCTCTGAAAGGCTCAGATATGGAACATGAAAAGCATCAGAGTTTGGTGATGGCACAGCGTGGTGACAACGTGGCGAATCCGCTGCAGCTCCAAGCCTAAAGGACGCTGCAGTTTGAAGGGGAATTCAGGCTGGTTGGGAGGGGAAAAAAGAGCCTCTGAGCCTGGGCTCCTTCTGAACTTACAATACAAGAGAATACAATAGAATAGACCAGGTTGGAAGAGACCTTTGAGATCATCACGTCCAACCCATCAACCAATCCAACCCACCTAAACAACTAGACCATGGCACCAAGCACCCCATCAAGTCTCCTCCTGAGCACCTCCAGTGATGGTGACTCCACCACCTCCCTGGTCAGCACATTCCAATGGCAAATCACTCCCTCTGTGTAGAACTTCTTCCTAACATCCAGCCTAAACCTGCCCTGGCACAGCTTGAGACTGTGTCCTCTTGTTCTGGTGCTGGTTGCCTGGGAGAAGAGACCAACCCCCACCTGGCTACAACCTCCCTTCAGGGAATTGGAGAGAGCAAGAAGGTCTCCCCTGAGCCTCCTCTTCTCCAGGCTAAGCAACCCCAGCTCCCTCAGCCTCTCCTCACAGGGCTGTGCTCCAGACCCCTCCCCACCTTTGTTGCCCTTCTCTGGACACCTTCCAGCAACTCAACATCTTCCCTGAACTGAAGAGCCCAGAACTGGACACAGGACTCAAGGTGTGGCCTAACCAGTGCTGAGCACAAGGCAGAATGACTTCCCTGCTCCTGCTGGCCACACTGTTCCTGATCCAGGCCAGGATGCCACTGGCCCTTTTGGCCAGCTGGGCACACTGCAGGCTCCTGTTCAGCTGCTGTCAACCGGCACCCCCAGGTCCCTCTCTGTTTGGCTGCTCTCCAGCCACTCTGACCCCAGCCTGTAGCACCGCCTGGGGTTGCTCTGGCCAAAGTGCAGCACCCAGCTGGACTTGTTGAATGTGGACTCTGCCCATCTGTCCAGCCTGGCAAGGTCCCTCTGCAGAGCTCTCCTACCCTCTAACAGATCAACTCCTGCCCCCAGCTTGGTGTCATCCACAAATTTACTGATGATGGACTCAATGCCCTCATCCAGATCGTCAATGAAGATACTGAACAGGATGGGGCCCAGCACTGATCCTTGGGGCACACCACTAGTGCCTGGCTGCCAGCTGGATGTGGCACCATTCACCACCACTCTCTGGGCTCAGCCTCCAGCCAGTTCCTAACCCAGCTCAGAGTGCTGCTGTCCAAGCCAGGGGCTGACAGCTTGGCCAGGAGTTTGCTGTGGGGGACGGTGTCAAAGGCCTTGGTGAGGTCCAGGTAGACCACATCCACAGCCTGCCCCACATCCAGCAGGCAGTCACCTGGGCATAGAAGGAGATCAGGTTGGTCAGGCAGGACCTGCCCTTCCTGAATCCATGTTGGCTGGGCCTGAGCCCTTGGCCATCCTGCAGATGCACAGTGATTGCCCCCAGGATAATCTGCTCCATAATGTTGCCTGGCACTGAGGTCAGGCTGCCAGGCCTGGAGCTTCCAGGTTCCTCCATCCAACCCTTCTTGGGGATGGCATCACATTGGCCAGTTTCCAAGATTCAAGGAAGGTGGTTTGGCAGTGCTGGGTTGGTGGTCTTAAAGGTCTCACTCAACCAAAATAATTGTGAATAAGGGTAGGGTAGAAGAAGAAGTAGGGGAGATTTAGACTGGAGAGTAGGAACCAATTCTGTGCAGTGCGGGTGGTGAGACACTGGAACAGGTTGCCCAGGGAGATGGTGGATGCCTCCCCTGCCCAGGGAGATGGTGGATGCCTCCCCCTAGAGCTGCTGAAGGCCAGGTTGGATGAGGCCCTGAGCAAGCTGGGCTGCTGGAAGGTCTGCCCTAGGTGGTCCTGCTCTGGCACTCTCAAGAGCTCCCTTCCAGCCCCTGGCATTCTGTGACTCTGTGATTGTCCAAGAGCAGATAACAAACCACCCACACCTGAAAGCTGGAAGTGCTGAGCTGCTGCTCCTGTGCCTGTTACCAAGCTTTAGGTCACCAGTAAGATGAGTTTAATGAAAGGGATTACTGGAAAGTGAGTCATAAGGCATTTGACCATGGAAAGTTTAGCAGGCATAAATCATGGCAGAGTTTCTGAATGGAAATAAAATGGTGACAGCTTCCCCCCTCCTAACTGCTCATGACAGAAGCAGAGGAAGCTATAAATATCCATAAGGGAATGCATGCTTCCCTCCAGCAGTGATTCCCAGTGCTGGCTTCTGCACTGCAGTTATTTTAAGCCTCTATAATGAAATGTGAACCTTTAAACCTGAGAATTCAAGAAGTAAATCCACAGTAACTATAAATTCCTACATGCTTTCCCTGCCCTGATAAACAGGATGCAGCTCTGCTGGGGTCTTCACCTAGCATTAGCAGTGCTGTTTCTTCAAGCAGGAGCCCCTCCTGGCACTGTGGCAAGGCTATTGAAAGGATCCATTCAGCCTGGAGAAGAGAAGGCTCCAGGGAGACCTAACAGCAGCCTGCCAGTACCTGAAGGGGGCTACAAGAAGGCTGCAGAGAGACTGTTTGCAAAGGCCTGCAGGGACAGGAGGAGGGGCAATGGTTTAAAATGAGAGAAGAGCAGATTGAGATTGGATGTTAGGAACAAGTTCTGCACCATGAGGGTGCTGGAATCACAGAATTGCCAGGGTTGGAAGGGACCTCAAGGATCAGCCAGTTCCAAGCCCCCTGCCATGGCCAGGGACACCTCACACTACAGCAGGTTGCTCACAGCCACAGCCAGCCTGGCTGCAAAAACTCCAGGGATGAGACTTCCACCACCTCCCTGGGCAACCTGTGCCAGTCTCTCATCACCCTCATGGGGAACAACTTCTTCCTAACATCCAATCTCAATCTACCCATTTCTAGTTCTGTTCCATCCCCCTATTCCTGCATACAGGTTGCCCAAGGAAGAGGTAGGAGCTTCATCTAATGAGATATTCAAGGCCAGACTCTACAAGGCTCTGAGCAACCTGATCTAGTGGAGGATGCTCCTGCTGGCTGCAGGGAGGGTTGGACTGGATGCCCTTTGGAGGTCCCTTCCAACACAAACCATTCGATGACTCTGTGGTAGGGCCCAGGCCATGGGACTCTGTGCAAAGGTTGCCCACTGCCACGGCATGAGTGGTGTGGCAATCATAGAATCAACCAGGTTGGAAAAGAACTCAGACATCATCAAGTCCAACCTGTCACCCAACATCTCATGACTACTAAACCATGGCTCCAAGTGCCACATCCAAGCCTTTTTTGGACACCTCCAATGATGGGGACTCCACCACCTCTCTGGGCAGCACATTGCAATGGCCAATTACTCTCTCTGTGAAGAACTTTCTCCTCACCACCAGCCTAAACCTCCCCTGGCACAGCTTGACACTGTGTCCTCTTGTTCTGGTGTGTGATGGGTTAGGCAGCCCCCCTCCAAACCCTCCCCACCACGGGCAGAATAAAACAACTCAAAACAAAACGGATTGCAAAAGTGATGGAAAGTTTAAGGAAAAGCGGTGAATCTTTACAGAAAGCCAAAAGCAGAGTGACAACAGAAATCCCAAAACAGTCCCAAGATGATCCCATCCCCACCTGGGGGTACATCCAAGACCCCCAGGGCTCCTTCTTCCCCCCTCCCCACTGCTAGGCTAGTCTCAGCTGGCCAGATCTGAGACTGCCCATCCCCCCGTGGCCTTGGGCCTAGCCAGGCCCATGGCCGGGAGACAACAACTCCCCCATTACCGGGCGACGGCGAGGAAGAAAGAGGAGGTGCTGAGACCTCGCACTAGATCTTATAGTGGTGCAGAGAATTATGGTAGAAATACCCAATTTCCTGTGTCCACCCACTGGGCTGGACCTCTGGACACAGGAAGCAGGGGGCACCCAGCCCAAACTGCAACATGGTGCTGGTTGCCTGGGAGAAGAGACCAACCCCCACCTGGCTACAACCTCCCTTCAGGGAGTTGGAGAGAGCAAGAAGGTCTCCCCTGAGCCTCCTCTTCTCCAGGCTAAGCAACCCCAGCTCCCTCAGCCTCTCCTCACAGGGCTGTGCTCCAGACCCCTCCCCAGCTTTGTTGTCCTTCTCCGGACACCTTCCAGCAGCTCAACCTCCTTCCTAAGCTGAGGGGCCCAGAACTGGACACAGGACTCAAGGTGTGGCCTAACCAGTGCTGAGCACAGGGCAGAAGGACTTCCCTGCTTCTGCTGGCCACACTGTTGCTGATCCAGGCCAGGATGCCATTGGCCTTCTTGGCTACCTGGGCACACTGGCAACACTAGGCTCATGTTCAGCTGCTGTCAGCCAGTCCCCCCAGGTCCCTCTCTGCCTGGCTGCTCTCCAGCCACTCTGACCCCAGCCTGTAGCACTGCCTGGGGTTGCTGTGGCCAATGTGCAGCACCTGGCACTTGGATGTGTTCAACCTCCTGCCCTTGGCCTCTGCCCATCTGTCCAGCCTGTCGAGGTCCCTCTGCAAAGCCTCTCTGCCCTCCAGCAGATCAACTCCTGCCCCCAGCTTGGTGTCATCCACAAATTTACTGATGATGGACTCAATGCCCTCATCCAGATCATCAGTGAAGATATTGAACAGGATGGGGCCCAGCACTGATCCCTGGGGCACACCACTAGTGCCTGGCTGCCAGCTGGATGTGGCACCATTCACCACCACTCTCTGGGCTCAGCCTCCAGCCAGTTCCTAACCCAGCTCAGAGTGCTGCTGTCCAAGGCAGGGGCTGACAGCTTGGCCAGCAGTTTGCTGTGGGGGACGGTGTCAAAGGCCTTGCTGGAGTCCAGGTAGACCACATCCACAGCCTGCCCCACATCCACCAGGCAGTCACCTGGGCATAGAAGGAGATCAGGTTGGTGAGGCAGGACCTGCCCTTCCTAAATCCATGTTGGTTGGGCCTGAGCCCTTGGCCACCCTTCAGGTGCACAGTGATTGCCCCCAAGATGATCTGCTCCAAGGAACACCAAGCCCCCTCCTTGGTACCTCCTCAAAGACAAACTGGACCATGCACAGGAGAAAAAGTCTGATCAGGCTCTCCTATTGTTTAGCAGAGAAGAGGAAAAAAAGAGGTGAATGAAGTGCTTGCCTTCCAGAAAGTGCTGGATTTCCCCATCCAGGAGCTGTGATGCATGCACTATTAATTTCCATGCAGAAAAAACGTTGTTCACTTCAGCCAGCAATTAGTGAGTAACATTTCCAGCCTGTGCAGGGATGGGGGCTTTATGCTAATGGCTACACAGCAGCAAATTAATCATCTGGGCACATTTAGCTGGGATGTATATTTCATGAGACAGATACAGATATCAAGATCAGTGTGATATTTACTCATGGCAAATGGAAGTGTCTCAGATGGTGGTGGGGGAAGCATGCAAAGTAAATACACAGCAGACAGGGGTGGCAGCAGCTGCAGCACTGCCTCAGCTCTTGCTCCAGGAAACAGCTCTCTTTTCTTTGCCTTCAATTATTTTAGGAGAGGTCAAAACCTTGTGGGATCACCCAGAATCATTGGATGTAACCAGGTGGATGGATGATGGTAGAGCAGTGGCTGAGGTTTATCTTGACTTCAGTGCAGCATTTAACACTGCTTCCCACAGCATCCTCGCAGCTACACTGGATGGTCAGGGAGTGAGGTGGATGGGAACTGCTTGAAGGGAAGCAGTCAGAGAGCTGTGGTCAATGGGACAGAGTCTAGTTGGAGGCCTGTGCCTAGTGGAGTCCCTCAGGGGTCAGGACTGGGACCAGTGCTCTTCAATATATTCATCAATGACCTGGATGAGGGCACAGAGAGCACTGTCAGCAGGTTTGCTGATGGCACCAAGCTGGGTGGAATGGCTGACACAGGAGGGTGGTGCTGCCATTCAGCCAGACCTGGACAGGCTGAGAGCTGGGCAGGGAGAAATGGAATGGAATTCAACAAGGGCAAGGGGAGAGTCTGGCACCTGAGAAGGAACAAGCCCATGGAGCAGGATAGGTTGGGGACTGAGCTGCTGGAGAGCAGTGAAGGGCAAAAAGACCTGGGGGTCCTGGTGGATGGGAGGTTGACCATGAGCCAGCTCATAAACCAAGGGCTGTGGTTAGTAGGTCCAGAGAGGTTCTCCTCCCCCTCTACTCTGTCCTGCTGAGGCCACATCTGGAATATTGTGTCCAGTTCTGGGCCCCTCAGGTCAGGAAGGACCTCAGGGAAGTGCTTGAAAGAATCCAGCACAGAGCCACAAAGATGATTAGGGCAGTGGAACATCTTCCTTGTGAGGAGAGCCTGAGGGAGCTGAGGGCTCTGGAGCTTGAAGAGGAGGAGCCTGAGGGTGACCTCATTCCTGTTGATCAAGATGTGCAGGGTGAGTGCCCAGAGGCTGGAGCCAGGCTCTGCTGGGTGACACCCAAGGACAGCACAAGGGGCACTGGTGGAAGCTGAGGCAGAGGAAGTTCCATGGAAACAGGAGGAAAAAAATTCCCTGTGAGGGTGCCAGAGCCCTGGAGCAGGCTGCCCAGGGGGTTGTGGAGTCTCCTTCTCTGGAGGTATTCTAAACCCACCTGGATGTGTTCCTGTGTGACCTGCCCTGGGTGGCCCTGCTCTGGCAGGGGGTTGGACTGGGTGATCTCTCAAGGTCTCTTCCAGCCCCTAACTTTCCGTGATTCTGGGATTGACCAAGGCAGTGGAACTCCAATAACATCTTGACACATGGAAGACAAAAGCACCAACTGGGTTTCCCATCCTGCAGTTCTTCTTGTATTACTGGCAGAATTGCCTCTGGTGCATCATGCAGCGCTGAAAAGAGACTTTCCAGCATCATTTTTTGCTGGAGTCTAGGCTGTTGGATGAGTTATCCATTGGCCTCTGCAACTCTGCCTGAGAGCTTCGAGTTGCAGCAAACAAGAAAGCTACCCAGGGGCTCCCCTCTTCAGCAGATTGCAGAGGCTTTTTCACACCTTAAAGGAAAGGGTTCTTTGAGATGTACAGTTTGGGGCACAGACTGAAATATCACCTCTGCTCTGTCACCTCTCAGCTCACAACTTGGCAGGCAGAAAGCACTCCAGTCCAAAGCTGAGATTGTTTTGATTTATTGGAAGGAAATGTGCACATTCTCTCTTAGAATCACAGAATGCTAGGGGTGAGAAGGGACCTCCAGAGATCTTCCAGTCCAACCCCCTGCCACAGCAGCATCGCCTACAGCAGGTCACACAGGAACACATCCAGCTGGGTTTTGAGTGTGCCCAGAGGAGACTCCACGACCTCTCTGGGCAGCCTGCCCCAGGCCTCTGCCACCCTCACCACACAGAATTGTCTCCTCATGTTGAGGTGGAACCTGCTGTGTTCCAGCTTCTACTAATTATTCCTTGTCCTATCACTGGGCACCACTGATAAGAGACCATCACCTTCATCCTGACCCTCACCCCTCACACATTGATAGACATTGATCAGATCCCCTCTCAGCCTTCTCTTCTCCACACTAAACAGCCCCAGGGCTCTCAGTCTCTCTTCACAGGGGAGATGCTCAAGTCCCCTAAGCATCCTCATGGCTCTCCCTTGCACTCTCTCCAGCAGGTCTCTGTCTCTCTTGAACTGGGGAGCCCAGAACTGGACACAGGATTGCAGGTGTGGTCTCAGCAGGGCAGAGCAGAAGGGGAGGAGAACCTCCCTAGCCCTGCTGGCCACACTTTTCTCCATGCAGCCCATGCTCACTTTATTTCAGCACTGCTTCTTTACAAAGGAAAAGCAGAGCACCCCCAGGCAGCTTTGGTGCTCCTGAGGTTATTTGGAGGGAAACCTGCACTGTTTAATTCATGTGACATAAAGCTGCCTATTGTCATGGCAAACAGCTGTGATGCTTATTCATCCTGTAAAAGCAAATGGTTCATCCCTCAGCCAGGGATCACCTGCAGAAGTGATTCCCAGCTCCAGGGACCGCCTGCCATTGGTTCTGATGGTGCTCCTCACGTTAGCTGCTTGCTGCTGACTGTACTGCAGCAGCTCTTCACATCAGCAGCCTGTAGGATTCAACAGCACAAAGGAGGAGCACACCACAGAGAATTGAGCAGAAATCATATCTCTTCAAATATTCCCCAACACCAGCTGGGCCTTCTCTACAGGCATCCCTGAAGCTCACCTGAGTGTTCAGAAACCTTGAGACAAACCAAGCCACAAACAAACCAACAAAGCCCACAGCAGAGTAACCAGGAATCGAATTCCCAGAGGAAGTCCTCCACCAAGGAGCACACACAGCAGCACAGGGAGACCTCACCTGCAGTGCTGGGTCCTCCCATGAAACCCTCAACACAAGAGGCACATGCACCTGCTGGAGCACATCCAGAGGAGGCCACCAAGATGATCAGAGGGCTGGAGAACCTCTGCTGTTAAAGGCAGGCTGAAAGAATTGGGGCTGTTCAGCCTGGAGAAGAGAAGGCTTCAGGGAGACCTTAGAGCTGCATTTCAATATCTGAAGGGCACCTACAAGAGGGATAGGGAGGGACTGTTCAGAAGGGCCTCTAGGGATAGGACAAGGGGCAATGGTTTGAAACTGGAGCAGGGCAGATTCAGGTTGGCCATCAGGAGGAAGTTCTGCACAGTGAGAGTGGGGAAAGACTGGAACAGGCTGCCCAGGGGTGTGGTTGAGGCCCTGTCCCTGGAGACATTCAAGCTCAGACTGGATGGGACCCTGTGCAGCCTGCTGCAGCTGGAGGTGTCCCTGCTGAGAGCAGGGGGGTGGCCAAGCTGCCCTTGGAGGGTCTCTTCCAACCCAATGCACTCAGTGAATCCTCCTGCCCGGCTGCCAGCAGGGGAGAGCATCCCTTCATGACATGAGTAGCAGGGAATGGCCTCAGGAGCCAGAATCAAAATCTGCTCTTACACTTTGCATATCAGCTGGCAGGTGGTGAAGGTCACAAACCATAGCTGTGATGCCACTTGTGAAACATGATGGCACTTCAGAGCACAAACTGCCCTGCAGAATTCACTGCACATCTCTGTGGCACCTCCCCATCACAGAGAAAAGGACCCCAGGAGGGGCCTGCAGAGACACAGGACATCAGCCTGTGCTGTGGCTGCCTTCCTGTCCTCTGTGTCCTGGTTTAGCTGAAGTCTGACACCAAGCAGCCTTTCCTAAGATTGGGCACCTGAATGAGGATAGGCTGAGAGAGCTGGGGGTGTTCAGCCTGGAGTAGAGAAGGCTCTGGGGGGACCTTAGAGCTGCCTTCCAGTACCTGAAGGGAACCTAGAGGAAGGCTGCAGAGGGATTTTTCCTGAGGGTGTCTAGAGACAGGAGAAGGGGGAATGGTTTGAAGCTGAGGGAGAGCAGGGTGAGACTGGAGCTGAGGAAGAAGTTCTTCAGTGTGAGGTTGGTGAGACTCTGGCACAGGCTGCCCAGGGAGGCTGTGGCTGCCGCCTGCCTGGGGGTGTTCAAGGCCAGGCTGGATGAGGCATCCCTGCCCATGGCAGTGGGTTTGGAGTAGATGATCTTTGAGATCCCTTCCAACCTGAGCCATTCTATGACCTATTCAGAGCCCTACTACTTTAGCATTTTAACCATTATTTGACCATTTTATCCTACACTACAATGGAAGCACCAGAGATTAATTTGTCCTATACCCGTATGACCTAAAAATTGTACACAAACTACAGGATTATCAATATTATTACATTAACAGTATTGATGATGATGATGATGATGACAGAATCACAGAATCACCAAGGTTGGAAGAGACCTCAAAGATCATCAAGTCCAACCTGTCACCACAGACCTCATGACTAGACCATGGCACCAAGTGCCACATCCAGTCCCCTCTTGAACACCTCCAGGGATGGTGACTCCACCACCTCCCTGGGCAGCACATCCCAATGGCGAATGACTCTCTCTGGGAAGAACTTTCTTCTTGCCTCCAGCCTAAACTTCCCCTGGCACAGCTTGAGACTGTGTCCTCTTGTTATGGTGCTGGTTGCCTGGGAGAAGAGACCAATCCCCTCCTGGCTACACCCTCCCTTCAGGTAGTAGCATCATAGTATCAGTCAGGGTTGGAAGGGACAATAAGGTCTCCCCTGAGCCTCCTCTTCTCCAGGCTAAGCAACCCCAGCTCCCTCAGCCTCTCCTCACAGGGCTGTGCTCCTCCCCAGGCTCATTGGCCTTCTCTGGACACATTAAAGAGTCTCAATGTCCTTCTTAAACTGAGGAGCCCAGAACTGGACACAGGACTCAAGGTGTGGCCTAACCAGTGCTGAGCACAGGGGCAGAATGACCTCCCTGCTCCTGCTGGCCACACCGTTCCTGATGCAGGCCAGGATGCCATTGGCCTTCTTGGCCAGCTGGGCACACTGCTGGCTCATGCTGCTGCTGCTGCTGATCTACAGCATTATTAAAAGCACAAACTAACAAGCAAAAGGGTTGGTTTATTGGCTCCATTCCAATGCAGAGAGTGACAAGCCTGAAGACTAACTCGACACATGAATGATTCTGATGCAACAAGTTTATTTGCTGTCTCTTCCTTGGCACCCAGCTGCTCAGAGGGGTATCAGCCCCTCATCAGGCATTGCAGAAGTCATTAAAAGAAGACATTTTGGAGTGAAAAATCCCAGATGGAAGGGGGAAAAAGAAAAAAAAAACAAAAACAAAAACAACAACCAAAAACCAGCAAGAAAGTGGGAAAGAGCAGATGATTGGGGAGAACAGACATAACTGCATAAAATCAGGGGGCAAAGCAGAACTGCCCACAGCTGTGGCCAGCATGCCTTAGAGCACTCCCAGTCTTTAGCAAACAAGAGAAATCTTCTTTCTTGCTGCTCTGATTACCTTGGCAACATCTCCTCCATGTCAGCAATCACATAGGAGACCACAGTCCAGACAGCAGCACAGAGGTTCATCTGCTTTGGATCCTGAACTGTCATGGTGTCCCCTTCAGAATGATGAAACCAGAAGTATTTGCTGAGGTCATCACGCAAGCTGGCACCTAGAGAGGCAGATGGGCAATGCTCCAGGAGGGGAATACAAACATTTAATGAGCAATAGAAACTGCAATCCATTCCTGGGCTGCCCAGGATCTAATCCACATGCAGCTGGATGATGGCCTACAGGAAGGATGGGGAGAGACTGTTTGCAAAGGCCTGCAGGGACAGGACCAGGGGCCATGGCTTCAAACCAGAGAAGAGCAGATTGAGACTGGATGTGAGGAAGAAGTTCTTCACTAGGAGGGTGGTGGAACACTGGAACAGGTTGCCCAGGGAGGTGGTTGAGGCCCCATCCCTGCAGATATTCAAGGTCAGGCTCAACAAGTCCCTGGGCAGCCTGATCTACTTGGGGACGTCCCTGCTGACTGTGGGGAGGTTGGATTGGATGACATTTGGAGGTCCCTTCTAGCCTGGACCATTCTATGACTCTATGATTCTATGCCTCTGTGATTCTATGACTCTATGCCTCTATGATTCTATGCCTCTGTGATTCTATGACTCTATGCCTCTATGACTCCATGACTCTATGACTCCATGACTCTATGATTCTATGCCTCCATGACTCTGTGACTGTGACTCTATACCTCTATGCCTCTGTGACTCTATGAATCTATGATTCTATGACTCTATGACTCCATGACTCCATGATTCCATGACTCTATGACTCTATGATTCTATGACTCTGACTCTATGACTCTATGACTCTATGATTCTATGACTCTATGCCTCTATGACTCCATGACTCCAGGATTCAATGACTCTATGACTCTATAACTCTATGACTCTGATTCTGTGACTCTATGACTCCATGACTCTATGATTCTATGCCTCTATGACTCTGTGACTCTATGCCTCTATGACTCCATGACTCCATGATTCTATGACTCTATGCCTCTATGACTCCATGACTCCATGACTCCATGATTCTATGCCTCTATGCCTCTATGACTCTATACTCTATGACTCTATGATTCTATGACTCTGACTCTATGACTTTGACTCTATGACTCAATGACTCTATGATTCTATGACTCTATGATTCTATAACTCTATGACTCTATGATTCTATGACTCCATGACTCCATGATTCAATGACTCTATGACTCTATGACTCTATAACTCCATGACTCTATGATTCTATGACTCTATGACTCTATTCTATGACTCCATGACTCTATTACTTTATGACTGTATGGTTCTATGATTCTTTGACTCTATGACTCCATGATTCTATGACTCCATGACTCTATGACTCCATGACTCTATGACTCCATGATTCTATGACTCCATGACTCTATGACTCCATGATTCTATGACTCCATGACTCTATGACTCCATGACTCTATGACTCCATGATTCTATGACTCCATGACTCTATGACTCCATGATTCTATGACTCCATGACTCTATGACTCCATGACTCTATGACTCCATGACTCTATGACTCCATGACTCTATGACTCCATGATTCTATGACTCTGTGTTCCATAGAAGGGCTGCACTCAGCTGTGGTGTTTGTAGCCTTTGGGTTAATTGACTTGAGTGAGCATGAGGCAGCAAACATTCACATTCAGGGCCAGGTTGGATGAGGTTGTTCAGTGCTGCAGGTGGGGTCTCAGCAGAGCAGAGGGGCAGAATCCCCTCCCTGTGCTGCTGCTCTCCCTGCTCTGGCTGCAGCTCAGCACACAGCTACCTGCTGGGCTGCCAGTGACCACTGCTGGCTCCTGGGGAGTTTGTCACCGGCTGACACTCCCAAGGCCTTCTCCTCCAGGCTGCTCTCCAGCCACTCTCAAGCCACTCTTGGCCCAGGATTTTTCCTTCAAAGCATATGTGCCAGAGTTACCAAAGCAGAAACCAGATGCAAGAGATGGAGAGGAACATCATTTCCTGTGCTGGTTTATTTTAGTTATTTTGTTTTCATTTGGAATCTTTCCAAAGCCTGGCAGAGTCACAAATCTGAAGTGGTCAGGGAGTGAACCTGCTGCAGCAGGGGCAGTTTGGGGCAGGTTGGCTGGAGGGCTTCCCCTGTGCCACACCATCCCTGCCACTGCCAGCCCCGGAGAGAGCTCGGCCTGTTGTGCTGGGTGCTGCACAGGTGTTTTGTGAGCTGGCCTCACTTCAGCACAGCCTGCTGAGCTGTTCCTGGCATGAAAACTCAATTATTGCCTTGCCTGTGTTTTAGTGCCCACATTAACCTCTTCTTTCACAGGCTGACCTGTAGCTCATGGCTGCCTTTAATGCCAATTAGTTCATCCTCCACGTTTCAATTAAGCAGAAGCACTGGAGAATGCTGATGCTGGTTTGAGCGGGGCACTGGCAGCATTCCCTCTCCTGTCATCTAGGCTCAAATGATGAGAGCTAAACTGCTGGAGTTTCACAGCTACAGACACTGAAAGTTTCCAGTACAGGGCTTATAAATGCCACCAGAAGCCCTGCTGTGTCACCCACCTTGAGTCATGCTCTCGAAGGAATCGAACAAGAAGGCAGAGGGAAAGCTTTCAGTTGGCTAATTAAATGAGACTAGAGTGTGAAGGAGACAATCTGAAGTCTGCATTGTTTCCTGTTTGCCTTAATAATGCCTCAGAGAATTCATCCTCTGGCTACACTGAACTGACTAAATTACAGCTCAGGATTATCACAGTTACTTTGGCAACGTGTTAAGCTCTCCCTCGCTGCAGCAGAGGAGCTGCGAGAGCTGGGGATTCGGTCTGCACTCAGATGAAATCCTGTGGAGGAAGGTCTCAGGGAAGGCAGCAGGTCTACTCCATAAAGCAGAGGGGAACAACACTCTAAAATGCTAGCACAGAAGCATGGAATGTCAGGAGTTGGAAGGGACCTCCAGAGAGCAGCACAAAGGGAAGACCTGGATGAGGCACTGGGTGCCATGGTTTAGTGGATCAGATGGTGTTGGGTGATAGGCTGAGCAAAGGTGGGGCAGAATGAGCAAAGGGGGCAGAATCCCTCCCTTGATTCTGACAGGCAGACAGGTTCAAAGCTCAACTTTATATTCCAAACAGTTTCCCTTGCTGCTGCACCCTGCCCTGCTTCACCTGAGGGGAAAGAGGTGGAAGAGACACAGAGGGGAAGACCCCTGTGGGTTTTTTTCTTGCTTGTTTTGTTTTGTTCCACCCTCAGAGCACTCTCCCTTTCCATGGAACATGTCCTACACAGCCTTGGTGCCTGAGCTTCATGCTGCCATCTGACAGGCTGGCAGGAGTTTGCTCATCAAGAACATTGTGTGAGGCACTAGCTAGTGGTTGGTGTCCCAGCATGTGTGGTGAGAGCTGTGGGGTGTGGTGGTCTAAGGGGCTTCTGTGAAAAGCCATCTTTGAAAAGCTTCAGAGAGTATTAGACTATTATTCTGTGGGGGTAAAAGGAAGCAGAGCTCTCCCCTACACACCCAGGTGAGCACACTGCAGTTTGAGAGACTGTGAATGGATCTGACCCTT
Organism: Picus viridis; assembly: GCA_033816785.1. Classification (NCBI taxonomy): domain Eukaryota; kingdom Metazoa; phylum Chordata; class Aves; order Piciformes; family Picidae; genus Picus; species Picus viridis. Next base: position 61,826 of record CM066572.1, read on the forward strand.
GGAAATAAAATACCTTTCAGCATTCATCTCTCATCTTCATGGGTCCCTCCTTTCTGCTAAGAGAATCATAGAGAATTGTCAGGATTGGAAGGGACCTCAAGGATCAGCCAGTTCCAACCCCCCTGCCATGGGCAGGGACACCTCACACTACAGCAGGTTGCTCACAGCCACAGCCAGCCTGGACAAAAAAACCTCCAGGCATGAGGCTTCCACCACCTCCCTGGGCACCTCTTCCAGTGTCTAATATAAATCTCCCCTCCTCTCACTTTATCAGGGTCAAAAACCAGACCAGTGAGATCTTAAAGAAGGAACTCCTTCCAGGTAAGCACAACCAAATGATCCCAGAATCAATAAGGTTGGGAAAGACCTCAGAGATCATCAAGTCCAACCTATCACCCAACTCCTCATGATTAACTAAACCATGGCTCCAAGTGCCACATCCAATCTCCTCTTGAACACCTCCAGGGATGGGGACTCCACCACCTCCCTGGGCAGCACATTCCAATGGCCAACAACTCTCTCTGGAGAACTTTCTCCTCACCTCGAGTCTAAACCTCCCCAGGCTGCCAGCAGGGTCCCTGCTGTGACTCCAAAGGCGGCTCTGGGTTTGGATAAATCTTGGGTGTGGCAGAGAAGGCAATCATCATTACTTCAGCAATTAGTCTTGTGCTGTGTGCTAGGAGCCCAAGGCTTATCTGCAACTAGAGCCTTTGCAGCTCTCTGTTGGAGTGTCTGGAGCAATCAAACACCCTCTTCTTGAAAGAGTGAAAGAGCAATCACACTTTTCCTGGCTCAGTGAATTTACAATGCACAGCACATCACAAAGGAAAAGAATGACTGGAGAAGAGCAGCAAAGGGCAGGGACTAACCCTATCCACAGTTGAGGACAGGCATTCAGTGCTGGTTTTATTTTCCATAGGAAGGATGCACCTGAGCAGATGAGATAGGAGCCCAAGCCAAGACTTGCAGAGGGGAGGTGGAGCCAAGAGATGAGCAAGAGCAGACACAGCAATGCTGTCTATTTCCAGAGGCAGGCAGCTGGCTCAGCAGGCAGGAGCTCTCCTGCCTGGGAAATGACTGCAGGAGGGTTGCTTAGCACTCTCTTAGCTCAGGCTCCAGGGACTGCACACAGCCCCTTCCCACTTGCTCTCTTAGTAGAGAGTTGAAGTTGTTACTTGGGCCAAGGGACAGAGAAATGAAATTGTCACTAGGTTGAGGATGGAGTGAAAAAGTCTGCAGAGGTTCTCAGCACTAGGATTCTATGGCTCAGAGCTGGTTTAGCATTAGTGCTAGCATTGCTCACTTGCACCCTGGGACAGGACAAGGGGTAATGGATATAAACTCCAGCACAGCAGGTTCCACCTCAACATGAGGAGGAACTTCTTCCCTGTGAGGGTCACAGAGCACTGGAACAGGCTGCCCAGAGAGGTTGTGGAGCCTCCTCCTCTGGAGACTTCCCAGACCCATCTGGATGCATTGCTGTGCAACCTGCACTAGATTCTGTGGTCCTGCTCTGGCAGGGGGTTGGACTGGAGGATGTCCAGAGGTCCCTTCCAAGCCCTAACATCCTGTGTGCTCCTGTGATTTGTAGATGGCTTAGCAGCTACTTGTCTGGCAGGAAGAGAGAAGCTGCATGGAAAGGAAGCAAGCAAGCAAGCAAATGACATTTTTAACTGTCTGATGATCCCTTCTTTCCCCCAAGCACCCTGAAGCAAAACCCATCAATGCAGAGCACTTGGAGGCTTCAGCAGCATCAAATGCATATGCTTTTAATCAGGACTGCATGGGAACATCTGCCCTCAAATCAGGCCAGCAGCTTTTAGTGGACTAGAGAAGTACTCTTAGTAATTAAGAACTCAAGCAAGAGGCAGGCAGGCTGAGTAACTCTCCTCCATACTTCCCACCTAGCACATCTTGGGGATTGAAAATCAGATGTTTTCAAAATCTTAAACCCTGCCCATTAGTTTTAGCTGTTTCTTAGCTAGGAGGTAGAAGGGATACAGTTGTTGAGGCCAAGAAAAGGTGCAGCTGCAGTGGAGTGTTGAAGCCCTGACATCTGCAGCCTGTGGCTCTCACACTCCAGCACAGCAGGAGAGGGAGAGCTGTCCTGTCAGACCTGATTCCTTCATGCTGCTGGCAGTTTCAACATCAAGAGTAATTGTGGCTGAAGAGCAGGTCCAGAGGAGGGCCACGAAAATGATCAGGGGATTGGAGCACCTCTACTATGAGGACAGGTTGAGGGAGGTGAAGGTATTCAGCCTGGAGAAGAGGAGGCTCTGGGGAGACCTAATAGCAGCCTGCCAGTACCTGAAGGGGGCTACAGGATGGATGGAGAGAGACTGTTTGCAAAGGCCTGCAGGGACAGGACAAGGGGCAATGGCTTCAAACTAGGCAACAGCAAATTTAGATGGGATGTTAGGAACAGGTTCTGCACCAGAAGGGTGCTGGAACACTGCAACAGGTTGCCCAGGGAGTGTTGGGGCTCTGGGCAACCTGATCGAGCGGAGGATGCCCCTGCAGACTGCAGAGGGGGTTGCACTGCATGACCTTGGGAGGTGCCTTTCAAGCCAGACCATTCTATGATTATGTGATACTGCTCAAGGCCAGCAGTGGCACTGTGCACACAGCTTAGGAACCTCCCTAGCCCTTTTGCATAGGGAAAAAAGCCACCCTCAGAATTAAGCTCTGCTTTGCCCAAGCTAGGGGCCTGAGCTAATAGGTGCCAACCTATTTCACAGAATCACCAAGGCTGGAAGAGACCTCAAAGATCATCAAGTCCAACCTGTCACCACAGACCTCATGACTAAACCATGGCACCAAGTGCCACGTCCAGTCCCCTCTTGAACACCTCCAGGGACGGTGACTCCACCACCTCCCTGGGCAGCACATCCCAATGGCTAACGACTCTCTCTGGGAAGAACTTTCTCCTCACCTTGAGTCTAAACCTCCCCTGGCACAGCTTGAGACTGTGTCCTCTTGTTCTGGTGCTGGTTGCCTGAGAGAAGAGACCAACCCCCACCTGGCTACAACCTCTCTTCAGGGAGTTGTAGAGAGCAAGAAGGTCTCCCCTGAGCCTTCTCCAGGCTAAGCAACCCCAGCTCCCTCAGCCTCTCCTCACAGGGCTGTGCTCCAGACCCCTCCCCAGCTTTGTTGCCCTTCTCTGGACATGTTCAAGAGTCTCAATGTCCTTCTGAAACTGAGGGGCCCAGAACTGGACACAGGACTCAAGGTGTGGCCTAACCAGTGCAGAGTACAAGGCAGAATGACCTCCCTGCTCCTGCTGGTCACACTGTTGCTGATGCAGGCCAGGATGCCATTGGCCTTCTTGGCCAGCTGGGCACACTGCTGGCTCATGTTTAGGTGGCTTTCTGCACCTTTTAGCTGCATTTTACCACAGACTTCTCTTGGTGACACCTGCAGTACATACACAGAGGCCTTAGCTTTGCTCTGAAACAGAAAGGAAAACATACAGCTTGTGTGTTCCATTTCAAATCCACTCAGCTTATTTCAGAGCCTCTGTCATTTGGAAGCACAGGGCTGCTGCTGCTGCTGCCTTGTCTCACCTGCTTACAGGTTTGGTTAGGATTTCCAGAGCACCAAACAGAACACAGAAGCAAAGAGTAAATAATGATCTGTGGGGGGTTTAGGCTCTGCCTTTAAACTTTAGTTACAGACTTCAAGCAGAAAAGTAGGAAAATATAAACAAATCACTCTTGGGTGTGAAAAGGAAAACAAAAGATTATTCTAAACAAATTCATTGGGTAAATGTCTGGAATAAGAGGAGCTGTACCATAACAGTTCTTCCCTTTTCTCCTCTCTTCTGATCTCTGGTTGGCTTTGCTTCGCTTGGGAGAGAGAATCTGCATGCTTTTGGCTGGCCTTGGCTAAGTCTAGCTTCTCTGCTCCTTTCTCTTGTCCCTTTTGTACAGGGGGGGTAAGGGGAAGGCAGGGAGGGAAAAGCTGGTAGCTTCCCTGGTCCTTGGCCAGGGGGATCCTTGTGCTGTAGTGAAGGGCAATGAGGCTGGTGAGAGGCCTTGAGCACAAGCCCTACGAGGAGAGGCTGAGGGAGCTGGGGTTGTTTAGCCTGGAGAAGAGGAGGCTCAGGGGAGACCTTCTTGCTCTCTACAACTCCCTGAAGGGAGGTTGTAGCCAGGTGGGGGTTGGTCTCTTCTCTCAGCCAACCAGCACCAGAACAAGAGGACACAGTCTCAAGCTGTGCCAGGGGAAGTTTAGACTCAAGGTGAGGAGAAAGTTCTTCCCAGAGAGAGTTGTTAGCCACTGGAATGTGCTGCCTGGGGAGGTGGTGGAGTCCCCATCCCTGGAGGTGTTCAAGAGGGGACTGGATGTGGCACTTGGTGCCATGGTTTAGTCATGAGGTCTGTGGTGACAGGTTGGACTTGATGATCTTTGAGGTCTCTTCCAGCCTTGGTGATTCTGTGAATATTGTCAATCCTGTACATTTTGTACATATTCATTCACTGCTGGTAGTGGTTGAGTATCCCTGGAGATATTCACTCCATTGCAGAGTGTAGATTTGGCTTGTAAATACAGCTCCATTTGCTTCTAACTGAATTGGGCTGGCAAAGTTAAAGCTGGGGGAAAGCTTCAACCCATCACATGATCACTAGCACTCACAGAATCATAAAATGCTAGGGGTTGGAAGGGACCTCCAGACATCATGGAGTCCAGTCCCCCTGAAGAGCAGGACCACTTAGGGCAGGTCACACAGGAACACATCCAGGTGGGGTTGGAAAGTCTCCAGAGAGAGAGACTCCACAACCTCTCTCATTTACATTATGAAGTGCTTAAAAGGAGCCTTTTTGAGCTTACAGCTAAGGGGAGGAAGAGTACCACATGATATGGATGCAGGACTTTGAATGCAAGCTAAATCAGATTACTTGGACCAAAAAGTCTGAAACTCCAAGGAAACATCTGAGCTGTTTACCAACTTTGGAATCACTTTGATTGGCTACAACTGCAAATATGTCCTGAAATCCTTAAATAGCTGAGTGTGACCTAGCACAGGAACATGTCCAGGTGGGTTTTGAAGGTCTCCAGAGAAGGAGACATCACAACCTCTCTGTCAGCCTGTACCAGAGCTCCAGCACCCTCACGCCAAAGAAGTTTCTCCTCACACTGAGATGGAATTCCCTGTGACTGAGTTTGTGTCCATTGCCCCTCATCCTATCCCTGGGTATCACTGCAAAGAGCCTGGCTGCATCCTCCTGACAGCCACCCTTCAGATGTTTGTAGACATTGATCAGGTCCCCTCTCAGCCTTCTCCTCTCCAGACTAAAGAGCCCCAGGGCTCTCAGCCTTTCCTCATAAGAGAGATGCTCTCAGGACAGCACTGAGACAGAAGGGCTGGTATGTGATATTTCTGTTAGGGTAGGTCTTCAAGACCAGCAAAGATGTGCAAGAACTGACACAGGCAGTGGTGAGACACTACTGGAAGAGAAGATGCTCAGAGGCTCTCTAGGGACCTCCTTAAGGGACTACAGATCTTAGCTCTCTGCTGCTTGACTTGACCCATGGCTGCAGCCAGCTTTGGCCTTGTGAGCCTGAGGGCAATTCAGGATCACTATTCCAAGTGACCCCTGCACACAGCATGAAACCAGGCAGCAAACCTCTGGAGTAACCTTGCTGCATTTTACAAACAGCTTAGGAATAAGAACTTTCTATCCTGGGCAGGGCCAACCCCTTCCAACCTGATCCATTCTATGATGAATTAGGTTTTCTGGCTCTTTGGATGGAGAATTTGCATGAACTGCTGCATACTGCTTTGCTCTGGCAGAGCTGTTTACACATCCCTAAAGGACATTTGTAGGAAGCTCTTTCCACAGGCACTGCTACATTCATAGCATCATAGAATGACTCAGGTTGAAGGGGACCTTAAAGATCATCTACTCCAACCCTCCTACTGCCACGGGCAGGGACACCTCTCAGCTAGACTTGGTTGTCCAAGGCATCATCCAGTCTGGCTTTAAACACCCCCAGGGAGGAGGCAGCCACAGCCTCCCTGGGCAGCCTGGTCCAGAGTCTCACCATCTTCATCCTGAAGAACTTCTTCCTCAGCTCCAGTCTAACCCTGCTCTGCCTCAACTTCAAACCATTCCCCCTTGGCCTGTCTCTAGACACCCTCATGAGAGGGTCCTCTTTCCTGTAGGAGCCCTTCAGGCACTGGAAGGCAGCTCTAAGGTCCCCCTGGAGTCTTCTCTTTTTCCAGAGTAACCCTGTACCTTCTCTCCTGCCCTCCTGTGCAGCCCATGATCCCTTCCTGAGCATTTGCCACTATAAAATTCAGCTTCTTTCACACTTGTGTTTTTCACTGGTGTATTCCATAGCTGAACTGACTGGGATGACATCACTGGAAAGAGTGATAAATGGGGGGGACAAAGATTGGTGCTCAGCAATTCTGGCCTTCAGAAAGTCAGCAGCACCGTAGGTCACATCTGTAGAATCAGTTTTGAAGGCAAACAGGCAGAAGGGTTCCAGTTTTGAGGTAGACAAATGTTAACAGTGTCCTGAAGAGACTGTGACTGAAATCATCCTGAACTTTCTGCTGTGAGGAAGATGTCTCTACAAATGCTTTCTGAGCTTTGTGTTTGTTCAGCTAAGCTCTGCTACCAAAAGCCTTCTTCAGAAGCCTCAGACATTTACACCTAAAATGTCACCTGCAAATGGAAGCCTGAGGTGTTTGCTGCTGGAGGAAGGGATGAGTTTGCTGAGCAATATCTGAGGCTCTGCCAGTAAAAGCTTTCAGATCCATACCAGACTCAAACCTGCAACGTGCTCTGCAGAGGCTTTTACAGCCTCCTTTCCAGGTAAAACTATATTGCTTGGGAGAAAATGCTGTGCAAGTGCTCTGTTATGGGCTCTAATGAGTAAAGAAAGGAGAGCAAGGAACTGATTGCAGTTTAAAGTAACTCTCAGGTCTCTGCCTGTCAGCAGGGATGGGGAAAATGGGGAACAGGTACTGCCCACGGTACAGGAAAATGAAACTGGGGATTCAGCACCACAAAGATGATCCAAGGGCTGGAGCACCTCTCTATGAGGACAGGCTGAGGGAGCCGGGGGTGTTCAGCCTGGAGAAGAGAAGACTCCAAGGGGACCTTAGAGCTGACTTCCAATAGGTGAAGGGATCCTAGAGGAAGGCTGCAGAGGGACTTTTCCTGAGGGTGTCTAGAGACAGGCCAAGGGGGAATGGATTGAAGCTGAGGGAGAGCAGGGTGAGACTGGAGCTGAGGAAGAGGTTCTTCAGTACAAGGGATGATGGGGATGGGGGGACAAGGGTCAGCATGCTCCAGAAAAAGGGTGAACCTGAAAGATTTAACCTCTTCTGTAGTAAGAAAGGAAACCATGCATGTCAAAGGCTAGGGCCCAAACAGATCTGCTTTCAGATGAAGGTAATAAAGAAGCACTCTGAAAACATAAAAATGAGAGAACTGATCTGTGACAGTCTTTATTTGCCACCTCTGAGGAGATGCCTAATAGTCTGGGTTAGCACTGATCTTTTTCTTTCTGAAGAGGCATTAAAGTTAGATGAACTCCTGGTTTATTAGTTCCTGGAAGAATAATTCCTCCTCTTGTGCAGTGAAACACACAGCAAGAAAAGCAAGAGGTGGTCACTGCGGAGGCAGAGAGAGACAAGCAGCCATCGAGGTTCAGGCTGACATTGTCACAAGGGGGTTTCACCTTTAGGTCACTGGTTGAATTTTAAATAGAGGAGTTGCCACATCTGCCTGGGGAGTTGTTTGATGTCCTGGGTCACCTTGATCTCACATACAGCTCAGTTCTTACCTGACAAGTGTTCCCAGCATGGGCGCTGCAGCGACAGATAACTTGCCCGAGGAGCCCAGAGAGGAGCATCCTCGAAGCAGCTCCCCTGCAAGCACTGTGCCACAACAGCCTTCCCTCTGCACAGACAGGAGAGCTCCTGTCCTCCTCTCCCCTAACACCTACAGCTGAGCTAGTGTTTACTGGATGCCACAGCACAAATAGCATCACTCCAGCCTCCCTTCTCAGTCTCTGAAACTTTGCAGGAAGGCTGACCTAGCTCTGGTGCTGTTAGAATCATAGAAGTGTTCAGGGTGGAAGGGAACTCATCTGGTTCTAGTCATATCATTAACCAACAGCCTCAAAAGTCCCTCCCCAGCTTTCTTGGAGACCCCTTCAGATCCTGGAAGGCCACAAAAAGGTCTCCTCAGAGCCTTCTCCTCTCCAGACTGACCAACCCCAACTCTCTCAGTCTGTCTCCAGAGCAGAGCAGCTCCAGCCCTCTGCTCATCCTCATGGCCCTTCTCTGGACACCTTCCAGCACCTCCAGATCCTTCCTGTCCTAGAGGCTCCAGAACTGGACACAGAGCTCCAGGTGTGGTCTCAGCAGAGTGGAGCAGAGGGGCAGAATCCCCTCCCTGGCCCTGCTGGCCACACTTCTCTTGCTGCAGCCCAGGCTCTGCTTGGCTCTCTGGGCTGCAAGTGCTCACTGCTGGCTCCTGTTGAGCTTCTCCTCCACCAGCACCCCCAAGGCCTTTTCTTCAGGGCTGCTCTCAAGCTAGTCCCTGCTCAGCCTGTATCAGTGCTTGGGATTGCCCTGACCCAGTTGCAAGACCTATTACCTCAGGAACTGGTTTAAATCACGTTTGAAGCATCCCTGTGACCAGCAGATCCCTCACATTTCCAGTGAAAATACCCAAGTCCTGGTCCAGCAGGGCTTGCTGAATGTCTTTGTAAAAACATTTCAGACACTGAAAAAGCCTGTAGTGAAAAAGCAGGCAAAGAAACCAGCCAACCAAAGCCAAGCAACTCACAGTATCACAGTATCACTAAGGTTGGAAGAGACCTCAAAGATCATCAAGTCCAAGCTGTCACCACAGACCTCATGACTAGACCACGGCACCAAGTGCCACATCCAAGCCTTTCTTGAATGCCCCCAGGGATGGTGACTCCACCACCTCCCTGGGCAGCACATTCCAATGGCTAACAACTCTCTCTGGGAAGAACTCCAGCCTAAACTTCCCCTGGCACAGCTTGAGACTGTGTCCTCTTGTTCTGGTGCTGGTTGCTAGAGAGAAGAGACCAACCCCTTCCTGGCTACAACCTCCCTTCAGGTAGTTGTAGAGAGCAATGAGGTCTCCCCTGAGCCTCCTCTTCTCCAGGCTAAACAGCCCCAGCTCCCTCAGCCTCTCCTCACAGGGCTGTGCTCAAGGCCTCTCCCCAGCCTTGTTGCCCTTCTCTGGACACGTTCAAGTGTCTCAATGTCCTTCTTAAACTGAGGAGCTCAGAACCGGACACAGGACTCAAGGTGTGGCCTAACCAGTGCTGAGTACAGGGGCACAATGACCTCCCTGCTCCTGCTGGCCACACTGTTCCTAATGCAGGCCAGGATGCCATTGGCCCTCTTGGCCACCTGGGCACACTGCTGGCTCATGTTTAGGCAGCTGTCAACCAGCACCCCCAGGTCCCTCTTTGTTTGGCAGCTCTCCAGCCACTCTGACCCCAGCCTGTAGCTCTGCATGGGGTTGCTGTGGCCAAAGTGCAGCACCTGGCACTTGGATTTGTTGAATGCCATCCTGTTGGACTCTGCCCATCTGTCCAGTCGGTCGATGTCCCTCTGCAGAGCCCTTCTGCCCTTGAACTGACCAACATCAACTCATCTCTTCATCCTGGAGAGCTACCCTACAAGGAGAGGCTGAGAGCCTTGGGGCTGTTTAGTCTGGAGAACAGAAGACTGAGAGGGGATTTAATCAATGTCTATCAATAGCTGAGGGCTGGGGTCAAGAGGGAGTGGACAGGCTCTGCTCAGTTGCACCCTGTGATAGAACAAGGGGCAATGAATGGAAACTCCAGCACAGGAGGTTCCACCTCAACATGAGGAGGAACTTCGTCACTGCGAGGGTCACAGAGACCTGGAGCAGGCTGCCTAGAGAGGTTGTGGAGTCTCCTTCTCTGGAGCCTTTCCAGCCCTGTCTAGATGTGTTCCTGTTTGACCTGTCCTGCTCTAACAGTGGGGGTGGACTCAATGACCTTTGGAGGTCCCTTCCAACCCTAACATCCTGGGATCTCCACACCCAGATCTGCACGTTCTGGCCAAACTTGATTAGCACTTTGCCTTGGGAAGCAAAGGCTTTAAGTGTCACAGTTTAGATGTATCCCTACCTAAAAATAACTACCTAATGGAATCCTTAAAAAGGAAGCTGTGGAAGATAATTGCATAATGACTAAAGGAGCAGCCAGGGAACCAGTGGTCAGCTCCAAGTGTGAAAGCACAGTGTGAAATGTGAGCCCACGAGAGCTCTGTTTCGTTCTGATCTGTGCGTCATGAGAAAGGAAAACAAAAGTCACACAAAGATTTCCAGGAGCTGGAAACTGCCTCTCACTGGAAAACCACAGCTACAGACATTCCTCACTGAACTCTTGGAATCATAGCATGGTGTGGGTTGGACAGGCCCTCCAAAGGTCATAGTATCAGTCAGGGTTGGAAGGGACCACAAGGATCATCTAGTTCCAACCCCCCTGCCATGGGCAGGGACACCCCACACTAGATCAGGCTGGCCAGAGTCATCCAGTCCAATCCTCCCTTGCAGTCAGCAAGGACATCCTCAACTAGATCAGGTTGCTCAAAGCCTTGTTGAGCCTCACCTTAAATATCTTTGGTCACAACAACCCCATGCAGAGCTACAGGCTGGGGTCAGAGTGGCTGGAGAGCAGCCAGGCAGAGAGGGACCTGGGGGTACTGGTTGACAGCAGCTGAACACGAGCCAGCAGTGTGCCCAGGCAGCCAAGAAGGCCAATGGCATCCTGGCCTGCATCAGCAACAGTGTGGCCAGCAGGAGCAGGGAAGTCCTTCTGCCCTGTGCTCAGCACTGGTTAGGCCACACCTTGAGTACTGTGTCCAGTTCTGGGCTCCTCAGGTTAGGAAAGATGTTGAGTTGCTGGAAGGTGTCCAGAGAAGGGCAACAAAGCTGGGGAGGGGTCTGGAGCACAGCCCTGTGAGGAGAGGCTGAGGGAGCTGGGGTTGCTTAGCCTGGAGAAGAGGAGGTTCAGGGGAGACCTTCTTGCTCTCTCCAACTCCCTGAAGGGAGGTTGTAGCCAGGTGGGGGTTGGTCTCTTCTCCCAGGCAAGCAGCACCAGAACAAGAGGACACAGTCTCAAGCTGCACCAAGGGAAGTTTAGGCTTGAGGTGAGGAGAAAGTTCTTCCAGAGAGAGTTGTTAGCCATTGGAATGTGCTGCCCAGGGAGGTGGTGGAGTCACCATCCCTGGGGGCATTCAAAAGGCTTGGATGTGGCACTTGCAGCTATGGTTTAGTTGTTAGTAGGTGTTGGGTATTAGGTAATAGGTTGGACTTGATGATCTCTGAGGTCTTTCCCAGCCTTATTGATTCTATGATTCTATCCCCAGGGATACTCAACGACTACCATGGACAACCTGTTGCAGTGTTCAGCACCCTCATGGTGCAGAACTTGCTCCTGTCACCCACTCTAAATCTGCTCCTCTCTCCAAGCAATCCAGTCTGAGGGAAGGTGTTTCTAACAGCATTAACCTGCTGTGCTTGGTGCAGCTCACCCTGCCTGTGCTTTAGAAGCACAACCTATTTGACACTGAAAAGAAGAAATTCTTCTTGAGAAATCCTAACAGAAACCACTGCCATTGCTCAAGCAGAGCACCCTGTTTCCTCTCAGTGCTGCAGAAACAAAGCCATCAAGTGCATTTTCACACAAATAACTCCAACAAAACTGATGAAGTGTCAACAATTGACTGCTTGTTGAAATTGGCCTCAATTAGAAAAGCTGTTACAGAGGGTTCCATTTGTTCCACTGCTGTTAGACACCAAAAGGGCTCACTTGGAGCAGTGAGAACGCTGCAGACAAAGCATGGAGCCCATGAGATGCTTCAGACTTTTGCCCTGCTCCAGGGTGAAACCCAATCTAAAGCAGCTAGCATCATTTTGGTGGAGCTAATTCCTTCCCACTGGGGCTCAAGGGGGCAAAAAAAAAGCATCCTTCTTCCTTTATGCTGCAGGAACTCTTTGGTATTTGGTTAACAGGAAGTGCCCTATGACATGGAGCTGCTGGAGAGAGTCCAAGGGAGGGCTGCAGGGATGCTGAAGGGACTGCAGCACTGCCTGGTGGGGAGAGGCTGAGAGCCCTGGGACTGTTTAGTCTGGAGAGGAGAAGACTGAGAGGGGATCTGATCAATGTCTATCAATAGCTGAGGGCTGGGGGTCAAGAGGGAGTGGGCAGGGACAGCCTCTGCTCAGTTGTACTCTGTCATAGAACAAGGGGCAATGGATATAAACTACAGCACAGGAGGTTCCACCTCAACATGAGGAGGAACTTCTTGACTGTGAGGGTCCCAGAGCCCTGGAGCAGGCTGCCCAGAGAGGTTGTGGAGTCTCCTTCTCTGGAGCCTTTCCAGCCCTGTCTGGATGCGTTCCTGTGTGACCTGTGCTGGATTCTCTGGTCCTGCTCTGGCAGGGGGTTGGACTCAAAGATCTCCAGAGGTCCCTTCCAACTCCTGGCATCCTGGGATCCTGTGATCCTCCGCTAGATCGGGTTGCTCAGAGCCTTTTAAATGCCAGGCCTCACTACGATTGCTTCTTTGGCGTACCAAACAGGGAGGAAAGGCCCTGCATTCCAAACACACAAACACACAAAAAAAGGATGATTTGCTCTGCATTGGAGAATTCTCCCCTGCCTTAGATTACTATTTATAAACCAGCAGGCTGGGATTAATGATCACAAATCCTTAAAGCCCAAAAGAAGATTTCAGGCCTGTTAGGCTCTGCGTAATCGACAGCGCTTGCGAGCGGCACCGCTCCATGGCCTATTTCTGCTGCTCACCTTTGAACAGCTCTGCATTTCCCCTACAGCAGATTTTCCCTCTTGGGAGCAAGCATTTCCTCCTCCTGAACCTGTCCAGAGAAGGGCAACGAGGCTGGGGAGAGGTCTGGAGCACAGCCCTGTGAGGAGAGGCTGAGGGAGCTGGGGTTGCTTAGCCTGGAGAAGAGGAGGCTCAGGGAGACCTCATTGCTCTCTCCAACTCCCTGAAGGGAGGTTGTAGCCAGGTGGGGGTTGGTCTCTTCTCCCAGGCAACCAGCACCAGAACAAGAGGACACAGTCTCAAGTTGTGCCAGGGGAGGTTTAGGCTGGAGGTGAGGAGAAAGTTCTTCCCAGAAGAGTAATTGGCCATTGGAATGTGCTGTCCGGGGAGGTGGTGGAGTCACCATCCCTGGAGGTGTTCAAAAAAGGCTTGGATGTGGCGCTTGGAGCCATGGTTTAGTTGCAAGGAGGTGTTAGGTATTAGGTAATAGGTTGGACTTGATAATCTCTGAGGTCTTTTACAACCTGGGATATTCTGTGATTCTCTTTCCAAACCACCTCTCTGAACAGGCTGCCCAGAGAGGTTGTGGAGTCTCCTTCTCTGGAGCCTTTCCAGCCCTGTCTGGATGTGTTCCTGTGTGACCTGCGCTGGATTCTCTGCTCCTGCTCTGGCAGGGGGAGGACTGGAAGATCTCCAGAGGTCACTTCCAACCCCTCACATCCTGTGAAGCTGTGATGCTGGCAGTGCCAGGCAGGGGGATGCTCACCGGGTACCCCTGCTCTCATCCAGTAGGCAATGTCAGTTCCGTCGGCGCCGTCGTAAAGCTGTGTGACGTTGATGGGCTGCAGCAGAGCCATGACCTCCTTCATGATGGCCTGAGCTTCAGCACTGCCTGTAAAACCCAGTCCAGATGGCCTGAAGGTGCCCTCATCAGACTCCATGACAATGTCGAAGTTGGAGATGTTTTCCTGAGCAGGGGAAGAGAGAAGAGATGGTTTGGTGATTGCTCTTTGCGCTGCTGCCGTGTGCTGTGCTCCAGAGGCCAGGCTGAGCACAGCCACACAGAGCTGCTTCAGAAATGCTTCCTCTGGTGGTGTGCTAGAAGCATTAAGTGAAGGGAGCTGAGGGGGTGGATGTTGATCTGTTAGAGGGTAGGAGAGCTCTGCAGAGGGACCTTGCCAGGCTGGACAGATGGGCAGAGTCCAACGGCATGAGATTGAACACATCCAAGTGCCGGGTTCTGCACATTGGCCACAGCAACCCCATGCAGTGCTACAGGCTGGGGTCAGAGTGGCTGGAGAGCAGCCAGGCAGAGAGGGACCTGGGGGGACTGGCTGACAGCAGCTGAACATGAGCCAGCAATGTGCCCAGGTGGATAAGAAGGCCAATGGCATCTTGGCCTCCATTAGGAACAGTGTGGCCAGCAGGAGCAGGGAGGTCATTGTGCCCCTGTACTCTGCATTGGTTAGGCCACACCTTGAGTCCTGTGGCCAGTTCTGGGCCCCTCAGTTTAAGAAGGACATTGAGACACTTGAACGTGTCCAGAGAAGGACAAAGAGGCTGAGGAGAGGCCTTGAGCACAGCCCTGTGAGGAGAGGCTGAGGGAGCTGGGGTTGCTTAGCCTGGAGAAGAGGAGGCTCAGGGGAGACCTTCTTGCTCTCTACAACTCCCTGAAAGGAGGTTGTAGCCAGGTGGGGGTTGGTCTCTTCTCTCTAGCAACCCGCACCAGAACAAGAGGACACAGTCTCAAGGTGCACCAGGGGAAGTTTAGGCTGGAGGTGAGGAGGAAGTTCTTCACTGAGAGAGTTGTTAGCCATTGGAGTGTGCTGCCCAGGGAGGTGGTGGAGTCACCATTCCTGGAGGTTTTCAAGAAAGGATTGGATGTGGCACTTGGAGCCATGGTTTAGTTAGTCATGAAGTGTTAGCTGTTAGGTTGGCCTTGATTATCTCTGAGATCTTTTCCAGCCTTATTGATTCCACGATTCTAAGAGCTTTTGGTTGACCCAATATGGCTGCTCTTGCATTCTCATCAAGCTCTGAACAGCCAGCAAACCTCTCACTAGTTCTAATGATCAGAAAGCTCTACAGCAATACCCAAGTGAGAGAGGTAATGCCATTATGGGGTGCTTGGTGCCATGGTTTAGTTGATTAGGTGGTGTTGGATGATGGGTTGGACAGGATGATCTTGAAGGTCTCCTCCAACCTGGTCTGGTCTATTCTATTCTATTCTATTCTAGTTATTCTAGTCTAGTCTAGTCTAGTCTAGACTAATCTGTTCTGTTCTATTCTAGTCTAGTCTAGTCTAGTCTAGTCTAGTCTAGTCTAGACTAATCTGTTCTATTCTATTCTATTCTATTCTATTCTATTCTAGTCTAGTCTAGTCTAGTCTAGTCTAGTCTAGACTAATCTGTTCTGTTCTATTCTATTCTATTCCATTCTATTCTATTCTATTCTATTCTAGTCTAGTCTAGTCTAGTCTAGACTATTCTGTTCTATTCTATTCTATTCTATTCCATTCTATTCATTCCATTCTATTCTATTCATTCCATTCATTCCATTCCATTCCATTCCATTCCATTCGATTCTATTCTATTCTATTCTATTCTATTCTATTCTATTCTATTCTATTCTGGGAAATGAGTACTGGCACCATACTAAAACCACACTGCTGCTGCTGCTCTCTGTTACCTCTGCAGGAACTTAACCACTTCCTAGCAGTGCCAACCTGCAATGACAGATGAGGGAGAAGGCCCTCAAATGAAATGAAAAGAAATAATAAACAGGCTACAAAAGTATTTGCACTTGCCCAGTACTATATTGTCTTCATTTCTTCTCCCTTGCCACATGCCCACTGACAGGAGGAGGTAATTTACCACGTCAAGGCAATCCATGTCTGTCAGTGCTGAGTTACTGCCCTCATATTTCCACTGGCTTGTAGCTAACTAAAGCCATAATAAGCCCAGCCATGCAGATGAGTCACAGAGCCCATCCTTCACTTCACAAGGCATCTTTAAATACCACTCACAGTTAACCTGCACTCATTATCATCAGCAAGCAACGTTCCAGCCCCCTACCCTAATTGCCAGAAATGTGCCAGAGTAAATCATGAAAAGGTGAAGTTATTTTTCATGCTAAATATGATGTACAACAGTCATCAGCTTTAGTTTGCTGTTCTGAGTAATGCAGTGTCCTACACTCCTAGCAGTATATAATGCTGCTAGATCAGATGGCTGGGGGTGGGGGGCAGAAGAGGAGCCACAACCAACTAGAAAGGTGTCATGCCTGCTGAAATTCCCTGTGTGAATTAGAGTTAGAAATAGAAATAGAATTAGAAATAGAAATAGAAATAGAAATAGAAATAGAAATAGAAATAGAAATAGAAATAGAAATAGGAATAGGAATAGGAATAGGAATAGGAATAGGAATAGGAATAGGAATAGGAATAGAATAGAAATAGAAATAGAAATAGAATTAGAATAGAATTAGAATAGAATTAGAATAGAATTAGAATGAGAATAGAATTAACCAGCTTGGAAAAGACCTCAGAGATCATCGAGTCCAACCTATCACCCAACACCATCTAATCAACTCAACCATGGCACCAAGTGCCTCATCCAGGCTCTTCCTAAACACTTCCAGGGATGGTGACTCCACCACCTCCCTGGGCAGCACATTCCAATGGGCAATTACTCTTTCTGGGAAGAACTTTATCCTCACCTCCAGCCTAAACCTCCCCTAGTGCAGCTTGAGACTGTGTCCTCTTGTTCTGGTGCTGCTTGCCTGGGAGAAGAGACCAACCCCCACCTGGCTACAACCTCCCCTTCAGGGAGTTGTAGAGAGCAAGAATTCTATGAATCTATGAAAGCCACAGCAGACAGCACCATGAAACACCTGCTGCAGAGCCTTAGGTCAAGTGGCACAGCATGACACTAGCTGTTGAATGTACAATGAAGTTTACACTGAGGGTGGAAAGCCCAAAACAGACATCCAGGCAGAAGTGGAGTCACTGTGCTGAGCCTGACATTGAGCTGGACATTTTGCCAAAAAACACTATGCAAGTGAGAGGACCAGGAGGAAAAGAGCTGTCAAGCAAACCTTCTGAAGCCATCACTCACCTTGTGCAGCTGATAGTACTGCTGGGCACCTACTCCTCCTTGCTCTTCTCCTGTCCACAGCACCACACGCAGAGTCCTTTTGGGGCGAAGGCCTAAACCAGAACGGTAAATATTGGCAGAGTGCTAAATCCCGACACACCTGAGCACTTGTCCTGCACTGGACACCTCCAGGGAGGGGGCACCCATGACCTCCCTGGGCAAGCTCTTTCAGAGCCTCACCAACCTCACTGCAAAGAATTTCTCCCTAATCTCCAGTCTCCATCTGCCCCTCCTCAATCCTTTCCCTCTTGTCACAAGTCCCTTCCAAGCTCTCCTGTAGCCTCCTTCAGGTACTGGAAGGCTGCTCGAAGGTCTCCCTGGAGCCTTCTCTTCTGCAGCCCCAACTCTCCCAGCCTGTCCCCACAGGGGAGGCTCTCCAGCCCTCTGCTTACCTTTGTGGCCTCCCCTGGACCAGCTTCATCAGCTCTGCTGTATTTAAAATTGTGTCTTCATTACTAGCAGACAAAAAGAATTGATAGTTTTGTCCAGTCCTGTTTAAACACTGCTGAGTAGAGTTCATGGATTCAAGGAATGGGTTGGCTTGGAAAGGACCACGAAGATCATCCAGTTCCAACATCCCTGCTGGTGGCAGGGACACCTCCCACCAGCCCAGGTTGCTCAAGGCCTCATCCAGCCTGGCCTTAACCATGTCCAGGTGATTAAGGCCTCCCTGGACAGCCTGTTCCAGTGTTCACCACCCTCACTGCAAGTCATTTCTTCCTAACCTCCAGTCTCAATCTGCCCTCCTCAAGCTTCAATCCATTCCCTCTCATCCTAGCACTACAGCCCTTGTCAAAAGTCTCCTCCTGGCTTCCTTGTAGCCCCCTTCACTTACTGGCAGGCTGCTCTAAGCTCTGCCTGGAGCCTTCTCATCTCCAGCCCCTACTCTATTAGCCTGGCCCCACTGGGAAGTTTTTCCAGCCCTCTGATCATCTTTATGGCCTCCTCTGAGCCCACTCCAGCAGCTCCACGTCTCTCCTGTGCTGCAGGCACCAGAACTGGAGGCAGTGCTGCAGGTGGGGCCTCAGCAGAGCAGAGCAGAGGGGCAGAATCCCCTCCCTGTGCTGCTGCTCTCCCTGCTCTGGCTGCAGCTCAGCACACAGCTGCCTGCTGGGCTGCCAGGGACCATTGCTGGCTGCTGGGGACTTTGTCACCAGCTGACACCCCCAGGGCCTTCTCCTCCAGGCTGCTCTCCAGCCCTCACCTTTGTGGCTCTCCTCTGGCCCCACTGCAACAGGTCAGAGTATGTTGATAAACAAATACATCTGAGACATCAAAGCTGAGAGGAGAGCAGAGTAAACAGACCAAGCATACATGGTGTTTTCTGTGCAGTGTAATGCTGATGGTGTTTGAGCAAGAATAAAGTCCCCTAAACCCACTAGCAAAAATAAAGGAAATCTAAAGAAGAAGAAGCAGCAGCATTGAGGTAATTACCAGAAGTGATAACACATCAATTAACACACACACACACATTGGTGTGCTGAGGAGAAATAACATCCATTACATTGTCAAAACTGCATTTCCTAGCTGCAATGGATTAGATTTACCAACAGACCTCACCCTCCTTTTTCTTCCTTTCTCTTGACACACTGTAAATGAAAGGAATATTGCCTCCTTGAAAGTGCAGGCTGGAAACCTTCCTAACTGAATGCAGAAACACTTCCAAGCTGTAACAAAAAACACCTTGGATTTCCCACTATTTCCCCATGAAGGAAGCACAAACAAGTGGTTTAAAGGTGCATTTTCTAAGTGCTGCTCTGCTGGCTGCAAACAGAAAGGTCATCAAATCTCATTATGAGGCTCCACAGGGCCCTGGGCAACCTGATCTAGAGGAGGATGTCCCTGTTGACTGCAGAGGGGATTGGATTAGATGACCTCTGGAGGTCTCTTCCAACCCAAACCATTCTGTGATTGTGATTATGCCCCTGCAGATATCCAGGATGAGAGCAGGATGAGGGAGGTGATTCTCTCCCTCTACTCTTGTGAGACCCCACCTGGAGTACTGTGTGATCTCTAAGGTCCCTTCCTTCCATGATGATGATGATTCCATGATGAGGTTAGATGTGGTGACACTCTGCACTCTACAACTACCAGAAGGGAGGTTGTAGCCAGGTGGGGACCTCAAAGACCAACCTATCCCCCAACACCTCCTGACAACTAAACCATGGCTCCAAGTGCCACATCCAATCCCCTCTTGAACACCTCCAGGGATGGGGACTCCACCATCTCCCTGGGCAGCACATTCCAGTGGCCAATCTTGTTCTCTTTCTGGGGAAGAACTTTCTCCTCACCTCCAGCCTAAACTTCCCCTGGTGCAGCTTGAGACTGTGTCCCCTTGTTCTGGTGCTGGCAGGATGCTATTGGGGAGAAGAGGCCAACCCCTTCCTGGCTACAACCACCAAAGGAACAGGAATTCAGGTAGTTGTAGAGAGCAATGAGAGCTTGCCCCTGAGCCTCCTCTTCTCCAGGCTAAACAGCCCCAGCTCCCTCAGCCTCTCCTCACAGGGCTGTGCTCAAGGCCTCTCCCCAGCCTTGTTGCCCTTCTCTGGACACCTTCAAGTGTCTCGATGTGCCCTTCTTAAACTGAGGGGCCCAGAACTGGACACAGGACTCAAGGTGTGGCCTAACCAAAGCATGAGTACAGGGGCACAATGACCTTCCCTGCTCCTGCTGGCCACACTATTCCTAATGCAGGCCAGGATGCCATGCAGGCCAGGATGGCCCTCTTGGCTGCCTGGGCACACTGCTGGCTCATGTTCAGCCTCTCATCAACCAGTACCCCCAGGTCCCTCTCTGCCTGGCTGCTCTCCAGCCACTCTGACCCCAGCCTGTAGCACTGCCTGGGGTTGCTGTGGCCAATGTGCAGCACCTGGCACTTGGATGTGTTCAACCTCCTGCCCTTGGACTCTGCCCATCTGTCCAGCCTGTCGAGGTCCCTCTGCAAAGCCTCTCTGCCCTCCAGCAGATCAACTCCTGCCCCCAGCTTGGTGTCATCCACAAATTTACTGATGATGGACTCAATGCCCTCATCCAGATCATCAATAAAGATGTTGAAGAGCATGGGGCCCAGCACTGATCCTTGGGGCACACCACTGGTGCCTGACTGCCAGCTGGCTGTGGCACCATTCACCACCACTCTCTGGGCTCAGCCTCCAGCCAGTTCCTAACCCAGCTCAGAGTGCTTCTGTCCAAGCCAGGGGCTGCCAGCTTGGCCAGGAGTTTGCTGTGGGGACGGTGTCAAAGGCCTTGCTGAGGTCCAGGTAGACCACATCCACAGCCTGCCCCACATCCAGCAGGCAGTCACCTGATCATAGAAGGAGATCAGGTTGGTCAGGCAGGACCTGCCCCTCCTAAATCCATGCTGGCTAGGCCTGAGCCCCTGGCCATCCTGTAAGTGCTGTGTGATCGCACTCAAGATAACCTGCTCCATAACCTTGCCTGGCACTGAGGTCAGGCTGACAGGCCTATAATTCCCTGGCTCATTCAACCGGCCCTTCTTGTGGATGGGCACCATGCTGGCCAGCTTCCAGTCTTCTGGGACCTCTCCAGTGAGCCAGGACTGCATTTGAATTCCCAGAGGAAGTCCTCCACCAAGGTGCACACACAGCAGCACAGGGAGACCTCACCTGCAGTGCTGGGTCCTCCCATGAAACCCTCAACACAAGAGGCACATGCACCTGCTGGAGCACATCCAGAGGAGGCCACCAAGATGATCAGAGGGCTGCAGCACCTCTGCTGTTAAAGGCAGGCTGAAAGAATTGGGGCTGTTCAGCCTGGAGAAGAGAAGGCTCCAGGGAGCCCTTAGAGCTGCATTTCAGTATCTGAAGGGGATCTACAGTCAGGCTGGGGAGGGACTGCTCAGAAGGGCCTGTGGGGATAGGACAAGGGGCAGTGGTTTGAAACTGGAGCAGGGCAGATTCAGGTTGGCCATCAGGAGGAAGTTCTGCACAGTGAGAGTGGGGAAAGATTGTACAGGCTGCCCAGGGATGTGGTTGAGGCCCTGTCCCTGGAAACATTCAAGCTCAGACTGGATGTGGCTCTGTGCAGCCTGCTGTAGCTGGAGGTGTCCCTGCTGAGTGCAGGGGTTGGCCAAGATGCCCTTTGAGGCTCCCTTCCAACCCAGTGCACTCATTGAATCAGAGTGTAAGAGACCAACTTGCAATATGTGCATAGTAAGCATGAGTATCTGTGCTCAGAGAACTGGCTACAACAGAAAATCTGCTAAGAGCACCTTCAAGTTGCCCTGCAAACACAGTGCAGCAAAAATGAATTCAAATGTAGTATTTACCTAGATCCTTAATGAGTGACAGTGCTTCCCAGGATATAAATGCTCCACCACCATCATCCATAGCTCCCTGCCCAACATCCCAGCTATCCAGATGTCCACTGATCAATACAACCTGGAAAAGCAATCAGGAGAAAACACATCCACATGAAAACACTGAATCAGAAAAGCCAGCCCAGCAGTTAAGTATTTTAATCATTTTGCCACCAATTTGGCTTTCATGTTTAGAACAGGAGGAAGAGAACATTTCAGCTAAGGTCTTGTTCTGTAGTCATTCAAGTGTCAAGTTTGCCACCTGGGAAAGAACAACCCCATGGAGCAGGATAGGTTGGGGACTGAGCTGCTGGAGAGCAGGGAAGGGGAAAGGGACCTGGGGGTCCTGGTAGGTGGGAGGTTCACCATGAGCCAGCAATGTGCTCTGGTGGCCAAGAAGGCCAAGGGCATCCTGGGGTGGGTTAGAAGGGCTGTGCTTAGTAGGTTCAGAGAGGTTCTCCTGCCCCTCTACTCTGCCCTGCTGAGGCCACATCTGGAATATTGTGTCCAGTTCTGGGCCCCTCAGGTCAGGAAGGACCTCAGGGAACTGCTTGAAAGAGTCCTGCACAGAGCCATAAAGATGATGAAGGCAGTGGAACATCTTCCTTGTGAGGAGAGCCTGAGGGAGCTGAGGGCTCTGGAGCTTGGGGAGGAGGAGCCTGAGGGTGACCTCATACCTGTTGATCAAGATGTGCAGGGTGAGTGCCCAGAGGCTGGAGCCAGGCTCTGCTGGGTGATGCCCAAGGACAGCACAAGGGGCACTGGTGGAAGTCGAGGCAGAGGAAGTTCCATGGAAACAGGAGGAAGATTTTTTTCCCTGTGAGGTGCCAGAGCCCTGGAACAGGCTGCCCAGGGGGTTGTGGAGTCTCCCTCTCTGGAGATATTCCAACCCCACCTGGATGTGTTCCTGTGTGACCTGCCCTGGGTGCTCCTGCTCTGGCAGGAGGGGTTGGACTGGATGAGCTTTTGAGGTCCCTTCCAGCCCCTAACATTCTGTGCTTCTGAGATGACCAAAGGCATCCTACTGCTTCAACCCACAGCCTCAATTCAACTAGAGGTGCTGTGACAAATGTTTCCATGAGAGGTTTTGCCTTGTACATGAACAAAGTGTCTGCTTCCCAGAGAGCCAGGACAACCACACTGCAGGAGGGTGAAGATTTCTTTCATACTCCAGCTGCTTAAGCTCTTAGGCATGAAACTTGATTAACCTTATTTTTAGGTGCATGGGGAAGAAATATGAACTTAGACTGAAGTGTTCCCAGAACAGAGGTTGTTGGTTTACTTTATATCTATGATACATGTCACAAGGGAGCTGTAATTGATCACTGGATCCCACATGTGCTACAACAAGGACAAGGTATTTAAACCATCTCTATGACTAATGGAACTATAAAACTATATATTACATGGCAGCAAGACCCAGATGAGCTTTCTGCAAAATAGATGTTGTACTTAGAGCAGGAGATAGCAGTCTGTGTATCACCAGATACTTGCCAAAGCTCAGCACCAGCTGTTCCTCCTAACACCTTGTCCCAATGAGAACAATTCTGATCCTCCTGGAATATCATCTCAGCCTTCATTCATGTGGTGACACCACACCTGGAATGTTGTGCCCAGTCCTGAGCTCCTGACTTCAAGAGGGACCTCAGGGAGCTGCTTGAGAGAGTCCAGCACAGAGCCACAGAGCTGCTGCAGGCAGTGGAACATCTCCCTTGTGAGGACAGGCTGAGGGAGCTGGGGCTTGGAGCAGAGGAGCCTGAGGGTGACCTCATGGCTGGTGATAAAGATGTGCAGGGCAGTGTGGGGAGGCTGGAGCCAGGCTCTGCTCAGGGATGTCCAAGGACAGCACAAGGGGCACTGGGGGCAAGCTGGAGCAGAGGAGGTGCCAGAGGAACAGAAGGGAAAACTTTTTCCCTGTGAGGGTGGCAGAGGCCTGGAGCAGGCTGCCCAGAGAGGTTGTGGAGTCTCCTGCTCTGGAGACTTTCCAACCCCACCTGGATGTGTTCCTGTGTGACCTGCCCTGGGTGATGCTGCTCTGGCAGGGGGGTTGGACTGGATGATCTCTGGAGGTCCCTTCCAATCCCTAATGTTCTGTGATTCATCCCAGGACAACTACTCTAGCACTGACAATGAGAACACAATGAGTGCTTCCCCTTATCCCCCCTGGAGGGTGAGAGCCTTTGCTGTCACATGCACAGCTCTCTTTGCAAGGGACTAATTTGAAGCTCAAGAACAAAGTTCTCTGTTTTCTCCTACACATGAGAGAAATCTTAGTATGTTCTCACCTGCTATTAAAAATAATGGGCAGTCAGATCATGGCAAGACAAAAATCAACCTCAGCCCACTGAAATTTTCCATGCAACCCAATATGAGCACAGGTCATGAAAACATAGAATCACAGAATGGTCTGGGTTGGAAGGGACCTCCAAAGGTCATCCAGAACAACCTCCCTGCAGTCAGCAGGGACATCCTCCACTAGAGCAGGTTGCCCAGAGCCCTGGTGAGCTGCACCTTAAATATCTCCAGGGATGGGGCCCCAACACCTCCCTGGCAAACCTCTTCCAGTGTTCCAGCACCCTCATGGTGCAGCACTTGTTCCTAGCATCCAATCTAAATCTGCTCTGCTCTAGTTCAAATCCAGTGTCTCTCATCCCTGCAGGCCTTTGCAAACAGTCTCTCTGCAGCCTTCTTGTAGCCCACTTCAGGTCCTGGCAGGCTGCTATTAGGTCTCCCTGGAGCCTTCTCTTCTCCAGGCTGAACACCCCCAGCTCCATCAGCCCCCAGCTCTGTCCTTGTAGCAGAGCTGCTCCAACCCCTGATCATTTTCATGGCCTTCCTCTGGACCTGATCCATCAGCTCTAAGTCCTTCCTGTCCCGAGGGCTCCAGAGCTGGACACAGCGCTCCAGGTGAGGTCTCACCAGAGCAGAGCAATGTAACTCCCCTTTATGTCAAAGCAGATCAATTACTAGTCAGAGCCAGGCAATGTGCAACCAGAGTGCAGCAAACCTCTTCAAATTCAGAAAGCACACCATCAAACATCAGCAGTGTCATGCTTCAGAAGGTGGGAAAGTTTGTGATCACAATCTAAAGAGCAGCTTGCTCTTTCTTCCTCAGAACTTTCAACTCTCTTTACTTCCCCTCCAAACTTAACTCACCAGGTGCTTGCTTGCCAGCACAGGCTGATTTGCTTGCTAGCACACAGACATGCCACAGCCTTTATTCTCAAATCATAGAATTAATAAGGTTGGAAAAGAGCTCAGAGATCATCAAGTCCAACCTGTCACCACAGACCTCATGAATACTAAACCATGGCACCAAGTGCCACGTCCAGTCCCCTCTTGAACACCTCCAGGGATGGCGACTCCACCACCTCCCTGGGCAGCACATTCCAATGGCCAATCTCTCTTCCTGGGAAGAACTTCTTCCTCACCTCCAGCCTAAACCTCTCCTGGCACAGCTTCAGACTGTGTCCTCTTGTTCTGGTGCTGGCTGCCTGGCAGAAGAGACCAACCCCCACCTGGCTACAACCTCCCTTCAGGCAGTTGGAGACAGCAAGAAGGTCTCCCCTGAGCCTCCTCTTCTCCAGGCTAAGCAACCCCAGCTCCCTCAGCCTCTCCTCACAGGGCTGTGCTCCAGACCTCTCCCCAGCCTTGTTGCCCATCTCTGGACATGTTCAAAAGTCTCAATGTCCTTCTTAAACTGAGGAGCCCAGAACTGGACACAGGACTCAAGGTGTGGCCAAAACAGCACTGAGCACAGGGCAGAATGACCTCCCTGCTCCTGCTGGCCACACTGTTCCTGATGCAGGCCAGGATGCCATTGGCCTTCTTGGCTGCCTGGGCACACTGCTGGCTCATGTTCAGCTGCTGTTAAGCAGCACCCCCAGGTCCCTTTCTGCCTGGCTGCTTTCCAGCCACTCTGACCCCAGCCTGTAGCTCTGCCTGGGGTTGTTGTGGCCAAAGTGTAGAACCTGGCAATTAGACTTGTTCAATCTCATGCCCTTGGACACTAAGCAATATGCTTTGTACTGCTTACCCACACAGCAAAGCTGCCACTGGGTCCCACAGCAACCTTCCCCTTTCAAAGGAATGAGTCTACAGGCTGTCTGTTTCCCTCTTTTAGGACAGAGTTCTATCATCTGGAACAAAATGTTGGCTTTTTTTGCCCTGACCCATTGTCTTCCCTGCTCCACCTCAAACCTTCAACTCACAGAGCAAAAGAAATGAAAACTTCAAGAGTCATTAACACTTCCTATTGGATATTCCATGGCTGGACAGAATCATCTTCCTGTCCACAGGCCAACATTCCTCAGGTTTCACAATATTTCCAACAGTTCTTTCTTTGCCTCCTGCAGTTGGACTCTGGAAATGAATTGCCTGTGTTTTCTCACCAAAGGCCTCCCAAAATCTAAACAAGCAGAACTGGTATCCTAAGAGCTGCAGCAGCACACAGGCTGCAACAGATGCTTCACACATCATCTTCCTTTCTGGAATCCAACCCAGACCTTCCAACAGCAGGAGAGAGACTGGAAGGGAATGTCTCAAGCACTGCATAATAAAGATAAGCATTTAAAGAGCTCTTGCAGTGACACTGTGCCTAGGATCCACACAAGCATTAGTTAAAGCTCAGCTTCACAGCACCCAGGGAGAACAAAACTGATGAAGTTGAGTGCCCATCATCAAGAGACTTACATGCAAGGTTAGATATATACTTACTGGGGGGACTGGTTGACAGTAGGCTGAACTTGAGCCTGCAGTGTGCCCAGGTGGCCAAGAAGGCCAATGGCATCCTGGCCTGCATCAGGAATGGTGTGGCCAGCAGGAGCAGGGAAGTCATTCTGCCCTGTGCTCAGCACTGGTTAGGCCACACCTTGAGTCCTGTGTCCAGTTCTGGGCCCCCCAGGTTAGGAAAGATGTTGAGTTGCTGGAAGGTGTCCAGAGAAGGGCAACAAAGGTGGGGAGGGGTCTGGAGCACAGCCCTATGAGGAGAGGCTGAGTTGCTTAGCCTGGAGAAGAGGAGGCTCAGGGGAGACCTTCTTGCTGTCTACAGCTCCCTGAAGGGAGGTTGTAGCCAGGTGGGGGTTGGTCTCTTCTCCCAGGCAAGCAGCACCAGAACAAGAGGACACAGTCTCAAGCTGTGCCAGGGGAGGTTTAGGCTGGTTTTAAGGAATAAATTCTTCCCAGCAAGAGAGATTGGCCATTGGAATGTGCTGCCCAGGGAGGTGGTGGAGTCACCGTCACTGGAGGCGTCTAGGAAGAGCCTGGATGAGGCACTTGGTGCCATGGTTTAGTTGATTAGATGGTGTTGGATGATAGGTTGGACTCAATGATCTCAAAGGTCTTTTCCAACCTGGTTAATTCCATTCTATTCTATTCTATTCTATTCTATTCTATTCTATTCTATTCTATTCTATTCTATTCTATTCTATTCTATTCCACTCTACTCCCCTCTACTCTACTCTATTCTATAGATATGAATTTGAATATAAACTCTCCTGTATTTAAAATTGTGTCTTCATTACTAGCAGACAAAAAGAATTGATAGTTTTGTCCAGTCCTGTTTAAACACTGCTGAGTAGAGTTCATGGATTCAAGGAATGGGTTGGCTTGGAAAGGACCACGAAGATCATCCAGTTCCAACATCCCTGCTGGTGGCAGGGACACCTCCCACCAGCCCAGGTTGCTCAAGGCCTCATCCAGCCTGGCCTTAACCATGTCCAGGTGATTAAGGCCTCCCTGGACAGCCTGTTCCAGTGTTCACCACCCTCACTGCAAGTCATTTCTTCCTAACCTCCAGTCTCAATCTGCCCTCCTCAAGCTTCAATCCATTCCCTCTCATCCTAGCACTACAGCCCTTGTCAAAAGTCTCCTCCTGGCTTCCTTGTAGCCCCCTTCACTTACTGGCAGGCTGCTCTAAGCTCTGCCTGGAGCCTTCTCATCTCCAGCCCCTACTCTATTAGCCTGGCCCCACTGGGAAGTTTTTCCAGCCCTCTGATCATCTTTATGGCCTCCTCTGAGCCCACTCCAGCAGCTCCATGTCTCTCCTGTGCTGCAGGCACCAGAACTGGAGGCAGTGCTGCAGGTGGGGCCTCAGCAGAGCAGAGCAGAGGGGCAGAATCCCCTCCCTGTGCTGCTGCTCTCCCTGCTCTGGCTGCAGCTCAGCACACAGCTGCCTGCTGGGCTGCCAGGGACCATTGCTGGCTGCTGGGGACTTTGTCACCAGCTGACACCCCCAGGGCCTTTTCTTCCAATCTGCTTTTGAGCCTCTCCTCACCCAGCCTGGATTTGTGCTTGGGATTGCCCCAAGCCAGGTGCAGGACCTTGCACTTGGCCTTGTGGAACTTTATGAGTTCCACTTCAGCAGCTGAATTCAAGGACAGAGCTGTATCAGAGATATTCAGTGGTAAATAGTTCCATGGTAAAAACTCCTCCTGAAAGTCTACCCTGACCATCTCCCAGATGCTTGGGATGGGCTACAACTATGTGAGAACAAAAAAGACTGGTGAGCTACTGCACTTGCCCTGCAGAGAACACTGCCTGCCTTCAGCTGGATTAAACCATGCCCCAAATGTAAGGCAGGAACATTACCACACTCAGTGGCTTTTATTTTGTGTATGGCAGAGCATTTCCTCAAATGACTTTTCAAGCTTTGGTGTCCTAATGATGTGACTCCATGCTGCAGCTCCTTTCATTGGATTTCATGCACATTAGGCATGGTTCTTAGCTAATCATTTTAGCTGTCTCAAGTAATTTACAGCCCTCAAGAGACAGTGAAGCTCAGAGGGAGAAGGGAAAGGATTCAAACAAAAAGAACTGTCTTTTCTACTTAATATGCACTGCAGTAAAAACTTAACTCCCAGGCTTCTGATTAAATGATAGCTCTGCTCCTCACACAGAAGTGACTCATCAAGTCACACAAGAATCCAACCCCACTATTGCTGATTAACCTGCCAAGAGCTTCTGTGGCACAGGATATAGGAAATTCTTGGAAGCTGAATCTCTGCTTTGGAAAAGGGATTGACAATGGAAGTGCCCTCAGAAAGTGTTGCAAGCAAAGCTCCCTTGTTGAAGGGAATCTCCAAAGCACTGAGTAGCTGATATAGCACGGGCTGGGATCATTTGTGGCAGATAGGGGAGTGGAGGAGGAAATTAGAATAGAATAGAATAGAATAGAATAGAATAGAATAGAATAGAATAGAATAGAATAGAATAGAATAGAATAGAATAGAATAGAATTAACCAGCTTGGAAAAGACCTCAGAGATCATCGAGTCCAACCTATCACCCAACACCATCTAATCAACTCAACCATGGCACCAAGTGCCTCATCCAGGCTCTTCCTAAACACTTGCAGGGATGGTGACTCCACCACCTCCCTGGGCAGCACATTCCAATGGCCAATCTCTCTTTCAGGGAAGAACTTTCTCCTCACCTCCAGCCTAAACCTCCACTGGCACAGCTTGAGACTGTGTCCTCTTGTTCTGGTGCTGGATGCCTGGGAGAAGAGACCAACCCCCACCTGGCTACAACCTCCCTTCAGGCAGTTGGAGAGAGCAAGAAGGTCTCCCCTGAGCCTCCTCTTCTCCAGGCTAAGCAACCCCAGCTCCCTCAGCCTCTCCTCACAGGGCTGTGCTCCAGACCCCTCCCCAGCCTTGTTGCCCTTCTCTGGACACCTTCCAGCAACTCAACATTTTTCCTAAACTGAGGGGCACAGAACTGGACACAGGACTCAAGGTGTGGCCTAACCAGTGCTGAGCACAGGGCAGAAGGACTTCCCTGCTCCAGCTGGCCACACTGTTCCTGATGCAGGCCAGGATGCCATTGGCCTTCTTGATCCCCTGGGCACACTGCAGGCTCATGTTCAGCCTACAATCAACCAGCACCCCCAGGTCCCTCTCTGCCTGGCTGCTCCCCAGCCACTCTGACCCCAGCCTGTAGCTTTGCATGGGGTTGTTGTGGCCAATGTGCAGGATTACTGATAAGGGAAGTGCAGTAAAGGTAATGAGACATAAAAAGCATACAAAAGCGGAGGAGACAACCAAATGTTGGAATGCCTACCACCTCCATGTCACATTCAGATCTTGGCATGTCCATATTTAAATCCCTAGAATCTCACACTCCCTGTTTCTTGAGCTGAAACCTTTCAGAAGTGAGACCAGGCTTGTTAAGACTGTCTTTTGAAACTCAGGATTTTAATAGCTGCATTTCAGACTGGCTCATGATGGTTGAAGAGGAAAAGGCATAATAAGGAGTGCCTCTGAACAAAACCCAGGTACCACTCACCCCTGCACAAAGATGATGTAGCTGCTGCTTTCTGTAGTTCTAAGATGAACAGAGAATCTCTGCAATGCCCCTGAAGGAAAGCTGAAACAGCATCAGACCTGAGGTGCAGAGAGAATCATCCTTTGGGGGAGGGGGGAGGGTGAGGGTGAGGGTGAGGGGGAGGGTGAGGGGGAGGGGGAGGGGGAGGGGGAGGGGAAGGGGAAGGGGAAGGGGAAGGGGAAGGGGAAGGGGAAGGGGAAGGGGAAGGGGAAGGGGAAGGGGAAGGGAAGGGGAAGGGGAAGGGGAAGGGGAAGGGAAGGGGAAGGGAAGGGAAGGGAAGGAAGGGAAGGGAAGGGAAGGGAAGGGAAGGGAAGGGAAGGGAAGGGAAGGGAAGGGAAGGAAGGGAAGGGAAGGGAAGGGAAGGGAAGGGAAGGGAAGGGAAGGAAGGGAAGGGAAGGGAAGGGAAGGGAAGGGAAGGGAAGGGAAGGGAAGGGGAAGGGAAGGGAAGGGGAAGGGAAGGGAAGGGAAGGAAGGGAAGGGAAGGGAAGGGAAGGGAAGGGAAGGGAATGGAATGGAATGGAATGGAATGGAATGGAATGGAATGGAATGGAATGGAATGGAATGGAATGGAATGGAATGGAATGGAATGGAATGGAATGGAATGGAATAGAACGGTGGCAAGCAACATGACCAGAGGAAATGGTTCCAAGCTGCACCAGGGAAGGTTGAGTCTGGATGCTAGGAGAAACTTCTTCCCAGAGAGGGCTCTCAGCATTGGAATGGTCTGCCCAGGGCAGTGCTGGGGTCACCATCCCTGGAGGTGGTTAAGCAGCTGTAGGCCTGGTGCTTAGGGACGTGGTTTAGTGTTGACCCTTCAGTGACAGGTTGAAGGTCGGACTGGATGAGCTTTGAGGTCTCTTACAACTGGATGTTTTGTGTGATTCTGTGGACCTCCAAAGGTCATCCAGAACAACCTCCCTGCAGTCAGCAGGGAAATCCTCCACTAGGTTAAGTTGCCCAGGGCCCTGTTGAGCTGCACCTTCAATATCTCCAGGGATGGGACCTCAACCACCTGCCTGGGCAACGTCTTCCAGTGATCCAGCCCCAACATGGTGCAGAACTTGTTCCTAACATCCAATCTAAATCTGCTCTGCTCTCATTTCACACCATTGTCCCTCATCCTGTCCCTGCAGGCCTTTGCAAACAGTCCCTCTGCAGCCTTCTTGTAGCCCCCTTCAGGTCCTGGCAGGCTGCTATTAGGTCTCCCTGGAGCCTCCAGGCTGAACTCCCCCAGCTCCCTCAGCCTGTCCTTGTAGCAGAAGTGTTCCTGCCCCTTGATCATTTTTGTGGCCCTCCTCTGAACCTACTCCACCAGGTCCATGTCCTCCCTGCACTGAGAGTCCCATGGGAAGGATTTTGAGCTTGTGAAAATGTTCACAGCAGAATTTTCCCCCCACCCCCATGTCCAGCTACAGATAGGAAAACAGAAAACAACCAGGAACAGCAGCTAGGCCCAGGTAATAGAGGCTAGCTTGTGATGTGGGTTTCTGACTACTTGGACTCACCATCACATTTATGTCTCTAGGCCACTCAAAATCTGTCACTGCTAACAAATACTCCCTGTCACTTTACCTTAGATTTGAATCCCTGACCTTCCTCTGAAAGGTTGAGGCTCTCATTGCCAATGACACAACCATTTTCTTTCCCTCCCTAGAGCTCTAAGTTGATATAACTAATTTACTGAACTCCACCATCTCCCACATGGCAGAGGGATGAATGCCCACAGGAGCTCTGACATCCACACGGCACTGGCAAGCACCACTGTCTGCTATCACACATCACAGATCCCAGGATGTTAGAGGTTGAAAGGGACCTCTGGAGATCTTCCAGTCCAACCTCCCCTGCCAGAGCAGGACCAGAGAATCCAGCACAGGTCACACAGGAACACATTCAGACAGGGCTGGAAAGGCTCCAGAGAAGGAGACTCCACAACCTCTCTGGGCAGCCTGTTCCAGGGCTCTGGGACCCTCACAGTCAAGAAGTTCCTCCTCATGTTGAAGTAGAACCTCCTGTGCTGCAGTTTCCATCCATTGCCCCTTGTCCTATCCCAGGGCACAAGTGAGCAGAGGCTGTCCCTGCACTTTCCTTCCTGACCCCCAGCCCTCAGCTATTGATAGACATTGATCAGATCCCCTCTCAGTCATCTCCTCTCCAGACTAAGCAGCCCCAGGGCTCTCAGCCTCTCCTCACCAGGCAGTGCTCCAGGCCCTTCAGCATCCTTGTAGCCCTCCCTTGGACTCTCTCCAGCAGATCCCTGTCCCTCTTGGACTGGGGAGCCCAGAGCTGGATGCAATATTCAGGAGAGGTCTCAGCAGGGCAGAGTAGAGGAGGAGGAGAACCTGCCTGGATCTGCTGGACACACTCCTCTGAATGCAGCCCAGGATCCCTTTGGCCTTCTTGGCCCCCAGGGCACATTGCTGTCCCAGGCAGAACTTGTCCACCAGCACTCCCAGGTCCCTCTCCACAGGGCTGCTCTCCAGCAGATCCCCTCCCAGCCTGTCCTGCTGCAGTTGATTCTTCCTCCCCAGGTGCAGGACTCTGCACTTGGTCCCAAATCACCTCCAAAACATGCATAAAAGAGACCCTATCCTCATTCAGCCTCCACAACCCTGACACAAACACAAAGAAGGTTCTGGAACTTGTGAATGAAACCTTGAGTCACCCTAAAGTGATTCCTGTTGCTCTGCTTTGTACTTCCCTCCCTGCCTGTTCATGTTGAAATGAGTTCACTTCCTCCTTCAGGCCCCGTGCTTGGAGGCTCCTGTTCCAAGTGTGTTTGGTTTTGTGCCTTTAACTCTCAGCATCTCACCCAGTGCTGTACACAAAACTGATGACATGTCCTGGATTGGTAAGTCTGGAAGGCAGATTTAGTTGAGATGATATCAGGGCTGTCCCTGATTACAATCTTGCAGTGGTGGAACATCAGAAGAAACTTGCCTCAGCCTTCAAATACACTTCTGAGAAGGCTGTGCACAGAATTAGGGGCAGGAGGAGCAAGATTTTCCCAATGCAGCCCCTCCAGTCCCTGCTGTCAGGTGTGACTGCATGATAAAGCTGCTTCACATGGTCAGAATGTAGTAAGTAAGTGCACTCAGCAATTTTCATTCCCAGGTTAGAGGATTTAATAGCAAAAGCATTTCAGAATCACTGATGGCAATCTGCAGCTCTCTCTAAACTCTTCTCCTCCCACTGATCTCTCAGAAAAATCTACTACTGACTTCCCAAGGCATTCTTGGATGTCTCACTCCTGCTGGAAGGAGAAGAGGTGCCTGAATGCTGGCCAGCATTTCGGCCCACCAAGTTCACAGAATCAAAGAGTGGCTTAGGTTGGACTGGACTTAAAGCAGGGCACAGAACAGACACACTTACAACTCACCTTCAAAACCAGCTGGCTGCTAGCAGCTGCCTTCAAGTTTGGTGGCCCTCCAGCACCCTTTTTACAAAGGTTTGTTGTGATAGAACAAGAGACAATGGATTGAAGCTTGAGGAGGGCAGATTTAGACTGGAGCTTAAGAAGAAATTCTTTAGAGTGAGGGTGGGGACACACTGGCACAGGTTGCCCAGGGAGGGTGTGGATCCCTCCTCCCTGGAGGTGTTCAAGGCCAGGTTGGATGAGGCCTTGAGCAGCCTGGGCTGGTGGGAGGTGTCCCTGCCCATGGCAGGGGGGTTGAAGTTAGATGGACTTTAAGGTCAATTCCAAGCCAGAGCATTCTGTGATTCTGTTCTGTTTTAAACTTCAGGGTGGAATTTGGATTCCAGCACAGCTGACACTAGAGAAACCTCACATGTGTGAGGGTAGGTCACCTTTGGTGGGTCACTGTGACTACCTGGCATACCAAAAGAGAGAACATTTCTCTCCTCAGCATGTTCCTTCTCCTCTCCCACTGCCCAACTGAGGCTGAATTTGAGTAACTTTACCTGAAAGAGAGGAAAATGAATACTCACAGTAAAGACAGTGGGGAGGGGACAACCTACCTTTGGTGACCAGAGACTGTGAAAATGAGACATGCAGGGACTCTGTCACATCCCTGGAAAGCGACTTTATCATCCAGTATCAGCCTGCAATCCTGCATTTCAAGTATTCTGCTCCAGATTCACAGAATCACAGAACTGTCAAGGTTGGAGGGACCTCACCCAGTTCCAACCCCCTGCCATGGGCAGGGACACCTCACACTACAGCAGGTTGCTCACAGCCACAGCCAGACTGGCTGCAAAAACCTCCAGGCAGGAGGCTTCCACCACCTCCCTGGGCAGCCTGTGCCAGGCTCTCACCACCCTCATGGGGAACAACTTCTCCCTAACATCCAAGCTGCATCTACCCACTTCTAGTTTTGCTCCATTCCCCCCAGTCCTATCACTCCCTGACACCCTCAAAAGTCCCTCCCCAGCTTTCTTGGAGACCCCTTCAGATCCTGGAAGGCCACAAGAAGGTCTCCTCAGAGCCTTCTCTTCTCCAGACTGAACAGCCCCAACTCTCTCAGGCTGTCTCCAGAGCAGAGCAGCTCCAGCCCTCTGCTCATCCTCGTGGCCCTTCTCTGGACACCTTCCAGCACCTCCAGATCCTTCCTGTGCTAGGGGCTCCAGAACTGGACACAGAGCTCCAGGTGGGGTCTCAGCAGAGTGGAGCAGAGGGGCAGAATCCCCTCCCTGGCCCTGCTGGCCACACTTCTCTTGCTGCAGCCCAGGCTCTGCTTGGCTCTCTGGGCTGCAAGTGCTCCCTGCTGGCTCCTGTTGAGCTTCTCCTCTCCCAGCACCCCCAAGGCCTTTTCTTCAGGGCTGCTCTCAAGCCAGTCCCTGCCCAGCCTATATTGGTGCTTGGGATTGCCCTGACCCAGCTGCAGGACCTTGCGCTTGGTCTTGTTGAACCTCATGTGGTTGTGAGGGGCCCAGCTCTGCAGCCTGTCCAGGTCCCTCTGGATGGATCCCTTCCCTCCAGCCTGTCAGCTGCACCACACAGCTTGGTGCTGAGGGAGCCTCACAGCCACTGTCCATGTCACTGATGAAGATGTTAAACAAGCCTGGTCCCAGTACTGATCCCTGAGGGACTCCACTTGTCACTTGACTCCACTTGGACATGGACTCATTGACAGCTACTCTCTGGGTGGCTCTCAATTAATTCCCCCTAGAGATCCAATTTATTGACAGCTTGACCACCATGGAGGACACAGAGAATAAAACCAGGAAAGACTTCCTCAAGCACTATTCACCTTCAGAACTTCATCACGGGTCAGCTGTGACATGTGCACACATTCTAGCCAGGACATGCAGCATTTCAAGCACCCTCAAATGTCCCACAAGTTATTAAATGTTAAGTTTCTAGACTCTAATCTCAGATCAAAGGCTTAATTCAACAACAGTTTATGCCTCAAATGAGAGGCACATGTTTTTCAGGGTGAGAAAGTGCATGAGCATCCACAGTACACCAGAGTGCTGCAAGATCAAAGTTCATGTAGTATGACATGTGCAACAAATTCCTTTACTGAAGGAAAACTGCAGGACCCAGAACCACAGAAGGAGATTTCCTTGCATTTGAGGGAAAAATCCCACTGATAAAACTGTCTATGGCAGTGTTAAAAATATGTTAAAGAATCTGCCCTCAGTGCTCTAGCATTTGCCTTCACCCTAAACTCAGGGCTCTGCTCTGATGAGACCTCACCTCAGTGTTGTGTCCAGCTCTGGGGCCCCCAACATGAGACAGACATGGACCTGCTGGAACCAGTCCAGAGGAGGTCACCAAGATGCTCAGAATGCTGGAGCACCTCTGTTATGAAGACAGGCTGAAAGAATTGGAGCTGACCCTGGAGAGGAGAAGGCTCTGGGCAGACCTTAGAGCTGCATTTCAACATCTGAAGGGGACCTATAGGAGGGCTGGGGAGGGACTGTTCAGAAGTGCTGTGGGGATAGGACAAGGGGCATAAGAGGCACATGCACCTGCTGAAGCACATCCAGAGGAGGCCACCAAGATGATCAGAGGGCTGGAGAACCTCTGCTGTTAAAGGCAGGCTGAAAGAATTTGGGCTGTTCAGCCTGGAGAAGAGAAGGCTCCAGAGATACCTTAGAGGTGCATTTCAACATCTGAAGGGGACCTATAGGAGGGCTGGGGAGGGACTGTTCAGAAGGGTTTCTGAGTATAGGATAAGGGCAATGGTTTGAAACTGGAGCAGGGCAGATTCAGGTTGGCCATCAGGAGGAAGTTCTGCACAGTGAGAGTGGGGAAAGACTGGAACAGGCTGCCCAGGGATGTGGTTGAGGCCCTGTCCCTGGAGACATTCAAGCTCAGACTGGATGTGGCCCTGTGCAGCCTGCTCTAGCTGGAGGTGTCCCTGCTGAGTGCAGGGAGGTTGGCCAAGATCACCTCTGAGGGTCCCTTCCAACCCAATGCAATCTGTGAAGCTGTGAATGTTTCATAACCCACTATTTACCAGCTAGATAAGAAATCATAACTATTATATGTTTATTGAAGCATTTTCTTCATGCTGCAGCAAGAAATCTCCTCCAAGCAGTTTTCAATAGAAGGGAAATTACTGAGGAGATTACTGCCAGGCTAGGAATATTTAATGGTGACCATGCAATCAGTTGAAATTCCAGTGAACAGATACCTGAGGGTTTTGGGACACAGGTGACGAAAGAGCTTTTGAATCTAGGCAACACATGATGTCAGTGGCACTCAAAGACATTAACCTGCCAGCCTGGAGAAGAGAAGGCTCCAGAAAGACCTCACAGTGGCCTTCCAGTACCTGAATGGGGCTACGGGATAGGATGAGAGGGAATGGAGTGAAGCTTGAGGAGGGCAGATTGAGACTGGAGTGTAGGAAGAAATTCTTCCCAGAGAGGGTGGTGAGACACTGGCACAGGTTGCCCAGGGAGGCTGTGGATGTCCCCTCCCTGGAGGTGTTCCAGGCCAGGTTGGATGAGGCCTTGAGCACCCTGGGCTGGTGGGAGGTGTCCCTGCCCGTGGCAGGGGGTTGGAAATGGATGATCTTGAAAGTTCCTTCCAACCCAAACCTCTCTTTGAATCTATGACATGAGTGCAAGTAAGATCACTCCTATCAACAGAGCAGCAAAGCAGAGAGGGACACAGCTTTTTCTCATGGCTTTTATAGCACAGGGACACTCTAACCCTGCCTAAAAGCCTTTGAAGCCAGATATGGGCCAAGAAACAGCAGGCAAGAAACAATGTTCTGTATCTTATCTCAACTCTTCCAGCTAATCCCCTTTAAATCAAGCTGTTCCTGACCCCCCATCCCTCAGATATTTATAAGCAGTTATTAGATTCCCCTCTCAGTCTTCTCCTTGCCAGCCTCAAGGTCCCTCAGCCTCTCCTCACCAGGCAGTGCTCCAGGCCCTTCGGCATCCTTGCAGCCCTCCCTTGGACTCTCTCCAGCAGATCCCTGTCCCTCTTGAACTGGGGAGCCCAGAGCTGGATGCAATATTCCAGGTGAGGTCTCCCCAGGGCAGAGGCAGAATACCTTGTCTTGAGAGCTGGCTTTTACTCTGGAGGAGCCCTATAACCAGGTCAGCAAAGCTGCCAGAGAGAGCCCAGGCTAGTCTCAATTTCCATCAAAACAGAAGAGACCAAAGGATTGGATGAGCAGGAGGCAAACACACTAACTAGATCACAGTAGATTTAGATCACAGTATCACCAAGGTTGGAAGAGACCTCAAAGATCACCGAGTCCAACCTGTCACCACAGACCTCATGACTAGACCATGGCTAGATTGGATGTTAAGAACAAGTTCTGCACCGTGAGGATGATGGAACACTGGAACAAGTTGCCCAGGGAGGTGGTTGGGGCTCTATCCCTGGAAATACTCAAAGTGAGGCTCAACAGGGCTCTGGGCAACCTGATCTAGTTGGGGATGTCCCTGCTGACTGCAGAGGGAGTTGGACTGGATTACCTTTGGAGGTCCCTTCCTACCCAGACCATTCTGTGATTCTGTGATTCCATGTCTGACTCTATGATTCTATGATTCTGTGATTGATTGCTGTCTACAACTACATTGTGAATAGCAAAGCAACAGCAAAGATCTGCAAGGCTGCAATGCACTGCCAGCAGAAAGAAGTTCAGCCAGGGCCAGAAGTACCTTACACAAATCAACTGCAATGGAGCCTTCTCCCAACAACTGTGCCATTGCTGCCCCTGCTGCCTTGGGGCTGATTCCCTGACTGGGCAATCACCAGATGCAAACCACCTCCCTCTCTTCTGCATGTGCAGCTACTTTACAAACTCCTTTCTTTCTCCTTTCTGCCCTTCTCCCAAACTTTCCAGGTCACAGGATCAGTCCCACATGAACCAAATGAAAGCCTTCCTCACCACCTCTGACATGCTTCTGTCATAGAATCATAGAATGGTCCAGGCTGGAAGGCACCTCCAAAGCTCATCCAGTCCAACCTCCCTGCACTCAGCAGGGACATCCTCAACTAGATCAGGTTGCCCAGAGCCCTCTTCAGCCTCACCTTGAGTATCTCCAGGGAAGGAGCCTCAACTACCTCCCTGGTCATATTCACTGAGTAAGGGAAAAAAAAACACCCAAAACTCAACTTTGAGCAAAAGGAACACTTCCTAACTGCAAGGCTTGAGGTATGGATCTGACAGCTCACAATCCTGCAGCCCTCTTTCCTTTTTGGATTGCACACATCCCCAGGACCCTCCAGCAAGCAGACAGCTGAGCAAAGGTGATTTATCCATGCATTGGAATCTGGCTTGCCTTTTGAAAGCAGAAGCTTGTTTGACAAGATAGTGGAACCAAAAGGTTGCCCAGGGATGGGTTTGAGGCCCTGTCCTTGGAGACATCAGAGTGGCTCTGGGTAGCCTGATCTAGTTGGAGGTATCCTTGCTGACTGAAGGGGCTTGGACAAAATGACCTTTGAGGGTCTCTTCCAAGCCAAAGCACTCTGTGAACTGAGCATGTGATGGTGTGGCAGCTTTGGAAATCCTGCTCCAGAAAAGTGCTGCATTAGCCTAGGAAAAAAAGTGATTAAGAGGAGTTACCTGCTCTTGAAAGATGAGTCACAGAAAGGGCTGGGGGGTGGGTGGAAATCACATTGGGAGAATTTAAACCCAGATGCACCCATCAGGAACAAAATCTCTGAAGAGAAGAGTGGCAGACACCTCTAGGACCTGCAAGAAATGCTGGCTGTGCAAACAGACTTGGGTTTCAGAGGAGCTGAACAGAGCCTCTCACAGTTATTATCTGCCAGCTCTCATTCCCCACGCAGGGATTTAAATATCTCGGCTCCCCTGCCCCTCACTACCCTCTGAAGTCATTCATGTTTCAACTCCCAGTGCACACACTGGGATTCACACCTCCTGTCTCCATCCCTTCTTGCTACCTCCCTTTGTAACCTCCTTTTCTCTGGCGTCCCTAATGCCTCCGTTAAACATGAAAGAGTAAAAGGATTTCTCCTTCTACTGCCCAACCATGTCACTCCCCATGCCTCAAAATCCTCTTAGTGGGTTTAATCCCTCAGCTCCCCCCACTTCCCTCCAGCAGCTCTCTGTACTTGCTCTGAACTTTGGAACTTTTCTTTCAAAATCTCTACTTCCAACCCTTTGACACAGCAGCATTTTAAGAGCTCCCTGGGTGTCACCCAGCTCTTCCCTCACCCCCAGTTTCACCTGTAAAACCTTGGGCAGAGTAACTACCCTGCTGCTTTGTTTTGGTGCCCTGTTTGGCTGTTAAGATTTGAGCTTGAGGAGGGCAGATTTAGACTGGACATCAGGACAGGACGTTCTTTCCAGTGGGGAGACACTGGACCAGGTTGTTCAGGGAGGCAGTGCATGCCTAAGGTCAGCCTGGATGAGGCCTTGAGCCACTTGGGCTAGTGGAAGGTGTCCCTGGTCATGGCAGGGAGGTTGGAACTGGGTCCCCTCCAACCTAAACCATTCTATGAATCTATGAATAAAAGTGATACAGACACCTAAGTGGTTTACCTCATGCAACCTCTTCACCAAACACTATGGGGTGGCATAACACACCTTAAGAACTGTGTCCAGCTCTGGGCTCCTCAGTTTAGGAAAGATGTTGAGTTGCTGGAAGGTGTCCAGAGAAGGGCAACAAAGCTGGGGAGGGGTCTGGAGCACAGCCCTATGAGGAGAAGCTGAGGGAGCTGGGGTTGCTTAGCCTGCAGAAGAGGAGGCTCAGGGGAGGCCTTCTTGCTCTCTACAACTCCCTGAAGGGAGGTTGTAGCCAGGTGGGGGTTGGTCTCTTGCCCCAGGCAAGCAGCACCAGAACAAGAGGACACAGTCTCAAGCTGTGCCAGGGGAGGTTTAGGCTGAAGGTTAGGAGAAAATTCTTCCCAGAAAGAGTAATTGGCCATTGGAATGTGCTGCCCAGGGAGGTGGTGGAGTCACCATCACTGGAGGTGTTTAGGAAGAGCCTGGATGAGGCACTTGGTGCCATGGTCGAGTTGATTAGATGGTATTGGGTGATAGGTTGGACTTGATGATCTCGAAGGTCTCTTCCAACCTGGTTAATTCTATTCTGTTCTAGTCTATAAATTTCCCCTGCCTAGTTAACTGATTCAGTTGAACCTTTCTTAAGTTCCTCATCAAAGAATTAAGTACTTTAGTAGCTCAGCAATACGAATTCTGAGCTATGAACACTGTCTGTTTCAGCACAAATGCTTCCAGTTTAGCAATGCTGAAAGCAACACTTCAGGCCCAATTTTCTTTCCTTCACTCTCCCAAGCAATTTCACATAAGGAAATAGTTTGGGGATGAGAAGCAGTCTCCTCAGTGGTGAATTGAAAGGATATTTTGCCAATGATTCCACAGTTTAAAGTCATATTCTTTCATAAAGTTACATTCTTTGAGGGGAGACCTCATTGCTCTCTACAACTACCTGAAGGGAGGTTGTAGCCAGGAGGGGGTTGGTCTCTTCTCCCAGGCAACCAGCAGCAGAACAAGAGGACACAGTCTCAAGCTGCGCCAGGGGAGGTTTAGGCTGGAGGTGAGGAGAAAGTTCTTCCCAGCAAGAGAGATTGGCCATTGGA
Organism: Picus viridis; assembly: GCA_033816785.1. NCBI lineage: Eukaryota > Metazoa > Chordata > Aves > Piciformes > Picidae > Picus > Picus viridis. The sequence continues at coordinate 102,438 of CM066572.1, forward strand.
ATGTGCTGCCCAGGGAGGTGGTAGAGGTGTTCAAGAGGGGATTGGATGTGGCACTTGGAGCCATGGTTTAGTTAGTCATGAGGTGTTGAGTGACAGGTTGGACTTGATGATCTCTGAGGTCTTTCCCAACCTTATTGATTCTATGATTCCGTGATAATTCCTCTCAAATGCTCAGAGAGCTGACAAACAAAAGAATGCTGGGTTGGAGGTTCCCACACACGCTTCAAATCGTGCTTTGCCCACTTGACATTCCCAGCTTGCGCTGGGCTGGCAGGGCCTCTCCGCGGCCCTCTCCTCCGACCCCCCCAGATATGACGGCCTCTGCATGGCTGTCATTTCTGTTTGGAACTCCTTATAAACAATTTAGAGAAGCAGAGCAGTTCCCAAGATCAGCTCTTTAGATATAGGTACAATCTTTTGGGCCTCCCCCCACCCCGCTTAAGCCTTCTCTCACACAAGCCACCATCCTCACACCCCATTTTTAAACCTGTTAGAAAGGCAGAAGAGAAGGAAGCCAAGCATGGTTCGGACGATAAAACGTTCCTGTAGGGAGGGCACAGTAAAAGCTGAACCAGATCCTTTTGCCTGGGTTTTGGGGTTGGGTTTTTTTTTTTTTTTTTGTGTGTGTGTCTCTTTCCTTCTTGCTTATAAAAATATCACACTTAATTAAGGGGCTTTTGAAAACTTTCTGACTGAGCATGAGATTGGCAAAAACACATCAGGCAGCAGTCAAAACAAATAATGCCTTTGATTTACTCCTCTGCCGACTCGGACTGGTTGAGTGTAATTCATTCTGGAAAGAACCCTGCTCCCTTCCCCCCCCAAAATCCCACCCTGTGAGCAGCTTTCGGGCCCTGTGAACAAAGTGAAGTGGTCTCTGTGTTTGTCCCGGGGAGGCTTCAGTGATGTGGAGAACCTTGGCAGGGCTACAAAGGCTCCACAGAACGGAGGCAGTCTAAACAGAGAGGGCTGTTTGGCTTCTCTGCCGGAACTGCTGAGCACAGAAGTAAACTGTACGAACCCTGTTGACTTGCTCAAAGCATCGCACACAGCGGAGCTCAAGCTGAAGTCAGCTTTCTCCTGCAAGTGTGTTCACAACAATCCCTGGACAACACGTGTGTGCAGGAAAAAAACCCACCCCAAACAACCCAACCTCCAGTGTGAGCGATGTTTAGGGCTCTGTGCAAACAAAGGAACATCAGCTGAGGGTGCTGAAAACAGAGAGGAAACCTGAGCAACACAAAGGGCACAACCTGAGGCAGGAAATGAAACCTTGTTCTGCCCCCCAAGCACAGGCACAGAAGTCATTCTAAAGCAGAAGTCTGTTTGACAAGATAGTGGAACTAAAAGGTTGCCCAGGGATGGGTTTGAGGCCCTGTCCTTGAAGGCATCAGAGTGGCTCTGGGCAGCCTGCTCTACTTGGACTGCAGGGGGCTTGGACAAGATGACCTTTGAGGGTCTCTTCCAAGCCAAAGCACTCTGTGAACTGTAGTATGTGGTGGTGTGGCAGCTGTGGAAATCCTGCTCCAGAAAAGTGCTGTATTAGCCTAGGAAAAAAAGTGATTAAGAGGAATTACCTGCTCTTGAAAGATGAGTCACAGAATTTAAACCCAGATGCAACCAGCAAGAACAAAACATCTGAAGAGCAGGGTGGCAGACACCTCTAGGACCTGCAAGAAATGCTGGCTGTGCAAACAGACTTGGGTTTCAGAGGAGCTGAACAGAGCCGCTCAAATTCATTATCTGCCACTTCCCATTTCTGCCCCAGGATTTGAAACCCTTGGCTCTCCCGTCCCTCACTACCTTCTGAAGTCTCAAGCTGAAGTCAGCTCCCTCCTACAAGTGTATTCACAACAATCCCTGGACAACAAGTGTGTGCAGGAAAAAAAACTCACCCCAAACAACTCAGCTCTCGATGTGAGCGATGTTTAGGGCTCTGTGCAAACAAAGGAACATCAGCTGAGGCTGCTGAAAGCAGAGAGGAAACCTGAGCAACACAAAGGACACAACCTGAGGCAGGAAATGAAACCTTGTTCTGCCTCCCAAACACAGGCACGGAACTCATTCTACATCAGGCACTCAGTGGGTACCTGGAAATCCTTGAAGGATGTCCTTGTCTGAGAAACTTCACACTTCACTAAGGGGAAGAAAAAGAAATACAGATCAAGAGGTGCTGCACCTAGGATGGGGCAATCTTACCTATCAATCCAGGCTGGGGGATGATGAGCTTGAGAGCAGCTCTGCAGGAAAGGACTTGGGGGTGCTGGTGGAGGAGAAGCTGGACAGGAGCCAGCAATGAGCACTGGTAGCCCAGAAGGCCAAAGGCAGCCTGGGCTGCATCCAAAGCAGTGTGGCCAGAGATGGAGAGAGGGGATCCTGCCCCTCTCTTCTGCTGAGACCTCACCTGCAGTGCTGGGTCCAGCCCTGGGACCCCTGACACAAGACAGACATGGACCTGATGAAGCAGGTCCAGAGGAGGCCACTGGGATGATCAGAGGGCTGCAGCACCTCTGCTATGGAGACAGGCTGAAAGAATTGGAGCCGAGCCTGGAGAGAAGACTCTGGGCAGACCTTAGAGTTGCATTTCAATATCCGAAGGGGATCTACAGTCAGGCTGGGGAGGGACTGTTCAGATGTGCTGTGGGGATAGGACAAGGGGCAATGGTTTGAAACTGGAGAAGGGCAGATTCAGGTTGGCCATCAGGAGGAAGTTCTGCACAGTGAGAGTGGGGAAAGACTGGAACAGGCTGCCCAGGGATGTGGTTGAGGCCCTGTCCCTGGAGACATTCAAGCTCAGACTGGATGTGGCCCTGTGCAGCCTGCTGTAGCTGGAGGTGTCCCTGCTGAGGGCAGGGGGTTGGATCGGATGACCTCTGAGGGTCCCTTCCAACCCAATGCAATCTGTGAAGCTGTGAAACTAGCCTGATGCTCCAGGCTTAAGGTAGTAGACACAGTAGGGGACACAGTCTCAAGCTGCACCAGGGGAAGTTTAGGCTGGAGGTGAGGAGAAAGTTCTTCACTGAGAGAGTCATTGGCCATTGGAATGTGCTGCCCAGGGAGGTGGTGGAGTCACCGTCCCTGGAGGTGTTCAAGAGGGAACTGGATGTGGCACTTGGTGCCATGGTCTAGTCGTGAGGTCTGTGGTGACAGGTTGGACTCGATGATCTTCGAGGTCTCTTCCAACCTTAGCGATACTGTGATACTGTGATACTGTGATAGATCTCTGTCATGGAATCACCTAACTGCTGCTTCCTGGGTTCAGTTCCCCCAGCTTCATGGAGACACCTCCAGGGCCATGAATGTCTGTGAGCTAAAGCTGGAGCAGACTGACTGTAACCATACTGGTGCAACCGGGTCTCGACGCACCTCCATTTGGCCTCACTGCCCTCGCTGGCTGGCTTCACAGAGCTGCTCCTGCAGACTTGCTGTCACAACGTGGCAGAGTGGCCAGGAGCACAGGAAGGCAACTCCAGCGCTAACTCTGGCTGGATAAAGAAAGAAGGGGCTGCATTTCTCCAGCACAATCACTTGTGGCATCTCAATAAATCTAGTGCTCCATATTGTGCCTGATATCCCAAGCCTCTCCCCACGAAGGCACAGTGAAATGATTTATTCCACACACAAAAACAGGGTGCATTAGCTTGTCAAGGAAAGAAAGCACTGCTCCAAATATTTAATTTCCCTCTACAAACCTTTTGTTGTTGTTGTCGCCTGATCCTTCTGGTAATTCAGTTACAGCAAAAGTGATTTGCTTCAAGTCACTAAGGCAGTAATTTATTAATCATTCTGTCTAGCCAAGTAACTGCTGCATAAAATGCACTCAATAAAAGTCACAGACTCTCTTCTCCTGAGCAGTTTGCCCTGGATACACAGCAAGCCACTCACAGCAGGCAGGAACAAGTGGGTGATGGGGTTAGAACAATTTCTTTTATCCTTGCAATCACAGAATCACAGAATGGTTTGAGTTGGAAGGGACTTCCAATGGTCATCCAATACAACCTCCACTGCAGTCAGCAGGGACATCCTCAACTAGATCAGGTTGCCCAGAGCCCTGTTGAGCCTCACCTTGATTATCTCCAGGGATGGGGCCTCAACCACCTGCCTGGGCAACCTGTTGCAGTGCTCCAGCCCCCTCATGGTGCAGAACTTGTTCCTCACATCCAACCTAAATCTGCTCTGCTCTAGTTTGAAGCCATTGCCCCTTGACCTGTCACTGCAGGCCTTTGCAAACAGTCCCTCTGCAGCCTTCCTGTAGCCCCCTTCAGGTACTGGCAGGCTGCTATTAGGTCTCCCTGGAGCCTTCTCTTTTCCAGGCTGAACACCCCCAGCTCCCTCAGCCTGTCCTCGTAGCAGAGGTGTTCCTGCCCCCTGATCATTTTCGTGGCCCTTCTCTGGACCCTTTTCATCAGGTCCATGTCCTTCCTGTGCTGAGGACTCCACAGCCAGATGCAGTACTCCAGGTGAGGTCTCACCACAGCCGGATGCAGTACTCCAGGTGAGGTCTCACCACAGCCGGATCAGTACTCCAGAGCAGAGCCGGATGCAGTACTTCAGGTGAGGTCTCAGCAGATCCAGATGCAGTACTCCAGGTGAGGTCTCACCAGAGCAGAGGGATCAGAATCCAGGACCATGAGTTTGCTGGAACACTGCAACATCTTAGGCAATCTTCAAGGTCAGGTTGGACAGGGCTCTGAGCCACCTGATCTAGTGGAGGATGCCTCTGCTGACTGCAGGGGAATTGGATTAGATAACCTTTGGAGGTCCTTTCCAACCCAAACCATCCAATGGAAACAATGCACAACACCCACTGGGTAGGTTACCAGTGGTGCAGGTATGGGAGAAAAACAGAATGCCCCAACAAAGAGCAAGTGAATCTCTTGGCTTTACTCATTGCACCTTGCTGTCTATGTCTTGGTTGTCTACAACTCCCTGAAGGGAGGTTGTAGCCACGAGGGGGTTGGTCTCTTCTCTCAGGTAACCAGCACCAGAACAAGAGGACACAGTCTCAAGCTGTGCCAGGGGAGGTTTAGGCTGGAGGTGAGGAGAAAGTTCTTCCCAGAGAGAGTTGCTAGCCGTTGGAATGTGCTGCCCAGGATGGTGGTGGAGTCACCATCCCTGGAGGTGTTCAAGAGGGGACTGGATGTGGCACTTGGTGCCATGGTTTAGTTAGTCATGAGGTGTTGGGTGACAGGTTGGACTTGATGATCTTTGAGGTCTTTTCCAACCTTATTGACTCTATGATTCCTTTCTAACCTTCTCCTCCACCCAGCCTCTTGAATAAACAGCTGCATAAATCCAACTCAGAACTCGAGTTTGCAGATGCAATCCTGGTTATTAGATACAATTGAAACAGAAATCTCTCCTGAGATACTCAGCCAGATTAGAATTCCAAAGCACACTGAGCTGCTCTGGAGTTGTTGTTTTATGAAGCTGTGCTCTGGGCCATGCCCAGTCCTGACAGCCTTCACTGGATGTCTTCCTGATTAGATCACCAAGAACAACGTTAACTCCAGCCCCAAGCACGTCAGGCAGGCATTAGCTGTGTGCTGTCACACCCAGAAACAAAGCATCTCCTGCAGCAAAACCTTCTCCCAAAGCCTGCCAACTGGCTTTGCACTGAGTAGGGGTCAAGTGAACAAAACTATCCCCACTTCAGAGCAGAGAATGCCTTTCCAGCCCAAAAAGTTTGCTCCAGTATGCAAGCCAGGATGTGCAGCCCAGATTTCAGCAAGCAAAAAGGAGATGCAGCATATTCCAGAGAAGGGCAACAAAGCTGGGGAGGGGTCTGGAGCACAGCCCTGTGAGGAGAGGCTGAGGGAGCTGGGGTTACTTAGCCTGCAGAAGAGGAGGCTCAGGGGAGACCTTCTTGCTCTCTACAACTGCCTGAAGGGAGGTTGTAGCCAGGTGGGGGTTGGTCTCTTCTCCTAGGCAGCCAGTAATTGGCCACTGGAATGTGCTGCCCAGGGAGGTGGTGGAGTCACCATCACTGGAGGTGTTTAAGAAGAGACTGGATGAGGCACTTGGTGCCATGGTTTAGTTGATTAGATGGTGTTGGGTGATAGGTTGGATGCGGTGATCTCAAAGGTCTCTTCCAACCTGGTCTATTCTATTCTATTCTATTCTATTCTATTCTATTCTATTCTATTCTATTCTATTCTATTCTATTCTATTCTATTCCATTCCATTCCATTCCATTCCATTCCATTCCATTCCATTCCATTCCATTCCATTCCATTCACTTATTTATTGATAGTAAAAAACAATTTAGAATAAGTTTTCCTTGGTGCTTAAGGACACACACTCCCCGCCCCCTTGGCAGACCAACACATTCCCACATATATAAAAAGAGAAAAATCTCTTCCTTCAAGCCTTCCTCATGACATTGTGAAGAAAGGAAGTAGCTGAGGTCCCAATCCCTGCAGATATTGAAAGTCAGGCTTGACAAAGCTCTGGGCAACCTGATCTAGTTGGGGATGTATCCTAGCATCATCATAGTATCATAGTAGCAGTCAGAGTTGGAAGGGACCACAAGGATCATCTAGTTCCAACCCCCTGCCATGGGCAGGGACACCCCACACTAGATCAGGCTGGCCAGAGCCTCATCCAGCCTGGGCTTAAACACCTCCAGGGACGGGGCCTCAACCACCTCCCTGGACAACCCATTCCAGGGCTTCACCACTCTCATGGGGAAGAACCTCCTCCTCACCTCCAGCCTGAATCTCCCCACCTCCAGCTTCATTCCATTCCCCCTAGTCCTATCACTACCTGAGATCCTGAGAAGTCCCTCCCCAGCCTTCTTGTAGCCCCCTTCAGATCCTAGAAGGCCACAATGAGGTCACCTGGGAGCCTTCTCTTCTCCAGACTGAACAGCCCCAACTCCTTCAGTCTGTCCTCAGAGGAGAGGTGCTCCAGCCCTCTGCTCATCCTCGTGGCTCTTCTCTGGACACCTTCCAGCACCTCCATGTCCCTCTTGTAATAGGGGCTCCAGAACTGGAGGCAGTACTCCAGGTGGGGTCTCACCAGGGCTGAGTAGAGGGGAGAATCCCCTCCCTTGCCCTGCTGGCCACACTTCTCTTGCTGCAGCCCAGGATCTGATTGGCTTTCCGGGCTGCAAGTGCACACTGAGAGCTCCTGTTGAGCTTCTCCTCCCCCAGCACCCCCAAGTCTCTCTCCTCAGGGCTGCTCTCCAGCCAGTCCCTGCCCAGCCTGTATCTGTGCCTGGGGTTGCCTCGAGCCATGTCCCTGCTGACTGCAGGCAGGTTGGACTGGATGAGATTTGGAGGTCCCTTCACATATGTAAACAGAGAAAAATCTCTTCCTTCAAGCCTTCCTCATGACATTGTGAAGAAAGGAAGTAGCTGAGGTCCCAGTCCCTGCAGATATTCAAAGTCAGGCTCAACAAGGCTCTGGGCAACCTGACCTAGTTGGGGATGTCCCTGCTGACTGCAGGAAGGTTGGACTGGGTGAGCTTTGAAGGTCCCATCCAACCCAGACCATTCTATGATTCAATTATTGGCTGGGACAAGCAGGATATGAGCAGAAGGGGAAGTTGAAATTCTAATCAATGGATATGAAGTCTGATTTTACATCCCCTTGGGAGAATCCACTTCATCATCTATATTCATATCCCCTGGCAGTTGTCTCCTGATCACCGGCAGACAAGTGAGCTGCAGAGGTTTTGAAGAGGACATACTTTTAACTGGACAGTGAAGTCATGCAGAGCAATCCCATCAAGGTCCAGCAGCAGATCAGGATTCTGCAGTCAGCAGAAAACTGCTGCAGTCAGCAGATCTCTGGCATGGAGGCTGAGCACACAGGCTGCTGCCATTTGGTATTTGCTGTGTCTTTGGAAAGCTGCTGAATTTCTTGCAGAAGAAAGAAAGGGAGGATGAAGAAAGGGGAAAAAAAAGATAACAGCTCATCATGAGTCATGGATCTGGCCCTGCTGCTGCATCTTTTGGCAAACTCAGCTTAAGCCAGCATTTACTAGCATCACAATTAGCTGGGCAGCCACAGGGACTACAGAATCCAAGAGAATCCCCAGGAAGCACAGAATCACAGAAAGCATCTGGCTGGAACACACCTTCAACATCATCCAGTCTAACTCTCCACCCAGTGCCTGAAGGGTCAACACTAAACCCTAAGCACCAAGTCCCAAGGCTGCTTAAACACCCCGGGGATGGTGACTCCAGCACTGCCCTGGCCAGACCATTCCAATGGCTGAGAGCCCTCTCTGGGAAGAAATATTTCCTAGCATCCAGCCTGAGCCTCCCCTGCTGCAGCTTGGAACCATGTCCTCTGCTCCTGTCTCTTGGTACTAAGGAGCAGAGGCTGCCCCCTCCTCGCACCAACCTCCCTTCAGGGAGCTGTAGAGAGCAATGAGGTCTCCCCTCAGCCTCCTCTGCTCCAGCTGAGCACCCCCAGCTCCCTCAGCCCCTCCTCAGAGCCCCGCTGCTCCTGACCCTTCTCCAGCCTCAATGCCCTTCTCTGGACACTCTCCAGCCCCTCAATGTCCTTCCTGGAGTGAGGAGCCCAGAACTGAACACAACACTCAAGATGTGGCCTCCCCAGTGCTGAGCACAGGGGGATGGTCACCTCCTGTCCCTGCTGCCCACCCTGTTCCTGATCCAAGCCAGGATGCCTTTGGCTTTCTTGGCCACCTGGGCACTGCTGGCTCATGTTCAGTGACTGTCAACCAACACCCCCAGGTCCCTCTCCAAGCTGCAGCTTTCCAATCACACATTCCCAAGTCTGTAGCTTGCCACAAGGTGCTTGTGACCCAGGTGGAGGAGCTGGCACTTGGCCTTGGTGAACCTCCTACAACCAGCCTTGGCCCATGGGTCTCACCTGTCCAGATCCCACTGCAAAGGCTGCTTACCCTCTAAACCATCCACACAGCCATCAGGCTTGGTGTCACCTGCAACCTTACTGAGGCAATGACTTCATCAAGAAGAGAACTTACAGCATACAGCTGTGTTCCTTTCACCTGCTGGTCCCACCTGTGAGCCCTCCCAGGGATGGCTGCTCTGGGCTCTGTACCACCATGGTCATTCCTCTGCACAGGGAAATAGAAATGTGATCTCTAAGTGCTTGACCAGTCCAGATGCCTCTGGCAGGAAGATGACAGAAGAAAGGCTTCCACAGCTCAGATACAGAATGAGAACACTTCAGTCATGTGCTACTCTGCTGCTTCTTACCCTGAGTTCAGCTGATGTCCTGAATGCCCTGCAGTTGAAAGAGCACAGCCCCACACAATTGGAGAGCAATAGAGAAGGATCAATACCTTGCATACAACTAAATAAACTTCAACACTATAATGTCCAAGTCTTCAGCAGGAGACAGAAGTCCCAGGTTTGCACATTGCTCAGAAGGTCTCTTTCTCCCACCAGGATTCTCTTGTCTCAGGTTCACTTTCTTCTAGCTCCTCTTAACTCATTAACTAATTTCATCTAAGCACAAGATCAGTATCTTGGGGAGGTGATTCTCCCCCTCTGCTCCACTCTGCTGAGACCCCACTTGGAGCTCTGTGTCCAGTTCTGGAGCCCCTAGCACAGGAAGGATCTGGAGGTGCTGGAAGGTGTCCAGAGAAGGGCCACGAGGATGAGCAGAGGGCTGGAGCTGCTATGGAGACAGACTGAGAGAGTTGGGGCTGTTCAGTCTGGAGAAGAGAAGGCTCTGAGGAGACTTTCTTGTGGCCTTCCAGGATCTGAAGGGGGCTCCAAGAAAGCTGGGGAGGGACTTCTGAGGGTGTCAGGGAGTGATAGGACTGGGGGAATGGAGCAAAACTAGAAATGGGTAGATTGAGATTGGATGTGAGGAAGAAGTTGTTCCCCATGAGGGTGGTGATAGCCTGGCACAGGTTGCCCAGGGAGGTGGTGGAAGTCTCATGCCTGGAGGTTTTTGCAGCCAGGCTGGATGTGACTGTGAGCAACCTGACCTAGTGTGAGGAGTCCCTGGCCATGGAAGGAAGTTGGAACTAGATGATCCTTGAGGTCCCTTCCAACCCTGAGAATTCTGTGATTCTGTGAATATAATCTCAGTGCCATTGCTATAGAAACATGTGGCAAGGAAGAAAGGACATGTGGACTTTTCTCAACCTCATGTTATCAGTGCTGGAGTCCATGTTGCCTTACCAGCTCACCCCACAATTCTAAGGCTGCTGAAAAGCAGGAAGAGAGAACTGAACAAGAGGAGTTTCATTACCACCCATGGAGATGGCTTCAGGAAGGACATGGAGCATTTTAGCAAGGAAGTTGGGAAGCAGTGAATGTTGTCCCTCTTTTAATCATGAACATTGCAACATTGCATTGTCTGGCCTGGGCACTCACCCTGCCAGTTCTAGAAGGTTGAATTGTCAGACAAGCTTCTAGAAGCATTTGAGTGGTCCCTCTCTGGTTCTGCTTGGCAAGGAGAGTTTCAGAAGAGAACAGCAGCTGGCACATTCCCTTTCTTAGGAGTTGCTTTAACACACAAATACCTGAAGGAGAAACTACCCCTAGAGTGCTTCTCCCATTTCCTTTCAACCCATAAATCAGAGAAGAGGTTACAGCACTGGGCAGGAGAGGCAAACCTCTCTAGGTCACCTTGAGCTCAGAGAGCAGCTACTTGAAATTTGTAACTGAAGGGAACGTGCCTCACAGGGCTGGCACTGCGTGGATTACATCCAGGAGTCCCCAAGCTTAGAAGCAACCAGAGGCAAACCTCCACCTCCAACCGCCTTCAGTTTTACCCAGGACTTGTCCTTGTAGAGCCACCAGTCCCCAGCCCAAACCATCAGTGCTGGGGAAGGGTTGTTACAAGCAGGAGCACAGGAGGTTCCACCTCAACACCAGGAGAAAATTCTTTACTGTGAGGGTCCCAGAGCCCTGGAGCAGGCTGCCCAGAGAGGTTGTGGAGTCTCCTTCTCTGGAGACTTTCCAACTCCACCTGGATGCATTCCTGTGTGACCTGCCCTGGGTGATGCTGCTGTGGCAGGGGGGTTGGACTGCATGATGCAGGCCAAGAGCAGTTCTCCTCCCTCTCTGCACTGCTGAAGCCACATCTGGAATGTTACATCCACTTCTGGGCCTCTGACTTCAAGAAGGACCTCAGGGAAATGCTTGAGAGAGTCCAGCACAGACCCACAAAGCTGCTGCAGGCAGTGGAACATCTCCCTGTGAGGACAGGCTGAGGGACCTGGGGCTTGGAGCAGAGGAGCCTGAGGGTGACCTCATTGCTGGTGCTAAAGATGTGCAGGGCAGTGTGGGGAGGATGGAGCCAGGCTCTGCTCAGGGATGTCCAAGGACAGCACAAGGGGCACTGGGGGCAAGCTGCAGCAGAGGAGGTGCCATGGGAACAGAAGGGAAAACTTTTTCCCTGTGAGGGTGGCAGAGCCCTGGAGCAGGCTGCCCAGAGAGGTTGTGGAGTCTCCTCTGGAGCCTTTCCAACCCCACCTGGATGTGTTCCTGTGTGACCTACCCCGGGTGATGCTGCTCTGGTAGGGGGGTTGGACTGGAGGATCTCTGGAGGTCCCTTCCAGCCCCTAACCCTCTATGATTCTGTGATTCATTCACCACATGCAGGCAAGGGAAGGGCAGAGCAGGCACAGTTTAAGCACCACACAAATAAATCAGGTTGACAGCAAGAAACAGAATGGAGGTTCCAACGCAGCTCTTCCTTCAAAACCAGGCTGCCAGCCCACTTTATGATCACCCATTCATGGCTGAGCCACAGAGCTCACAGGCTGGGGACCTGCTCAGCACTTCCTGCCTCTTCCCAGCATTGCAGCCTGCCCAGCATCTGACTCCTTTTATCAACCACCACAAAGGCTTCCAGCATTTGCTACTCTGAAGGCCACAGTGCCAGAACCTGACTGTAGCACACAGCAGAACAACACCTCCTGCACATACCATCAAACAAATGGGAGAAGGAGGAAAGGCTCCACAACACTTCAAAAAGTGACTGCAGCAAGCCAGATGGTGTGGGTGAGGTCTGGGGGAAGGCAACTGCTTTACAACCACAGGATGTGAAGGGAAGTCAGCTGGAAACTGAGCATCCCCAGCAATGCAAACCTAGCACTGCAGTGCAGCTCCTGTTCTGGGGAGAGTGTCCCAGTGGGGAAGATTGGACCTCCAGGTCCAAGGTTGAAACAGGTGGTTACACAGACTCATAGAATCCGTAAGGCTGGAAAAGACCTCAGAGATCATCAAGTCCAACCTATTACCTACTACCTAACACTTCCCGACAACTAAACCATGGCTCCAAGTGCCACGTCCAATCCCCTCTTGAACACCTCCAGGGATGGTGACTCCACCACCTCCCTGGGCAGCACATTCCAATGGCGAACGACTCTCTCTGTGAAGAACTTTCTCCTCACCTCCAGCCTAAACCTCCCCTGGCACAGCTTGAGACTGTGTCCTCTTGTTCTGGTGCTGGCTGCCTGGGAGAAGAGACCAACCCCCACCTGGCTACAACCTCCCTTCAGGGAGTTGGAGAGAGCAAGAAGGTCTCCCCTGAGCCTCCTCTTCTCCAGGCTAAGCAACCCCAGCTCCCTCAGGAATGATGGTGTCTTGAACTCACCTGTCCCTTGGCTTTGTAAATTTGTGTGAGAGGGGTTACCCTCAGAGTGGTTTTAGCCATCACAATTCAGTGTTCTTGTGCCATTTCTTATGTATGAGTGCTGCAAAATTCTTTCATTGCTTTGCTCCTGGTTTAGAGTCAGTTTTTTGCTACCTATGCTACCATTTTTCCTTCATTTCTGTTCTCTTTATTCTTTTTATCCTTTACCTTCAGACCCCTTTTCAGAGGTTCAAAGAAGCTTGCAATAGTCACCATCATTGGAGGTGTTCAGGAGGAGACTTGATAGGGTGCTTGGTGCCATGGTTTAGTTGATTAGGTGGTGTTGGGTGATAGGTTGGACTCGATAATCTCGAAGGTCTCTTCCAACCTGGTCTGGTCTGGTCTGGTCTGATTCTATTCTATTCTATTCTATTCTATTCTATTCTATTTAGAAATAGACATTGTGGATTTCATAGAATTATAGAATGGTCTGAGTTGAAAGGGACCTCCAAAGCTCATCCAGTCCAACCTCCTGCAGTCAGCAGGGACATCCCCTACTAGATCAGGTTGCTCAGAGCCCTGCCCAGCCTCACCTTGCACATCTCCAGGGACCGGGACCTCAACCACCTCCCTGGGCAACCTGTTGCAGTGTTCCAGCAGCCTCATGGTGCAGAACCTGTTCCTAGCATCCAATCTAAATCTGCTCTTCTCTATCTTGAAGCCACTGCCCCTTGCCCTGTCCCTGCAGGCCTCTGCAAGCAGTCCCTCTTCAGCCTTCTTGTAGGCCCCCTAGATTTATCACTCCTTAACTACTGATCTTACGAATTGACACTGATTTCCAATTTGATTTGCAGAACCCAAGTGGTGAAGATACATCTTTGTGAAACCTGTACCAGAAAGGAGTTTGGGGGTTTTGTTGTTGTGGTGGTTTTGCTTTGGGTTGGTTTATTTTTGTGGGTTTCTGGGGTTTTGGGGTTTCTGGAGTTGGGGGGTGGGGGTGTGTGTGTTTTGGTTTTTGGGTTTGGTTTGGGGAGTTTGGGTGGGGGGTTTGGTTGGTTGGTTTTGCTTTGTTTTGTTTGATTTGTAAAGACTAAGGTTTGATTAAATCTGTAGCCACTGCAGAGAAAAGTAGAATAGAATAGAGAATAGAATAGAGACTAGAATAGAATAGGATAGAATCATAGAATCATAGAATCATAGAATCAGTCAGGGTTGGAAGGGACCACAAGGATCATCTAGTTCAAACCCCCCTGCCATGGGCAGGGACACCCTACACTAGATCAGGCTGGCCAGAGCCTCGTCCAGCCTGGTCTTAAACACCTCCAGGGACGGGGCCTCAACCACCTCCCTGGACAACCCATTCCAGGGCTTCACCACTCTCATGGGGAAGAACTTCTTCCTCACATCTAGCCTGAATCTCCCCATTTCCAGCTTCATTCCATTCCCCCTAGTCCTATCACTACCTGAGATCCTGAGAAGTCCCTCCCCAGCCTTCCTGTAGGCCCCCTTCAGATACTGGAAAGCCACAATGAGGTCACCTGGGAGCCTTCTCTTCTCCAGACTGAACAGCCCCAACTCCTTCAGTCTGTCCTCATAGGAGAGGTACTCCAGCCCTCTGCTCATCCTCGTGGCCCTTCTCTGGACACGCTCCAGCACGTCCACATCTCTAGGTATTAGGTATTAGGTATTTAGGTATTAGGTAATAGGTTTTACTTGATGATAGGATAGGATAGGATAGGATAGGATAGGATAGGATAGGATAGGATAGGGAATAGACCAGGTTGGAAAAGGCCTTTGAGATCATCAAGTCCAACCTATCACCCAACACCATCTAATCAACTAAACCATGGCACCAAGTGCCTCATCCAGGCTCTTCCCGAACACCACCAAGCTGGGGGCAGCAGTTGATATGTTAGAGGGTAGGAGAGCTCTGCAGAGGGACCTTGCCAGGCTGGGCAGACGGGCAGAGTCCAAGGGCAGGAGATTGAACACATCCAAGTGCCGGGTTCTGCACATTGGCCACGGCAACCCCAGGCAGTGCTACAGGCTGGGGTCAGAGTGTTGGAGAGCAGCCAGGCAGAGAGGGACCTGGGGGGACTGGTTGACAGCAGCTGAACATGAGCCTGCAGTGTGCCCAGGTGGCCAAGAAGGCCAATGGCATCCTGGTCTGCATCAAGAATAGTGTGGACAGCAGGAGCAGGGAAGTCATTGTGCCCTGTGCTCAGCACTGGATAGGCCACACCTTGAGTCCTATGTCCAGTTCTGGGCTCCTCAGCTTAAGAAGGACATTGAGACTCTTGAATGTGTCCAGAGAAGGGCAACAAGGCTGGGGAGGGGTCTGGAGCACAGCCCTGTGAGGAGAGGCTGAGGGAGCTGGGGTTGCTTAGCCTGGAGAAGAGGAGGCTCAGGGGAGACCTTCTTGCTCTCTACAACTCCCTGAAAGGAGGTTGTAGCCAGGTGGGGGTTGGTGTCTTCTCTCTAGCAACCAGCACCAGAACAAGAGGACACAGTCTCAAGCTGTGCCAGGGGAGGTTTAGGCTGGAGGTGAGGATAAAATTCTTCCCAGAGAGAGTAATTGGCCATTGGAATGTGCTGCCCAGGGAGGTGGTGGAGTCACCATCCCTGGAGGTGTTCAAGAGGGGATTGGATGTGGCACTTGGAGCCATGGTTCAGTTGTCAGGAGGTGTTAGGTATTAGGTAATAGGTTTTACTTGATGATCTCAAAGGTCTTTTCCAACCTGGTTGATTCTATGATTCAACTAAACCATACTAAACTGAGCTAAGCTAAACTAAGCTAAGCTAAGCCAAACTAAACTAAACTAAACTAGACTAAGCTTAACCAAACTAAACTAGTACAATCAATCAGTTCTCTGCTGCAAAGATTCAGCCAAAGGTTTGAAAGCATTCAAAGGAGCAAAATGAAGGTACTGAGAAGGCACTGGTACCTTTCTGCCCCATCCTGAGAGGAGAAAGCTCAATCTGCTTCGAACAGCTCCCCACTCCAATGAAAATGCAATCACAAAGAAGCTTCTTTCAGACCTCTCAACCTGTATTTCCAGCAGTTTAAAGAGCTGCAATGCCACTAGATTTCAACAGCTGAACTCACAGCAAGCTAGCAGCTCTTTCCTCAACTCCTTCCTGGCTTTCAAAGACCGTCTTAATGAGAGGCAGGAAGTGATTCCCGGTTAAGCAGGGAAAAGCTTGGATGCAATCTGTTGGCTTCCCTATAAAACACACAGAGCCTTTCCCAATTAGGGCAAAGTTTCATATAAGAACACAACCAAGAACAAGAAAAAGGAGATTGATTTGTGCCCTCACCACAAACTAGAAGAACAAAGCCTTAGTGCAGAGGCTTTGAAACAAACTGCAGCCAAGACAGCACGCCCAAAGCTCAGATGCTCTCCCAGGAGCCTGAGTTTACTGTGCTCAGGAAAGATTGCCTAGATGCCTCCACTCATCTCTGTACAAACACAGAACCACAGAATGTTAGGGGTTGGAAGGGACCAAAGATCATCCAGTTCAACCCTCCTGCCAGAGCAGCATCACCCAGGGCAGGGCACACAGGAACACATCCAGACAGGGCTTGAATATCTCCAGAGAAGGAGACTCCACAACCTCTCTGGGCAGCCTGCTCCAGGGCTCTGCCACCCTCCCAGGGAAAAAGCTTCCCCTTCTGTTCCTGTGGCACCTCCTCTGCTCCAGCTTGCCCCCAATGCCCCTTGTGCTGTCCTTGGACATCCCTGAGCAGAGCCTGGCTCCATCCTCCCCACACTGCCCTGCACGTCTTTATCACCAGCCATGAGGTCACCCTCAGGCTGCTCTGCTCCAAGCCCCAGCTCCCTTAGCCTGTCCTCACAGGGAGATGTTCCACTGCCTGCAGCAGCTTTGTGGCTCTGTGCTGGACTCTCTCAAGCAGTTCCCTGAGGTTCTTCTTGATCTGAGTGGCCCAGAACTGGGCACTATATTCCAAATGTGGCCTCAGCAGGGCAGAGCAGAGGGGCAGGAGAACCTCTCTTGACCTACTCACCACAGCCCTTCTAATCCACCCCAGGATGCCCTTGGCCTTCATGTCCACAAAAGCACATTGCTGACTCCTGGACATCCTGTTCTCCTCCAGGACCCCCAGGTACCTCTTTCCTATGCTGCTCTCCAACAGGTCAGTCCCCAACCTATCCTGATCCCTGGGGTTGTGCTTTCCTGGATGCCAGCCTCTACCCTCGCTGGATTTCATTCAGTGTCTCCCTGCCCAGCTCCCCAGCCTGGCCAGGTCTGGCTGAACATCACAGGTTCCTTGGGTGTTCTTCAATGCCCCAACTTGTGGATGTGTCTGCAGCACACTTGCTGAGAGGGCAGGACAGTCCTCCCCAGGAAAAGCTGAAAGGCATCCCTTCACTTTCATGCCCCAATTCCCACCTTGCCGCTGTGCTTGGCAAATATGGACCCTGCCTGAGCCCACCCCCTGCCAGGGGCACGCTGTAGGCTGCGTTCCTGCCTCCTGCAGAGAAGCAGCTCACATTTCACCCTGATGAGTACTGATGATACCCAGGAATCTGCCCAGATTATTCTGAATTGTTTTTCTCCCCTCCAGAGGATTTAGCACTTTATCTCTGTGACCCTGGCAACGCTGGCAATCAATTCTTCATTCCCTCCCCCTGGTGCAGAAACCACCAGGCTCAGAAGGGCACACTGAAGCTGTGAACATTTCCCAAGCCCTTCTTCATTAAGACCTGTTGCAAGATGAAGGAAAATGGAAGGAATTTGAGTTTTGCCAAAGCTGTCTTTGTGCAATGAATGGTCTCAGGCACTGCTGGGTGTTGTGTAGGGGCAGGCAGGGCTGGGCTTGCTCTCTAGCAGGAAATTCTGTGCTTAACCAAGTGCAGAGAGAAAAGGATAGAAATCTTCATATAATCTACAATACCAGCTTTACCAGTTTGGTTGAAATGCAGCCCACCCAGCAAAGTTAGGTTAGTTGTGTTTCAATCCACTTTGCTGCATCTTCCCTGAAGCTCAGTGTTTGGTGCCTCATGCAGGATGTCAGCATCAGTGTGCCCAGGCAGCCAAGAGGGCCAACGGCATCCTGGCCTGCATCAGGAACAGTGTGGCCAGCAGGGGCAGGGAGGTCATTCTGCCCTGTGCTCAGCCCTGGTTAGGCCACACCTTGAGTCCTGTGTCCAGTTCTGGGCCCCTCAGTTTAGGAAGGATGTTGAGTTGCTGGAATGTGTCCAGAGAAGGGCAACAAAGCTGGGGAGCAGTTTGGAGCACAAGTCCTGTGAGGAGAGGCTGAGGGAGCTTAGCCTGGAGAAGAG
Organism: Picus viridis; assembly: GCA_033816785.1. Taxonomy (NCBI): domain Eukaryota; kingdom Metazoa; phylum Chordata; class Aves; order Piciformes; family Picidae; genus Picus; species Picus viridis. The sequence goes on from CM066572.1 coordinate 120,281, forward strand.
GAGACTGAGGGGTGACCTTCTTGCTCTCTACAACTACCTTAAGGGAGGCTGTACACAGGTAGATGTTGGTCTCTTCTCCCAGGCACCCAGGACCAGAAGAAGAGGACACAGTCTCAAGCTGCACCAGGGGAGGTTTAGGCTGGAGGTTAGGAGGAAGTTCTACACAGAGAGAGTGATTGCCCATTGGAATGTGCTGCCCAGGGAGGTGGTGGAGTCCCCATCCCTGGAGGTCTTTAGGAGGAGACTTGATAGGGTGCTTGGTTGCATGGTTTAGTTGATTAGGTGGTGTTGGATGATAGGTTGGACACAGTGATCTGGAAGGTCTCTTCCAACCTGGTCTATTCTATTCTATTCTATTCTATTCTATTCTATTCTATTCTATTCTATTCTATTCTATTCTATTCTATTCTATTCTATCCTATTCTAATTCTATCCTATTCTATTCTATTCTATTCTATTCTATTCTATTCTATTCTATTCTATTCTATTCTATTCTATTCTATTCTATTTCTATCCTATTCTATTCTATTCTATTCTATTCTATTCTATTCTATTCTATTCTAATTCTATTCTATTCTATTCTATTCTATTCTATTCTATTCTATTCGCTGCCCCCAGCAAAAGGCTGGTCTATGCCACAAAGATGATCAGAGGGCTGGAGAATCACCCCTGTGGGGACTGGCTGAGAGACTTGGGGCTTTTCAGGCTCCAGGGAAACCTTAGAGCAGCCTTCCAGTACCTGGAAGGGGCCTACAAGAAAGCCTAGAAGAGACATTAAAACAGACTGCACAGTATCTCACTCTCTGGAGATACTCAAAGCCCATCTGGATGAGTTCCTGTATGATCTGCCCTGGGTGATCCTGCTCTGGGAGGGAGGTTGGACTGGATGAGCTTGTGAGGTCCCTTCTAGCCCCTAACATTCTGTGACTTTTGACAAGGGCTGGGAGTGATAGGATGAGAGGGAATGGATTGAAGCTTGAGGAGGGCAGATTTAGACTGAAAATTAGGAGGAAATTCTTTCCAGTGAGGGTGGTGAGACACTGGCACAGGTTTGCCCAGGGAGGCTGTGGATGTCCCCCTCCCTGGAGGTGTTCAAGGCCAGGATGGATGAGGCCCTGAGCAACCTGGGCTGGTGGGAGGTGTCCCTGCCCATGGCAGGGGCCTAGGAACTGGATGACCTTCAAGGTCCCTTCCAACCCAACCCATTCTGTGAATCCATGAAGTTATAAAGTTATCTAGGGACTTTTAAATTAAGCTACCAAATTAATCAATAAAGGAGAAAATGCAGCAGCCTTAGTGGGTAAGGGATGCAATCCAATTATTCTGTCAAACTTCTCTGAAGGCTGGAAACTAATGAATGAGAAAAGAAAGAGGGGGAAAAAAATACCCATACAAAACAAAAGGCTCAACATCAACTTGGGCTTGCTATTAATAGGCTCATTAATAGGCCTATTTCTATGCACAGCTGCAGCGCTCCAGAAAGGCTTGCAGAACACTTGCAGAATGTGCAAAGACACAGGCAAAGAATCATCTGAACAGTTAATTCCAGCCAAGCTCACAGCTCCCTGCAGCACTTCAGCATAGAAGCTGAGCTCAGTGGACCAGGTCAGGCAGAAGTGGAGAACATAAACCCACAAATTCAGGTTCACAGTGCCAAGAAACCAAATCCTGCAAGGAGAATCCTGCATCAGGAACAGTGTGGCCAGCAGGAGCAGGGAGGTCATTCTGCCCTGTACTCAGCACTGGTCAGACCACACCTTGAGTCCTGTGTCCAGGTCTGGGATCCTCATTTTAAGAAGGACATTGAGACACTTGAAGGTGTCCAGAGAAGGGCAACAAAGCTGGGGAGGGGTCTGGAGCACAGCCCTGTGAGGAGAGGCTGAGGGAGCTGGGGTTGCTTAGCCTGGAGAAGAGAAGGCTCAGGGGAGACCTCATTGCTCTCTACAACTCCCTGAAGAGAGGTTGCAGCCAGGAGGGGCTTGGTGTCTTCTCCCAGGCAACCAGCACCAGAACAAGAGGACACAGTCTCAAGCTGTGCCAGGGGAGGTTTAGGCTGGAGGTGAGGAGAAAGTTCTTCACCGAGAGAGTCGTTAGCCATTGGAATGTGCTGCCCAGGGAGGTGGTGGAGTCACTGTCCCTGGAGGTGTTCAAGAGGAGACTGGACGTGGCACTTGGTGCCATGGTCTAGTCATGAGGTCTGTGGTGACAGGTTGGACTTGGTGATCTTTGAGGTCTCTTCCAACCTTGGTGATTCTGTGATACTGTTACCGGCCCATGAGCTGGGCTCTGCTTGTGAGATAAGACAGGGAGGAGCATCCTTGTCAACAGTGCAAGGACTTGTTTTTCCTTTCATAGAATCATAGAGAATCACAGAATCAATAAGGTTGGAAAAGACCTCAGAGATCATCAAGTCCAAACTATCACCCAACACCTCATGACAACTAAACCATGGCTCCAAGTGCCACATCCAGTCCCCTCTTGAGCACCTCCAGGGCTGGTGACTCCACCACCTCCCTGGGCAGCACATTCCAGTGGCCAATTACTCTGTCTGGGAAGAACTTTCTCCTCTCCTCCAGCCTAAACTTCCCCTGACACAGCTTGAGACTGTGTCCTCCAGCTGCTGGTTGCCTGGGAGAAGAGACCAACCCCCACCTGGCTGCAACCTCCCTTCAGGGAGTTGGAGACAGCAAGAAGGTCTCCCCTGAGCCTCCTCTTCTCCAGGCTAAGCAACCCCAGCTCCCTCAGCCTCTCCTCACAGGGCTGTGCTCCAGACCCCTCCCCAGCTTTGTTGCCCTTCTCTGGACACATTCAAGTGTCTCATATATCCTTCTTAAACTGAGGAGCCCAGAACTGGACACAGGACTCAAGGTTTCCTTCAAAGAATGATGTGACCTCAAGTACTCTTCCTGATTTAAAGAAGAGGAGGGAGGACATCACATTTTAGAGCTCAGTGATGGCTCTCCTGGCAAGGAGCTGATGGACAGACGTACCATGGGATGGCAGAACATGCTCTGCTCTGCTGGGCAGCACACCACAGAAGGGGGTGTCTGAAAATCACATACACACCTCACAGCATCAAATTCCATTACAGTGAAGGAACATTACTGCATTAAATACCTTCTCCTACAAGCAGCACATTACAATTGGCACACCCAATGGAGGAAAAAATATCTTTTGTCAGTTGACATCACCAAAAGCAGAAATTAAGCAGAATGATCATTAGACCAAGCACACAACTGAAATAAAGCCTAGCAGCTGGAATATTGTGTCCAGTTCTGGGCCACTCAGGTCAAGAAGGACTCCAGGGAAATGCTTGAGAGAGTCCATCACAGAGCCACAAAGCTGCTGAAGGCAGTGGAACATCTCCCTGTGAGGACGGGCTGAGGGAGCTGGGGCTTGGAGCAGAGGAGCCTGAGGGTGACCTCATTGCTGCTGATAAAGATGTGCAGGGCAGTGTGGGGAGGCTGGAGCCAGGCTCTGCTCAGGGATGTCCAAGGACAGGACAAGGGGCACTGGGGGCAAGCTGGAGCAGAGGAGGTGCCACAGGAACAGAAGGGAAAACTCTTTCCCTGGGAGGGTGGCAGAGCCCTGGAGCAGGCTGCCCAGAGAGTTCATTTGATACAATACAATACAATACAATACACCAGGTTGAAAGAGACCTTCAAGATCATCACGTCCAACCCATCAACCAATCCAACCCACCCAACAACTAGACCATACAGCCAAGCACCCCATCAAGTCTTCTCCTGAACACCTCCAGTGAAGGTGACTCCACCACCTCCACGGGTAGCCGATTCCAATGGGCAATCACTCTCTCTGTGTAGAACTTCTTCCTAACATCCAGCCTAAACCTGCCCTGGCGCAGCCTGAGACTGTGTCCTCTTGTTCTGGTGCTGGCTGCCTGGGAGAAGAGACCAGCCTCTGCCTGGCTACAATCTCCCTTCAGGGAGTTGTAGAGAGCAAGAAGGTCTCCCCTGAGCCTCCTCCTCTCCAGGCTAAGCAACCCCAGCTCCCTCAGCCTCTCCTCATAGGGCTTGTGTTCCAAACCCCTCCCCAGCTTTGTTGCCCTCCTCTGGACACGCTCCAGCAGGACAACATCCTTCCTAAACTGAGGGGCCCAGAACTGGACACAGGACTCAAGGTGTGGCCTAACCAGTGCAGTGTACAGGGGCAGAATGACCTCCCTGTGAGAGGTTGTGGAGTCTCCTGCTCTGGAGCCTTTCCAACCCCACCTGGATGCGTTCCTGTGTGCCCTGCCCTGGGTGATGCTGCTCTGGCAGGGGGGTTGGACTGGATGATTGTTTGAGATCTCTTCCAACCCCTAACAACCTGTGATCCTGTGAATTTTAAGTGACATGTAAGTACTGAGGCAGCATTAATATCCTTCCTTGCTGACTTGAAATACTTAAAACACGACCAAGGTGCTGATTTTCTGTGCTTCTGTGGCAAGGATAAAGCACTGACCTGCTGCCATCTCTAAAGCACTTTCGTTTCCAGACTGTTTCATCTTCCATCAGGACATGATTCCATTCTCCACCCTCTCTGTGAGAATGTATGCATGATGAGATGAAATGGGCCACAGGGGGAGGGTTTATGAGTAATTTCTACCAGGACATGATACAGTGTTCTTGAGACTCATATTTCACAGTGAGGGCTGTAAATGTGAATGCTGTGATAAAAATCAGATGTCAAGGGACTCTGTAACTATGAGCAGAAAACACAGTTTGGTTTATTTTTGTCCCAGTTTGTAAACCAGTCTGGGGGATAAAGGACAGAACAAAAATCTGGGGGGGGGGGGGGGGGGGGGGAAAGCAAATGCAGGCTCTGAGGAATGTAATGTTTTGATTGTATAAAGAAGGACATCACAGAATGGCTCAGGAAGGAAGGGACCTCAGAGAACATCTATTCACAGAATCACAGAATCATCGAAGTTGGAAGAGACCTCAAAGATCATCAAGTCCAACCTGTCACCACAGACCTCCCAACCCCCCTGCCACAAGCAGGGACACCTCTCAACTGCAGAATCACAGAAACATTCAGGTTGGAAAAGACCCTCAGGATCAACAAGCCCAACCATTAACCCTGCTCTACAAGGGTCACCCCTAAACCACAGCCCCAAGCACCACATCCAAACCACCTTCAAACACATCCAGGCTTGGGGACTCCACCACCTCCCTGGGCAGCTCATTCCAGCGCCTGACCACTCTTGCTGGGAAAAAAAGTCCCTGCTGTCTAGTCTAAACCTCCCCAGTCACAGCTTGAGGCCATTCCCTCTTGTTCTGTCACTAATTACCTGGGAGAAGAGACCTGCACCAACCTCTCCACAAGGTCCTTTCAGGTAGCTGTAGGGAGTGATGAGCTCTCCCCTCAGCCTCCTCTTTTTCATACTAACCATCCCCAGCTCCTTCAGTTGCTCTTCATCAGATTGATTCTCCAGGCCCTTCCCAGCTTCCTTGCCCTCCTCTGCACTGGCTCCAGCACCTCCACAGCTCTCTTGCATTGAGGTGCCCAGCTAGACTCAGCTGCTTAAGCCCTCATCCAACTTGCACACTCCCAGGGAGGAGGCAGCCACAACCTAATCCAGAGCCTATAGGGCAGCTTAATCCAGAGTCTATAGGGCAGCCTATTCCAGAGTCTCACCATCCTCACACTCAAGAACTTCTTCCTCAGCTCCAGTCTCACCCTGCTCTCCCTCACCTTCAAACCATTCCCCCTTGGCCTGTCTCTAGACACCCTCAGGAAAAGTCCCTCTGCAGCCTTCCTGGAGGATCCTGTAGGATCCTGTTACCAATAAAAGAAACTGACAGAGAGGCAACTGCTTCCTTCAGCCAGTACTGATACAGAAACTTCCAGGAAACTACCTCATTTGTCATGGGGTGAGTTGAATCTGCTGCTAATATTCAATCCCAGGCTGCCATCATTTAACATCTTTATTGATGATCTGGATGAGGGCATTGAGTCCATCATCAGTAAGTTTGCGGACGACACCAAGCCGGGGGCAGGAGTTGATCTGCTGGAGGGCAGAGAGGCTTTGCAGAGGGACCTCGACAGGCTGGACAGATGGGCAGAGGCCAAGGGCAGGAGATTGAACACATCCAAGTGCCAGGTTCTGCACATTGGCCACAGCAACCCCAGGCAGTGCTACAGGCTGGGGTCAGAGTGGCTGGAGAGCAGCCAGGCAGAGAGGGACCTGGGGGTGCTGGTTGATGGTAGGCTGAACATGAGCCTGCAGTGTGCCCAGGCAGCCAGGAGAGCCAATGGCATCCTGGCCTGCATCAGCAACAGTGTGGCCAGCAGGAGCTGTGAGGTCACTCTGCCCCTGTACACTGCACTGGTTAGGCCACACCTTGAGTCCTGTGTCCAGTTCTGGGCCCCTCAGCTTAGGAAGGAGGTTGAGCTGCTGGAAGGTGTCCAGAGAAGGGCAACAAAGCTGGGGAGGGGTCTGGAGCACAGCCCTGTGAGGAGAAGCTGAGGGAGCTGGGGTTGCTTAGCCTGGAGAAGAGGAGGCTCAGGGAGACCTTCTTGCTCTCTACAACTCCCTGAAGGGAGATTGTAGACAAGCAGAGGTTGGTCTCTTCTCCCAGGCAAGCAGCACCAGAACAAGAGGACACAGTCTCAGGCTGCACCAGGGCAGGTTTAGGCTGGATCTCAGGAAGAAGTTCTATACAGAGAGAGAGAGATTGCCCATTGGAATGTGCTGCCTGGGGAGGTGGTGGAGTCACCATCACTGGAGGTGTTCAGGAGGAGACTTGATGGGGTGCTTGGTGCCATGGGTTAGTTGTTTAGGTGGGTTGGATTGGTTGATGGGTTGGACGCAATGATCTTGAAGGTCTCTTCCAACCTGGTCTATTCTATTCTATTCTATTCTATTCTATTCTATTCTATTCTATTCTATTCATTCTATTCTATTCTGTTCTATTCTGTTCTATTCTAACGCCAGCTTCAAAATGAAAGGGCTTGCTGGAGCTTGACGCTCAGATTGGAACAGCAGAAGCTTCCTGTTCCAGTTGCTGCTTTCCCTTTCTCATCACAAAGTGGTGGACACATTCTCAAAACTCAGCCTCCATGGGCACCTCCTAAATTCTTCTGAATTGTCTTGAATTTGTGCAGTGACAACCACCAGCTCACAGTGACAGGAGAGAGGCTTGCAGAGGTGCACTTAAGGGCTCACAACTTGCATTGGGTTGGAAGGGAGCCTCAAAGGGCAGCTTGGCCAACCCCCCTGCACTCAGCAGGGGTACCTCCACCTAGAGCAGGCTGCACAGGGCCACATCCAGTCTGAGCTTGAGTGTCTCCAGGGTCAGGGCCTCAACCACATCCCTGGGCAGCCTGTTCCAGTATTTCACCACTCTCACTGTGCAGAACTTCCTCCTGATGGGCAACCTGAATCTGCCCTGCTCCAGTTTCAAACCATTGCCCCTTGTCCTATCCTCAGAGGCCCTTCTGAACAGTCCCTCCCCAGCCCTTCTGTAGGTCCCCTTCAGATATTGAAATGTAGCTCTAAGGTCTCCCTGGAGCTTTCTCTCCTCCAGGCTGAGCAGCCCCAGTTCTCTCAGCCTGTCTTCACAACAAGGTGCTGCAGCCCTCTGTTCACCTTGGTGGCCTCCTCTGGACCTGCTCCATCAGGTCTGTCTCTCCTGTGTTGGGAGCCCCAGAGCTGGACACAGCACTGCAGGTGAGGTCTCAGCAGAGCAGAATAGAGGGACAGAACCACCTCTCTCCACCTGCACTGCTTTTGATGCAGCCCAACTCCTCATCATATCTAGGCCCCTCAGTTTAGGAAAGATGTTGAGTTGCTGAAGGTGTCCAGAGATGGGCAACAAAGCTGGGGAGGGGTCTGGAGCACAGCCCTGTGAGGAGAGGCTGAGGGAGCTGGGGTTGCTTAGCCTAGAGAAGAGGAGGCTCAGGGGAGACCTCATTGCTCTCTACAACTCCCTGAAGGGAGGTTGTAGCCAGGTGGGGGTTGGTCTCTTCTCCCAGGCAACCAGCACCAGAACAAGAGGACACAGTCTCAGGCTGTGCCAGGGGAGGTTTAGGCTGGAGGTGAGGGAAAAATTCTTCCCAGCAAGAGAGACTGGCCATTGGGATGTGCTGCCCAGGGAGGTGGTGGAGTCACCATCACTGGAGGTGTTTAGGAGGAGATTGGATGGGGTGCTTGGTGCCATGGTTGAGTTGATTAAGTGGTGTTGGATGATAGGTTGGACTTGATGACCTCAAAGGTCTTTTCCAAGCTGGTTAATTCAATTCAATTCAATTCAATTCAATTCAATTCAATTCTATTCTATTCTATTCTATTCTATTCTATTCTATTCTATTCTATTCTGTTCTATTCTATTCTATTCTACTCTACTCTACTCTACTCTATTCTACTCTACTCTATTTCTATCCCATTCTACCCACCATAAGAGCCTTCAGCATTCTGCAATGTACAGCAAAGCCATCCACAAGCAGAAAACGTGGTCATGGGGCCAGAACTTGATGGCATCAGGCTCTTAAACATTTATAGCCCAGGCTCTGTTGTTTGCATGATCTAGTTTGAGCACAGGACTATCTGGGAGCCACATCCCAGTGCTAATGGACAGACATTTTGTTAACACATGTACAAGTGATGCCAGGCCATAAAGTAACACTGCTGTGAGCATTTCCCATCTGCAGGCAACTCTTGGGTTGGCTTTATTGTTTTCCTTGGGTGTCAGGATTTCTTGCTGGACTAGAAATTACTTCATCCCTCAATGTGCATGAATGCCTAACAGGCTCAGAAGCCTGGCCAGTTTTCATGTTCTCTTGTTCCCTGGAGCTCTGCCCAGTAGCACAAATCCCAAAAGACTTTTGAAGTAAAAAGTAGAGAAGGAAATAAGCTGCAATTTCCTTTGCAGAACAGGTTCTGTGACATCAGCCACAGCTTGGTAAGGGACTTCATAATCCATTACCTTAGCATTGCTGATCCTCAGGTCATTCCTAGGACTGCTCAGAGCTATAGATGATTTATTAAGAGCCTGTCACCCTTTCTGATGCCCCTGTGTTCCAAATAGAGTCACTTTTCAAATGAGACATTATGGAGATACAGCACTCCCTAAAATCAGGAGGCAAAAGTGCTGTGCAGAATCAGTGCCTGGAAAAGCTCCTCAGCATTCCAAATGAGCCACTTTTGAGCTCCTCTGTTTCTTTTCTGCTCTGCAGCATTTAGGCCAGATCACAGAATAATGAGCAACCATTACATTTAGATACTTTCCAGGGCACACAGGAACCTGGTTTTCCAGCACTCAGTAAGCTGAATACATCTGCACTGCACACCAAGAGACCCACAGCACAGGAAGACACTGAAAGGCAGGACTGAACAAGAGTTTTATCTTTAGCTAATTTATACCTTTGCATCACAGAATGGCTTAGCTTGGAAGGGATCTCAGAGATAGCATAGAATAGTGTAGAGTAGAATAGAGTAGAATAGAATAGAGTAGAGTAGAGTAGAGTAGAGTAGAGTAGAGTAGAATAGAATAGAATAGAATAGAATAGAATAGAATAGAATAGAATAGAATAGAATAGAATAGAATAGAATAGAATAGAATAGAAGTAAACCAGGTTGGAAGAGACCTTCGAGATCATCGAGTCCAACCTATCACCCAACACCATCTGATCAACTCAACCATGGCACCAAGCACCCCATCAAGTCTCCTCCTACATACCTCCAGTGATGGTGACTCCACCACCTCCCTGGGCAGCACATTCCAATGGCCAATCTCTCCTTCTATGAAGAACTTCTTCCTAACCTCCAGCCTAAACCTCCCCTGGCACAGCTTGAGACTGTGTCCTCTTGTTCTGGTGCTGGGTGCCTGGGAGAAGAGACCAACCCCCACCTGGCTACAACCTCCCATCAGGGAGCTGTAGACAGCAAGAAGGTCTCCCCTGAGCCTTCTCTTCTCCAGGCTAAGCAACCCCAGCTCCCTCAGCCTCTCCTCACAGGGCTGTGCTCCAAACCCCTCCCCAGCCCTTCTCTGGACACCTTCCAGCAAGACAACATCCTTCCTAAACTGAGGGGCCCAGAACTGGACACAGGACTCAAGGTGTGGCCTAACCAGTGCTGAGTACAGGCTCCTGCTGGCCACACTCTTCCTGATGCAGGCCAGGATGCTATTATCCTTCTTGACCACCTGGGCACACTGCTGGCTCATGTTCAGCCTACTGTCAACCAGTCCCCCCAGGTCCCTTTCTGCCTGGCTGCTCTCCAGCTACTCTGACCCCAGCCTGTAGCACTGCATGGGGTTGCTGTGGCCAATGCATAGATCATCTACTCCAACCTCCCAACCTTGGGCAGGGACACCTCCAACTAGACTCAGCTGCTCAAGGCCTCATGCAGCCTGGCCTGGAACACCTCCAGGGAGGAGGCAGCCACAATATCCCTGAGAAGCACATCTCAGAGTCTCACTACTGAAGAACTTCCTCAGCTCCAGCCTAGCCCTGTTTCAAACCATTCCCCCCCGTCCTGTCTCTAGACAGCCTTATGGAAAGTCCCTCTTCACCCTTCCTGTAGGATCCCTTCAGCTATTGGAAGTCAGCTCTAAGGTCCCCCCAGAGTCTCCTCTTCTCCAGGCTGAACACCCCCACCTCTCTCAGTTCATCCTCCCAGCAGAGGTGCTCCAGCCCTTGGATCATTTGGACTCTCCAACAGCTCTGTGTCCTTCTTACACTGGGGACAGCAGAAGTGGAGCCAGTATCATCCTGAGTTCACCAATGTTTTGTGGTTCCCTGCTTGGCAGGTTAGGTACCTTGAAGCCAGCCTAACAAGAACCAGCTGCTATTTATAGCATTGCCCTGGAGAAGGGAACAGTTGCTTCTACACTTTCAGCCCAATCATGTTACATTTGTATTGAAATGAGAAGCCAAACGTGTTTCACTGCCAGCTCTGCCTGAACTGCAAATGAAAACCACATTAGCCACGTTCTGAATTCCTCAGTCCCTCTCCAGTGGCAGCTTTACAGGCTGGAAGTGAAGCATCTCTCCCATACAGCACAGCAGGATGCTAACAACAAGGGCTCAGCTTCAACCTGCTGCTTCAGAAACGCCTCCTGCAAGACAAAAGTTGTGAATGGACTGCCAATGTCCCTAGCCTGCAGCAGGCTGGCCCTCAGCAGGTTCTGCTGCTCCACCTCTCTTATCTCCCAGAGCTCTGTGGCTCAGCTGTCAGCAGTCTGGCAGGATGAAGCACCTCAAGCCCCACAAACCACAGGTTCTCCACCCTCCTAAGAAGCGTGAGAACGGGATGGCCTCTGGCAGGCTGACGTGGCATCAAGCCCTGACTCGTTTGGTCCTACTGCTTCCAATCTGCTTATGTGAAGAACAGCTTGATCCTGAATCACAGAATACATCTGCTTGGAAGAAGCCTTCAACATTGTCCAGTCCAACCTTCCACCTCCCACTAACCCATGTCTCTAAGCACTAGGTCCACAGGCTGCATGAACACCCCCAGGGATGGTGACTCCAGCACTGCCCCGGGCAGCTTGTTCCAATGTTTGAGAACCCTTCCAGTGAAGAAGTATTTCCTAATAGTCATGATCTTTTCCAACCTTGGTAATACTGTGATACTGTGATCTTACAGGGGCAGGCTCACCTTTGGGCAATCCAAATCAGGCCTCAGTAAGCACTAAGTATGGAACTGCCAGTGAGGATGGTGGACCTCTGCTCAGGTCATGCACGGTCATGCCCCCCTGACATCAGCAAGGGTCAGAATCACAGAAAGCATCTGGCTGGAAGAGACCTCAAAGATCACTCAGTCCAACCTTCCACCCTGTTTGGGGTCAATCCTACACCACATCCCTAAGCACCAAGTCCCAAGGCTGCTTAAACACCCCCAGGGATGGTGACTCCAGCACTGCCCTGGGCAGAACATTCCAATGGCTGAGAGCCCTCCCTGGGAAGAAATATTTCCTAGCATCCAGCCTGAGCCTCCCCTGCTGCAGCTTGGAACCATGTCCTCTGCTCCTGTCTCTTGGTACTAAGGAGCAGAAGCTGCCCCTCCTCACTCCAACCTCCCTTCAGGGAGCTGTAGAGAGCAATGAGGTCTCCCCTCAGCCTCCTCTGCTCCAGACTGAGCACCCCCAGCTCCCTCAGCCCCTCCTCAGAGCCCAGCTGCTCCAGGCCCCTCTCCAGCCTCACTGCCCTTCTCTGGACACTCTCCAGCCCCTCAATATCCTTCCTGGAGTGAGGAGCCCAGAGCTGAACACAGCACTCAAGGTTTGGCCTCCCCGTGCTGAGCACAGGGGGATGGTCACCTCCTGTCCCTGCTGCCCACCCTGTTTCTGATCCAAGCCAGGATGCCTTTGGCTTTCTTGGCCACCTGGGCACTGCTGGCTCATGTTCAGTGACTGTCAACCAACACCCTCAGGTCCCTCTCCAAGCTGCAGCTTTCCAATCACACATTCCCAAGTCTGTAGCTTGCCACAAGGTGCTTGTGACCCAGGTGGAGGAGCTGGCACTTGGCCTTGGTGAACTTCATACAGTCATCCTGTCTGTGGAGAGCAGTCCTGCCCTAACTTAGAAGGGCTAATGGAAAGGCAAAAACAGAGACCTTGGTGAGGCACTGAACTTTACTGACAGCCGTGACAAAGCTCTTTACTTGTTCTGTTCAGATGCTTTCTTCATCACTCAAAACCTTGGCAGGGCAAAGCTGCAACCTAGGGGAGGTTTCAAAGTGCATTTTGCTTACTCAGAGCAATCAAGGCTACAGCACTTGCTGACTGCTGCTGGCAGGCCAAGCAGAAGCACAAAGCAGGACCGGACACTGAAATACTAGTGGATCAGCTTTCCATCAGTACCTGCACAGCCTGGGTGCAGAGCTGCCTCCAAAAGCAACAGGACATCTGCACCCATGTCACAGAATCACAGAATGGGTTGGGGTTGGAAGGGATCCTTCGAGGTCACCCAGAGCAACCCCCTGCAGTCAGCAAGGACATGTGCAACTAGAGCAGGTTGCTCGGAGCCCTGAGCAGCCTGACGTGGAATGGTTCCAGGAATGGGGCACCTGCCATCTCTACAGACAACCTGAACCAGGGTCTCATCACCCCCAGTGACAGAAATTGCTTTCTTCTCTCTCTTGCAGTTCAAACCATCACCCCTTAGACTACAACAGAATAGAATTAACCAGGTTGGAAAAGACCTTCGAGATGATCAAGTCCAACCCACCACCCAACACCACCTAATCAACTAAACCATGGCACCAAGTGCCTCATCCAGTCCCCTCACCATCCACCTCCAGGGATGGTGACTCCACCACCTCCCTGGGCAGCACATTCCAGTGGCCAATCTCTCCTTCTGAGAAGAATTTCTTCCTATCATCAGCCTAAACCTCCCCTGGCACAGCTTGAGACTGTGTCCTCTTGTTCTGGTGCTGGGTGCCTGGGAGAAGAGACCAACCCCCACCTGGCTACAACCTCCTTCAGGGAGTTGGAGAGAGCAAGAAGGTCTCCCCTGAGCCTCCTCTTCTCCAGGCTAAGCAACCCCAGCTCCCTCAGCCTCTCCTCACAGGGCTCCTCCAGACCCCTCCCCAGCTTCGTTGCCCTTCTCTGGACACATTCCAGTGTCTCAATGTTCTTCTTAAACTGAGGGGCCCAGAACTGGACACAGGACTCAAGGTGTGGCCTAACCAGTGCTGAGTACAGGGCACAATGACTTCCCTGCTCCTGCTGGCCACACTATTGCTGATACAGACCAGGATGCCATTGGCCTTCTTGGCCAGCTGGGCACACTGCTGGCTCATGTTCAGCCTGCTATCAACCAGTCCCCCCACGTCCCTCTCTGCCTGGCTGCTCTCCAGCCACTCTGACCCCAGCCTGTAGCACTGCATGGGGTTGCTGTGGCCAATGTGTAGAACCTGGTCCTTAGATGTGTTCAGTCTCATCCCTTGTCCTGTCACAACAGGCCCTGCTCAGAAGTTTGTCCTCAGCTTGCTGATCAGCTCCTTTAAGCACTGAAAGGCCACCAGAAGAACTTTCTGGAGCCTTCTCCATGTTGAACAACCCAAACTCACTGGCCTCACAGCAGAGGGATCACAGTCCTCCCATCATTGCTGTGGCCTCTTCTGGTCCTGCTCCAACAGGTCCCTATCTCTCCCATGCTGGAAGCCCCAGAAATTAACACAATGCTGCAAATTTGGATTGTGGAGCCAGAAAGGAGATCAAAATCTGTTCTTGGGGGTAGATCTTGGCTCTACTGAGGCCAATAAAGATAGAATCACCTTTGCTGCTGGCCCAGACAATGGACTGAGGCCACTGCCATTGGTACCTTCGGGAATACACACAAAAGAAGATCATCCCCACCCATCAGGGACCCCTGAAAGGGAGGGTGGTGAGATAATGGATTCACCACCTGGCCCCTGATGTGTATTGGGTGTGTGGGAAGGAAAATGGAGGAGGAGGTGGAGGCCCCACCTCCCTCCTCCCCCCTTCCTCCAGACCCCTGTCCAAACACAAAGGAATACACAGAAAGATCTCCTGGGGGACAATACCTGGACACTTACCTATGGACCAAAAAAATGTATAAAAAGACCTGAGCAAGTACTGGATCAGGAGAAGGAAAACACAGGAGAAGGAAAACACAGAAGGAAAAGACCTGGACAATGCTGCTGAGAAGGACAACAGGAGAGAAGGACAAGCCCGGGGCAATGCTGCTCTGAAGAAAAATGGAGAGAACACCAGGAGAGGAAAAGTGACAGAGACATCACCATGGAGCCTGGAAGAAGCAGAACCCTCTCTCTGTGTCCTAAGTTCTGCCTGCTGCAGCTCATGGAGCTGAAGAGGCTGCTCAGAGGACAACATCTCCTCTACAGCCAAAGCTGCAGCAGCCTTCCTCTGCAGACCCAACATCTCCTCCTCTACAGCCAAAGCTGCAGCAGTCTTCCTCTGCAGACCCAACATCTCCTCCTCTACAGACCCAACATCTCCTCCTCTACAGCCAAAGCTGCAGCAGCCTTCCTCTGCAGACCCAACATCTCCTCCTCTACAGCCAAAGCTGCAGCAGCCTTCCTCTGCAGACCCAACATCTCCTCTACAGCCAAAGCTGCAGCAGCCTTCCTCTGCAGACCCAACATCTCCTCTACAGCCAAAGCTGCAGCAGCCTTCCTCTGCAGACCCAACATCTCCTCTACAGCCAAAGCTGCAGCAGCCTTCCTCTGCAGACCCAACATCTCCTCCTCTACAGCCAAAGCTGCAGCAGCCTTCCTCTGCAGACCCACATCTCCTGCAGCACCTTTCCTCCACAGACTCAAACTGTCTTGGGGGGTGAGGGGTGTGGTAAAACAATTCCTTTCTTCTTCTCTCTCCCTCTTATCTCTCTCACTCTCTATTTTCTCTCTCCCCTTCTGGTCCATCCACTTTATTTGTGCAATAAATAGCCTAGCTGTTGATATTGTGGCCTCATTTGTGCCTCTAATTTCATAACATGAGAACATCCAAATGAACTGAGGCTCTTTCCCTCACCAGACCGAGACAGGAAGACATCTTAAAGGTCATGGAGTCCAACTGTTGGGTGGAGTTAATGAACACAAAGAGGAACTAATGAAGATTTGAAAGATTACAGGGGGGTGGGAGGGAAATAAATATGATCAGGTGACCCGCCTGGTGGCTGTGGGGAGGCCTGTGGATGTGGTCTACCTGGACCTCAGCAAGGCCTTTGACACCATCCCCCACAGCAAACTCCTGGCCAAGCTGTCAGCCCCTGGCTTGGACAGAAGCACTCTGAGCTGGGTTAGGAACTGGCTGGAGGCTGAGCCCAGAGTGGTGGTGAATGGTGCCACAGCCAGCTGGCGGCCTGTCACCAGTGGTGTGCCCCAAGGATCAGTGCTGGGCCCCAGCCTCTTCAACATCTTTATCGAAGATCTGGATGAGGGCATTGAGTCCATCATCAGTACATTTGCAGATGACACCAAGCTGGGGGCAGGAGTTGATCTGCTGGAGGGCAGAGAGGCTGTGCAGAGGGACCTCGACAGGCTGGACAGATGGGCAGAGTCCAAGGGCAGGAGGTTGAACACATCCAAGTGCCGGGTTCTGCACATTGGCCACAGCAACCCCAGGCAGTGCTACAGGCTGGGGTCAGAGTGGCTGGAGAGTGGCCAGGCAGAGAGGGACCTGGGGGTGCTGGTTGATGAGAGGCTGAACATGAGCCTGCAGTGTGCCCAGGTGCCCAAGAAGGCCAATGGCATCCTGGCCTGCATCAGGAACAGTGTGGCCAGCAGGAGCAGGGAGGTCATTGTGCCCCTGTACTCAGCTTTGATTAGGCCACACCTTGAGTCCTGTGTCCAGTTCTGGGCCCCTCAGTTTAGGAAGGACATCGAGACACTTGAACGTGTCCAGAGAAGGGCAACAAGGCTGGGGAGAGGCCTTGAGCACAGCCCTGTGAGGAGAGGCTGAGGGAGCTGGGGCTGTTTAGCCTGGAGAAGAGGAGGCTCAGGGGAGACCTTCTTGCTCTCTACAACTACCTGAAAGGTGGTTGTAGCCAGGAAGGGGTTGGTCTCTTCTCTCTAGCAACCAGCACCAGAACAAGGGGACACAGTCACAAGCTGCAACAGGGGAAGTTTAGGCTCCAGGTGAGGAGAAAGTTCCTCACTGAGAGAGTGATTCGCCATTGGAATGTGCTGCCCAGGGAGGTGGTTGAGTCGCCGTCCCTGGAGGCGTTCAGGAGGGGACTGGATGTGGCACTTGGTGCCATGGTTTAGTCATGAGGTTTGTGGTTACAGGTTGGACTCGATGATCTTCGAGGTCTCTTCCAACCTGGGTGATACTGTAATACTGTACTGTAAAATACATCATAGACTGACAGAAATGTGTGGGCTGGAAAAGGCCTCTGAGGACACCGAGTCCAGCCATCAACCCAACACCACTAAGCCACGTCCCAGAGTGCTATGTCCCCATACTTCCTGAACACATCACTGCTTCTGCAGAGGAATACATCCCCAGCAGCTGGATGCTTCAAAGAGCAGCAAGGACAACTCCTTTGCTGCAGGAAGTTTGGCACATCCATGTCTGGAAGCTAAGCACAGGTACCCAAACAAAGGCTTGTGAGTCTGACAGTTCTGAGGGGCAATTTTGACAGCATCAAGCATTTGTGACAACAGAAAGACAAAGCTTGTATTGAAAAGGCTTTCAGAACACTGAGTCTAAACTACAGCACCTAAACTACAGCAGTCTAAACTACAGTCTAAACAGGAAAATAGCTGAGAAGTATTTCAACTCCTTTTTTTTCCTTTTTCCCCTGCTGCAGCCAGAGGAGTGTGGGCAGCAAGGCAGGAGAGGGGATTCTGCCCCTTGACACTGCTCTGCTGAGACCCCACCTCCAATCCTGCCTCCAGTTCTGGTGTCCCCAGCAGATGAAGGACACAGAGCTGCTGGAGTGAGTCCAGAGAAGGCCACAAAGATGATCCAAGGGCTGGAGAGCCTCTGCTGTGAGGATAAGCTGAGGGAGCTGGGGGTGTGCATCCTGGAGAAGAGAAGACTCTGGGAAGACCTTAGAGCTGCCTTCCAGTTCCTGAAGGAATCCTCCAGGAAGGCTGCAGAGGGACTTTTCCTGAGGGTGTCCAGAGACAGGACAAGGGTAATGGTTTGAAGCTGAAGGTTGGACTCCAGGGTTAGACTGGAGCTGAGGAAGAAGTTCTTCAGTGTGAGGGTGGTGAGAATCCAGAATAAGCTGCCCAGGGAGGCTGTGGCTGCCTCCTCCCCGGGAGTGTTGAAGGCCAGGTTGGATGAAGCCTTGAGCAGCTGAGTCTAGTTGAGAGGTGTCCCTGCCCATGGCAGGGGTGTTGGAGTAGATGGTCTTTGAGGTCCTTTCCAACCTGAGCCATTCTACAAATCTATGAATTTCCTTAACATTTTTCAAGCTTACCTTTTCTTCTTTCACCACTGCTGTATTCAGTCTGGAGAAGAGAAGGCTCAAAGGTGACCTCATTGTGGCCTTCCAGTATCTGAAGTGGGCTACAAGAAGGCTGGGGAGGGACTTCTCAGGATCTCAGGGAGTGATAGGACTAGGGGGAATGGAATGAAGCTGGAGGTGGGGAGATTCAGGCTGGAGGTGAGGAGGAAGTTCTTCCCCATGAGAGTGGTGAAGCCCTGGAATGGGTTGTCCAGGAGGTGGTTGAGGCCCCGTCCCTGGAGGTGTTTAAGCCCAGGCTGGACGAGGCTGTGGCCAGCCTGATCTAGTGTGGGGTGTCCCTGCCCATGGCAGGGGGTTGGAACTAGATGATCCTTGTGGTCCCATCCAACTCTGACTGCTACTATGATACTATATGTGAGATCACTTGGGGGAAAAAAAAAACCCTACTTTAAAAGGGGGAACTGAACTGGACAGGTGGCAAGACTGGTGAAAGAAAGCAAAACCAGGAGAAAAAGCACCCCAAAAAAATGACCTAGGTTAAAAACAAAACACAACAAAAACCCAACCCAACCAAACTCCAATCAAACAAAAAAAACCAAAACCCCTCCTACCAACCAGCAACACCAAAACCAAACTGAAACACACCAAAAACCCCCAACCACAAAAAGATAACCAGCCCCCAGGAATGGGTGGGGTTTTGTTTTCTCCCAAGGGTTTGAATATTAATACTCAACACTGCTTGGAACAGAGAAAAAATTTCAGACCAAAAAAAAGAATAAATGTTCTGGGTGATTATTGTTTCATAAATATGCTGAAGTCTGAGGGGAGGAATGAATGAATGATTTATAAGTCAAGCAGCATGTTAAATTCTGGTCAATATATAGATGAGCACAGGCATGCCTACTGTGGAGTTACACCCTGAACTCTATCACTTCTCACCAGACTGCTTCAGGATCCTTCAGCTACCCTAAGGGTATGGTTGGTAGGTCAAGAGAGGTTCTCCTCCTCTCTGCTCTGCCCTGCTGAGGGCACATCTGGAATGTTATATCCACTACTACAGTATTACCAAGGTTGGAAGAGACCTCAAAGATCATCAAGTCCAACCTGTCACCACAAACCTCACGACTAGACCATGGCACCAAGTGCCACATCCAGTCCCCTCTTGAACGCCTCCAGGGACGGTGACTCCACCACCTCCCTGGGCAGCACATTCCAATGACGAATCACTCTCTCGGTGAAGAACTTTCTCCTCACCTCCAGCCTAAACTTCCCCTGGTGCAGCTTGAGACTGTGTCCCCTTGTTCTGGTGCTGGCTGCCAGGGAGAAGAGGCCTCTCACTTCAAGAAGGACTTCAGGGAAATGCTTGAGAGAGTCCAGCACAGAGCCACAAAGCTGCTGCAGGCAGTGGAACATCTCCCTGTGAGGACAGGCTGAGGGAGCTGGGGCTTGGAGCAGAGGAGCCTGAGGGGGACCTCATGGCTGGGGATAAAGATGTGCAGGGCAGTGTGGGGAGGATGGAGCCAGGCTCTGCTCAGGGGTGTCCAAGCACAGCACAAGGGGCACTGGGGGCAAGCTGGAGCAGAGGAGGTGCCACAGGGACAGAAGGGAAAACTTTTTCCCTGTGAGGGTGGCAGAGGCCTGGAGCAGGCTGCCCAGAGAGGTTGTGGAGTCTCCTTCTCTGGAGCCTTTCCAACCCCACCTGGATGTGTTCCTGTGTGTCCTGCCCTGGGTGACCCTGCTCTGGCAGGGGGTTGGACTGGCTGATCTCTGAAGGCCCATTCTATACCCTACCACTCTGTGACTCTCTGATTTAAGTTCCACTTCCAAATGCTGTTACTTGCTGCTGTGCCTGTGACCAGTTACCTTTCACAGCCTTCAGCCTAATTTCAAACTGGTTTGCTTTAGAGCTTTGCAACAGAAATTCCACCCACTGCTGATTTCTCCCCTCAGAGTTCAGAGATCCCAATTGCCTTTTGTTTCACTTCACAGCTCTGAACTGAAAACTGTTGGCTGGTGGAAATGGCACCTTTCCACTCCCCTGCATTTGCACTGCATTTGCAAACACTTTGGCTAAAAGGGCATTGTAAGAGTTTGGGTCTGCAGTGCATTTTACTGCTTTGAGAGTGAGATGGTTCCCATTTTCAGCAGAGAAACACAGTGGAATGAGTGTGGTGAAGCACCCAAGAGGGCTCCAAGAGGAGCTGGCTACTACAGAAATCCAAGCATTCACTTGCTGTATTTTTCTGTTTCTTGGTTACCTTTTCAAAGTGTGTCCACTACCACTTGCATTAACAGCAGCAGGGGGCTTGACCAGAACTCTTTAGCCAGTGCTCCAAACCCAAGCTTCTCACTGGAAGAAGTGAGGAGATTCCAGCCCATTTCCTTACTTAAAGAAACAGCACAGGACAGCAAAGAGAAAAGTGAAGCACAGACAACCACCTAGTTGAAAGGCACCCCTGTCCATGGTGGGGAGGTTGGAGTAGAAGACCTCTGAGCTCCCTTCCAACCTGAGCCATTCTGTGATTCTATGATCTTTGACAGTTGCATTTGGACATTTATAACCTGAACTGAAATGTCAGCTTTTGCCATACAGCAAGGCTAATTCAACAAAGAGAGCCTGAGCTATGCCATCAGCATAATTCTGTGAGCTGATCCTTCCATGAGCTGATTGGAAGCATGGCTGGAGATTCAGATGGTCAAATCAAATTTACTGCACTCTGATTGCAAAGTTGGGGCATTGACTTTGGCTTGATAAATGTGTTTCATGAAGCTAGACTTGTAGGTGATGGGATGTAAACCAGCCATGGGGGCTGTTATTTTCTCCTGCCCACTCATCATAGCACCACAGAACTGTCAGGGTTGGAAGGGACCTCAAGGATCAGCCAGTTCCAAACCCCCTGCCATGGCCAGGGACACCTCACACTACAGCAGCTTGCTCACAGCCACATCCAGCCTGGCTGCAAAAACCTCCAGGCATGAGACTGCCACCACCTCCCTGGGCAACCTGTGCCAGTCTCTCACCACCCTCATGGGGAACAACTTCTTCCTAACATCCAAGCTGAATCTACCCATTTCTAGCTTTGTTATATCTCCCCCAGTCCTATCACTCCCTGACACCCTCAAAACTTCCTCCCCAGCTTTCTTGGAGCCCCCTTCAGATCCTGGAAGGCCACAAGAAGGTCTCCTTGGAGCCAAGCACCACCAAAATTTCTCTTCTCTTGCTTTTAACATTAAGAAGCTGGAGTCTGCCTCTATACCTAATGTAGAGAAGAGACTATCCAACACAGACAACCATGAAGCTAGACTTGTAGGTGATGGGTTGTTATTTTCTCCCTGCCCACTGATCATAGAGTCATAGAATTGTCAAGGTTGGAAATGACCTCAAGGATCAGCCAGTTCCAACCTCTCTGCCAGGGGCAGGGACGCCTCACACTAGATCAGGCTGCTCAGAGCCACAAGGTTCCAAACCCACACGTTCATGCAAGCATTGAGGATCACCCTGCCAGGACAAGAAGGCTGCAGGGGGACTGTTTGCAAAGGCCTGCAGGGACAGAAGGAGGAGCAATGGTTTGAAATGAGAGAAGAGCAGACTGAAATTGGATGTTAGGAACAAGTTTTGCACCATAAGGGTGGGGGACCAGTGCAACAGCTTGCCCAGGGAGGTAGCTGAGGCTCCATCCCTGGAGATATTCAAGCTCAGGCTCAACAGGGTTCTGAGCAACCTGATCTAGTGGAGGATGTCCCTGCTGAGTGCAGTGGGGTTGAACTAGATGAGCTTTGGTGGGCCCTTTCAACCCAGACCATTCCAGGATCTGTGTCTCTCTTTAAACCAACACTGCCTTTATTTGAGTGCTAGGATGTCACCTCTGCTTATATACAGACTGCTTTTGCTAGTCCATGCATGTGGGGCTACTTAAAATGAGCTTTAACATGGGGAAACAAAAAGGAGGAGGTTCTGATGTGGTGGAGTCACCATTCCTGGAGGGGTTCAAGAGGGGATTGGATGTGGCACTTGGTGCCATGGTTTAGTGATGAGGTCTGTGGTGACTGGTTGGACTTGATGATCTCTGAGGTCTCTTCCAACCTTGGTGATCCTGTGATACTGTGATGTGGACAGTCTAGTTGGGTTTCTGTCCTTAGAACACAGCCATTCTTACAGATCCCTAAAATACATCCTGTTAAGGCAGAAGTGAGCCTGGTGGGTTCAAACCTGCTCCCTGGAAAAGATCCAAAAGCTGAGCTGTCTGAAATGTGGAAGAGCAGGTGGGTAAGAGTTATGACTCTGAGGGATTTCTCAGGAAGGGCTGTACCTTGGGGTTGTCTTCTCCCTGCTTTTAAAGAACAAAACACACTTACTCATTTTCATCTTTTCACTCACCTGCTCTGGGTACTTGCTTCCAACTATCTCTGCCACAGTGTTAAAGGAAGGAGAGTCTGGGTAGGTCTTTGCCCCCATCCTGAGGTGCACGACGATCTTGGAGCCCCGCAGGGACATGCGTGACATCATCTCGGCATCCTCCACAGAGATGCAAGCAGTGGGAATCTGGGGCACAGCAGGCTGGTAACTCTGCCACCCTGTGTGTGGGCTGTGGAAACACAAACACTGCTAACCACCCAAGCCCTGAAGTTATCATCATTACAGAATTGAAAAGAACACTTCTAATACCATCCCCAGCAGACTCTCAAATCAGATATATAGACAATACAATTAACCAGGTTGGAAGAGATCTTCGAGATCATCCAGTCCAAGCTATCACCCAACACCATCTGATCAACTCAACCATGGCACCAAGCACCCCATCCAGTCTCCTCCTAAACACCTCCAATGATGGTAACTCCACCACCTCCCTGGGCAGCACATTCCAATCACTCTCTCTATGAAGAATTTCTTCCTCACCTCCAGCCTAAACTTCCCCTGGCACTGCTTGAGACTGTGTCCTCTTGTTCTGGTGCTGCTTGCCTGGGAGAAGAGACCAACCCCTCCTGGCTACAACCTCCCTTCAGGGAGTTGGAGAGAGCAAGAAGGTCTCCCCTGAGCCTCCTCTTCTCCAGGCTAAGCAACCCCAGCTCCCTCAGCCTCTCCTCACAGGGCTGTGCTCCAGACACCTCCCCACCTTTGTTGCCCTTCTCTGGACACCTTCCAGCAGCTCAACATCCTTCCTAAACTGAAGAGCCCAGAGCTGGACACAGGACTCAAGGTGTGGCCTAACCAGTGCTGAGCACAGGGCACAATGACTTCCCTGCTCCTGCTGGCCACACTCTTCCTGATGCAGGCCAGGATGCCATTGGCCTTCTTGGCCACCTGGGCACACTGCTGGCTCATGTCCAGCCACTCTGACCCCAGCCTGTAGCTCTGCATGGGGTTGTTGTGGCCAAAGTGCAGCACCTGGCACTTGGACTTGTTGAATGCCATCCTGTTGGACTCTGCCCATCTGTCCAGTCGGTCGAGGTCCCTCTGCAGAGCCCTTCTGCCCTCTATCTGACCAACATCTGCTCCCAGCTTGCTGTCATCTGCAAACTTGCTGATGACTGTCTCAATCCCCTCATCCAGATCATCAATAAAGATATTGAACAGGATGGGTCCCAGAACTGATCCCTGGGGGGACCTCACCTGCAGTGCTGTGTCCACCTATGGGGCGCCCAATACAGGAGAGACATTGGACATGATGGAGCAGGTACAGAGGGGAGGCCACAAAGATGATCCAAGGGCTGCAGCACCTCACCTATGAGGACAGGCTGAGGGAGCTGGGGGTGTTCAGCCTGGGGAAGAGAAGGCTCGGGGGGACCTTAGAGCTGCCTTCCAGTAGCTGAAGGGATCCTACAGGAAGGCTGCAGAGGGACTTTTCCTGAGGGTGTCTAGAGACAGGCCAAGGGGGAATGGTTTGAAGCTGAGGGAGAGCAGGGTTAGACTGGAGCTGAGGAAGAGGTTCTTCAGTCTGAAGGTAGTGAGACTCTAGAACAGGCTGCCAGGGAGGTTGTGGCTGCCTCCTCCTGTGGGTGTTCAAGGCCAAGCTGGATGAGGCCTTGAGCAGCTGAGTCTAGTTGCGAGGTGCCCCTGCCAGCAGCATGGAGGTTGAAGTAAATGATGTCTGAGGTGCCTTGTACCCTGAGCCATTCTGAGAGTGCATATCCTATGACCACATGGACTCCATTTACCATTCAGAAACCTGCATCTCATCAGCTCCAGGCACTCATTAAAATCAGGCCTTACAAAACAAGCTGTGACCTCCAGCACTCTGCCCATAGAGATAAAGGAGTTTAAGATCCCGGTAGGCGAAAAGGTTGTTTTAAGTGATGGCTGGGATCCAAAGGTGATTTATGTGATGTGTTTAAATCTGCTGCTGGTGATGGTGATTGCGTACTTGTTATATGCTCTGTATCGGGAGAAAAAAGTGTCTAAAGCGTGCTTTGTAATTAAGCGTAGATCGAAACGCAGAAAGCGCAGCTCTAACTCCACCCCAGAGGTATCTAGTGATGAGGAGAATGCAGAATCTGTATCAGTTAACGACAAGGCTAAAAAGTCCATCGGAAAGGCTGCTCTGAACGGTGCTGTTGGTGGCTCTGGCAATCAGCCAGCGGCAGCGGCAGCTCCTAACATGGCTTCCACGCCTCGGCAGCCATTAATGGGGCAAAGCCATTTCCTCCTTCTTCTTCGGCAGGACCGGAAGTGTCCTCCACAGCAGCTGATCCGTCTCAAAACCTATCAGCTTCTATTAAGCCAGCTGTAAATCCAAACACAGCTCCAGTTAAGCAGGTAGCTGTTTTAACTATGAGAGGAAAAAAGGGCAAAGCTGATCCAGATGCTGATGGGGGAGAGCAGCAGGATCCTGGTGAGGGAACTTCTGCTCAAAGAGACCCTGCTGAGATGGAGGAAAAGGTTTGTCTTAAAGATATAGCTGAGTTATTGAGATCATCACTGGATGGAGATGCAGGGCAAATTGCTGATAGCAGAACAACTAAAGGTGGTACTCCTGACCTTAAGCAGATTCTTAGGAGAGTGACAGTAAGATTATTGGGACAAGAACTTCAGGAAGATGAGGCAGAGGAGGAGGAGTCAGATGACATTGAAAGCTGTTCGTCACCCAGGGAAGAATTGAGGAACGTGCGTAAAGATTACATCAGAGCAGATAAGGAGCCAATCCTAGCTTGGCTTGGTAGATGCTATGATACAGGTGCTCCAGCTCTGGTAGTTGGAGACAAGTCAGCAGCTCAACTAGGAACTCTCTCAAAGGATAATGGAATAGATAGACATCTAGGCAGGACTCTCGGTAAGGTTACTCTGTGGATTCGCCTTTTAATGGCAACTCTCATGAGGTATCCTTCCCGAGATGATCTTCCATGGAATGCCAAACCCTGGACTACCATAGATGAGGGAATCAAGCGTCTGCGAGAATTTGCTGTTAGAGAGGTACTCTATGGTGGCCATGAGACTCTGAATCCTGATGAAATTCCTGTAGGAACTGGTCTTGCTAAAAAGCTCATCAAACTTGCTCCTCCTAATTATGCAAATATTCTGGCAAGCAGAATTGTGGCAAGAAATTATGGTGGTGCTTCTCCTACGGTTGGCCAATTCACTGATCAAATGAGACAATTGAGGACAGCATGACACGTGTTTCTCTGGTTTCAGCCATTGAAACTCTGTCTGGTGAAATAAAGAATTGCATGAAAGAGCTGAAGGATGAATTTAAAAATACCATCTCCCAATTGGCACAAAGAGATAATTCCAATTCTTCCTCCAGATGGATACAGGTTTCCTCTGTGAGGAATAGACGTCCTCCAAGGATGTCATTCCAAAACAGGTCATTCCAAAACAGATCCAACCAAAACAGACCACCAAGGCAATCACGTGCGAGTATCTGGATAACTCTGCGTGATCAGTTTGGTGAGAACATGAACAGATGGGATGGGCAACCAACTGCTAATCTTTTCAGGAGACTGAGGGAACTGCAAAGTGGCAGAACCCGAGGTAGCAATACCAGAAGGGTAGCTGTTACTTCTACAGTTCCCCAGGACAACTCTAATAGCTCCAACAGTGGCTCCAGTTCTAACACTGCACCATGTGCTCATTGCACATGTGGGCATGTTCCCCATAACTAGGGTGCCCCTGCCTCCCGCCAGGGGAGGAGAGGGGTAACAGAGATAACAGAATCTATTGGGATGTGTACATCCAGTGGCCTGGCACTTCACAATTTCAGAAGTACAGGGCCTTGGTTGACACAGGAGCTCAGTGCACCATAATGCCATCAAATTATCAGGGATCAGAAGCTATAACTATTCTGGGAGTCACTGGTGGATCTCAAGAGTTAACCAAGGTGGAGGTTGATATAAGTTTAACTGGTAAACAGTGGAGAAAGCATACAGTTGTGACCGGACCTGACGCACCTTGTATTCTGGGAATTGATTTTCTGAGAGAAGGGCGTTTCAGAGACCCTAGAGGTTACAAATGGGCTTTTGGAGTAGCATCTGTAGAAACTGATGGACAAAAGCTGAAGCTGTCTGTTAGACCTGAGCTTTCTGATGAATCTGCAGTTGTGGGACAACACAAGATTCAGGACATTAAATTGCCGGTTGCTTCTCAGACTGTGCATCACAGACAATACAGAACCAACCGTGACTCTTTGTTGCCCATTCAGAATCTGATTCGTCAGTTGGAGAGTCAGAAAGTCATCAGCAAAACTCATTCACCTTTCAACAGTCCAGTGTGGCCTGTGCGAAAGCCGAATGGAGACTGGCGTCTGACAGTCGACTACCGAGCCCTGAATGAAGTAACTCCACCTATGAGTGCAGCAGTACCAGACATGATGGAACTGCAGTATGAGCTGGAATCCAAAGAGGCCAAATGGTATGCTACCATAGACATTGCTAATGCCTTCTTCTCTATTCCCATAGCAGAGGAATGCAGGCCTCAGTTTGCTTTCACCTGGAGAGGAATCCAGTACACTTTCAACAGGTTGCCAATGGGCTGGATCCACAGCTCAAGCATCTGTCATGCAGTGATCCACGATGCTCTGGAGGAAGGTGGTGCTCCAGAACACATCCAGTTCATCGATGACATCATCGTCTGGGGTAAAACTGCTGAGGAAGTCTTCGAGAAAGGTAACAAAATCATTGACATTCTTCTGAATGCAGGTTTCGCCATCAAGCGAGACAAGGTGAAAGGACCTACCAGAGAGATCCAGTTTCTGGGAGTGCGGTGGCAGGATGGACGCCGACACATTCCAGTGGATGTGGTAAATAGAGTCTCTACCATGGCAAATCCCATGAACAAGCAAGAAACTCTACGTTTCTTGGGGATAGTGGGATTTTGGAGACTGCACATTCCTGGATACAGTCAGATTGTGAAACCTCTGTACGATGTGACTCGAAAGAGAAACCATTTCCACTGGGGACCTGAACAACAAGCAGCCTTTGACCAGATAAAGCAAGAGGTAGTTCAAGCAATGGGTCTGGGACCTGTCCGAGATGGTCCAGACATTAAGAACATTTTGTACACGGCTGCAAGTGACAATGGTCCAACCT
The DNA here is from genome assembly GCA_033816785.1 of Picus viridis. NCBI lineage: Eukaryota > Metazoa > Chordata > Aves > Piciformes > Picidae > Picus > Picus viridis. The sequence continues at coordinate 147,653 of CM066572.1, forward strand.
GGTGCTTGTGGCAAAGAGCTCCAGGTGAGACACGTGGACGACCTCTTGGTTTCTGGAGTCGAGGTTACAGAGGTTCAGAGGCTAACTATACTCCAACAGAGAAAGAGATTCTAGCTGCCTATGAAGGAGTGAAAGCAGCTTCTGAAGTAATTGGAACTGAATCACAACTTCTCTTAGCTCCCAGATTACCAGTTTTGAATTGGATGTTCAAAGGCAAAGGTTCCACACCACATCATGCAACAGATTCCACCTGGTCTAAGTGGATGGCTCTGATAACACAGAGAGCTCGAATGGGAAATCTTGAAAGACCTGGTCTGGTGGAGGTGATCTCAAGTTGGCCTGAGGGTACCAACTGTACTAAACCTCCAGAGAGAGAGTAACTCGTGCTGAGGAAGCTCCTCCTTACAATGACCTATCTGATGACGAAAAGAAATATGCTTTGTTCACAGACGGTTCCTGTCGTCTTGTCGGGAACAAGCGAAGGTGGAAGGCTGCAGTGTGGAGTCCAACACGCCGAGTTGCAGAAGCAAAGGATGGAGAAGGAGAATCCAGTCAGTTCGCAGAGGTAAAAGCTGTCCAGCTAGCTCTCGACGTAGCTGAACGTGAGAGATGGCCAAAGCTTTATCTCTACACCGACTCATGGATGGTAGCCAATGCTCTGTGGGGTTGGCTAAAGAACTGGAAAAAGAGTGGTTGGCAGAGGAAGGAAGGCCCATTTGCTGGCCGACCCATGGCAGGACATTGCTGATCGAATCGAGAGAATTCCAGTGAAGGTGAGACACATTGATGCTCACATTCCTAAGAGCAAAGCTACTGAGGAACAGCAACACAACCATCAAGCAGATCTAGCTGCAAGAGTTTCTCCAGTAGACATGGACTCTGATCTTGATCTCGACTGGAAACACCGAGGTGAGATATTCTTAGCCTCGGTGGGCTCACGATTCGTCAGGACATCAAGGCAGAGATGCAACATACCAGTGGGCACGTGACAGATCCATAAACATTTCCATGGATGCTATCACACAAGTCATCCATGACTGTGACATTTGTGCTGCTATTAAGCAGGCAAAACGACTTAAGCCCTTATGGTATGGTGACAGATGGTCCAAGTACAAGTATGGTGAAGCTTGGCAAGTTGACTACATCACTCTACCACGTTCGTTCTGGTAAGCAGTATGTGCTTACTATGGTAGAGGCGAACACTGGATGGTTGGAAACTTATCCAGTTCCACATGCAACTGCGCGCAACACCATTCTTGGTCTGGAGAGACAGATCCTGTGGAGACACGGAACTCCAGAGAGGATTGAGTCAGACAACGGAACTCACTTCAAAAACAACCTTGTAAAGAGTTGGGCCAAAGAGCACGGCATCGAGTGGATATTCCATATCCCCTACTATGCACCAGCTGCAGGGAAGATTGAACGCTACAACGGTTTGTTGAAGACCACTCTTAAAGCCATGGGGGGGTGGATCTTTAAAAAACTGGGAAAAATATTTAGCACAAGCAACCTGGCTGGTAAATAGTAGAGGTTCAGTGAACCGAGCTGGACCTGCACACTCAGATCTGCTACAGAAAGTAGAAGGTGATAGAGTTCCTGTTGTTAGAGAAAAGAATCTGTTAGGTAAAACTGTTTGGGTATTTTCTCCCTCAGGAGAGGCTAAACCTGTCCGAGGGGTGGTTTCAGCTGAAGGTCCAGGTCACACTTATTGGGTAATGCAAGAGAATGGTGAAATTCAGTGTATTCCACAAAGAAATTTGACTTTAGCTGAAAGAGTTTAATTTCAGAGTGTTGTACAGCTACATCGCGCCCAAAGGAAGAATCCCTGAGGAATCCACGGTGCACCGAACCCTGAGAACCCTGAGTCAACTGAGAGTCCCTGTTTCCCTGTTTTCCTGTTTTTCCTTTTCTTCGCTTCATCTGCGAAGAGACAAACTGTTTTCCATTTTTCTTCTTTCTTGGACTTCTGAATCATCTACACCTGAGGATAGCCGGAATGGACTATGAACTTTACTTACAAACTGTGAATGATGTTTTGGATTGGATGGACAGTATGAACAGCCAATGAAATTGTTTAGCAGGGGTGGATTGTGACCGGTTTAGGCTGTGCCTTTAAGAAAGGGACACTTTCTGAACACTCTGGGTGAATGTTTTGATATTAGAATGAAAACATTGATATGCTAATTCAATTTCATTGGTGGGACCAGTTGCAATTTTTTTGTTTAGTCTTTCAGTCGGGGAGTCAGTCAGGCAGTCGTTTCTTCTTCCCCCTGTGCTGTGAGCTGGCTCGTTTCTCTCTACGATTCCTCTCTAACCAGATAAGGAAACTAACTTTCTGCATCTGCTTTGAGCTTTAACAAAGTTTTTTTCCCCTTTTAATTACCTTCCTTTCTCTCTCTCTCTAACCCTTTTGGGAAAAAGGGGAGGTAGGGAGGGAGAAGGGGGGAAAGGCAAACCCCTGGCGCAGGGGGTTGAGAAAGGTTTCCTGTATTACATACTTTGCTGTATATTTCTGTATATATTGTAAATATTGTATATTTTTGTACATATTCATTGCATTCCATATCTGCTTGTAAAATACAGCTTTCATCTGCTTCTCCGGCTGAGTTAGCTGTGGAATTCTTTTGTGTGTGGGGGAACTTTCTCCACCACACAAGCAAAGCAGCTTTGAGGTCATTAGCTCTGTGCCAGGGCACAGAAGGCAGCTCTCACAGATCTCCCTGTAACATGCAGTGCCCCCACACCAAGGGAGTCCTGGAACCACAGAAGTATTTCAGAGCTTGGTGTAGATGAGCCATGGCTTGTCAAGCAAGCAGCAGAACACAGCTGGGAATGGGAAAATGATCAAATGAAGCAAGCCCAATGAACTCCACCCTGGGACTGTCCAACTGCTAGGAAAGCAGAAAAGCCTGCAGCATCCTTTCCAAGCACCTGTAGGAAATGGAGCTTTGCTCAGCTGCTCTGCAACTGGAAAAGGAACTCTCTGCACCACCTGGTCTAAGTGGATGGCTCTGATAACACAGAGAGCTCGAATGGGAAATCTTGAAAGACCTGGTCTGGTGGAGGTGATCTCAAGTTGGCCTGAGGGTACCAACTGTACTAAACCTCCAGAGGAGAGAGTAACTCGTGCTGAGGAAGCTCCTCCTTACAATGACCTATCTGATGACGAAAAGAAATATGCTTTGTTCACAGACGGTTCCTGTCGTCTTGTCGGGAACAAGCGAAGGTGGAAGGCTGCAGTGTGGAGTCCAACACGCCGAGTTGCAGAAGCAAAGGATGGAGAAGGAGAATCCAGTCAGTTCGCAGAGGTAAAAGCTGTCCAGCTAGCTCTCGACGTAGCTGAACGTGAGAGATGGCCAAAGCTTTATCTCTACACCGACTCATGGATGGTAGCCAATGCTCTGTGGGGTTGGCTAAAGAACTGGAAAAAGAGTGGTTGGCAGAGGAAGGGAAGGCCCATTTGGGCGGCCGACCTATGGCAGGACATTGCTGATCGAATCGAGAGAATTCCAGTGAAGGTGAGACACATTGATGCTCACATTCCTAAGAGCAAAGCTACTGAGGAACAGCAACACAACCATCAAGCAGATCTAGCTGCAAGAGTTTCTCCAGTAGACATGGACTCTGATCTTGATCTCGACTGGAAACACCGAGGTGAGATATTCTTAGCTCGGTGGGCTCCACGATTCGTCAGGACATCAAGGCAGAGATGCAACATACCAGTGGGCACGTGACAGATCCATAAACATTTCCATGGATGCTATCACACAAGTCATCCATGACTGTGACATTTGTGCTGCTATTAAGCAGGCAAAACGACTTAAGCCCTTATGGTATGGTGACAGATGGTCCAAGTACAAGTATGGTGAAGCTTGGCAAGTTGACTACATCACTCTACCACGTTCTCGTTCTGGTAAGCAGTATGTGCTTACTATGGTAGAGGCGAACACTGGATGGTTGGAAACTTATCCAGTTCCACATGCAACTGCGCGCAACACCATTCTTGGTCTGGAGAGACAGATCCTGTGGAGACACGGAACTCCAGAGAGGATTGAGTCAGACAACGGAACTCACTTCAAAAACAACCTTGTAAAGAGTTGGGCCAAAGAGCACGGCATCGAGTGGATATTCCATATCCCCTACTATGCACCAGCTGCAGGGAAGATTGAACGCTACAACGGTTTGTTGAAGACCACTCTTAAAGCCATGGGGGTGGATCTTTAAAAAACTGGGAAAAATATTTAGCACAAGCAACCTGGCTGGTAAATAGTAGAGGTTCAGTGAACCGAGCTGGACCTGCACACTCAGATCTGCTACAGAAAGTAGAAGGTGATAGAGTTCCTGTTGTTAGAGAAAAGAATCTGTTAGGTAAAACTGTTTGGGTATTTTCTCCCTCAGGAGAGGCTAAACCTGTCCGAGGGGTGGTTTCAGCTGAAGGTCCAGGTCACACTTATTGGGTAATGCAAGAGAATGGTGAAATTCAGTGTATTCCACAAAGAAATTTGACTTTAGCTGAAAGAGTTTAATTTCAGAGTGTTGTACAGCTACATCGCGCCCAAAGGAAGAATCCCTGAGGAATCCACGGTGCACGAACCCTGAGAACCCTGAGAGCCCTGAGTCAACTGAGAGTCCCTGTTTCCCTGTTTTCCTGTTTTTCCTTTTCTTCGCTTCATCTGCGAAGAGACAAACTGTTTTCCATTTTTCTTCTTTCTTGGACTTCTGAATCATCTACACCTGAGGATAGCCGGAATGGACTATGAACTTTACTTACAAACTGTGAATGATGTTTTGGATTGGATGGACAGTACGAACAGCCAATGAAATTGTTTAGCAGGGGTGGATTGTGACCGGTTTAGGCTGTGCCTTTAAGAAAGGGACACTTTCTGAACACTCTGGGTGAATGTTTTGATATTAGAATGAAAACATTGATATGCTAATTCAATTTCATTGGTGGGACCCAGTTGCAATTTTTTTGTTTAGTCTTTCAGTCGGGGGGAGTCAGTCAGGCAGTCGTTTTCTTCTTCCCCCTGTGCTGTGAGCTGGCTCGTTTCTCTCTACGATTCCTCTCTAACCAGATAAGGAAACTAACTTTCTGCATTCGCTTTGAGCTTTAACAAAGTTTTCCCCTTTTAATTACCTTCCTTTCTCTCTCTCTCTAACCCTTTTGGGAAAAAGGGGAGGTAGGGAGGGAGAAGGGGGGAAAAGGCCAAACCCCCTGGCCGCAGGGGGGGGTTGGGGAAAGGTTTCCTGTATTACATACTTTGCTGTATATTTCTGTATATATTGTAAATATTGTATATTTTTGTACATATTCATTGCATTCCATATCTGCTTGTAAAATACAGCTTTCATCTGCTTCTCCGGCTGAGTTAGCTGTGGAATTCTTTTGTGTGTGGGGGGAACTTTCCTACTCCACCACACAAGCAAAGCAGCTTTGAGGTCATTAGCTCTGTGCCAGGGCACAGAAGGCAGCTCTCACAGATCTCCCTGTAACATGCAGTGCCCCCCACACCAAGGGAGTCCTGGAACCACAGAAGTATTTCAGAGCTTGGTGTAGATGAGCCATGGCTTGTCAAGCAAGCAGCAGAACACAGCTGGGAATGGGAAAATGATCAAATGAAGCAAGCCCAATGAACTCCACCCTGGGACTGTCCAACTGCTAGGAAAGCAGAAAAGCCTGCAGCATCCTTTCCAAGCACCTGTAGGAAATGGAGCTTTGCTCAGCTGCTCTGCAACTGGAAAAGGAACTCTCTGCATCTTACAGACTTGAGGATCATCCTCCAGCAGCTGACAATACCCTGAGGGGACCATTTCTTGCATACACCTGTTTGGCCTGCTGCTCCAAGTGAAGAACCAAGCTCCCTCCTCCTGTGCTTACATACCTGCCCTGGGAGAACACAGCTGCTGGCTGCACACCACCAGAGGTCTGCTAGCCCAGAGCTCCTGGAGGGACCCCAGTGACAACCCTGACTGCCAGCAGCTGCAAGGCTTCTGCCTTCACGGGGCGGGTGTTTTGTTGCTGATCTCCTGGCTTCTCAGCTTTGAGTAGAAGTCATATTTATAACCTCAGTGCTAACAGCTGGTCTATTGTGTGCCTGTAGCAAGGATGCAAATGCACCCAAGCAACAACCCCAAACCACCACCACCACCACCAGAAAAACCACCCCAGGCTTCCTTTATTTGGAAGCAGAGAATAGGACAAAAAATGCATCACAGGGTTAGCAAGACACAAGCTAATGGAGGGCAGGGAGGCCATCCAGAAGTTTCTTGACAGGCTTGAGAAGTGTGCCAGTGCCAGCTGCATGAGACTCAACAAGTCAAAAAGCAAGGTCCTGCAGCAGGCTCAGGCCAACCCCAGGCACAAATCCAGGCAGACTGCAGAGTAGGCTCAGAACAGCATTGAAGAAAGAGACTTGGGGGTGCTGGTTGCTGAGCAGCTCCCCAGGAGCCAGCAGTGCCCTCCTGCAGCCCAGCAGGCAGCTGTGTGCTGGGCTGCAGCCAGAGGAGTGTGGGCAGCAGGGCAAGAGAGGGGATTCTGCCCCTTGACTCTGCTCTGCTGAGACCCCACCTCCAATCCTGCCTCCAGTTCTGGTGTCCCTAGCAGAAGTAGGACACAGAGCTGCTGGAGTGAGGCCAGAGGAGGCCACAAGGATGATGCAAGGGCTGGAGCAGCTCTGCTGTGAGGACAGGCTGAGGGAGCTGGGGGTGTTCAGCCTGGAGAAGAGAAGAGTCTGGGGGGACCTTACAGCTGCCTTCCAGTACCTGAAGGGATCCTCCAGGAAGGCTGCAGAGAGACTTTTCCTGAGGGTGTCTGGAGACATGCCCAGGGGGAATGGTTTGAAGGTGAGGGAGAGCAGGGTGAGACTGGAGCTGAGGAAGAAGTTCTTTAGTGTGAGGGTGGTGAGACTCTGGAATAGGTTGTATCCAGGGAGGCTGTGGCTGCCTTCTGCTGGGGGTGTTCAAAACCAGGCTGGATGAGGCCTTGAGCATCATCTGACACCCCCAAGTCACCCCCTTGACACTGCTCTGCAGCCACTCCTTGTCCAGCCTGGATTTGTGCTTGGGATTGCCCTGACCCAGCTTCAGGAGCTTGAACTTGGCCTCACCGAAAATCATGAGGCTGGCTTGGGCACACCTCTCCAGCCTGCCCAAGTCCCTCTGGGTGGATCCCTTCCCTCCAGCTTGTCAAACAGGCCACACAGCTTGGTGTCACCACAGACTTGCTGGGGGGATAGGATAGGATAGGATAGGATAGGATAGGATAGGATAGGATAGGATAGGATAGGATAGGATAGGATAGGATAGGATAGGATAGGATAGGATAGGATAGGATAGGATAGGATTAACCAGGTTAGAAAAGACCTCAAAGATCATCAAGTCCAACCTATCACCCAACACTACCTAATCAACTAAACCACAGTATCACAGTATCACTAAGGTTGGAAGAGACCTCGAAGATCATCGAGTCCAACCATGGCACCAAGAGCCTCATCAGGCTCTTCCTAAACACCTCCAGGGATGGTGACTCCACCACCTCCCTGGGCAGCACATTCCAATGGCCAATCTCTCTGTCTGGGAAGAACTTCTTCCTATCATCAGCCTAAACCTCCCCTGGCACAGCTTGAGACTGTGTCCTCTTGTTCTGGTGCTGCTTGCCTGGGAGAAGAGACCAACCCCCACCTGGCTACAACCTCCCTTCAGGGAGCTGTAGAGAGCAAGAAGGTCTCCCCTGAGCCTCCTCTTCTCCAGGCTAAGCAACCCCAGCTCCCTCAGCCTCTCCTCACAGGGCTGTGCTCAAGACCCCTACCATTTCCAATTCCATGAAGGGTCTGGGGGTGGCCCTTAGAGGAACAAGCTGCCTTCTCTTCTCCTTTCTCAGCTGCATGGTGATGCTCTTCAGTTACCTGCCATCTTTTTACACTTGTCTGGTTTCTGCCTTCTCTTCATTAACTTCTAAGTACCACTGACAGACCCAAGGAATAACAGAAGCTGTGCTACAGGGGAAAGGGTTGCATGGATGGCAATCCATCACTGATTGCCACTCAGAAGGACCCTACAAAGAGTCACACGACTGAAGCCTAATTTTAGGCACTGAGATAGAGTTGTGCTTCTAAAATGCTAACTTGCAGCTGCACTAATTATTCCAAGTGGCTCTGCTGATGTTTTCTCAGGGGTGTGCTTATTCACTTTGTATTTTTGGCAATGTTGCAATGCTAGAATTCTCTCAGACGCTGCAGGAAACCATTTCTGATTTCCTGGATTGAGAGATTAAGTAAAGGAAGGGGGAAGTGGGAAACCTGTGTGGGTTTGTGGGGTTACAGCCTTGGATGGTCTCTCAGATCAACTCAGCAGCCCAACTGCATCAATGACATTGATGAGGGGACAGACAGAGGCTGCTGAGCGAGTTTGCTGACAATACCCAACTGGGAGGCTTGGCTGAGGCACCTGAAGGCTGTGAGGCCATTCAGAGACTTGGACAGACTGAGAGCTGGGCAGAGAGGAACCTAAAGAGGTTCAACAAGGAGAAGTGCAGAGTCCTGCACCTGGGGAGGAAGAATAAACTGCAGCAGGACAGGCTGGGAGAGGATAGTACCATAGTATCAGTCAGGGTTGGAAGGGACCACAAGGGGCATCTAGTTCCAACCCCCCTGCCATGGGCAGGGACACCCCACACTACATCAGGCTGGCCACAGCCTCATCCAGTCTGGGCTTAAACACCTCCAGGGACAGGGCCTCAACCACCTCCCTGGACAACCCATTCCAGGGTTTCACCACTCTCATGGGGAAGAACTTCCTCCCCACCTCCAGCTTCATTCCATTGCTGGATCTGCTGGAGAGCAGCACCAAGGAGAAGGACCTGGGAGTGCTGGTGGACAACAAGTTCTGCCTGGGACAGCAATGTGCCCTGGGGGCCAGGAAGGCCAATGGGATCCTGGGCTGCATTAGGAGGAGTGTGTCCAGCACATCCAGGCAGGTTCTCCTCCCCTCTACTCTGCCCTGGAGAGGCCCCACCTGGAATATTGCATCCAGCTCTGGGCTCCCCAGTTCAAGAGGGACAGGGATCTGCTGGAGAGAGTCCAAGAGAAGGCTCCAAGGATGCTGAAGGGCCTGGAGCACTGCCTGGTGAGGAGAGGCTGAGAGCCCTGGGGCTGTTTGGTCTCCTGTCTCAGAGTATCTGCAGTACTCCCATTAGACAGCCAGTGCAGGAGTGCTGTGGACAGTGATTAGCAATGGAAGGTAATGGGGACACAGATTAGCTGAAGCCACAGACCCTGCTCACCTACCCAGCTACCACCATATGGAAATGGTCTATAAATACCAAACAAAAGGTCAGATTTAGAAAGGAAAGCTGGCAGGAAGTCACAGCTTTAGACTTGCACCATCCTTCTAAACAGAGAAGGAAAATGAGAGAAAACAAGGTGCCTGAAGGAGAGGAAAAGAGGCAAGTAATCAAAGCTGGCATTACTGGCAGAGCACAGACAGCAGTTGGCACCTCTCATTTAATAAACCAGATGGAGAAGGATTTCACCACTTAGCTCTACCCTGCAGGCAAGACCAAAGGATTAGTATTTGATGCAACAAGATGGACATGAGAGAGGCTCAGGTGACTGATTGGATTTGAAGGGGAATACAAAGCTGGAGAAAACTATTAGTTGAAATGGTTAGACTTAGAAGGCACAAGATACCTCTGCTGCAGGGCAAAGCCTGTTATTGCTGCTGGCCTTCCACATCAGGCTACACTTGCAAAGCAATTCCAAACACCAGCTGTGGAATCATTGGCTCTGAGTTCCCAAAAGGCAAGTCAAAAATTGGTGTGCCAAAGGGCAGGCTTGCACACACCAACAGCTCCAGCTCATCACACTTCACAAGTCCATGGGGCCTGATGGGATCCATCCTAGGGTGCTGAGAGAGATGGCAGGTGAGCTGCCAAGCCGCTCTCCATCATTTTCCTCCAGTCCTGGCTCACCAGAGAGGTCCCAGATGACTGGAAAATGGCCAATGTGATGCCATCCACAAGAAGGGTCGGATGGAGGAACCTAGAAGCTCCAGGCCTGGCAGCCTGACCTCAGTGCCAGGGACAATGATGGAGCAGATCATCCTGGTGGCAATAACTGCGCACCTGTAGGATGGCCAAGGGCTCAGGTCCAGCCAACATGGATTTAGGAAGGGCAGGTCCTGCCTCTCCAACCTGATCTCCTCCTATGATCAGCTGACAGCCTGGTGGATGTGGGGCAGGCTGTGGATGTGGTCTGCCTGGACTTCAGCAAGGCCTTTGACACCGTCCCCACAGCAAACTCCTGGCCAAGCTGGCAGCCCCTGGCTTGGACAGCAGCACTCTGAGCTGGGTTAGGAACTGGCTGGAGGCTGAGCCCAGAGAGTGGTGGTGAATGGTGCCACAGCCAGCTGGCAGCCAGGCACCAGTGGTGTCCCCCAGGGATCAGTGCTGGGCCCCATCCTCTTTAACATCTTCATTGATGATCTGGATGAGGGGATTGAGACAGTCATCAGCAAATTTGCAGATGACACCAAGTTGGGAGCAGATGTTGGTCAGTTCGAGGGCAGAAGGGCTCTGCAGAGGGACCTCGACCGACTGGACAGATGGGCAGAGTCCAATGGGATGGAATTCAACAAGTCCAAGTGCCAGGTGCTGCACTTTGGCCACAGCAACCCCATGCAGAGCTACAGGCTGGGGTCGGAGCGGCTGAGAGCTGCCAAACAAAGAGGGACCTTGGGGTGCTGATTGACATCTGGCTGAACATGAGCCAGCAGTGTGCCCAGGTGGCCAAGAAGGCCAATGGCATCCTGGCCTGCATTAGGAATAGTGTGGCCAGCAGGAGCAGGGAGGTCATTGTGACTACGTACTCAGCACTGGTTAGGCCACACCTTGAGTCCTGTGTCCAGTTCTGGGCTCCTCAGTTTAGGAAGGACATTGAGACACTTGAACGTGTCCAGAGAAGGGCAACAAGGCTGGTGAGAGGCCCTGAGCACAGCCCTGTGAGGAGAGGCTGAGGGAGCTGGGGTTGCTTAGCCTGGAGAAGAGGAGGCTCAGGGGAGACCTTCTTGCTCTCTCCAACTCCCTGAAGGGAGGTTGTAGCCAGGTGGGAGTTGGTCTCTTCTCTCTAGCAACCCGCACCAGAACAAGAGGACACAGTCTCAAGCTGCAACAGAGGAAGTTTAGGCTGGAGGTGAGGAGAAAGTTCTTCACCGAGAGAGTGATTCGCCATTGGAATGTGCTGCCCGGGGAGGTGGTGGAGTCGCCGTCCCTGGAGGCGTTCAAGAGGGGACTGGACGTGACACTTGGTGCCATGGTCTAGTCGTGAGGTGTTGGGTGACAGGTCGGACTCGATGATCTTCGAGGTCTCTTCCAACCTTGGTGATACTGTGATGCTGTGATAGCTGACACAGAGCTAGCACAGCAGGGGCAGGCCAGCCCCTGTGAAGACGTTTAATGAAATCACAGAAACACTCTGCCATATGGATAAGCCACCAGCAACACTGTGGGAAGTGGAGGGGGGGCGGGGAACAGGTAAAAGAAGAGGTCCCCCTGCAAAAATAACCTCAGTGCTCTTGTGAAGAAATATCACAGCAGGTTGGAGCAAACCATCCATGTTTGCTGGGGTGTTTGAACAAACAAGGTAAACAAGAGGAGGCTTTGGCATTTCCAGAGCCTCTCTGGGTATTAACAGGGGACCAGCACACCAAAGAGATTTTCCACCTGGCTCCTCTCACGCTCTGCCTCTTTGTTTCCTATTACATCAGGACATACATCAAAACTATTTCTTGGATGCATGAGGCAGATACTGAAGCACCCAAACCCAGCCAGAGTCCCTCCACAAACCTGTGCTCACAGGATCACAGGATGGGAGGAGTTGGAAGGGACCTCTGGAGAGGTCTCTTCCAGGGGGACCTGCCAGAGCAGGAGCAGAGAATCCAGCACAGGTCCCACAGGAACACAGCCAGACAGGGCTGGAAAGGCTCCAGAGAAGGAGACTCCACAACCTCTCAGGGCAGCCTGCTCCAGGGCTCTGGGAGCCTCACAGTGAAGAAGTTCCTCCTCCTGTTGAGGTGGAACCTCCTGTGCTGTAGTTTGTATCTATTGCCCCTTGTTCTATCACAGAGTGCAATTGAGCAGAGCCTGTTCCCTTCCTTCCTGACCCCCAGCCCTCAGATATTGTCAGATCCCCTCTCAGTCTTCTCCTCTCCAGACTAAACAGCCCCAGGGCTCTCAGCCTCTCCTCACCAGGCAGTGCTCCAGGCCCTTCAGCATCCTTGGAGCCCTCCCTTGGACTCTCTCCAGCAGATCCCTGTCCCTCTTGAACTGGGGAGCCCAGAGCTGGATGCAATATTCCAGGTGGGGCCTCTCCAGGGCAGAGTAGAGGGGGGAGGAGAACCTGCCTGGATCTGCTGGACACACTCCCCTGAATGCAGCCCAGGATCCCATTGGCCTTCTTGCTCACTTCTGGAAACCAGCCACAAAGCATCAAAGAAGAATATTTCAGCTGTTTTACAGCAGATACAGCAGGCTTCAGAAATAAAACTTTCATAGCTACCTGTGAAAAATTCTATACGTGGTACAGAGGAGTTTCAGTAGCATCATCAGGTTAAGAACAATACCACAACGATTCAGAAGAGGTATCCTGAGTAATGCAGGGAGTAGGAAAAACAGCCAGTGGGAAGAAGACACTGGAAAGGCAATCAGTTGGACTGGTGGGGGAAGCTTTACAGCAGACCTCTGCACAAGGTCCTTCAGCAGTCACAGATTCATGGAATCACAGAATGGCTTGGGTTGGAAGGGACATTGAAATTCCAACCCCACTGCCATGGGAAAGGACACCTCCCACCAGCCCAGGCTGCTCCAGGCCTCATTCAACCTGGCCTTGAACACCTCCAGGGAGGGAGCACATCTATGACCTCCTGGGCAACCCGTTCCAGTGTCTCACCATCCTCACTGGAAAGAATTTCTCCCTAATCTCCAGTCTAAATCTCCCCTCCTCAAGCTTCAATCCATTCCCTCTCATCCTAGTCTCAAACTGCACCAGGGGAGGTTTAGGCTGGATGCAAGGAAGAAGTTCTTCCCAGAAAGAGAGATTGGCCATTGGAATGTGCTGCCCAGGGAGGTGGTGGAGTCACCATCCCTGGAGGTGTTTAAGAAGAGACTGGATGAGGCACTTGGTGCCATGGTTTAGTTGATCAGATGGTGTTGGGTGATAGGTTGGACTTGATGATCTCAAAGATCTCTTCCAACCTCGTTAATTCTATTCTATTCTATTCTATTCTATTCTATTCTATTCTATTCTATTCTATTCTATTCTATTCTATTCTATTCTATTCTATTCTATTCTATTCTATTCTATTCACTACAAGCCCTTTAAAAAGTCCCTCCCCAGCTGTCTTGTAGCCCCCTTCAGGTACTGGAAGGCTGCTCTAAGGGCTGCCTGGAGCCTTCTCTTTTCCAGGATGAACAGCCCAAACTCCCTCAGCCTGTCCCCACAGGGGAGACTCTCCAGCCCCCTGATCATCTTCATGGCCTCCTCTGGACCTGCTCCAGCAGCTCCATGTCCCTCTTATGCTGGGCTACCAGAACTGACAGCTGTGCTGCAGGCTGAATCAAGGATTTGCTGTGTAGCTTGGTATCAATGGAGTTAATTCTAGAACACATCTCCAAGAAACAGACTCTTGACTCTCTTTTATGTATCTCTCTTGTTTTTTGTTTTCACTGAAAAAGCAGAGTATTATGCCAGGATACCCCAAACACCACTGCTGTACCATTCTGGCACAACCATTCTGGCACTATTTAACCTCTACCAGTTGTGCAGAGCCAGGTGCTCATGTGCTCTGGAAATGAATGCTGCAGATGAAGCCCAGAGTGCTGCATTTACACCACCAACAAAAAAAAACCCACAGAGAATGAGAGAGACATGAAATTACAGCCTACATACTTCTCAGACCTTATCAGCAGTGGAAAATAAATACCCCCCTGCCTTGTGAAAAGAATTCACTGCCATTATCATCACTCAGATCCTTCTCTGTTCAGCATGGAGAAGAGAAGGCTCCAGGCATACCTGAGAGCTGCATTTCAACAGCTGAAGGGGACCTACAGTCAGGCTGGGGAGGGACTGTTCAGAAAGACCTGTGGGGATAGGACAAGGGGCAATGGTTTGAAACTGGGGCAGGGCAGATTCAGGTTGGCCATCAGGAGGAAGCTCTGCACAGTGAGAGTGGTGAAAGACTGGAACAGGCTGCCCAGGGATGTGGTTGAGGCCCTGTCCCTGGAGACATTCAAGCTCAGACTGGATGTGGCCCTGGGCAGCCTGCTGTAGGTGGAGGTGTCCCTGCTGACTGCAGGGGGGTTGGCCAAAATGCCCTTTGAGGCTCCCTTCCATCCCAATGTACTCTGTGAGTCTGTAACTCCACAGGACACCTTTGCTCATGTTGCATTATGTGCTCTCCAGCAGCCCTGGTCCGTGGCAGCTCTGCCTCCTTTTCCTGTCCCTGTCTCTGGAGACATCCAAGATCAGACTGGATGTGGCCCTGTGCAGCCTGCTGTAGCTGGAGGTGTCCCTGCTGAGTGCAGGGGGTTGGCCAAGATGCCCTTTGAGGCTCCCTTCCATCCCAATGCAATCTCTGTATCTATAATCTTTATCTGCATTTTGTTGTCTGTTTTTCCTTCAACTCCACTCATTTAATGGTCACCATGTACTAGTGAGCCACTTACTCAGTGTCCTTAATTACCCTGACACTTGTGAGAACATTAAATCAGATCCTGCAGTTGATGAGGACATCACAATCATGTCAGATGGTTCTGAACCGGCTGCCAGGGCTTTCATAGGCACAGCAGCTCGTTCAGACTCAGGAGGGGCTGTGAGCACTGAAGAAAGGCAAAGCTGATTAGGGAGAAACAGGAAATCACAGAAAACTGCTAAAGTTCCCAGTGCTCAGCCCACAGCAAGCACAGCTGTAACTCCTTAAAGAGCTGCACAGCAAACCCAAAGCTTGGCAGTTTCATGTGCTCAACATCATTGCACTCCTGAACCAGCAAGGCAGAGGCAGAACAAAACTGTTCCTTGAGCCCTTATGAACTCCAGAATGTTACCAAATCGAATCAGTGGGGCTCATGGTACCCAAGTCAGGGAACACATGTTGTCCATGGTATGGGTGGCCATCTAGCCACCAGCAAAACCTCTGAGTCAGTTATGTCAGCAGAGTGGGAGGGCCAGAAGAGGAAGAACAGCACCACTTGAATACTGCAGTGATAAAAGTTTGCCTGGGGTAGCTGTTGGTGAGGAAGCAAGGATTCCAGTATCTTTATTGATGTTCAATACCTTTATTGATGGTCTGGATGAGGGCATTGAGTCCATCATCAGTAAGTTTGCAGTTGTCATCAAGCTGGGGGCAGGTGTGGATCTGTTGGAGGGTAGGAGAGCTCTGCAGAGGGACCTCGACCGACTGGACAGATGGGCAGAGTCCAAGGGCAGGAGATTGAACACATCCAAGTGCCGGGTTCTGCACATTGGCCACAACAACCCCAGGCAGTGCTACAGGCTGGGGTCAGAGTGGCTGGAGAACTGCCAAACAGAGAGGGACCTGGGGGGACTGGTTGACAGCAGCTGAACAGGAGCCAGCAGTGTGCCCAGGTGGCCAAGAAGGCCAATGGCATCCTGGCCTGCATCAGGAAGAGTGTGGCCAGCAGGAGCAGGGAAGTCATTGTGCCCTGTGCTCAGCACTGGTTAGGCCACACCTTGAGTCCTGTGTCCAGCTCTGGGCTCTTCAGTTTAGGAAGGATGTTGAGCTGCTGGAAGGTGTCCAGAGAAGGGCAACAAAGGTGGGGAGGGGTCTGGAGCACAGCCCTGTGAGGAGAGGCTGAGGGAGCTGGGGTTGCTTAGCCTGGAGAAGAGGAGGCTCAGGGGAGACCTTCTTGCTCTCTACAACTCCCTGAAGGGAGGTTGTAGCCAGGTGGGGGTTGGTCTCTTCACCCAGGCACCAGAACAAGAGGACACAGTCTGAAGCTGTGCCAGGAGAGGTTTAGGCTGGAGGTGAGGAGAAAGTTCTTCCCAGCAAGAGAGATTGGCCATTGGAATGTGCTGCCCAGGGAGGTGGTAGAGTCACCATCACTGGAGGTGTTTAAAAAAACACTGGATGAGGCACTTGGTGCCATGGTTTAGTTGATTAGATGGTGCTGGGTGATAGGTTGGACTTGACGATCTCTGAGGTCTTTTCCAAGCAGGTTAATTCTGTGTTCTGATTTCTGATCTCTGGATAACAGAACCTGTTTTTCCTAGCCCTTTACCCACCTCTACCAAAGTTTCCTGACACTGCTTACATTACTGACACTAAATGGATGAAAATCCTCCCAGTTCCATGAACCAACTCCTGAACAGGAGCAGCCAGTGCAAGCCCTTGTCAGTCTCAGCAGCATTTGACTGACTTTATCAGAAAGCAAATATACCAGCTGAAGGAAATCACCCAGAGGTTTCAGATGTCACATCAAGTCCTATCTACTGGAAACAAAGAGTTAGGCAGTTCAGAGCAGAGAGGGGGGAAAAAAGAGGAGGAAAAAAAGAAAGGGATGCCATGGGAAGTAAAAAATCATCACCTCCAGATTTCTCACTGGTACAAAGTTACCTGAAATTGGACTCCTTAAGCACTGCTCAAGCAGCGAGAGCCCACTGTGCAGTGCAACCATCTCCTGAAGCACAGGCTCCACTTCTAAGGACATCCAAGTTCTCTGGCTGACAGCAAGGATTTGCCCCAAAGTCAGCAAAAAGGCTGCACAGCAGAATGCAGTCTGGCATGTTGGCCTTCAGGGAACACAGGGAGCAAAGCCACAATCACTGAATTGTCAGCCCACCACAGAGCCAGAGCTCCTGGAGGGAAAGCCCCTAACTGAATCCCACAGCACAGCACCACTTCAGCTCTCTGAGGGCAGCAAGACAATGGGCCCAGCAAGGTCCTGCACCTGGGTCAGGGCAATCCCAAGCACTAATCCAGGCTGGGTGAGGAGTGGCTGGAGAGCAGCCTGGAGGAGAAGGCCTCGGGGGTGTCAGTTGGTGACAAACTCCCCAGGAGCCAGCAATGGTCACTGGCAGCCCAGCAGGCAGCTGTGTGCTGAGCTGCATCCAAAGCAGGGAGAGCAGCAGCACAGGAAGGGGATTCTGCCCCTCTGCTCTGCTCTGCTGAGGCCCCACCTGCAGCCCTGCCTCCAGCTCTGATGCCCCCAGCATAAGAGGGAAATAGAGCTGCTGGAGTGGGTCCAGAAGAGGCCACGAAGCCTTTTGACAAGGGCTTGTAGTGATAGGAGAGGGAGTGGATTGAAGCTGGGGGAGGGCAGATTTAGACTGGAGATTAAGAGAAATTCTTTCCAGTGAGGCTGGTGAGACACTGGCACAGGTTGCCCAGGGAGGTTGGGGATGGCCCCTCCCTGGAGGTGTTCAAGGCCAGGCTGGATGAGACCTTGAGCAACCTGGGCTGGTGGGAGGTGTCCCTGCTCGTGGCAGGGGGGTTGGAACTGGATGATCTTTGAGGTCCTTTCTAACCCAAACCATTCTGTGAATCCATGAATTACAAAGCTTGCTGCTGAAGTGTTCTAAATAATCCTGTTCAAAGCAGACTGGTCCTTCATCTAGTACCAGCCAGCCTTGTGCTAGGAAAATGGCCAACACAAAGCCCCTTGCACAATCAACACTGCAGTCAACCACACAGCTCCTATCCACACTGACAGTCTTCTACAGGCTCTCACTGAACACATCTGATTTGGGTTGATCTCAGAACACTTCTAGCAGCCTGGAGAATGCAGGAAGTTCTTTACAGAGAAATATCATACAAAACTGGGAGCAGTCACAAGAAAAAAGAAATGAAAACTTTGGGAAAGAATGACAAAGCACAGGGGGAAGGAACTTCTTGTGCAGCCAGTGGTTTCAAAACCAAACACCCACTTGTAAGCGGCAAGGTTTAAGTCAGAGAGAACAACATGACGTGTGGACTGAAGGCTGAAATGAGAGAATCACAGAATGGCTCAGGTTGGAAGGAACATTAGAGATCATTTACTCCAACCTCCCTGCCATGGGCAGGGATACTTCTCAAGGCCTCATGCAGCCTGGACTTGAACACCCCCAGGGAGGAGGCAGCCACAGCCTCCCTGGACACAACCTATTCCAGAGTCTCACCACCCTCACACTCAAGAACTTCTTCCTCAGCTCCAGTCTCACCCTGCTCTCCCTCACCTTCAAACCATTCCCCCTTGGCCTGTCTCTAGACACCCTCAGGAAAAGTCCCTCTGCAGCCTTCCTCTAGGATCCCTTCAGGTAATGGAAAGCAGCTCTAAGGTCTCCCTGCAGCCTTCTCTTCTCCAGGCTGAACACCCCCAGCTCCCTCAGCCTGTGCTCACAGCAGAGATGCTGCAGCCCTTGGATCATCCTTGCGGCCTTCTCTGGCCTCACTCCAGCAGCTCTGTGTCCTTCTTATGATGAGGACACATCCCCATCATCACTGCAGGTCCAAGGGAGAAAAGAGAAAACTGCTCACCTGTGTATGGAGAAGGCAGCAACAGATCTAATGAGGGATGCCACCGCTCCAACCTTAGCAGCTGCCACCGCTCCCTGCGATCTGTACCGCACCGTTTCACCGTAGCTGACGAAAGGTTCATTGTAGACAACAATCTTCCCCTTGGCCTCCTGAGCTCTTCTGTGCAGTTCATCAAAGGAGGTGACCACTATCACCTCTGCTGTAATTCCTGAAAGAAAGCATCCCAAGTGGTTCCCCGCTCCTTGCCTGCAGCTCACCTGCAGCAGGCTTCCACTGGCAGCCAGGTATGGCCTGTGAGGAACACAGGAAACCAGATTAACCTAAGACTGGAAAAGGAAGACTACATGAAATGCGTCCTCAGGATTGGCACTGAACAGCTGTAATGGCACCCAGAGCCAAGTACACAGTTCTCTGAATCATCATGGAATGGCTCAGGTTGGAAGGGAATCTCAGAGATCATCTACTCCAACCTCCCTGCCATGGGCAGGGATGCCTCACAACTAGACTCAGCTGCTCAAGGCCTCAGCCAACCTGGTCTTGGTTGGATAAGGCATCCACAACCTCCCTGGGCAGCCTATTCCAGAGTCTCACCACCCTCACACTCAAGAACTCCTTCCTCAGCTCCAGTCTCACCCTGCTCTCCCTCAGCTTCAAACCATTCCCCCTTGGCCTGTCTCTAGACACCCTCAGGAAAAGTCCCTCTGCAGCCTTCCTGGAGGATCCCTTCAGGTACTGGAAGGCAGCTCTAAGGTCCCCCAAGACTCTTCTCTTCTGCAGGCTGAACACCCCCAGCTCCCTCAGCCTGTCCTTACAGCAGAGCTGCTCCAGCCCTTGCATCATCTTCATGGCCTCCTCTGGCCTCACTCCAGCAGCTCTGTGTCCTCCTTCTGCTGGGGACACCAGAACTGGAGGCAGGATTGGAGGAGACAGGCCTGTATTAAAACATAACTTGAGGGGCAAGAAGGATACAAGGATTCTCTGCAAGGGCCTCAATGCCTCACTGCACTCATCTCAAGCACAAAAACATTTGCAAAAGCTGCCTATGGGATTAATAAAAACAGACAGGAAACTTCTCATGGAATTGTTTTGATATGTTGCTAAACAACTTAGCTGAACATAAGACAACTGGAAATACAGACTGAAAGGCTTACGAAAATAGTTAATCCATAAATGAAAAGAAATTCAATCTCTGCAGTTTCAACAAATTTTGCAGTACAAAAAAAAACCCCAAGCAACCAAACAGAAAAACCCAAACCACCAAAAAGAAGTGTGCCAGCTGCATGAGGCTCAACAAGTCAAAAAGCAAGGTCCTGCAGCTGGGTCAGGCCAGCCCCAGGCACAAATCCAGGCTGGCTGCAGAGTGGGTTGAGAGTATCTCTGAAGAGAGAGACTTAGGGGTGTTGGTTGCTGAGCAGCTCCCCAGGAGCCAGCAGTGCCCTCCTGCAGCCCAGCAGGCAGCTGTGTGCTGGGCTGCAGCCAGAGGAGTGTGGGCAGCAGGGCAAGACAGGGGATCCTGCCCCTTGACTCTGCTCTGCTGAGACCCCACCTCCAATCCTGCCTCCAGTTCTGGTGTCCCCAGCAGAAGGAGGACACAGAGCTGCTGGAGTGAGGCCAGAGGAGGCCACAAGGATGATCCAAGGGCTGGAGCAGCTCTGCTGTGAGGACAGGCTGAGGGAGCTGGGGCTGTTCAGCCTGGAGAAGAGAAGACTCTGGGGGGACCTTAGAGCTGCCTTCCAATAGCTGAGGGGATCCTAGAGGAAGGCTGCAGAGGGACTTTCCATGAGGGTTTGTAGAGACAGGCCAAGGGGGAATGGTTTGAAGGTGAGGGAGAGCAGGGTGAGACTGGAGCTGAGGAAGAAGTTCCTCAATAGGAGGTTGGTGAGACTCTGGAATAGGCTGCCCAGGGAGGCTGTGGCTGCCACCTGCCTGGGGGTGTTCAAGGCCAGGCTGGGTGACACTTTGAGCAGCTGAGTCTAGCTGAGAGGTGTCTTTGCCTATGGTGGGAAGGTTGGAGTAGATGATCTCTGAGGTCCCTTCCAAATAAAGACATTCTATGGTGCTATGATTATCTGCATGGCAAAACTCCCACCACCTCCATACAAATAAGACCCCTAGTCCAACCCATCTTACTGCAGAGGGGATTGGACTAGATGACCCTTGGTGGTCCCTTCCAACCCAGACCATTCCATGACTTGATCATTGTAAGCCTGGGTCAAGTTTCATTGACAGTTCAACAAAAACACCCGTGACTCAAACACAAAAACTGGGGACAAGTCTGCTAGGACATCACCTTCACATTTATATTCTTTCAGCTTTTGTTTTTCAGCCTTCACCTCTATTTAGAATAGAACAGAATTAACCAGTTTGGAAAAGACCTCAGAGATCATGAAGTCCAACCTATCACCCAACACCACCTAATCAACTAAACCATGGCACCAAGTACCTCATCCAGGCTCTTCCTAAACACCTCCAGAGATGGTGACTCCACCTCTTCCCTGGGCAGCACATTCCAATGGGCAATCTCTCTTTCTGGGAAGAACTTCTTCTTAACATGCAGCCTAAACCTCCCCTGGCACAGCTTGAGACTGTGTCCTCTTGTTCTGGTGCTGGCTGCCTGGGAAAAGAGACCAACCCCCACCTGGCTACAACCTCCCTTCAGGGAGTTGTAGACAGCAAGAAGGCCTCCCCTGAGCCTCCTTTTCTCCAGGCTAAGCAACCCCAGCTCCCTCAGCCTCTCAAGACACAGCACACACAGAGTCTGTTCCTTTGCCCAGCATACAGCTCAGGAAGGCTGCACTCTGGAGTTGGTTCTACTTGTCACTACTCCTTTAAAATGAAAGGGCAGGGTCACCCACCAGGAGAAGAAAAAGCCAAGAGTGCAATTTAAAACAGATGCACAAGAATGAATTCTCTGATAGTTTATGGTCAAACATCTGCTGAAGTGCTACCTTCTTTCAATTATGGGATTGCCCAAGCACCAATTATATCTATTTTCCTCCTAGTTTAGGGATATAATCAGTCCCACCCCAAAACAACACAGGCTCTACAGAGCTCTGTAAGTTTTGCCAGTGTTGAGCCACTGGAAATGATTTGAGGACACTAAATCTGGTAAAACTCCAGTCTGTCAGCTTCCTACACTGAGCCCATTCAGTCCTGGTTGCTGCCTTGGCATCCTCTTCCTCGAGGAGGTGACCATTTTCAACTTGCCAACTTCTGGAAATCCAGGTCACCCTTCATAGAATCACAGAATGGTTTGGATTGGAAGGGACCTCCAAAGTTCACTCAGTCCAACCCCACTGCAGTCAGCAGGAACATCCTCAACTAGATCAAGTTCCACAGAGCCTTGTCCAGCCTGACCCTGAGTATCTCCCAGGGATGGAGTCTCAACCACCTCCCCTGAGCAACCCGCTGCAGTGTTCCAGCAGCCTCATGGTGCAGAACTTGTTCCTCACATCCAACCTAAATCTGCTCTTCTCTCATTTTGAACCATTGCTCCTCATCCTATCACTGCAGGCCTTCAGAAGCAATCCCTCTGCAGCCTTCTTGGCTCATCCCCTCCCAAGCTGGGGAGGGGACAGGTAATGGGAAGGGAGGAACGCATAACTGAGAGGATGAGAAAGCAAGAAATGCTCTCAGGTACCTCCTGCTGGGACAGAGGAGGCATCTTCTTTCGTCTCATTCTCATACCTTAGAAGACAAAATGTCCAGGCAGTGCTGTTCTCTGCCTCTAAGCAGGCATCAGTAGTGCCAAGGAAAGGATCTGTCAGGGCTCTACAGAGACAGGAGTTTGTAAACCAAGGTGTCTGAAACATACCCTGATAGGAACACTGCTTTAAAGCACACAATATATATCGAGATAGCATCGAACACCTGCAGGGATCACCGGCACAGTCCACTCTAGAGGAAGCTCTGAACGTTCTGGCAGAATCCAGGCACTAAGGGTCAGATCATGGAGGAGACACCTGAGAGCCAGTCCTTGGCCTTTCTTGCAATCCTCTGGGCAAAGCTCAGCCCAGCAGCAGCAGATGTCTCTGGTTTGATCCCACACAGCAACAGCAGCACAATGCCAGGAGAATCAGCATCAAGCATCTCTTATTGAGCTGCTTCATTCTAACCACAGGCTGACTCATGTTCCCACAGCTCCTTGGCCAAAACAGGACACATCAGAGCTGCTGCTATTCCCTCAGGGCAGCCACCTCCCCGTGCAGGAACAGGGCATGGTGACAACTGCTGCTCAGAGCAGAGGCAGCGGAGCTGGGAAGGAATTCCTCAGAAGTGAAGACATGGTGATTTCAACAGGCATAGAATCATAGTGTGTTAGGGGTTGGGAGAGACCTCCAGAGATCATTGAGTCCAGGCCCCCTGCCAAAGCAGGACCACTAAGGGCAGGTCACACAGGAACACATCCAGGGAGGTTGTGAAGCTCTCTAGAGAAGCACTGGTGGGCAGCTCAGCACATACTGCAAAGACACAGATGCCAGAGAAGCTCCTTCCAGGCACTGATGGTAGCCTATGGATTCTCCCTCTCTCACTGAGACCCAGCACAGACCATAACCCCCACAAGAACCCCATAGGCCTGGAGGGCATAGGGGAACAGGGAGATGGGCCCCAGCCTCGCTGAACACAGACCTGCTGCCTCCTGCACCAAGCCATTCCCTGGGCCAGGCAAGGCCAAGTCCCCCTCCCCAGCAGGGTCAGGCAGGTGGATGGAGGCCAATTCAGCAGCCCCCACTCACCCTGCCTGGAAAGCAGCACAGCTCTGTGTTCAGTTCTTGGGGTGAGTGCTGGCTTCAGGACAGCTCACCTTGCAGATCTGTGCTCTGGAGAGGCTGGCAAGCAGCAGCCCTCCCCAGGCAGCTCCGGCCGGCAGGCAGGCAGGCAGCCGCTCCGGCCACGGGAAGAACGAGAGCCAAGAGCTCACCAGGGCCCAGCTACCCCACACAACCTCCTCCAGCACAGCAACCTGTCACAGCCTGCACAGAGCAAGATGAGCCCAGCAGAAACTGCAGGATAAAGTCAGAAGGTAAGGCATTGGATCAGAATGATTGCAGTGAGCGTAAGGAAGGGTCTGCTCTTCTGGGAGGGATCTCACTGCCAGGCAGCCTTCCAGCACCGGCACACAAACCTCTTCAGAAACATGGCAGGAGTCAGGGGAAGCAAAAAGGTGAGTAAGAATAAAGTGGGGGGTTAATATAACACAGCATAAATCAGTGATGGATTAACAGAATCACAGAAGTGTCAGGGATGGAAGGAACCTCAAGGATCAGCCACCTCCAGCCCCCTGCCATGGCCAGGGACACCTCACTACAGCAGGTTGCTCACAGCCACATTCAGCCTGGCTACAAAAACCTCCAGGCCTTGAACACCACCTCCCTGGGCAACCTGTGCCAGGCTCTCACCACCCTCATGGGGAACAACTTCTTCCTAACATCCAAGCTGAATCTACCCATTTCTAGTTTTGTTCCCTTTCCTCCAGTCCTATCACTCCCTGACACCCTCAGAAGTCCCTCCCCAATGCCAGGGGTTAGACGGGACCTCCAGAGATCATCCAGTCCAACCCCTTGCCAGAGCAGCATCACCCAGGGTAGTCTGCACAGGAACACATCTAGAGAAGGAGACTCCACAACCTCTCTGGGCAGCCTGCTCCAGGGCTCTGGCACCCTCACCACACAGAAGTGTCTCTTCATGTTGAGATGGAACCTCCTGTGTTCCAGCTTGTACCTGTTGTTCCTTGTCCTATCACTGGGTACCACAAAAGAAGAGACCATCACCTTCATCCTGACACCCCACCCACCCCTCAGATATTGATAGACACTGATCACATCTCCTGTCAGCCTTCTCCTCTCCAGACTAACCAGCCCCAGGGCTCTCAGGCTTTCTTCAAGGCAGAGATGCTCAAGTCCCCACCCGTTCTCATACCTCTCAGCTGGACTCCAGCAGATCCCTGTCTCTCTTGAACTGGGGATCCTAAAACTGGACACAATATTGCAGGTGTGGTCTCAGCAAGACATCATCTGCCACAGGTACAAGCCTGGCCATTCAGTCATCAGTACAACAACATCTTTACAGACATAGACTCTGTGAGCCTTACTCAACACAGGTATTCAGCATTCCTCTGAATGAAAATAGTCAAACCCAGGAATAAGGCCAGGCAAGGGCAAGTTAACTATAAAGCTAAGAACCAGAAGTGAGGATCAGACTGCTTGGGATGTGAAGACAGAATCATAAAATCAGAGATTCTACACAGCTACAGAGCTAAGAAACAGAAGTGGACAGCAGGCTTCTTGGATGTGAAGATGTTCACCAACACTAAACTGCAGCTTTTCTTTGCAGGTTCAGTAACTGTGGTGGAGTAGGAAAGTTCCCCCCACACACAAAAAGAATTCCACAGCTAACTCAGCCGGAGGAGCAGATGAAAGCTGTATTTTACAAGCAGATATGGAATGCAATGAATATGTACAAAAACATACAATATTTACAATATATACAGAAATATACAGCAATGTATGTAATACAGGAAACCTTTCCCCAACCCCCCCCTGCGGCCAGGGGGTTTGGCCTGCCGCTCCCTTCTCCCTCCCTACCTCCCCTTTTTCCCAAAAGGGTTAGAGAGAGAGAGAAAGGAAGGTAAGTAAAAGGGGAAAACTTTGTTAAAGCTCAAAGCGAATGCAAAAGTTAGTTTTCTTATCTGGTTAGAAGGAATCGTAGAGAGAAACGAGCCAGCTCACAGCACAGGGGGAAGAAGAAGACGACGACTGCAGACTGACTCCCCCGACTGAAAGACTAAACAAAAAAAACTACAACCGGGTGCCACCAATGAAATTGCATTAGCATATCATTGTTTTCATTCTAATATCAAAACATTCGCCCACAGTGTTCAGAAAGTGTCCCTTTCTTAAAGGCACAGCCTAAACCGGTCACAATCCACCCCTGCTAAACAATTTCATTGGCTGTTCATACTGTCCGTCCAATCTAAAACAATATCCACAGTTTGTAAGTAAAGTTCATAGTCCATTCCGGCTATCCTCAGGTGTAGATGATTCAGAAGTCCAAGAAAGAAGAAAAATGGAAAACAGTTTGTCTCTTTGCAGACGAAGCGAAGAAAAGGGAAAACAGGGAAACAGGGAAACAGGGACTCTCAGTTGACTCAGGGCTCTCAGGGTTCGTGCACCGTGGATTCCTCAGGGATTCTTCCTTTGGGCGCGATGTATTTGTACAACACTCTGAAATTAAACTCTTTCAGCTAAAGTCAAATTTCTTTGTGGAATACACTGAATTTCACCATTCTCTTGCATTACCCAATAAGTGTGACCCGGACCTTCAGCTGAAACCACCCCTCGGACAGGTTTAGCCTCTCCTGAGGGAGAAAATACCCAAACAGTTTTACCTAACAGATTCTTTTCTTTAACAACAGGAACTCTATCACCTTCTACTTTCTGTAGCAGATCTGAGTGTGCAGGTCCAGCTCGGTTCACTGAACCTCTACTATTTACCAGCCAGGTTGCTTGTGCTAAATGCTTTTCCCAGTTTTTCAAAGCTCCACCCCCATGGCTTTAAGAGTGGTCTTCAACAAACCGTTGTAGCGTTCAATCTTCCCTGCAGCTGGTGCATAGTAGGGGATATGGAATATCCACTCGATGCCGTGCTCTTTGGCCCAACTCTTTACAAGGTTGTTTTTGAAGTGAGTTCCGTTGTCTGACTCAATCCTCTCTGGAGTTCCGTGTCTCCACAGGATTTGTCTCTCCAGACCGAGAATGGTGTTGCGTGCAGTTGCATGTGGAACTGGATAAGTTTCCAACCATCCAGTGTTTACCTCTACCATAGTAAGCACATATTGCTTACCAGAACGAGAACGTGGTAGAGTGATGTAGTCAACTTGCCAAGCTTCACCATACTTGTACTTGGACCATCTGTCACCATACCATAAGGGCTTAAGTCGTTTTGCCTGCTTAATAGCAGCACAAATGTCACAGTCATGGATGACTTGTGTGATAGCATCCATGGAAATGTCTATGGATCTGTCACGAGCCCACTGGTAGGTTGCATCTCTGCCTTGATGTCCTGACGAATCGTGAGCCCATCGAGCTAAGAACATCTCACCTCGGTGTTTCCAGTCGAGATCAAGATCAGAGTCCATGTCTACTGGAGAAACTCTTGCAGCTAGATCTGCCTGATGGTTGTGTTGCTGTTCCTCAGTAGCTCTGCTCTTAGGAATGTGAGCATCAATGTGTCTCACCTTCACTGGAATTCTCTCGATTCGATCAGCAATGTCCTGCCACAGGTCGGCTGCCCAAATGGCCTTTCCTCTTCTCTGCCAACCACTCTTTTTCCAGTTCTTTAGCCAACCCCACAGAGCATTGGCTACCATCCATGAGTCGGTGTAGAGATAAAGCTTTGGCCATCTCTCACGTTCAGCTACGTCGAAAGCTAGCTGGACAGCTTTTACCTCTGCGAACTGACTGGATTCTCCTTCTCCATCCTTTGCTTCTGCAACTCGGCGTGTTGGACTCCACACTGCAGACTTCCACCTTCGCTTGTTCCCGACGAGACGACAGGAACCGTCTGTGAACAAAGCATATTTCTTTTCGTCATCAGATAGGTCATTGTAAGGAGGAGCTTCCTCAGCACGAGTCACTCTCTCCTCTGGAGGTTTAGTACAGTTGGTACCTTCAGGCCAACTTGAGATCACCTCCACCAGACCAGGTCTTTCAAGATTTCCCATTCGAGCTCTCTGTGTTATCAGAGCCATCCACTTAGACCAGGTGGAATCTGTTGCATGATGTGGTGTGGAACCTTTGCCTTTGAACATCCAATTCAAAACTGGTAATCTGGGAGCTAAGAGAAGTTGTGATTCAGTTCCAATTACTTCAGAAGCTGCTTTTACTCCTTCATAGGCAGCTAGAATCTCTTTCTCTGTTGGAGTATAATTAGCCTCTGAACCTCTGTAACCTCGACTCCAGAAACCAAGAGGTCGTCCACGTGTCTCACCTGGAGCTCTTTGCCACAAGCACCAGGTTGGACCATTGTCACTTGCAGCCGTGTACAAAATGTTCTTAATGTCTGGACCATCTCGGACAGGTCCCAGACCCATTGCTTGAACCACCTCTTGCTTTATCTGGTCAAAGGCTGCTTGTTGTTCAGGTCCCCAGTGGAAATGGTTTCTCTTTCGAGTCACATCCTACAGAGGTTTCACAATCTGACTGTATCCAGGAATGTGCAGTCTCCAAAATCCCACTATCCCCAAGAAACGTAGAGTTTCTTGCTTGTTCATGGGATTTGCCATGGTAGAGACTCTATTTACCACATCCACTGGAATGTGTCGGCGTCCATCCTGCCACCGCACTCCCAGAAACTGGATCTCTCTGGTAGGTCCTTTCACCTTGTCTCGCTTGATGGCGAAACCTGCATTCAGAAGAATGTCAATGATTTTGTTACCTTTCTCGAAGACTTCCTCAGCAGTTTTACCCCGGACGATGATGTCATCGATGAACTGGATGTGTTCTGGAGCACCACCTTCCTCCAGAGCATCGTGGATCACTGCATGACAGATGCTGGAACTGTGGATCCAGCCCATTGGCAATCTGTTGAAAGTGTACTGGATTCCTCTCCAGGTGAAAGCAAACTGAGGCCTGCATTCCTCTGCTATGGGAATAGAGAAGAAGGCATTAGCAATGTCTATGGTAGCATACCATTTGGCCTCTTTGGATTCCAGCTCATACTGCAGTTCCATCATGTCTGGTACTGCTGCACTCATAGGTGGAGTTACTTCATTCAGGGCTCGATAGTCGACTGTCAGACGCCAGTCTCCATTCGGCTTTCGCACAGGCCACACTGGACTGTTGAAAGGTGAATGAGTTTTGCTGATGACTTTCTGACTCTCCAACTGACGAATCAGATTCTGAATGGGCAACAAAGAGTCAGGGTTGGTTCTGTATTGTCTGTGATGCACAGTCTGAGAAGCAACCAGCAATTTAATGTCCTGAATCTTGTGTTGTCCCACAACTGCAGGTTCATCAGAAAGCTCAGGTCTAACAGACAGCTTCAGCTTTTGTCCATCAGTTTCTACAGATGCTACTCCAAAAGCCCATTTGTAACCTCTAGGGTCTTTGAAACGCCCTTCTCTCAGAAAATCAATTCCCAGAATACAAGGTGCGTCAGGTCCGGTCACAACTGTATGCTTTCTCCACTGTTTACCAGTTAAACTTATATCAACCTCCACCTTAGTTAACTCTTGAGATCCACCAGTGACTCCCAGAATAGTTATAGCTTCTGATCCCTGATAATTTGATGGCATTATGGTGCACTGAGCCCTGTGTCAACCAAGGCCCTGTACTTCTGAAATTGCGAAGTGCCAGGCCACTGGATGTACACATCCCAATAGATTCTGTTATCTCTGTTACCCCTCTCCTCCCCCTGGCGGGAGGCAGGGCACCCCTAGTTATGGGGAACATGCCCACATGTGCAATGAGCACATGGTGCAGTGTTAGAACTGGAGCCACTGTTGGAGCTATTAGAGTTGTCCTGGGGAACTGTAGAAGTAACAGCTACCCTTCTGGTATTGCTACCTCGGGTTCTGCCACTTTGCAGTTCCCTCAGTCTCCTGAAAAGATTAGCAGTTGGTTGCCCATCCCATCTGTTCATGTTCTCACCAAACTGATCACGCAGAGTTATCCAAATACTCGCACGTGATTGCCTTGGTGGTCTGTTTTGGTTAGACCTGTTTTGGAATGACCTGTTTTGGAATGACATCCTTGGAGGACGTCTATTCCTCACAGAGGAAACTTGTATCCATCTGGAGGAAGAATTGGAATTATCTCTTTGTGCCAATTGGGAGATGGTATTTTTAAATTCATCCTTCAGCTCTTTCATGCAATTCTCAGTTTTTCCAGACAGTTTCAATGGCTGAAACCAGAGAAACACGTGTCATGCTATCCTCCAGTTGTCTCATCTGATCAGTGAATTGGCCAACCGTAGGAGAAGCTCCACCATAATTTCTTGCCACAATTCTGCTTGCCAGAATATTTGCATAATTAGGAGGAGCAAGTTTGATGAGCTTTTTAGCAAGACCAGTTCCTACAGGAATTTCATCAGGATTCAGAGTCTCATGGCCACCATAGAGTACCTCTCTAACAGCAAATTCTCGCAGACGCTTGATTCCCTCATCTATGGTAGTCCAGGGTTTGGCATTCCATGGAAGATCATCTCGGGAAGGATACCTCATGAGAGTTGCCATTAAAAGGCGAATCCACAGAGTAACCTTACCGAGAGTCCTGCCTAGATGTCTATCTATTCCATTATCCTTTGAGAGAGTTCCTAGTTGAGCTGCTGACTTGTCTCCAACTACCAGAGCTGGAGCACCTGTATCATAGCATCTACCAAGCCAAGCTAGGATTGGCTCCTTATCTGCTCTGATGTAATCTTTACGCACATTCCTCAATTCTTCCCTGGGTGACGAACAGCTCTCAATGTCATCTGACTCCTCCTCTTCTGCCTCATCTTCCTGAAGTTCTTGTCCCAGTAATCTTACTGTCACTCTCCTAAGAATCTGCTTAAGGTCAGGAGTACCACCTTTAGTTGTTCTGCTATCAGCAATTTGCCCTGCATCTCCATCCAGTGATGATCTCAATAACTCAGCTATATCTTTAAGACAAACCTTTTCCTCCATCTCAGCAGGGTCTCTTTGAGCAGAAGTTCCCTCACCAGGATCCTGCTGCTCTCCCCCATCAGCATCTGGATCAGTTTTGCCCTTTTTTCCTCTCGTACTTAAAACAGCTACCTGCTTAACTGGAGCTGTGTTTGGATTTACAGCTGGCTTAATAGAAGCTGACAGGTTTTGAGACGGATCGGCTGCTGTGGAGGACACTTCCGGTCCTGCTGAAGAAGAAGGAGGAAATGGATTTGCCTTATTAATGGCTGCCGAGGGCGTGGAAGCCATGTTAGGAGCTGCCGCTGCCGCTGGCTGATTGCCAGAGCCACCAACAGCACCGTTCAGAGCAGCCTTTCCGATGGACTTTTTAGCCTTGTCGTTAACTGATACAGATTCTGCATTCTCCTCATCACTAGATACCTCTGGGGTAGAGTTAGAGCTGCGCTTTCTGTGTTTCGATCTACGCTTAATTACAAAGCACGCTTTAGACACTTTATATATCTTCCTCTCTCGGTACAGCGTATATAACAAGTACGCAATCACCATCAGCAGCAGCAGATTTAAACACATCACATAAATCACCTTTGGATCCCAGCCATCACTTAAAACAACCTTTTCGCCTACTGGGATCTTAAACTCCTTTATCTCTATGGGCAGAGTGCTGGAGGTCACATTCCCGTATCTGTTAAGCCAGAAGAATCCCAGGCACCGGTCGTAAAGAAGCTGAATCTTATACTTAAACCATAAATACAATCTATACATCAAGTATCTGCCTAAGCGATCGAAAATCAATCCCATGAAGTACTTGTAGACCAGTACCGAACAAACTGAAAAGACCAAACGTTCTAAAAGCCAAAACACTTTCATGTTTGCAACTCCGACTCTAGCAGGCAATAAATCAAGCAACCTTTTCGCCCAGCTTCTGGACAGCAATTATCCACAAGCCCCACGTTGGGCGCCAATTAAAAATATGTGGTGGAGTAGGAAGGTTCCCCCCCCACACACACACAAAAGAATTCCACAGCTAACTCAGCCGGAGAAGCAGATGAAAGCTGTATTTTACAAGCAGATATGGAATGCAATGAATATGTACAAAAACATACAATATTTACAATATATACAGAAATATACAGCAATGTATGTAATACAGGAAACCTTTCCCCAACCCCCCTGCGGCCAGGGGGTTCGGCCTGCCCCTCCCTTCTCCTCCCTACCTCCCCTTTTTCCCAAAAGGGTTAGAGAGAGAGAGAAAGGAAGGTAAGTAAAAGGGGAAAACTTTGTTAAAGCTCAAAGCGAATGCAAAAAGTTAGTTTTCTTATCTGGTTAGAGAGGAATCGTAGAGAGAAAACGAGCCAGCTCACAGCACAGGGGGAAGAAGAAGACGACTGCCTGACTGACTCCCCGACTGAAAGACTAAACAAAAAAACTACAACCGGGTCCCACCAATGAAATTGGATTAGCATATCATTGTTTTCATTCTAATATCAAAACATTCGCCCAGAGTGTTCAGAAAGTGTCCCTTTCTTAAAGGCACAGCCTAAACCGGTCACAGTAACACTTGCTCAACACCAGCACTGCCATTGTAGCTTCCTTTTCCTACCTTTGCTATAAATATTCTCCTATATTTACACTCAAACCCCAAGCCTTATACATATGAGTCTGAGAGAGCTGGGGTTATTCAGTCTGGAGAAGAGGAAGCTCCGAGGAGA
This sequence comes from Picus viridis, assembly GCA_033816785.1. Taxonomy (NCBI): domain Eukaryota; kingdom Metazoa; phylum Chordata; class Aves; order Piciformes; family Picidae; genus Picus; species Picus viridis. The sequence continues at coordinate 179,531 of CM066572.1, forward strand.
CCTTACTGTGGCCTTCCAGTATCTGAAGGGGGCTCCAGGAAAGCTGGGGAGGGACTTTTGAGGGTGTCAGGGAGTGATAGGACTGGGGGAATGGAGCAAAACTAGAAATGGGTAGTTTCAGCTTGGCTGTTAGGAAGAAGTTCTTCCCCATGAGGGTGGTGAGAGACTGGCACAGGTCGCCCAGGGAGGTGGTGGAAGCCTCCTGCCTGGAGGTTTTTGCAGCCAGGCTGGCTGTGAGCAACCTGCTGCAGTGTGAGGTGTCCCTGCCCATGGCAGGGGGGTTGGAGCTGGCTGATCCTTGAGGTCCCTTCCAACCCTAACAATTCTAAGACTCTGGCCAGAGAAGCTGCAGAGCATCTTCTTCAGAGGCAGCTTGTTTGATGTGAATGTATTTGGGATTCACTGTCCCATGTATTTCCCCCTATAGTGATTATTGTATTGGATCTGTGGTACTGTGAGGAGTAATCTCCTCACGCTGCTGGAGCTGTGCCTTCCCTAATAGCAGCCCTGACAGTTCTGTGATATCATAGGATCAGCAGCTTTGCATTTCAGACACGTGTTTACCTCACTGTGACAGAAATACCTGACCAAACTTACAGGAGCAGCTTCCCAAAGCAAGGAAGATTCATTCCAAATGGATCTGAAATGCCCTAGTTTGACCTGGTCATATTTTGAAGGGCTGTAAGAACCTTTCAGGCCCAAGCAGTTATGATTTGTTTCACTCCCAACAGAGAGTTCACTGCCACACAAATGTACAACTCAGGGGAAAGGAGGAGTATTGTGTTAGCTTTTATTTCCTAAACTAAATTTATTTCCTCATAAAGGAGTAAGAATTCCTTGGAAGCAGCTTAGGGCTAAGCCTATAGTTCTTTCTGGAGAGCAGTCACAGAAGGTGGATGCCATCTAGGCTTTGATTAGCCCCACATCAGTATCTACACAGCCTCAAGCTGTGCCAGGGAGGGGTTAGGCTGGATGTTAGGAAGAAGTTCTTCACAGAGAGAGTGATTGCCCATTGGAATGTGCTGCCCAGGGAGGTGGTGGAGTCACCATCACTGGAGGTGTTTAGGAAGAGACCTGATGGGGTGCTGGGTGCCATGGTTCAGTTGATTAGATGGTGTTGGGTGATAGGTTGGACTCTCTGATCTCAAAGGGCTCTTCCAACATGGTTAATTCTATTCTGCTCTAAAAGAGAATCTTATCAATCATTTCACTTAGACTGGATCTCAGGAAGTTGCTCAGTACAAGGGTGGTGAGACTCTGGAATAGGTTGCCCAGGGAGGTTGTGGCTGCCTCCTCCCTGGGGGTATTCAAGGCCAGACTGCGTGAGGCCTTGAGCAGCTGAGTCTCTGCCCATCTGGAGTAGATGACCTCTGAGGTCCCTCCCAACTTAAGCCATTCTGTGATGTGCAATTAAGCTAACATTTTGGGATATAAAAAAACACGGATTTTGCTGAACCTACTTAACAATTATTCTGGGAATGAACAATCTCATGGACCAGAATAGGCTGGGGGCTGCTCTGTTTGAGAGCAGAGAAGGGAAAACTGATCTGGGAGTCCTGGTGGACAGAAGGATGTCCATGAGCCAGCAATGTGCCCTTGTGGACATGAAGGCAAATGGCACCCTGGGGTGGATTAGAAGGGCTGAGGTTGGTAGGTCCAGAGAGGTTCACCTCCCCTTCTAATCTATTCTGCTGAGGCCACGCCTGAAATATTGGGTCCAGTTTTGGGCCTCTCACTTGTGGGAGGATCTCAGGGAACTGCTTGAGAGAGTCCAGCACAGAGGCACAAAGCTGCTGCAGGCAGTGGAACATCTCCCTGTGAGGACAGGCTCAGGGAGCTGGGGCTTGGAGCTTGGAGCAGAGGAGCCTGAGGGTGACCTCATTGCTGGGGATAAAGATGTGCAGGGCAGTGTGGGGAGGCTGGAGCCAGGCTCTGCTCAGGGATGTCCAAGGACAGCACAAGGGGCACTGGGGGCAAGCTGGAGCAGAGGAGGTGCACAGGAACAGAATGGGAAGCTTTTTCCCTGTGAGGGTGGCAGAGCCCTGGAGCAGGCTGCCCAGAGAGGTTGTGGAGTCTTCTTCTCTGGAGATATTCAAGCCCTGTCTGGATGTGTTCCTGTGTGCCCTGCCCTGGGTGATGCTGCTGTGGCAGGGGGTTGAGACTGGCTGATCTCTGGAGGTCCCTTCCAACCCCTAACATTCTGTGATTCAAAGGGAAGAGACACTTCATTCCAAAACAAAGAGTTACCTTCTGGAGGAGTTGCAACACTGCTCCCAAGTCCCAGGATGGCAATGCTGTGATTCCTTGGTTTGAGCATCATGGCAAACTCTTCTCCTCTTTCCCAGTGTGGCACTTTCACAGGCTCCAGGTGCACGTTCTCCAGCCCATCCTCCTGCAGGGCACTGACCATGTACTTGATGGCTGCCTCCAGACTTTTTGAGCCACTGAGTCTAGGCCCTATGGTATCAGCAAAAACTGCCAGTCTCTCATAGGATCTGTTCTGAGCTTTTCCATGGACAGCAAGGTCAATAATAGCTTTAGCAATATCTCTGTAGCCAGCTATCTCCTTTTTTCAGGTCTTCAAATGTCCTTGGGTAACTCACACCTCTTCCCACAGGCTTGCCAGCAGAGTGTGGTAAGAAAGTCATGAAACATATGAGCAGTAAGTACTTCATTTTTGCCTCTTGTTGCTTTCCCACAGCTGGCCTGTTGGAGACACACAAAGAAAGGTGGGGGCAGGGAAAAATAAACAACCCAACATAATGACTGAAAAGCAAACCATAAAAATCATGCAGCTATCAGCAATGCTTTTTGTTGTTTGGATTGGCAGGCAGAGCAAAATGGAATTAAAGCAGCTTATCATGAAAATGCTTTGATCAGAGCTGGCAGGAAAGTAAACTCAGAGACACAGTTATTGAAAGCAAATGAGTAAGATACTTAAGAGCACTGGACCCAGGCTTTGTTGTGGTCCTCAGAAACAGCCTTGGAATGCTGCATCTCTTTAAATGACCACATCCTTCACTGCAGCAAAACCCAGGCCTGCTGCCATCCAAGAGGAGCTCTTCTGTCAGGAGCAAGGCTTGCCACAATTGCCAAACCAAATGTCTTCACACAAAACACGGCCCCAGAGCCACTGCTTAAAGCATTCAGGAATAAAAGGCCTTCTTAACCCCTAGCTCCAGAACCAGGGAAGGACTTTGCATTGCACTGGAAAGATGTCAGAGCAATTTAGATGCACTGTCCCCCCAGTTCCTTATTCCCATTAGGTGCACTGTCCCCCCAGTTCCCTTCTCCCATTTGGGTGCACTGTCCCCCCCAGTTCCCTTCTCCCATTTGGGTGCACTGTCCCTCCCAGTTCCCTTCTCCCATTTGGGTGCACTGTCCCTCCCAGTTCCCTTCTCCCATTTGGGTGCACTGTCCCTCCCAGTTCCCTTCTCCCATTTGGGTGCACTGTCCCTCCCAGTTCCCTTCTCCCATTTGGGTGCACTGTCCCTCCCAGTTCCCTTCTCCCATTTGGGTGCACTGTCCCTCCCAGTTCCCTTCTCCCATTTGGGTGCACTGTCCCTCCCAGTTCCCTTCTCCCATTTGGGTGCACTGTCCCCCCCCAGTTCCCTTCTCCCATTTGGGTGCACTGTCCCCCCAGTTCCTTATTCCCATTAGGTGCACTGTCCCCCCAGTTCCCTTCTCCCATTTGGGTGCACTGTCCCCCCCAGTTCCCTTCTCCCATTTGGGTGCACTGTCCCCCCCAGTTCCCTTCTCCCATTTGGGTGCACTGTCCCCCCCCAGTTCCCTTCTCCCATTTGGGTGCACTGTCCCCCCCAGTTCCCTTCTCCCATTTGGGTGCACTGTCCCCCCCCAGTTCCTTATTCCCATTAGGTGCACTGTCCCCCCAGTTCCCTTCTCCCATTTGGGTGCACTGTCCCTCCCAGTTCCCTTCTCCCATTTGGGTGCACTGTCCCTCCCAGTTCCCTTCTCCCATTTGGGTGCACTGTCCCTCCCAGTTCCCTTCTCCCATTTGGGTGCACTGTCCCTCCCAGTTCCCTTCTCCCATTTGGGTGCACTGTCCCCCCCAGTTCCCTTCTCCCATTTGGGTGCAGTGTCCCCCCCAGTTCCTTATTCCCATTAGGTGCACTGCACCCCCCAGTTCCCTTCTCCCATTTGGGTGCACTGTCCCCCCAGTTCCCTTCTCCCATTTGGGTGCACTGTCCCCCCAGTTCCTTATTCCCATTAGGTGCACTGTCCCCCCAGTTCCCTTCTCCCATTTGGGTGCACTGTCCCCCCCCTTATTCCTTATTCCCCCCAGTTCCCTTCTCCCATTTGGGTGCACTGTCCCTCCCAGTTCCCTTCTCCCATTTGGGTGCACTGTCCCCCCCAGTTCCTTATTCCCATTAGGTGCACTGTCCCCCCCCAGTTCCCTTCTCCCATTTGGGTGCACCGGTTCCTTATTCCCATTAGGTGCACTGTCCCCCCAGTTCCCATTTGTTCCCTCCCAGTTCCCTTCCCCATTTGGGTGCACTGTCCCCCCCCAGTTCCTTATTCCCATTAGGTGCACTGTCCCCCCCAGTTCCCTTCTCCCATTGGGGTGCAGTGTCCCCCCCCCCCAGTTCCTTATTCCCATTAGGTGCACTGCACCCCCCAGTTCCCGTCTCCCATTTGGGTGCAGTGTTCCCCCCAGTTCCTTATTCCCATTAGGTGCACTGCACCCCCCAGTTCCCTTCTCCCATTTGGGTGCACTGTCCCCCCAGTTCCCTTCTCCCATTGGGTGCAGTGTGTCCCCCCCCCCCAGCTTCCTTATTCCCATTAGATACACTGTCCCCCCCCAGCTCCCTTACCCCATTTGGGTGCAATGTCCACCCCCCCAGTTCCCTTACCCCATTTGAGTGCAATGTCCCCACAGTCTCCCACTTAGGAAAGATGTTGAGTTGCTGGAAGGTGTCCAGAGAAGGGCAACAAGCTGGGGAGGGGTTTGGAACACAAGCCCTATGAGGAGAGGCTGAGGGAGCTGGGGTTGCTTAGCCTGGAGAAGAGGAGGCTCAGGGGTGACCTTATTGCTCTCTATAACTACCTGAAGGGAGGTTGTAACCAGGTGGGGGTTGGTCTCTTCTCCCAGGCAACCAGCACCAGAACAAGAGGACACAGTCTCAAGCAGTGCCAGGGGAGGTTTAGGCAGGAGGTTAGGAAGAAATTTGTCCCAGCAAGAGAGATTGGCCATTGGAATGTGCTGCCCAGGGGGGTGGTGGAGTCACCATCCCTGGAGGTATTTAGGAGACTGGATGAGGTGCTTGGTGCCATGGTTTAGGTGATTAGATGGTGTTGGATGATGGGTTGGACTTGATCTTGAAGGTCTCTTCCAACTGGTTTATTCTATTCTAATCTCTTAAGGACTGGGGGGAAGTGCAGTGCCAGGGGTGCTGGCCTTGTGCTCAACTGCAAGAGTTTATCTTTGTTAACAGTTCACAGTTTATTCACCTTATTAAGAGTTTTCATTTACCAATTTTCTCCCCACTTGGGCTGTACTAGGAATAAAAACTGACAACAAAACCCTCCTGGAATCAGCTGGAGTAGTTGCAAAGTTGTGCTGTAACACAGGGAGTAAGGTGGTTATCCAAAGCCAAAAGGTCAATTTCTCTGTTGCTACACACAAAATGAAGTGTAATTGTTTCACTTTCCTTTGAGTTTAAATCAGCCCAACCCCCTGCCAGAGCAGCATCACCCAGGGGAGCTCACACAGGAACACATCCAGGTAGGTTTGGAATGTCTCCAGAGAAGGAGACTCCACCTTGGCTTCAGGCCACAGCTGTGAATACCAGATCAAATGGTGAGCACTGCAGGTCTGAACCCCTCTGCCTACAGAAGATCACAGAATCACTGAATCTTAGGGATTGGAAGGGATCTCCAGAGATCATCCAGTCCAACCCCCTGCCACAGCAGCATCACCCAGGGCAGTCTGCACGGGAATGCATCCAGGTGGGGATGGAAAGGCTCCAGAGAAGGAGACTCCACAACCTCTCTGGACAGCCTGCCCCAGGGCTCTGGCACACTCACCATACAGAAGTGTCTCCTCATGTTGAAGTGGAACCTCCTGTGTCCCAGCTTGTACCCTTTGCTCATTATCCTATCACTGGGCACCACCAAAAAGAGACCATCACCTTCATCCTGACACCCACCCCTCACATATTGATAGACATTGATCAGATCCCCTCTCAGCCTTCTCCTCTCCACACTAAACAGCCCCAGGGCTCTCAGTCTCTCTTCACAGGGGAGATGCTCAAGTCCCCTAAGCATCCTCCTGGCTCTCCCTTGGACTCTCTCCAGCAGGTCTCTGTCTCTCTTGAACTGGGGAGCCCCAAATCGGACGCAGGATTGCAGGTGTGGTCTCAGCAGGGCAGAGTAGGGGGGAGAGGAAATGCCCCCTGAGCTTGACATCAAAGAGTAACAAATTCTGTGTACAGTGCAGTGCCACTTTCCCAAGAGAATGGCAAAACCCAGGTGTGATTTCATCTCTGAGTGACACAGCTATCACACAGAGACACACAGGGCCAAGGTCTCACCCAACCAGCAGCACAAGACTTGGGTTATGTGAGGACACACTGCCAGAGAAGTGTAAAATGCCTCTTAGAGTCAGAGCTGCTGTTTGTGGTCATACTAGAGAGGGCATTGGTGTATTTTTACTGCTCTGCTCTCTACACTCCCCATGCTCTTTCCCTTTGGACCAGTTAATTACATGCTTCTAGACCTCCAGAGAGAGACACCAGGCATTTGCTCAAGGATGCCCATGCTTGTTCCCTGGGTTTTGCCCAGCTCATCAACCACACAGAAGCAAGCAAGGTAACCTGCTTTCTGCCACAAGACAAATTCAAAGATGACAGCTTTGCAGAGTGAGCTTCAAAAACTACAGGTTTGGTTGGAGCTTTGTTTGTTTAAGGGTTTGCAATGCTGACAGCTTAGCTGCTAAGCAGGAAACCCATGAGGATTGTCTAACCAGCACTGGCCACCTCAAGAGCCCCCCAGTACACCAACTTCATGTGTTGCTTTCAATGGAGAGCTGAACCCACAGTTAGCACATTTCTCTTAATGCTTCCCTTCTGCTCCCCTGGCCTCATTCCCAACCAGCAGCAGCCTCATTCCAAAGGCTGCTCCAGAGGAGCAGGAATTGCCCCAGAATCACAAAAACATTCAGGTTGGAAAAGACCCTCAGGATCACCAAGTCCAACCATTAACCCTACTCTACAAGGGTCACCCCTAAACCACAGCCCCAAGCACCACATCCAAACCACCTTTAAACACATCCAGGCTTGGGGACTCCACCAGCTCCATGGGCAGCTCATTCCAGTGCCTGACCACTCTAGCTGGGAAAAATTCCTCCTACTGTCCAGTCTAAACCTCCCTGATTGAAGCTGTTCCCTCTTGTTCTATCACTAATTACCTGTAAGAAAAGACCAGCAGCACCAACCTCTCCACAAACACCTTTCAGGGAGTTGTAGAGAGCAATGAGGTCTCCCCTCAGCCTCCACTTTTCCACACTAACCATCCCCAGCTCCTTCAGTATGGCCAGCAGGAGCAGGGAGGTCATTCTGCCCCGGTACTCTGCACTGGTTAGGCCACACCTGGAGTCCTGTGTCCAGTTCTGGGCCCCTCAGTTTAGGAAGGATGTTGACTTGCTGGAGCGTGTCCAGAGGAGGGCAACAAAGCTGGTGAGGGGTTTGGAACACAAGCCCTACGAGGAGAGACTGAGGGAGCTGGGGTTGCTTAGCCTGGAGGAGACTCAGCGGTGACCTTATTGCTCTCTACAACTACCTGAGGGGAGGTTGTAGACAGGCAGAGGTTGGTCTCTTCTCCCAGGCAGCCAGCACCAGAACAAGAGGACACAGTCTCAAGCTGTGCCAGGAGAGGTTTAAGCTGGAGGTTAGGAGGAAGTTCTACACAGAGAGAGTGATTGCCCATTGGAATGTGCTGCCCAGAGAGGTGGTAGTGTCACCATCATTGGAGGTGTTCAGGAGGAGACTTGATGGGGTGCGTGGTGCCATGGGTTAGTTGATTAGGTGGTGTTGGGTGATAGGTTGGACTTGATGATCTTGAAGGTCTCTTCCAACCTGGTCTATTCTATTCTCTTCATCACATTTCTTCTTCAGGCCCTTCACAGCTTCCTTGCCCTCCTCTGCACTGGTTCCAGCACCTCCACAGCTCTCTTGCATTGAGGTGCCCAAAAGTGAACAAACTTGAGGTGACCCCTGAACACCAGGAATGCTCCCCCAGCTTCTGTGGATGTAACACACCCCTGCCACACACCGTGGGTCGCTCCCTGCCACTGCATTGGAAGAGGAGCACAGAATTCAAAGCCTGGGTGAGGACAAGAATTTGGATGTAATTTTTTTTGTCTTTTCCTTGAATAAACATGTCCAAAATCTGTCCAATAGCTGGCACCCTTCAAACTTCATTCCCTGCTAGGTAAGTAACATCACAGCAGTGCAGTCCAAGTGTCTAACTCAGGGAAAGATTAGCACATTTGTTAGAATAGAATTAACCAGGTTGGAAAAGACCTTTGAGATCATCAAGTCCAACCTATCACCCAACACCATCTGATCAACTCAACCATGGCACCAAGTGCCTCATCCAGGCTCTTCCTAAACACCTCCAGTGATGGTGACTCCACCACCTCCCTGGGCAGCACATTCCCATGGCCAATCTCTCTTGCTGGGAAGAGCCTCTTCCTCACCACCAGCCTAAACCTCCCCTGGCACAGCTTGAGGCTGTGTCCTCTGGTCTGTTGTTGTCCCATTCTCTGCAGCATTCTCACCCCAGTGAATCAGCTCAGAGGCTACTGATTTTTGCACAACTCATCAGTTAAGACTCAGTAAATGAACTTCACAGTGACAGACACTGAACCACAGATGTTAGGGGTTTTGGAAGGGACCTCAAAAGATCATCCAGTCCAACCCCCTGCCAGAGCAGCATCACCCAGGGCACGTCACACAGGAACACATCCAGACAGGGCTGGAAAGACTCCAGGGCAGGAGACTCCACAACCTCTCTGGGCAGCCTGCTCCAGGGCTCTGCCACCCTCACAGGGAAAAAGTTTTCCCTTCTGTTCCTGTGGCACCTCCTCTGCTCCAGCTTGCCCCCAGTGCCCCTTGTGCTGTCCTTGGACATCCCTGAGCAGAGCCTGGCTCCATCCTCCCCACACTGCCCTGCACATCTTTAGCACCAGCAATGAGGGCACCCTGACGCTCTCCACCACCTCCCCGGGCAGCCCATTCCAATGGGCAATCACTCTTTCTGTATAGAACTTCTTCCTAACATCCAGCCTAAATCTCCCCTGGCACAGCCTGAGACTGTGTCCTCTTGTTCTGGTACTGGTTGCCTGGGAGAAGAGACCAACCTCTGCCTGTCTACAACCTCCCTTCAGGTAGTTGGAGAGAGCAAGAAGGTCTCCCATGAGCCTCCTCTTCTCCAGGCTAAGCAACCCCAGCTCCCTCAGTCTCTCCTCACAGGGCTGTGCTCCAGACCCCTCACCAACTTCATTGCCCTTCTCTGGACATGTTCCAGAAAGTCAACATCTTTCCTAAACTGAGGGGCCCAGACCCGCCTGGTGGATGTGGGGAGGCCTGTGGATGTGGTCTACCTGGACCTCAGCAAGGCCTTTGACACCGTCCCCCACAGCAAACTCCTGGCCAAGCTGTCAGCCCCTGCCTTGGACAGCAGCACTCTGAGCTGGGTTAGGAACTGGCTGGAGGGCCGAGCCCAGAGAGTGGTGGTGAATGGTGCCACAGCCAGCTGGCAGCCAGGCACCAGTGGTGTGCCCCAGGATCAGTGCTGGGCCCCATCCTGTTCAATATCTTCATTGATGATCTGGGTGAGGGCATTGAGTCCATCATCAGTACATTTGTGGACGACACCAAGCTGGGGGCAGGAGTTGATCTGCTGGAGGGCAGAGAGGCTTTGCAGAGGGACCTCGACAGGCTGGACAGATGGGCAGAGTCTAAGGGCAGGAGATTGAACACATCCAAGTGCCAGGTGCTGCACATTGGCCACAGCAACCCCAGGCAGTGCTACAGGCTGGGGTCAGAGTGGCTGGAGAGCAGCCAGGCAGAGAGGGACCTGGGGGTGCTGGTCGATGGTAGGCTGAACATGAGCCTGCAGTGTGCCCAGGCAGCCAAGAGGGCCAATGGCATCCTGGCCTGCATCAGGAACAGTGTGGCCAGCAGGAGCAGGGAGGTCATTCTGCCCCTGTACACTGCACTGGTTAGGCCACACCTCGAGTCCTGTGTCCATGGAAAAGACACAGAATGGTCCCATTCCAGCCCTGCCTGCAGCCTCAGTCTTTTCTCCTAAATGAAGACCACATAACCAGCCCTACAATCTTTCACTTCTTCAAAGTGACTTCTAACCACTGACACAACCAGCAAAAAGTGGGAGCCACCACTGCTCCTCTCCCCCTTCTGTGCAGAACTGGAAGCCACTCACATATCAGACACACGTTTATATCACATGAATTTGGTGTCCTCAGAAGCTTCTGCAAGCTTCAAGGGCTTGATCATCCCCAACTTAAAGAGTCAGGAAGGCTCCTAGCTTTCCAGCATGGAAAGACTGCACTCAGGAACCATGGGAAGGCTGTGGTGCAAAATGAGGACAAAGCTAAAAGGCAGCAATGTAAAATGCTGACACTTTAGGATTGAGGGCAGGGGGCATCCAGCCATGGCAGGAGCTGGAGCCATACACAGAAGGAAGGATGTGGTCTGGACAGAGTCCACAGAAGACAGAGATCTCTCCCCACAAAACCCTAGCAGAACATTTCGAAGAGTCTGGAGCAAGGAATACATCTCCTTGGTGAAGGAAGAAAAGACCCAGGAGGGGTTTCATCAATGGCTATAAACCAAGATGACAGGGCCAGGCTCCTTCCAGCGGTGCCCATCAACAGAGCAGGAGGCACTGGCCACAAACTGGAACACCTGAAACTCCATCTGAACACAAGAATGCACTTCCTTACTGTCAGAGTGATCAAGCACTGGAACAGGTCACCCAGGAAGGTTCTGGAGTGTCCATATGAGAGAGATTCTAAGCCTGACTGGCTTAGGGTAACCTGACTGGCTTAGGGTAACCTGACTGGCTTAGGGTAACCAGCTGCAGTTGACCCTGCTTAAACAGGGGTTGGACTAGACTGAGCTCAAAGGATGCCTTCCAACCCAAATCTGAGGCTCCAAATGTGAAAGAAGCCACTCAAATGATGCTTTCCAACCTACATTTGTGAATTCTAGGGATTGGACTAGACTGAGCTCAAAGGACGCCTTCCAACCCAAATCTGAGGCTCCAAATGTGAAAGAAGCCACTCAAAAGATGCTTTCCAGCCTACATTTGTGAACTTTAACTGTGAAAAGAAGCCATTAACACAAGCTGGAAGGACTTTAAAAATCAAGGGAGAAAGGTTTGACATGTGCAGAAGGGAGAAAGAAATTAAAGGCTGAAAATGAGTCTTCTCCAGCTCCAAGGAGTATGAAAGAGAATGCAATGTACAGCTTGATGGCACCTCGGAGTGCAGGCTCATAAGCTGTGATTCATGTTGGCCAAGAAGCTACTTTGGGAATGCTTACATCTATTGTCTGATCCATTTGTCCAGAGCTAACTGCTGTCTTTGATGTTAAAGGTCTTTAGGATCTTCATCTCTTATGACCCCAGGATATTAAGGGTTGGAAGAGACCTCCAAAGATCATCAAGTCCACCCCTGCTGCCAGGACAGGACCAGACAGCAGGTTGGAGCAAACCATCCATGTTTGCTGGGGTGTTTGAACAAACAAGGTAAACAAGAGGAGGCTTTGGCATTTCCAGAGCCTCTCTGGGTATTAACAGGGGACCAGCACACCAAAGAGATTTTCCACCTGGCACCTCTCATGCTCTGCCTCTTTGTTTCCTATTACATCAGGACATACATCAAAACTATTTCTTGGATGCATGAGGCAGATACTGAAGCACCCAAACCCAGCCAGAGTCCCTCCACAAACCTGTGCTCACAGGATCACAGGATGGGAGGAGTTGGAAGGGACCTCTGGAGAGGTCTCTTCCAGGGGGACCTGCCAGAGCAGGAGCAGAGAATCCAGCACAGGTCATAGAATCATAGAATCAGTCAGGGTTGGAAGGGACCACAAGGATCATCTAGTTCCAACCCCCTGCCATGGGCAGGGACACCCCACACTAGATCAGGCTGGCCACAGCCTCGTCCAGCCTGGGCTTAAACACCTCCAGGGACGGGGCCTCAACCACCTCCCTGGATAACCCATTCCAGGGCTTCACCACTCTCATGGGGAAGAACTTCTTCCTCACATCTAGCCTGAATCTCCCTGTATCCAGATTCATTCCATTCCCCCTAGTCCTATCACTCCCTGAGATCCTGAGAAGTCCCTCCCCAGCCTTCTTGTAGCCCCCTTCAGATACTGGAAGGCCACAATGAGGTCACCTGGGAGCCTTCTCTTCTCCAGACTGAACAGCCCCAACTCCTTCAGTCTGTCCTCACAGGAGAGGTGCTCCAGCCCTCTGCTCATCCTCGTGGCCCTTCTCTGGACACCTTCCAGCACCTCCACATCCCTCTTGTAATAGGGGCTCCAGAACTGGACGCAGTACTCCAGGTCCCACAGGAACACATCCAGACAGGGATGGAAAGGCTCCAGAGAAGGAGACTCCACAACCTTTCTGGGCAGCCTGCTCCAGGGCTCTGGGACCCTCACAGTCAAGAAGTTCCTCCTCATGTTGAAGTAGAACCTCCTGTGCTGTAGTTTATATCCATTGCCCCTTATCCTATCCCAGGGCACAACTGGGCAGAGGCTGTCCCTGTCCCCTCTCTCTTGACCCCCAGCCCTCAGATATTGATAGACATTGATCAGATCCCTCTCAGCCTTCTCCTCTCCAGACTAAACAGCCCCAGGGCTCTCAGCCTCTCCTCACCAGGCAGTGCTCCAGGCCCTTCAGCATCCTTGGAGCCTTCTCTTGGACTCTCTCCAGCAAATCCCTGTCCCTCCTGAGCCCAGAGCTGGATGCAATATTCCAGGTGAGGTCTCAGCAGGGTAGAGTAGAGAGGGAGGAGAACCTGCCTGGATGTGCTGGACACACTCCTCTGAATGCAGCCCAGGATCCCTTTGGCCTTCTTGGCCCCCAGGGCACATTGCTGTCCCAGGCAGAACTTGTTGCCCACCAGCACTCCCAGGTCCTTCTCCTTGGTGCTGCTCTCCAGCAGATCCCCTCCCAGGCTGTCCTGCTGCAGTTGATTCTTCCTCCCCAGCTGCAGGACTCTGCACTTCTTGTAGAGCCTCATTAGCCTCTGTGCCCAGCTCTCAGTCTGTCCAAGTCTCACTGAATGGCCACACAGCCTCCAGGTGCCTCAGCCAAGCCTCCCAGCTGGGTATCACCATGCTCTTATATAGAAGAGCTTTAGCACACCCAGTCTGTAACCAGGCTAAGTGGTGTTGCCACCATCAAAATCCTCACAACACAAATACCTTAAATGCAAGAGATGCAAAAGCATGGGAGAAAGAGGATTAGAAAAAGAAATAAAAAAAGATGAGAACAGTGTCAGCAGCAACTGGATAACTGAAAGAGGAGCTGAGGGAACAGAAACAGGCTAAACAAAGCCCAGGGAATGCTGCTTCTCCAGCGTGGCAAAGCTTTCCCCAAATCCCAGTTGCAAAGGCAGACAAAAAGGATACAGAGTTCACAGAGAGTGATGGTTATGGGAAATGAGGAAAGAAAACAGTAAACTCAGGACATTAACCACTTCATTGCTCAAGCTCTGCTAAGTCTGCAGAGTATCCATGCATTGCCCAACCATGGATCATTTGATTTGCCTCCAAGGAATGCACAAAACACCGCTGGGATCACATGGTGGGTTTGATAACATGAGAATAGACTGAAAAGCCCCAGGGCAGCACACTCAAAGGCTGCAGAGTGATGTCTGATACACTTAAGAGCATCTCAAAGCAAGTTTGTGGTGACAGCTGTGGAGTAGGATGGCTGGAAGGCTAGGTGGACTTGCACAGTGAGGAGGAGATTTCTGCCTGAAAATAAAGTCATGGAGTTCTTCATCACTCATGAAGATACAGGGGGCAGGGGGAAGGCTTTATGATCTTGCAGAGTGAAGCAGGCATTCCTCAAAGCCTGCTTTTCCATAGCTGTCAAGAAGCCTCATGGGGGAGAAGGTAAAAAAATCTTGGCTTTGGATACAGTCACAGAACCACAGAATGTTAGGGGCTGGAAGGGCCCTCCAGAGATCCTCCAGTCCAACCCCCTGCCTGAGCAGCATCACCCAGGGCAGGTCACACAGGAACACATCCAGGTGGGGTTGGAAAGTCTCCAGAGAGAGAGACTCCACAACCTCTCTCATTTACATTATGAAGTGCTTAAAAGGAGCCTTTTTGAGCTTACAGCTAAGGGGAGGAAGAGTACCACATGATATGGATGCAGGATTTTCAACGCAAACTAAATCAGAGTGCTTGGACCAAAAAGTCTGAAACTCCAAGGAAACATCTGAGCTGTTTACCAACTTTAGAATCACTTTGATTTGCTACAAATGCAAATATGTCAAACTAGAGAAGGGCAGAATCAGATTGGATGTCAGGAACAAGTTCTGCACCATGAAGGAAGTGGAACACTGCAACAGGTTGCCCAGGGAGGTGGTTGGGGCTCCATGCCTGGAGATATTCAAGATGAGGCTCAAGAGGGCTCTGGGCAACCTGATCTAATGGAGGATGTCCCTGCTGAGTGCACAGGGGGTCGGACTGCATGACCTTTGGAGGTCCCTTCCAACCCAAACCATTCAATGATTCTAAACCCTTCTAAATCCTAAGTGTGACCCAGCAGGGTATGGCCATGTAAGCCCAAGTCCAGGGCAGTAGTGCTGAGGTACACAGAACAGGAAGTGAAACGTTTGAAGAAAGCTAAGGATTCAAACAGAAAGTCCAAAGGTGCTGCTGGACACTGCAGGCAGAGCTCCCCATTCAGCAAAAGACACAGTTCACAGCTGATTTATGCTCTGTGTGCTGGATTTCTACCCTCTGTGGCCCAGCAGGCAGCAGTGTGCTGAGCTGCATCCAAAGCAGGGAGAGCAGCAGCACAGGGAAGGGATTCTGTCCCTGTGCTCTGCTGAGACCCCACCTGCAGCACTGCCTCCAGCTCTGGTGCCCCCAGCACAAGAGGGACAAAGAGCTGCTGGAGGGGGTCCAGAGGAAGCAACAAAGATTATCAGAGGGCTGGAGAACCTCCCCTATGGAGGCAGGCTGGGAGTTGGGGCTGTTCAGGCTGGAAAAGAGAAGGCTCTAGGGAGACCTTAGTAGAGCAGCCTTCCAGTACCTGAAGGGAGCTACAAGAAAGCCAGGAAGGGACTTCTGACAAGGGCTGTAGTGATAGGATGAGAGGGAATGGATTGAAGATTGAGGAGGGCAGATTGAGACTGGAGATTAGGAAGAAATTCTTTACAATGAGGGTGGTGAGACACTGGAACAGGTTGCCCAGGGAGGAGATGAATGTCCCCTCCCTGGAGCTGTTCAAGGCCAGATTGAATGAGGCCTTGAGCAACCTGGACTGGTGGAAGGTGTCCCTGCCCATGGCAGGGGTTGGAACAAGATGATCTTTGAGGTCCCTTACAATCTAAACCATTCTATGAATAACAGTTCTAAGCAAATGCCTGAACAGAAGAAATCTCTCTCTGAAGCAGCCAAGAAGTGACAGCACAAATCCCAGTGAATACTCAAAGCAGAATCAAGTCTAAAACATCAGGAGAACATAAGGACATCAGGAGCAAGTTCTTCACAAGGAGAGTGGTGGAACACTGGAACAGGCTGCCCAGGGATGTGGTTGAGGGCCCATCCCTGGAGACATTCAAGGTCAGACTTGATGAGACCATGGGCAGCCTGATCTAGATGGAATTATCCTTGCTGAGGGCAGGGAGGATGGACAAGATAGAATAGAATAAACCAGGTTGGAAGAGACTTTTGAGGTCACTGCATCCAACCCATCATCCAACACCACCTAATCAACTAAACCATGCAACCAAGCACCCTATCAAGTCTCCTCCTGAGCACCTCCAGTGATGGTGACTCCACCACCTCCCTGGACAGACCATTCCAATGGGCAATCCCTCTCTCTGTGTAGAACTTCCTCCTCACCTCCAGCCTAAACCTCCCCTGGCACAGCTTGAGACTGTGTCCCCTTGTTCTGCTGCTGATTGCCTGGGAGAAGAGACCAAACCCTCCTGGCTACAACCTCCCTTCAGGGAGTTGGAGAGAGCAAGAAGGTCTCCCCTGAGCCTCCTCTTCTCCAGGCTAAGCAACCCCAGCTCCCTCAGCCTCTCCTCACAGGGCTGTGCTCCAGACCCCTCCTCGGCTTTGTTGCCCTTCTCTGGACACCTTCCAGCAACTCAACATCTTTCCTAAACTGAGGAGCCCAGAACTGGACACAGGACTCAAGGTGTGGCTTAACCAGTGCTGAATACAAAGCAGAATGACCTCCCTGCTCCTGCTGGCCACACTGTTCCTGATCCAGGCCAGGATGCTCTTGATGCCTGGGCACACTGCTGGCTCATGTTCAGCCTACCATCAACCAGTACCCCCAGGTCTCTTTGAAGGTCCCTCCCAACCCAGTGGAATCTGTGGATCTATTTTAGAGGCCTGTGTTGACTTCTCAGTACACAGAATGAACACTAGGAAATGCAGCAATTACCCAGTGAATTATCTATTAAGCTAAAGGTAGAATATGCCTACAGTAGAGTTTTCAGGTTCAATTAGCCATTGGTCTTGATCAGCAGCTTCCAAGAGGTTTCAGACCAAGTTTCCACAAAGCTGGGCTTTAAAAAAGTTTTCCATCAGGGGAAAGTCTTTAGAAAACTATCAAAATAGAATAGAATAGATTTGAGATTATGTTATCCAAGCAGAAACAAAAGCCTTGCTCTTGCACAGCTGCACTTCCAGAGATACCATAGAACAGACAGGCACAAACACCAGCAGCTTCAGAATAAATGAGGAGAGTCCCACCGACAAAACACCTTCAGGAGCTACACTGGGGAGCTTCCCAAGATGGGAAATAAAAGTATTTGTGAGAAGGAAAGTAGTTTAATGAATTATGAAACTCCCTTCAATCAACACTGTTACTGCTTGGATCAGGGTATGAGAGAAAAAGTAATGAAATAGAAATCCAGCCTTTAAAGTCATAGAATGGCTCAGGTTGGAAGAGATCTGAGAGATCACCAAGGGTCATCTAGTCCAATCCCCTCTGCAGTAAGATGGGTTGGACTAGGGGTCTTATTTGTATGGAGGTGGTGGGAGTTTTGCCATGCAGATAATCATAGCACCATAGAATGTCTTTATTTGGAAGGGACCTCAGAGATCATCTGCTCCAACCTTCCCACCATGGGCAGGGACACCTCTCAACTAGACTCAGCTGCTCAAGGCCTCACACAACCTTGCCTTGAACACCCCAAGGGAGGAGGCAGCCACAACCTCCCTGGGCAGCCTATTCTGGAGTCTCACCACCCTCACACTCAAGAACTTCTTCCTCAGCTCCAGTCTCACCCTTCAAACCATTCCCCCTTGGCCTGTCTCTAGACACCCTCAGGAAAAGTCTCTCTCCAGCCTTCCTCTAGGATGCCTTCAGGTATTGGAAGGCAGCTCTACAATACAATACAATACAACACAATACAACACAATACAACACAATACAACACAATACAACACAACACAACACACCAGGTTGAAAGAAACCTTTAAGATCATCGCGTCCAACCCATCAACCAATCCAACCCACCTAAACAACTAAACCATCCCCCCAGAGTCTTCTCTTCTCCAGGTTGAACACCCTCAGCTCCCTCAACCTATTCCCAGAGCAGAGGTGAAACTGGAGCAGGGCAGATTCAGGTTGGCCATCAGGAGGAAGTTCTGCACTGTGAGAGTGGTGAAAGACTGGAACAGGCTGCCCAGGGATGTGGGTGAGGCCCTGTCCCTGGAGACATTCAAGCTCAGACTGGATGTGGCCCTGGGCAGCCTGCTCTAGGTGGAGGTGTCCCTGCTGAGTGCAGGGGGTTGGCCAAAATGCCCTTTGAGGCTCTCTTGCAGCCCAGTGCAATCTGTGAAGCTGTAAATCTGTAATTAACAGGGAACTGTTTGATGAGTGCTCCACAGTGAGAGCAAAACACGACAATCCCTGTGGTGCTGCTGCTGCCAAAGGGGATTTGTTAGAAGTACCTAATGCACAGGCAGATGGATTAAAGCTCTAAGAAGTTATTTATATATTTGGGCAACTTTTTTCCCTTCTAACCCACTGCAACCAGA
This sequence comes from Picus viridis, assembly GCA_033816785.1. NCBI lineage: Eukaryota > Metazoa > Chordata > Aves > Piciformes > Picidae > Picus > Picus viridis. The sequence continues at coordinate 197,833 of CM066572.1, forward strand.
GGTTAGGATAAAGAGACCTGTGGTCCTGAAACCTGACCTGAGAAGATGCTGAACCTGTTTTAGAACAGGAAAAAATTCCACTCCAATTCATCTCAGTTCTCCAAGATAAAATTTGAAATCAATGCTCCACATGCTGTAGTGAGGGGAGGTTAATCTCAGGTCATCAGGAAACACAAACAACTGAAGTCTTTTCAGACTTGCCTGACTGATCACCCTGCAGTCTGTTACAGTATTGACAGTTTCCACCAGCTCAGGATTTGCCCAGACCCGTCTGGTGACCCCCACAGAAGCAGCATCTTGTGCAGCTGAGAATTGTTTTCACCCTCGTGAAGCCTGTTTGAGAAAACACTTCTGGGTTTAAGCCTGTGTGTGTGTTATTTTCTCTGGGGTTTGTGGCTTGGCTTTTTTAATTGCAAGCTGCTGGTTATGCTGCATGATCCTCTCCTTAAATGCACTGCTGGAACAGGATGAGCAGAGGGCTGGAGCACCTCTCCTGTGAGGACAGACTGAAGGAGTTGGGGCTGTTCAGTCTGGAGAAGAGAAGGCTCCCAGGTGACCTCATTGTGGCCTTCCAGGATCTGAAGGGGGCTACAAGAAGGCTGGGGAGGGACTTCTCAGGATCTCAGGGAGTGATAGGACTAGGGGGAATGGAATGAAGCTGGAGGTGGGGAGATTCAGGCTGGAGGTGAGGAGGAGGTTCTTCCCCATGAGAGTGGTGAAGCCCTGGAATGGGTTATCCAGGGAGGTGGTTGAGGCCCCGTCCCTGGAGGTGTTTAAGCCCAGGCTGGATGAGGCTCTGGCCAGGCTGATGTAGTGTGGGGTGTCCCTGCCCATGGCAGGGGGGTTGGAACTAGATGATCCTTGTGGTCCCTTCCAACCCTGACTCATACTATACTATGAAAAGGGAACGAGATCTCCTCTGCTCTCCCTCATTTGTCCAGCTTTCATCTCTTCCATGTACATTGAGATCTGTGCCTTTGAGTGGGGAGGGTTTTATTTCAGAGAAGGCACTTGACTGTGAATGTAGGTGAGAAAGGGAATCAGAAGCAGTTCTGTGTTTCAAGCAGCCCCCACAAAGCAAGCCTTTCTTATGCTGTGCGTGTGTGTGCCAGCAGACATTTGAGACAGAAACGTGCTTTTCTGAGGCCTTAAGATGAGATCTGAGCTCTAGAGAAAGCTTTCACTTTTTTTTTCCTCCTTTTTATCTGTAGCTTTTGAAGAGCAAAGAATGAATTTGATCTATCTGTAATGGTTTCTTCCCTCTGCTCTTCACAGATTTTGAGATCAGCGTCTCTGATCTTGTTGCTTTTTGCTGTTTTGAATCACAGGGCTCACCTCCTAGTGCTCCCTGGTCCTGTTCTCCCACACAAAGCATGAGTGCTCTTCGGTGGCAGACTGGATTTAGGAAGGGCAGGTCCTGCCTCTCCAACCTGATCTCCTTCTATGATCAGGTGACTGCCTGGTGGATGTGGGGCAGGCTGTGGATGTGGTCTACCTGGACTAGGAACTGGCTGGAGGCTGAGCCCAGAGAGTGGTGGTGAATGGTGCCACAGCCAGCTGGCAGCCAGGCACCAGTGGTGTCCCCCAGGGATCAGTGCTGGGGCCCATCCTGTTCAATATCTTTATTGATTATCTGGATGAGGGGATTGAGTCAGTCATCAGCAAGTTTGCAGATGACACCAAGTTGGGAGCAGATGTTGGTCAATCAGAGGGCAGAAGGGCTCTGCAGAGGGACCTTGCCAGGCTGGACAGAAGGACTTGTTGAATACCATCCTGTTGGACTCTGCCTAAGTGCCAGATGCTACACATTGGCCACAGCAACCCCCTGCAGAGCTACAGGCTGGGGTCAGAGTGGATGTAGAGCAGCCAGAGAGGGACCTGGGGGTACTGATTAACATCTGGCTGAACATGAGCCAGCAATGTGCCCAGGTGGCCAAGAAGGCCAATGGCATCCTGGCCTGCATCAGGAATGGTGTGGCCAGCAGGAGCAGGGAAGTCATCGTGCCCCTGTACTCTGCACTGGTTAGGCCACACCTTGAGTCCTGTGTCCAGTTCTGGGCTCCTCAGTTTAAGAAGGACATTGAGACTCCTGAATGTGTCCCACGAAGTGCAACAAGGCTGGGGAAGGGTCTGGAGCACAGCCCTGTGAGGAGAAGCTGCAGGTGCTGGGGTTGCTTAGCCTGGAGAAGAGGAGGCTCAGGGGAGACCTTCTTGCTCTTTACAACTCCCTGAAGGGAGGTTGTAGCCAGGTGGGGGTTGGTCTCTTCTCCCAGGCAACCAGCACCAGAACAAGAGGACACAGTCTCAAGCTGCTCCAGGGGAGGTTTAGGCTGGAGGTGAGGAGGAAGTTCTTCACTGAGAGAGCCATTCGCCATTGGAATATGCTGCCCAGGGAGGTGGTGGAGTCACCATCCCTGGAGGTGTTCAAGAAAGGCTTGGATGAGGCACTTGGAGCCATGGTCTAGTCATGAGGTCTGTGGTGACAGGTTGGACTTGATGATCTTTGAGGTCACTTCTAACCTTGGTGATACTGTGATACTCTGAAAACACTTCTTGGAGCTGGAGTTCCATGGGATTCCTGATTGCTTTGGAAGCACAAAAAGTTGTAAGCTGCTGATTTCTTGCAGATTGATCATCTACTGCAGTGGGCTATTAGTATTTTCTCTTCTGACAACTAGCTAAGTCAGAAAAGTGCATTACTAATCTCAGGCAAGATATTCAGTGCTGCCCCCAAATTACACAGGACAAACAATTTCTGCCTTTGTGATGCACTGTGAGATACCCTAGGAGGAAAACAAATTCATCTGGATTGTAATCACTTGTTCAGTTTGGTTGTTGTGAAGTAATTGCTGGGTAAGGAATCTCTAGAGGGTTTTCAGAAGCACAACAGCTCAGACATAAGGGACCTTACAGGAAGGCTGCAGAGGGACTCTTCATCAGGGTGTCTGGAGACAGGACAAGGGGGAATGGTTTGGAGCTGAGGGAGAGCAGGGTGAGACTGGAGCTTAGGAAGTTCTTCAGTAGGAGGGTGGTGAGACTCTAGAATTGGAATGTAGGTCTAAGGTCTGCCTGGAGCCTTCTCTTTGCCTCCAATAACATAATATTAATATTAAGATGAAATAAGAAAAGGAATCCAAATGTGCTGGGTGTCTGAATGCTGAGCATGGGAAAAAAAATAGTTCCTTTTGAGAAAGCAACCTCCCCCACTCTGGGTCCTTTCTCTCTGTCTCAAAAAAAACCCAGAAAGCAGGCCTCATGTAAGTCAGCAGGGCAAGAGAGGGGATTCTGCCCCTTCACTCTGTTCTGCTGAGACCCCACCTCCCATCCTGCCTCCAGTTCTGGTGTCCCCAGCACAAAAAGGACACAGAGCTGCTGGAGTGAGGCCAGAGGAGGCCACAAAGATGATCCAAGGGCTGGAGCAGCTCTGCTGTGAGGATAGGCTGAGGGAGCTGGGGGTGTTCAGCCTGCAGAAGAGAGAACTCTGGGCAGGGACCTCATAGCTGCCTGAAGGGATCCTACAGAATCCTACAGGAAGGCTGGAAAGGGACTTTTCATAAGGGTGCCTAGAGAGGACAAGGGGGAATGGTTTGAGGCTGAGGAAAAGGAGATTTAGCCTGGAAGTTAGGAAGAACAATACAGAGAAGCTCAGCCCCAGCAAGGAGCCCCAACCAGCACCTGTGGATGATATTGGAGTAGTCATGAATCGTGTTCCTAACAACCGGGGGCCACCAGGCCCCCGGCCCTTTGTTGTCACCACCACCATCACCCAGTGTGCACCAGGGGCACTCACCAGCAATGAGAGGAGGCTCCTCAGCCCAGATGGGCTCAGCTTAGGGCTGCTGCTGCTCCTAAGGGGGACTAAAAAGGGGAGTGGGTGGTGAGGCCAAGTGGCCACACCTGGGGTGGGAGGAGACTCCAACAGAGCCCAGGTGCTCTGGGATGTGAGGGGAAAAAGGGGTGGGTGAGGGACTTTCAGGGTGTCAGGGAATGATAGCACTGGGGGGAAAAGATAAAAGATAGAAATGGGTAGATTCAGATGGGGTGTTAGGAAGAAATTCTTCCCCATGAGAGTGGTGAGACACTGGAACAGTTTGCCCGGGGAGGTGGTGGAAACATCATCCCTGGGAGTTTTGCAAGCCAGGATGTGGCTCTGGGCAACCTGATCTAGTGTGAGGTGTCCCTGCCCACGGCAGGGTGGCTGGAATTGGATGATCCTTGAGGTCCCCTCCAACAATTCTATGATTCTATGTTTCTAAAACAATTCTGCAGTTTAGGCTGGATGTCAGGAAGAAATTCTTCCCGGAAAGAGAGATTGGCCTTTGGAATGTGCTGCCCAGGGAGGTGGTGGAGTCACCGTCCCTGGAAGTGTTTTAAAAGGGACTGGATGAGGAACTCAGGGCCATGGCTTAGTTGATTAGATGGTGTTGGGTGATGGGTTGGACTGGATGATCTCGGAAGTCTTTTCCAACCTGGTTAATTCTGTGGTTCTGTGACAAGGGGCAATGTGTGGAAGCTGAGGCAGAGGAAGTTCCATGGAAACATGAGGATTATTTTTTTTCCCTTTGAGGGTGACAGAACCCTGGGAGAGGCTGCCCAGGGTGGGTTGTGGAGTCTCCCTCTCTGGAGATATTCAAAACTCACACAGGTTCATTCCTGAGTGATCTGGTGTAGGTGATCCTGCTCTGGCAGGGGAGGGGCTGGACTAGATGATCATTTCAGGTCCCTTCCAACCCCTAACACTGTGTTTCTCTTTTTTCTGTGATTATACATTAAGAAGTTGGAGCAGATGATCTGTCCCTTCCAACCTCAGCCATCCCTGTGATTCTATGACATTATCAATTCTTTTTTACAACTACAGGCTAACACAGATAACAGAATCACAGAAGCAGCCAGGTTGGAAAAGACCTCAGAGATCATCAAGTCCAACCTATTTTGCTCAAGCTGACATGACTTTTGTTTTCCCCTTGTGAAATTGAACCCCCCCCCAAAAAAAAGAGCCTTCTCCACAGATCCTGTCAGAAAAGTGACTTGATGAAGCAATAGGCATTTTGGAGATCAGAAATCAGACCTCAAAATGCACTGCTGCCATTGCAGTGACAATGTGGTAGTGTCTGGGGGGGTCAGCTGAAGAAAGACCTCACGTTTATTGCACTGCTTTGGGATTGCTGCAGACATTTGGTAAGCAAATGTGAATGGTGAGCAATGCCACTTGTGACAGAACAGAACGAGCTCTGGAGCTTCAAGACTGTAATCATTTGGTACATTTCTAGGCACAAAGTACTTTTTAAAGCAAAATATTTCCCCCCTGCAGCTGCTCTCTCCTAGATGTACTGTCATCCTGCATCTTCCTCCTCCCACAGCTGGAATGGAAGGAAGAAATGACAAGACAAAGTGCTCAACCCTAAAACATTAAAGCTCTCCACAGCTCAGCAGGAGCAGACCCCACCTCGGGTATTACATCCAGTTGTGGTGTCCCCAGCAGGACACAGAGCTGTTGGAGTCTGTCTGCCTGTCAGAATCAAGAGAGGGGATTCTGCCCCTTTGCTCTGCTCTGCTGGGACCCCACCTCCAATCCTGCCTCCAGTTCTGGTGTCCCCAGCAGTAGGAGGACACAGAGCTGCTGGAGTGAGTCCAGAGGAGGCCACCAAGATGATCCAAGGGCTGGAGCAGCTCTGCTGTGAGGACAGGCTGAGGGAGCTGGGGGTGCTCAGCATGGAAAGGAAAAGACTCCAGGGACACCTTAGAGCTGCCTTCCAGTACCTGAAGGGATCCTAGAGGAAAGCTGCAGAGGGACTTTTCCTGAGGGTGCCTAGAGACAGGACAAGGGGGAATGGTTTGAAGGTGAGGGAGAACAGGGTTAGACTGGAGCTGAGGAAGAAGTTCTTTGGTATGAGGGTGATGAGCCTCTGGAATAGGCTGCCCAGGCAGGTTGTGGCTGCCTGCTCCCTGGGGGTGTTCAATTCCAGACTGGATAAGGCCTTGGGCAACCAAATCTGGCTGAGAGGTGTCCCTGCCCATGGCAGTGATGATCTCTGAGATCACTTCCAACCTAAGCCACTCTCTGATTAATAGACAAAAAAACTCCCATGTGCATTATGAGTTGGTGCAATTATATCAACCATGCAAGCTGCTTCCTTTCCCAATTTTGACATTAAAGACACACAGGCACTTGTAAAACCCTGCCATGAAACAAGTAAGAATTCATATGAGCTTCCACTGACAGATGTCTCCCAACAGGGGTCAATGCCAGGTTGCTCTTTCCCAGCTCAGATTTGCAATCTGTTCTTATCTGGTTTATTATCTTATTGTTCTGCTGCTCTAAAGAATTATACAGGTTTGAAACACCAAGAAAAAAGCCTGCATAAGACAAAGGCTTAAGATCAATCTCTGAAGCTCTGGTGGCTCTGATCCAAGTTTATCTCCACAGACTTCATCTGAAAGACTGAAGTTTGGGTAAAGTAAAATTGATTGCAAGGCACAACTGATAGCTGCTATGCAAAGAGATGATCCAAGGGCTGGAGCAGCTCTGCTGTGAGGATAGGCTGAGGGAGCTGGGGGTGCTCAGCCTGCAGAAGAGAAGACTCTGGGGGGACATTAGAGCTGCCTTCTAGTACCTGAAGGGATGGAATAAGATAAATGGAATGGAATGGAATGGAATGGAATGGAATGGAATGGAATGGAATGGAATGGAATGGAAAGGAAAGGAAAGGAAAAGAAAAGAAAAGAAAAGAAAAGAAAAAAAGAAAAAAAAGAAAGAAAAGAAAAGAAAAGAAAAAAAAAGAAAAGAAAAGAAAAGAAAAGAAAAGAAAAGAAAAGAAAAGAAAAGAAAAGAAAAGAAAAGAAAAGAAAAGAAAAGAAAAGAAAAGAAAAGAAAAGAAAAGAAAAAAAGAAAAGAAAAGAAAAGAAAAGAAAAAGAAAAGAAAATTAACCCGGTTGGAAAAGACCTACCAGATCATCAAGTCCAACCTATCACCCAGCACCACCTAATCAACTAAACCATGGCACCAAGTACCTCATCCAGGCTCTTCCTAAACACCTCCAGGGATGGTGACTCCACCACCTCCCTGGGCAGCACATTCCAATGGTCAATCTCTCTTTCTATGAAGAACTTCTTCCCATCATCAGCCTAAACCTCCCCTGGTACAGCTTGAGACTGTGTCCTCTTGTTCTGGTGCTGGTTGCCTGGGAGAAGAGACCAACCCCCACCTGGCTACAACCTCCCTTCAGGGAGTTGTAGAGAGCAAAAAAGTCTCCCCTGAGCCTCCTCTTCTCCAGGCTAAGCAACCCCAGCTCCCTCAGCCTCTCCTCACAGGGCTGTGCTCCAGACCCCTCCCCAGCTTTGTTGCCCTTCTCTGGACACCTTCCAGCAACTCAACATCTTTCCTAAACTGAGGAGCCCAGAACTGGACACAGGACTCAAGGTGTGGCCTAACCAGTGCTGAGCACAGGGCACAATGACTTCCCTGCTCCTGCTGGCCACACTGTTCCTGATCCAGGCTAGGATGCCATTGGCCTTCTTGGCCACCTAGGCACACTGCTGGCTCCTGTTCAGCTGCTGTCAACCAGTCCCCCCAGGTCCCTCTCTGCCTGGCTGCTCTCCAGCCACTCTGACCCCAGCCTGTAGCACTGCTTGGGGTTGTTGTGGCCAATGTGTAGAACCCTACAGGAAGGCTGCAGAGGGACTTTTCACAAGGGTGTCTAGAGACAGGGCAAGGAGCAATGGTTTGAAGCTCAGGGAAGAGTATGTTTAGGCTGGATTTTAGGAAGAAGTTCTTCATTCTGAGGGTGGTGAGACTCTGGAACAGGCTGCCCAGGGAAGTTGTGGCTGCCTCCTCCCTGGAGGTGTTCAAGGCCAGGCTCGCTGAGGCCTTGGGCAGCTGAGTCTAGTTGAGAGGTTTCCCTGGCCCATGGGAGGGAGGCTGGAGTAAATAACCTCTGAGGGCCCTTGCAACCTGAGCCATTCTATCATTCTGTGATTGCATGATTCCATGAAAATAGAGAGGGTATGTCTAAACAATGAGTTAGTATTTACAAGGAAACAAGGGATGTAAGGTTTTGTAGGGTTTCCCTCAGGAAAGAATTGTGTGAGGTTTACTCACAGTAATAGTCAAACAGAGGGGACACCAGACAAGACTGAAAAGTGATTTGTAAGTGATAAAAAAGCTTTTAACAGTGCAGAGCAATCCTCAGAGCACAACCAAGGCCAACTGTTGTCACCTCAGCTTAAACCTTACCCATTTCTGAAGCTAAAATAGACTGACAGCACTGTAGACAGATGTAGATGGAAGCAGTTCTTTCATTCCCACACAGGGAATCTGTTCTACAGCTATACCCAGTCCTGCTTTATGAAACACCCACAGGCTTCCCTTCCATCCACAGACTGCAACAGGCTTTTGCTGCTAAAGGGCAAACAGATGTGGAAGCTGCCTGCAGAAGCAGTAAAAGTTAATCTAATTTTGAATGGAGTGAAAAGCACAGATAAGCAGAAGTGAAAGAAGTGAGGCTCACCAAACATGAAATCAGCCTTTCTGGTGTTGCACATGTGTGGCCCTCCCTAGGCAGGCCTTTTTGGGTGTTCCTGTAGCACTTTGGAAAAGTCAGGCACCAGAAAAGTCTGCAGTTTAGAGGGGGTGGGGGGAACATCAAGCAGAACTGCAGTGTTTTTATCTTGAACTTTCTTTCCAGTACTTCTGAGCAGACATGGCACTTGTCACACAACCACCACACTCCGAAGGCTTCTCCCCATCTGTTTCCTTAGTAAAAGCTGATTCAAGCTTGGAGAACTTGCAGCTTTTCATGGGGCTTTTGCTATCTTTTCTGTCCCTCATCGACATTCTAGTACTTTGATTAAATATGCATGTGCATATACACACACACACACAAAACTTGTACATACACACACAAAAGTGCCTCTCTTCTTACACACTTCTCCCTTTTGGCACCAGTTCGAAACAGTCTTTGAAGAAAAAGTCCCATCAAACCAAACCTCATGGGTAGTAGAAACCAGAATTGCCTACTTAGAAGCACTAAATCATGTTATCTGCTAGGACCTCTTCACTATGAAGTGTGCCATAAAACATAATTAAAGATCTAATGAACCCATCTGGTATCGATGAGGTTGCTCCACTTAACAGTGGCAGAGCCTTCAGCCAGTCGCAGCTGAGGCTGTTCAGCCTGCAGAGAAGGCTCCGGGGACATCTTACAGCAGCCTTCCAGTACCTGAGTTGGCTACAAGGAAGCCAGGAAGGAACTTCTGACAAGGGCTTGTGGTGACAGGATGAGAGGGAATGGATTGAAGCTTGAGAAGTGCAAATTTAGACTGGAGATTAGGAAGAAACTCTTTAGAGTGAGGGTGGGGGACACTGGAACAGGTTGCCCGGGGAGGTTGTGGATGTCCCCTCCCTGGAGGTGCTCAAGGTCAGCCTGGATGAGGAGTCCTTGAGCACCCTGTGCTGGTGGGAGGTGTCCCTGCCCATGGCAGGGGGCGGGCGGAACCAGATGATCTTCAGGGTCCCTTCCGACCCAAACCCTTGTATGAATTTAGGAATCACAGCGGCCTCGCCTGGTGCTGCCCATGTGTGCCCCTAGCCTGTGCACGGCAGCCACGTACAACCCAGGGTGGAGCAGGTTTGAAACTGAGAGGGCTGGTGGGGTAAGCTGGCATTTCTGCTCACGTCCCTGCTGGGCAGCCCAGCTGCTGCCTGTCTCACTCCCGACAAGGGCGAGAAGACGGGCGCAAGGTACAGCCCAGGCTGCGCCGCCAGGCCGGCGGGCTCCAGCCGCCCGGGGCAGGGCAGGGCTGCCCGCAGGGCACCACCCAAGTCTGCGGCCCAGCGAGGCCCCACGGCGGGGGCGACCTCAGCACATGCTGCAGGGCATTAAAGCAAGGCCTCGCCAAGAGGAAGAGAGGGCGCTGAGCGCGGCCGAGGCGCCGGCAGCCTGCGCGCTTCCCCTTGCCCCGGCGGCGGAGCTGCAGCTGGGGCCGGGACCCCGCGGCACGAGCGGCCCCGGGCCAGCGCTGCAGCCCGGCGGAGGGGCGCCGCCAACCCCGCCCCGGCCGCGCCCGGCGCTGCCCGCGCAGCAGCCCCGCTTCCCCGACAGGAGAAGGGTGAGGGGAGCCCAGCCAACACGCACCTGGCCCGCGCAGATCCGGCCGCGCCGGCAGGGCACCGGCACCAGCAGAGCCCCCGGCACGGGCAGGGCACCGGCAGAGCCCCCGCCTCCAGCCGGCCGCCTGGGGACGCGGGGAAGGAGGAGCCGGCGCCGGAGGGGATGGAAAGGGGGAGGGGGCGGCCGGGCCTGGTTGGTGCTCTTTGCACCGAGGCTGCCCGCGGCACTGCGGAAGACGCCTCAGGGGCCGAGGCGGGCAGGTTGGGCCGCGGAGCTTCTTAGGCCTCGCTGAGGGGAGGGGAAGCGAGGCAGGCCCGGCCCGGGCGCTCCCGCATGAGCTTGGTGTGTCGAGGAGGCGGAGGCCTAAACAGCGCCATCCGTGCACCGTCCCCGGCCCTCGGAGCAGGAGTGGCTGCCGGAGCGCGCTGCCGACTGAGGGCAAGCAGCTGGACGTGAGGAGGCTTTCCAGCTGCTGCCTGCGGGCAGAGGCCTTCTGCCTGGGCGCTGCGGAGCCTGGCAATACCATAGCGGAGTCACAGAGTGTGAGGGGTTGGAAGTGGCATCGAAAGATCATCCAGTCCAACCCCCTGCCAGCGCAGGGTCACCCAGATACACACCTCCAGGCAGGTTTTGAAAGTCTCCAGAGAAGGAGACTCCACAACCCCCTGCTCCAGGGCTCTGTGACCTTCACAGTGGAAAGGTTTTTCCTTTGTGTTGTTTGCTGATGGTCCCCAGCAGGCCGAGAGCCACCTCTGCGGTCGCACTGCTGGCAGCCAGGGCAGGGCCCCTGCACCCCGTGCGGCTGGCAGCCTCCTGCCCGGCTGGCAGCCTCCTGCCCGGGTAGCATCACACTCGTTTCCATAAAGGTGTGTTTCTGAAAGCACTTAGGTAAATGAGTGCAGTTTCTTCTGTAGATACGATCTGAAAATACAAACAGGAGTCTTAATCTGCAGACACAGGAACTGAAGCTCTTGGTTGGTTCTGTTTCAGCCAATAGGGCTACCCAGGTGGTTACAGGGGGTGAGTGTTTTCAGGATCAAAGCCCTTGGTGCCTTGCCAAAAAGCTGCTGTAGCAGGAAGGCAGCAAAGAATTTCCCTCTAATATTCGAGGTGATATTCCAATATTCATGAGCTTGCTGCCTAAGTAAAAAGACTAAACCTAATGAGCTTCATGGGTGTGTGTCTTGAGGAGGGATTTGAAACACATGTTATTAGCAGATAATGGCTGTCCCTGCCAGCCTGACTCCTCCACCCCTTGTTTGAGGTGACTCATTTCTATTTTTTCACTTGCATTTTTCACTGCAAGCTCTGGATGGTACTTTTCTGCCACTTTGCTCTGGTAAGACACCATCCAGCTCTGGAGCACTCAAAACAGGAAGGACATGGGCCTGATGGAGAGGGTCCAGAGGAGGGCCAAGAAAATGATCAGGGGGTTGGAGCACCTCTGCTGTGAGGACAGGCTGAGGGAGCTGGGGATGTTCAGCCTGGAGAAGAGGAAGCTCCAGGGAGACCTAATAGCAGCCTGCCAGGACCTGAAGGGGGCTACAGGAAGGCTGCAGAGGGACTGTTTGCAAAGACGTGCAGGGACAGGACGAGGGACAGTTAGAGAAGAGGAGAATTAGATTGGATGTTAGGAACAAGTTCTGCACCATGAGGGTGGTGGGACACTGCAACAGGTTGCCCAGGGAGGTGGTTGAGGCCCCATCCTACGAGATAGTGTCAGGCTGGACGAGGCTCTGAGCAATCTTGTCTAATGGAGGATGCCCCTGCTGACTGCAGAGGAGTTGGACTGGATGAGCTTTGGAGGTCCCTTCCAACCCAAACCATTCAATGAGTCTGTGAATTTTTGGAGCTGGGGCTGTGTCCTCAGCTGTATGGATGGTGGGAGCATGCTGGTGGTGTGCAGCAATGTATTTCTTTCAGACAGTCAGAGTCCTTGAGATTCTGTGCCATGGATGGTAGCAAAATAAAACAGTTACAGAAGTAAGTGGCTGGTAGACGTCTGCCTGTGCATCTGTCTTTTTCATGTGCATCCTGTCTGTGCCCTGAGTGTCCTCCTGCAGCTGGAAAGAGATTCTACACAGTCAGTAGTTATCAATGTGTCACTGTAAGCCATGCAAGACAGTATTCCATCAAAGGTTGGCTGTGGCACCCACCAGCACCCTGAACCTAAGCACCAATGCATGGCTTTCCTCTTTGCTTCCAGCAGGAGACAGAGGTCATGGACAAGCTGGTGTAAAATTGGACTTGCAGTATTTGAATGTAGGATTTTGGTTGATCTCTCTTCATTTGCTTCCTCTAGAATCAAATCACTTCCCAACACCTGGTTTACCATTATATTTTCTTGAGTTGGGTTCCTTTGTTAACCCTTACCCAGCCAGGGAGGTAGACTGGTGGGTGATAAGAAGCCATCTTTTGTCCCCTATCATCAAACAGTCAGAAGGATTGAGAAAGCTTGCTGTGGCTGACATAAATCCCAGGTCAGAGGGAAGAGACTCCATTGTTTGTGCCTCTCACAGATTTCACCGGCTTGAAAGGGACCTTCAAAAGTCATCCTGTCCAATGCCCCTGCAGGCAGCAGAGACAGCTCCAATACAGCAGGCTGCACAGGGCCACGTCCAGTCTGAGCCTGAATGTCTCCAGGGTCAGGGCCTCAACCACATCCCTGGGCAGCCTGTTCCAGTGTTTCACCACTCTCACTGTGCAGAACTTCCTCCTGATGGCCAGCCTGAATCTGCCCTTTCCTTAGAAGCGCTAAGAGCAAGTGCAGCACCATCACAACAAACCCCAGAGCTCCACCCCAAGCCTCTGCTGCCAGCACATGCACAGATCTGTTTAGGGTTTTGAAGCACATCAACATGCACTTAGCCTGGGGAAAGGTATTTCCAGCACACCCAGCTCCTGCATTGCTTTCTCATATTTTGCATCATTCACCAAAGGCATACTTTTGGTTCCCTTACCTTTGCAGCTTTGGGACTTTCAGATTGCTCTTCCTCCTTAGCATTGTAATTGTAAAGCAGGGAGAGGCTGGAACTGAGGGGACCTGTACTCAGTTTCCCAGACTTTGCAAGCTGCCATGCTGGGCAAAACCCTGGTCCTCCCCTGCAGGAATCACCTCTGTGCTCCACTTGGCATATTTCTGAACTCAGTGGAACTGTGCCGGTGCCTGAAGGTCCCTGTGTGGATGTACCTTGACATTGGTGTGATTGTGGAGACCATCAGAGGCTGGAGAGCCTCCCCCGCGGGGACAGCCTAAGAGGGCTGGGGAGATTCAGCCTGGAGAAGAGAAGGCTCCAGGGAGACCTTAGAGCAGCTTTCCAGTACCTGGAGGGGGCCACAGGAGAACTGGGAAGGGAGATTTGACAAGGGCTTGTAGTGACAGGATGAGAGGGGAATGGATTGAAGCTTGAGGAAGGCAGATTGAGACTGGAGATTAGAAGAAATTCTTTCCAGTGAGGGTGGTGAGACACTGGCACAGGTTGCCCAGGGAGGTTGTGGATGGCCCCTCCCTGGAGGTGTTCAAGGCCAGGCTGGATGAGGCCTTGAGCACCCTGGGCTGGTGAGAGGTGTCCCTGCCCATGGTAGGGGGGTTGGAACTGGATGATCTTCAAGGTCCCTTCCAACATAAACCATTCTGTAAATGTATGAATTACACTGGTAGGAATAGTTTCAGAGCCCAGAACTTAACATTCAAGAACTTAATGTTCAAAACCAGTCAGAATTATCTGATTATAGCTTGGTGCTGCAGGGAATAAACCAGGATCTAACTCCTGGGAAAGAGAAAGAAATGAAGTGTGAGGACAGATGAGGCTTCTGACCGCTGGGCTTCTTTCACCTTCTCTTACACAGTGCACAAAGGAAATGCTGGCTGTGCAGTCAGGCACAGGACACTGCCTCAACAGATTCTGAATCTCTTCTGGCAGGACACTTGCTTGGTACCACATCCCTCCTTGCACCCAGTGGGGGTGATAGGTGATGTTCTCCCTCTGCTTTGTTTTTCCAGTCTGTTTAGGCTGGGTTTTCATGATGGCATCACAGAACGGCTCAGGTTGGAAGGGACCTCAGAGATCACCTACTGCAACCTCCCCACCGTGCCCAGGGACACCTCTCAACTAGACTCAGCTGCTCAAGGCCTCAGCCAACGTGGCCTTGAACACCCCCAGGGAGGAGGCAGGCACAACCTAATCCAGAGTCTATAGGGCAGCCTATTACGGAGTCTCACCACCCTCACACTGAAGAACTTCCTCCTCAGCTCCAGTCTCACCCTGCTCTCCCTCACCTTCAAACCATTCCCGTTGGCCTGTCTCTAGACACCCTCAGGAAAAGTCCCTCTGCAGCCTTCCTGGAGGATCCCCTATTGGAAGGCAGCTCTAAGGTCCCCCCTGGAGTGTTACCTTCTGCAGGCTGAACACCCCCAGCTCCCTCAGCATCAAGGACTGCTTTGGTGGAGCTCTGAAGTCTCTCAGATGTGACTGTATTAAAATGATAAGAAGAAATCAGCGGCATATTCCCAGAGTCATTATTATGCAAAGTGGGGAAGGGGGAGGGAAGAAAGGCTGAGATGCCTTTGAGCAGCTGCCAGCACAGGTCCAAACACAAAAGGTGTTTGAAGTGGGAGCACAGCGTAGCAGCCTGCAGGGATTACCTGTACAGCAGCTACCCTTTGTGTAGAAGCATTCCCTCAATTCTGATGCTCCCCACCTCTATGTATTTAGCCAAGCATTTGCTATTTTGTTGCCTCAGCCTCCCAAAAGCCTTCTGGAGGCCCACCCTGGATTTCAGTGCCACTGGAAGGTGTTTTCTTCATTTAAAGCTTTGCTCTGCACTGTGGGCAGGTAAGGGTAGCCTGCTAATGAATGCAAACTTCAGGTTTCATTTCCTCTGCCTGAGGAAAAGCTGAAAAGAAATATTCCTTAGCAGTTTTACCTAGGAAGAAGTTTTCAAGCTTGACTCTGCCTTCTGTATTGCTCTTGACACAGCCTGGCAGCAGGTAAAATGAGGGCAAAGGCAGGGACATGGTGAAAGGAAGCCAGCAGGCACTTCAAGCCATGCACTGCACTTCAGCTGTGGTTTAGCAGTCATGAGTTGTTGTGTGACAGGTTGGGCTTGATGAGCTTTGAGGTCTTTTCCAACCTTATTGATTTTATGATTGTTCTGCAGCGTTCTGCCAGCTCCCCTGCTGCTATCACACAGCATCACACAGTGTTAGGGCTTGGAAGGGACATTCCAGAGATCATCCAGTCCAACCCCCCTGCCAGAGCAGGGTCACCCAGGGCAGGTCACACAGGAACACATCCAGGAGGGTTTTGAATGTCTCCAGAGAAGGAGACTCCACGACATCCCTGGGCAGCCTGCTCCAGGGCTCTGCCATCCTCATGGGGAAAACATTTTTCTTCCTGTTTCCATGGCACTTCCTGTGCCTCAGCTTCCACCAGTGCCCCTTGTGCTGTCCTTGGGCATCACCCGGCAGAGCCTGGCTCCAGCCTCTGGGCACTCACACTGCACATCTTTATCAACAGGAATGAGGTCACCCTCAGGCTCCTCCTCTCCAAGCTCCAGAGCCCTCAGCTCCCTCAGGCTCTCCTCACAAGGAAGATGTTCCACTGCCTTCATCATTTTTGTGGCTCTGAGCTGGACTCTTTCAAGCAGTTCCCTGAGGTCCTTCCAGACCTGAGGGGCCCAGAAGTGGACACAATATTCCAGATGTGGCCTCAGCAGGGCAGAGCAGAGCAGGAGGAGAACCTCCCTCAACCAACTAAGCACAGCCCTTCCAATCCACCCCAGGATGCCTTTGGCCTTCCTGGCCACAAGAGCACATTGGTCATCTCAACTTGATGATAATGTGATTCTGCAAGAGAGTCCTCATGGCTCCATCAAAGCCAGCTGAAGTTCTGGGCTCCTTCTCTAAGCCTCTGCAGTAGAGCTGTAGAAGATGGCAGGATTCTTCCCCTGGATTTGTGAAGTCTGCTCCCAGTTGGAAAGCTTTGACACACGTGCTGAAATGCACAAAGCTTTTGCTAAGAACTTCTGTCAAGGAATACCCCACTTCTTTAAGGAGAGCTATGGCATTGCCTGGAATCTTGGAGAGCCAGAACTGGAAGAGTCCTTGGAGTTTCAGAATCTGCAAGTAGAAGCCCCATCAGGAAAGGCTGAAGTAAAATCCCACTGAGCTTTGAGTGGTCCTAGAAAGCACAGGGTGGCAGGGAAAAATGGGTGATTGCTGCTGCCAGAGCTGATACAGGAGGTTCCACCTCAACATGAGGAAGAATTTCTTCACTGTGAGGCTCCCAGAGCCCTGGAGCAGGCTGCCCAGAGAGGTTGTGGAGTCTCCCTCTCTGGAGCCTTTCCAGCTCTGTCTGGATGTGTTCCTGTGGGACCTGTGCTGGATTCTCTGCTCCTGCTCTGGCAGGGAGGTTTGGACACAGGGATGTCCTAAGGTCCCTTCCAGCCCCTAACATCCTGGGATCCTGGCATCTGTGATAGAATAGAATAGAATTAACCAGGTTGGAAAAGACCTTTGAGATCATTGAGTGCAACCCATCACCCAACACCATCTGATCAACTCAACCATGGCACCAAGTGCCTCATCCAGGCTCTTCCTGAACACCTCCAGTGATGGTGACTCCACCACCTCCCTGGGCAGCACATCCCAATGGCCAATCTCCTGTCTGGGAAGAGCTTCTTCCTAACATTTTAATTAATGCTTATCTTAAGTGTTACATTTATTAATGATTAATAATTATTCATTTTATTTACATGTATTGGCTACAGCCAATAATTTTAATTAATGTCAATTTTAGCTGCTGCAAGATTTCATTATTTATGTTAGTTTTTATTTGCACTTATTAACTGTAGTCAGTCATTTTAATTCATTAAAGTTCCTTTTAGTTACTAGATTTCATTATTTTACTCATTTTATTTACAATTATCGACTGAAGTCAATACTTTAAATTGATTACTTTCAGTTTAGTTATTGTAATATTTAATTATTAGTTTTTATCTACAATTTTTGACTGCAATAGTTTTAATTAATGCTTATTTTAATCATTATATTTATTAATTATCAGTAATTATTCATTTTATTTACAATTATTGACTGCAGCAAATAATGTTAATTAATGTTAATTTTAGCTGCTGTAATTAATGATTTTAATTAGTTTTTATTTGCACTTATTAATTGCAGTCAGTCATTTAAATCAATTAAAATTCCTTTTAGTTATTATAATATTTAATTATTAATTTAATTTGTAATTATTGACTGTAGTCAATCCTTTAATTACTGTTCAGTTCAGTTATTTTACTATTTAATTAGTAGTTTTTATTGACCATTATTGACTGCAATAATTTTATTAATGCTTATTTTAATGGTTATATTCATTAATGATTAGTAATTATTCATTTTATTTACATTTATTGACTACAGCCAATAATTTCAATTAATGCTCATTTTAGTTGCTGTAATATTTAATGATTTTTATTAGTGTTTATTTGCACTTATTAACTGCAGTCACTTTAATCAATTAAAATGCCTTTTAGTTATTATAATAGTTCATTATTTCTTTTATTTCCAATTATTGACTGCAGGCAATAACTTTAATTAATGTGAATTATTTAATTAATGTGTATTATTTTAATATTTAATCGTTGTTATTAGGTTTTATTTGCAGCTGTTGCCTGACTCTGATTCTCAGGGAGAGTTCTCCTACAGGATGGAGCTCAGATGATTTAAGATTGCTTAGAACTTGATTTCACTGCCCATAGTGGTGGTGGTGGGTTGCAATTAGATGCTCTTTCAGCTCCCTTCCAACCCAAACCATCCCTTGAGTCTCTGAACTGTTCCTGCAGGCTTCCCTCAGCAGCATGAGGCAGTGAGGGACCAGGACATGGAATGGCTCAGGCTGGAAGGGACCTCGGAGATCACAGAATTGTTGAGGCTGGAAGAGACCTCTGAGATCATCAAGTCCAGCTTGTGACCTAACACCACCACCTCCACCAGACCATGGCTCTAAGTGCCACGAGATCATCTGCTCCAACCTCCCCACCATGGGCAGGGACACCTCTCAGCTACACTCAGCTGCTCAAGGCCTCATCCGACCTGGCTTTGAACACCCCAAGGGAGGAGGCAGCCACAACCTCCCTGGGCAACCTATTCTAGAGTCTCATCATCCTCATACCGAAGAACTTCTTCCTCAGCTCCAGTCTCACCCTGCTCTCCCTCAGCTTCAAACCATTCCCCCTTGGCCTGTCTCTAGGCACCCTCATGGAAAGTCCCTCTGCAGCCTTCCTGTAGGATCCCTTCAGGTCAGGGCAGTGTCCTTCCTTCAAGCCTTTCAGTCTGAGCAGGAGTGAAGCTGTGCCCTCAGCCATCTGAGCCTTGTCCCTGGGAGCTGCTCCTCTGCAGTAAGAGGGTTTGCTGAGGTCAGCAGTAACTCAGCTGGCCTTGGGCTGGTGCAGAAGGCAGTAGCCTCTCTGCTTCGCTTCCCTTCACAAGAGACTCTCCTGTTAGCTCTGTGGTAACAAAAATTACAGGGCTGAAGGAGGGAAACAGCTTTGGACTGCTTTGCATCCTTGCTTGCTGTGATGGCTGTTGACTTCTCCCCTGTACTTAGGAGCAAGGAGATGAGCATTGGTATTATGGGTTATGACACAAAAACATCCCAAAGTCTGTTCCCAGTTCTCTTCGGTAGCCTCTGGGGAGCTGCAGTGTTTAGAGAAGGCTCCTGGCCCACCACAGGAGCTGAGGAAAATAGGCACCAAACTTTGTTTAGACTCCATCTGGCCAGAGAAGGTGGGTGGGTAACTAGGACATGGAGCTTTTTCCTTCACTCAGCTTAGTTTCCCACCACTAGATAACCTTCAAGTAGCTTGTCTGGGTGAAATTGTTGCTCCTTGTATGTCAGCACTTGGAGTAAAAATAGGGGGGGGGGGGAAAGAGAAAAAGAAATCAGAAGCTTCCTCTGCATTCAAGCCAACAACAAAAGATCCATGGGAAAAAAGATACATTGCATAATGCCCCAGAAGAAATCTCCATTCATTAAAGTCACCCCCTGCGGAGAACTCGGGGCTCTGTTTGTTTGTGACCAACTGTGACAGGGTTTGCAATATTTTCAGGGCAGTTTTTCACCAGCATTCCTGCTTCCCCTTGTTCCGGGCTGAGGCTGAACTGCCAGGCCGCAGGAATCCTTTGGACCTGACCTTCAGCTGCGAGAGAGTGGCCCTCAGCCCCAGACCAGCCCCAGACCAGCCCCAGCCCAGTTTTGAAGCTGCAATATGGATTAAAACCCCCACCAAACTCAAGAGCTCTGCAGGCTGCACCGTAACCACACGTTGGAGGATTAAGGAGTAGTGAAAGGGCTCTGGGCGACTTGATCTGGTTGAGGATCACAGAATCACCGAGGTTGGAAGAGACCTCAAAGATCACCGAGTCCAACCTGTCACCCAACACCTCATGACTAGACCATGGCACCAAGTGCCACATCCAGTCCCCTCTTAAACACCTCCAGGGACGGTGACTCCACCACCTCCCTGAGCAGCACATCCCAATGGCTAACAACTCTCTCTGGGAAGAACTTTCTCCTCACCTCCAGCCTAAACCTCCCCTGGCACAGCTTCAGACTGTGTCCTCTTGTTCTGGTGCTGGTTGCCTGGGAGAAGAGACCAACCCCACATGGCTACAACCTCCCTTTAGGCAGTTGTAGAGAGCAAGAAGGTCTCCCCTGAGCCTCCTCTTCTCCAGGATAAACAACCCCAGCTCCCTCAGCCTCTCCTCACAGGGCTGTGCTCCAGACCTCTCCCCAGCTTCGTTGCCCTTCTCTGGACACGTTCAAGTGTCTCAATGTCCTTCTTAAACTGAGGGGCCCAGAACTGGACACAGAGGGGGTTGGTTTGGATGACCTTCAGAGGCTGGCAGCATCTGCAACAGGTGGCAGAGATCTCTGCTGTGCCAGGAAGCTGTGTGCCACCACAAGCATCTCTCAGAGCACACCACCAACGCCTGCCCACTCCCCTACCGATGGAATTCCTCTGCTCAGAGCACGTTCAGCGTGACAGCAACAACTCCAGAAAACAAAATGCCTTGGAACTTCCAGTGGAGAACGTGGGCTGCCAGGAGAGTTTCTCTTCCTGCCTTCTTTCCACGACCCCAAACTGATGTCATTAGTCCTACACAGGGCCCATCCCTTTCCCTCACCCCAGCCCTGCTTGACTTGAGCTCAGGATGCTGCAAACACACCGAGTGCTTGCCAGATTTCCACCCACTGCATATCCCATGGACACATGTAACTGGTTCACAGGGGCCAGGGCAGGAGCCCCTCCCCCATTTCCATTCCCAGCTCTACTCAGTTGAAGTTTTATCAGTTGTTTGTTTTCAAAGAAAAAAAAATAAGATAAAAGAAAATAATAGGCAACTTCCTTCAGGGGGGCAGAAACCTCAGCAAAGCATCTCTTCCACTGGCAGGGTTGGGTTTCAGCTCCCCCCTCCCACCCACGCAGCTGAGCCCAGCGCCTGGGCAGCCCGAGAGCCGGCAGGAAATGAAATGCACATGGTCAGCATCCCCTGCTCCAGCGCCTCAGCTAAACCACTCCTCCGCTCCAGCCACAAGCCGTCCCAGCCCCGGCAGACGTGTCAGGCAGAGAGATGCAGGCTGCATCTTTTCCTCAGGCAAAGGCTGCAGCAAAGTCCTGCTTCCTCCACATGGGGATCCAAGTTTTGGCCAAGGCAGGGCTCTGAAAGCTCACAGCACCGAGTTTGCACGCCAAGGTTCCGAGCTGGGAGACACAGAAATAGCTTCAGTGGAAGGACGCTGGGACTGCAACTCATTAAAAGGGACAACAAGGTTGCAAAGTGCTTAAGAGAAATGATGCCCCAGGCTGGGTTAGCAAGTGCTGAGTAACAAAAGTAACTGATTGCAAGCTTGATGTCTACCAAGCTCTATTATTGCTATGGGTAAGAACAATCATTTCCTCAAAGAGCTTTGCCCCTCTGGTGCCTTCTCCCTTCTCCCCCTGTGCTTGCTTGAGCAAAGGATACAACACTCAGCAGGCTATCATCATCTCCCTCACACGAAGAGGTTGGGGTTTGTTTGCTTGATGTCTATCTGGCTATTTCCCTCATCCCCCAAAGTTTCCTGTATTCCATATGTTGCTTAAAAATAGCGCCTGGCATTTCAGGCTGCACTCCACCACCATTTCAATGCACAGCTCCCAGGGAAAACCAACCAACCAACCAACCAACCAACCAACCAACCAACCAACCAAGCCCGAGGAGCAAGGAGCAGCCACAGCTGCAAAGTCTGCTGCTGTTCTCCTCTTGGGGGGACACACAAGAGAACCCTTTTGGTTTGAATTTAAGCCCGTTTCAATGAAGGGCAATGCTGGAAGTGAAGGAGCAGCCGGCTCTGCAGGCTGCAAACATGAGCCACCATTGAATTCCTAACGCTGGCAAGCAGAGGAAGCAGGAACTCAGCTTCTGAAGTGATTTTTGCACGACTAAAGCAAAGGCGAGAGGCTGCTCTCCACATAAGCTTTGTATTACTTGCCTTGGGCTTCACTTGCAAAGAATCTAAGAGGAAGCAACCAGGGGAAAGTCGGAGCAAAACGGCACTTTGATAAACACTGAAGCCTATCAATCACGTGGGGGACGCCCTATCAGGTTGCTGAGGAATTTCAGAGCTGCTCCAGCAGAGCAGAGCCATGGATCTCTAGGAAAAGCCATCCCAGAGCTCCTGCTCCTGCTGCTAGCTGCAGGCAGACAGCACAGCATCCACAGCTTGGCACAGGGACTCCCAGCTGCCCAGCAACATCCACGAGCAGCCAGAGTATTGCTAGAAACACATCCAGGAAGGGCAGAAAACAAAAGGGAAGCAAAACCAAAGACCAACTTGTGCTAGGAAGCCTCAGTGTGGGAGATGCACATTCAGCTGCTGATTTCCTCTGAAGAGAGCTGCTGGAAGCTGGGGGTCTGCAGCAGCCTGGTGAACGCTGATTTTATAATCAAGGTGATAGCTCTGTTAGAATCTTTCCTTAATGGCACAGTTTGGCACTGCAAACAGGAAGGCAAAGAGACTGCAAGGTGCTAAATGCTGCTGCCATGCCTAGTGCATGCTTGAAGAAGCTTCAGGTTGCTGTCACGGAGGGGGCAGTAAGTCGGTGGTCAGAGCTGAAGCATTGAGCCCCTTCTGCATATTTGGATGCGGAGAGGAGAAAAAAACAGTGAGTGGTGAAATAGAGCTGAAGCTTGTAAGCAGATGCAGGAGGAAGCAGACAAGCATTTGGTAGCCTGCAGGATGGCAATGGTTGTCTGTGTTGCATTGAGTCTTCTGTACATTAGGCATAGAGGCAGACTCCAGCTTAATATTAACAGCAAGAGAAGAAAAATTTAGGTGGTGCTTGGCTCCAAGGAGACCTTCTTGTGGCCCTCCAGGATCTGAAGGGGGCTCCAAGAAAGCTGGGGAGGGACTTTTGAGGGTGTCAGGGAGTGATAGGGCTGGGGGAATGGAGCAAAACTGGAAATGGGTAGATTCAGATTGGATGTTAGGAAGTTGTTCCCCATGAGGGTGGTGAGAGACTGGCACAGGTTGCCCAGGGAGGTGGTGGAAGCCTCCTGCCTGGAGGTGTTTGCAGCCAGGCTGGCTGTGGCTGTGAGCAACCTGCTGCAGTGTGAGGTGTCCCTGCCCATGGCAGGGGGGTCTTCGAACTGGCTGATCCTTGAGGTCCCTTCCCACCCTGACAACTCCCACGATTTACAGCAACATTCATCACACCCTTAAAGAAAATTCAGATCTGAAAGTGGCCTTCAAAACCAAACCAAACCAAACCCCAACCAAACCCCCAACCCCCCAACTGGATGTCAGACTATACAAATCAAGTATTAGTTTAGGCATGGTAGACTTTATTTTGGCACTTGAACAAATGCTTTTATTTTACAGCAGTGGCACAGCATTTGCCAGAAATGTTCTCTTTTGTGTGGTGGTTTTGGTTTTTTTTTTGTTGTTTCTTGGCATAGTTATTCCAAGCAGTTACTTCACTAATTTGAGTGTCACTAAAATATTGCACAAGAAGATAAACCTGTTAAAAATTCTTTACCCTGTTGTGGTTTGGTTTTTTTGTTTTGCTTTTTAAACTTCTTGAAGCTTGGTATGGCTTTGAAAAAAAAAGATACCCCAACAACAACAACAACAACAACCCCCCAACAACAACAACAACAAAAAACCCCTTGCCAGATTTAGTGATTTTTAAAAAGCAATATATTAAATGATGTATTTTAAGCACAGGACAGAGTTCATTTGCTCCTAACTGACCACTGAGCCTGGGATAGCGACAAGCACAGGTTGTGCAACCCTCCTCTGTAGAGCTCCCCAGCTCTTAGGTACATGACATTGCCATTTGTGAGAAGCAAGTTCAGCTTTGATGTTCTGAACACTTCTGGTTTGGATATCTTAAGGAGTTAAGAACTGAGGAGAGGTTAAACAGAGCAGAAGACGAAGCCATTTGTCTGTTACAAAGCATAATAGGAGGTGGCAGACTGTCGTCTCCTCCACCTGTCCCCCTACCCAACAACTACCTGCAGTCTAAGAGCCTTTTCTCTTCCACTTGGGATATTGCTTTCTTCTCTTAGGAGGATATTCCACTTGTCTCAACTCTTCTGCTGGAGCCTGAGCAGAACAACCCAAAACTCTCCAAAAGGCCAGGGGAAAAACAAAACAAAACACCAAACCCAACCCAACACCAAACCCAAGCAAAACACAACACAAAGCCCAATACCAAACCCAGCCAAACCAAAGCCCAACACCAAACCCAGCCAAACCAAAACCAAACCCAACAAAACCCAACCAAACCCAAAAAACCCAACCAAACCAAAGCCCAACACAAAACCCAACCAAACCAAAACACAACACAAAACCCAACCAAACACAACACAAACCAAAACCAAACACAACACAAAACTAAATCAAACCCAACCCAAACCCAATCCAACACCAAACCAAACTCAACCCAAAACCAAACCAACCCAAATCCAACCCAAAACCAAGCCAAACCAAACACAACAAAACCAAACACAACCCAAAACCAAACCAAACACAACCCAAAACCAAACCAAACACAACCCAAAACCAAACCAAACACAACCCGAAAACCAAAGAAAACACAACACAAAACAAAACCCAAACCCAACACAAACCCAAACCAAACACAACACCAAACCAAACCCAAGACAAAACCAAACCCAAGACAAAAACCAAACCAAACACAACACAAACCCAAACCCAACCCAACACCAAACCAAACCCAAGACAAAACCAAACACAACACAACCAAACCCAACACAACACAACCCAAAACCCAACCCAAACTCAACCCAAAACCCAACCCAAACTCAACACAAAACCCAACCCAAACCCAACACAAAATCCAAACCAAACCCAACACAAAACCCAAACCAAACCCAAGACAAAAACCAAACCAAACACAAACCCAAACCAAACTCAATCCAAAACCAAACCCAAGACAAAAACCAAACCAAACACAAACCCAAACCAAACTCAATCCAAAACCAAACCCAAGACAAAAACCAAACCAAACACAAACCCAAACCAAACTCAATCCAAAACCAAACCCAAGACAAAAACCAAACCAAACACAACACAAACCCAACCCAACCCAAACCCAAGACAAAACCAAACAAAATGCAACACAAAACAAAACCAAATGCAACCCAAAACCAAACCAAACTCAACACAACACAAAACCCAACCCAAACTCAACACAAAACCCAACCCAAACCCAACCCAAAACCCAAACCAAACCCAACCCAAAACCCAAACCAAACCCAACCCAAAACCCAAACCAAACCCAACCCAAACCAAACCCAACCCAAACCCAAGACAAAACCAAATCAAACCCAACCCAACACCAAACCAAACCCAAGACAGAACCAAACCAAACGCAGCCCAAAACCAAACCAAACTCAACACAACACAAAACAAAACCCAAACCCAACCCAACTCAAAACCAAACCAAACACAACACAAAACCAAACCCAGAACAAACTAGAGTAAGAAATTAAACCCCCCAAAAAAATACATAAGAAATGAATCCAGGAACTCCTCTGAATTTTACAGCACAGAAAGCAACATTCTGAGGAAGAACAGCTCTGTGGCAATACTGCCTTAAAATATAAGGTGAAGGTCAAATGACTCGGACAGCAGATGCAAGACTCACACATTCCTGCTTTTCCCTCTGCCACTTCAGCAAGGAACCTGCTCTGGAGGCTCTCAGCCTGCCCCTTTCCCTCTCTTGTTTGGGGGGGGGGGCTAAGGATTTCGCTGTTCTCTGCGACATCAACACACCAAAGCAAAAACCAAAAAGCAGACAAGGGGGGAAAAAAAAGGCATAGAAAAAGTCTTAACCACGAGGGGATTTCTCAGTATTAGGCCACATGATTTATTCAGTAGTGTTTTATGCTCCCAAATTACAATGAGGTCTATCCATGTGAGGCTACAAAAGTTAACCATTGAGACTTGTCTGTGCTTATAAAATACCAACATTTGTTTGCTTGCTTGTTTGTTTGCTCTTTTGACTGTTATCTACCCATTGACAGCGGTCTGCGACGAGTTACAGAGAATCAGAGGCACTTCAAAGGCTTTAAAAGACATTTTGGACAACTGAAATGCAGTTGGAAAAGAACAACCAAACCAAAAACACCCCCTCCCCTCCCCACAAAAAA
This sequence comes from Picus viridis, assembly GCA_033816785.1. Taxonomy (NCBI): domain Eukaryota; kingdom Metazoa; phylum Chordata; class Aves; order Piciformes; family Picidae; genus Picus; species Picus viridis. The sequence continues at coordinate 223,667 of CM066572.1, forward strand.
AATGTCAAACACTTCCCCTCCCCACCCCCACCCCCTCCCCACCCCCCCCCCCAACTTGTACCTTCAGCTTGCAAATCATCAACCAAACACAGTGGCCATAGAAAGCTGCAGCAACTTCTCCAAAACACTGTTAAAGAGTCTTTGGGTTTTGCTTAGGTTTGCCAGTAGCTTACTCCCAAATCTTCCTCAGGAGGAGGCTTGCTTAGTGCGAAAGGAGTTTGTAGCAACGATCTGATTTTAGGTGGGGTGGTTTTTTTTTCTGTGGTGTGTTGGTTGGTTGGTTTTTTTTCTTACACAGGAAAAGTTTGCTGTTACCAACCTCACTCCGAGCTGCAAGGCTGAGGAAACAAAAGCAACAACAGAACACCAAAAAAAAAGAACCAAACCCAAAAAGTGGAGATTTCTCCCCCAGCCTGAAATGTACACAAAGTGGGGCTGGAAGTTGACAGAGCTGGGGAGGCCTAAAAAAAAAAAACCCCACAACCCCAAAAACCAAGAAAGGAAAACAACACCATCCCCCCCCCCCCCCCTACCCCCCCACCCCACCCCAAAATTCCATTTCCACTCAAAGTTAGCTGAATGAGCTGAGGCTAAATTGCACCTTAGGGAGAAGAAGAAAAACAAAGAGGCTTTTTTGTTTTGTTTTGCTGGAAAGAGATAAATTAATGCAAGATAAAAACAACCTAAACCCTGTGAGCTGGACACAAATGAAAAGCACTTGCATTGCCCCGTAGGATAAAGCAATCATTTGCCTTTTGCTTTCCTTCTTTTGCTATTAAAAAAAAAAAAAAACAACCAAAAATCAATAATAATTATTAAAAACAACAAGAACAACAACAACAGAAAAAAGGGGTTTCAGTGGGGTGTTTTTTTGCCACTGTGATCCCCTCCACTGCAGCTGGTAGGGGTTTGCCTGGCCAGAACACCAGCACGGCAGGGGTTGGAAGGGACCTTTGGAGATCCATCCAGCCCTTCACCAAACGTGGTGGGGGTGAAGGCATAGCCTAAAACTGCCACACCAAGCATGGGCACCCAGGATCACAATCTCCAGGTGGGGGTGGGAGAGGGTTTTGGACACTTCTTTGCTGGGTTTTTTTTTTTTTGGTCAAAAAGGGGAGGACAGGAAAAGTTTTAAATAGGATGGGATTTTCTCCTCAGGCTGCCCTTAAAGGGCTCTGTGATGGGAAAGGGGGCGGGGGGGGGGGGAGGGAAACAGCAACCAAAGGGATTTCTCTTCTTAAATCTTCATTATTCTATGCAAAAGCTTTTATTTAAAAACCAAAAGAAAACAAAAGTTCAGTGATCTCAGAAATAGAGACACTTAAAAAAGAAGAACATAACAGGAATTTCTATGCATAAAACTCCTTGGTTGGTGCCTTTTGGTAGGCAGCGCAGGAGGGTTTCCCGCTCCCCGAGGTCGTAGCTGCCTTCGTCCTTCTTCCTCATGCGGTACACCAGCAGCAGGATGAGGAAGATGGCAAAGAGGAACCCGATGACTCCACCAGCAATGACAGCTGCGGGCAAAGGAGCGCAGTCACAAAGGGGTCACAGCACATCAGAGGTTGGAAGGGACCTCCAGAGATCCCCCAGCCCAAGCCCGCTGCCCGAGCAGCATCACCTAAGGTGGTCGGCGCAGGAATGCATCCAGGCGGGGTCGGAAAGCCTCCAGAGAAGGAGACTCCACAACCTCCCTGGGCAGCCTGCTCCAGGCCTCTGCCACCCTCACTGGGAAGAAATGTCTCCTCATGTGGAGCTGAAATTGCTCTCCACAACTACCTGAAGGGAGGTTGTAGTCAGGAGGGGGTTGGTCTCTTCTCCCAGGCAACCAGCACCAGAACAAGAGGACACAGTCTCAAGCTGTGCCAGACAGAGTAATTGGCCATTGGAATGTGCTGCCCAGGGAGCACCATCACTGGAGGTGTTCAAAAAAGGACTGGATGTGGCACTTGGAGCCATGGTTTAGCTGGGGTTGCTTAGCCTGGAGAAGAGAAGGCTCAGGGGAGACCTTCTTGCTGTCTACAACTGCCTGAAGGGAGGTTGTAGTCAGGAGGGGGTTGGTCTCTTCTCCCAGGCAACCAGCACCAGAACAAGAGGACACAGTCTCAAGCTGTGCCAGGGGAAGTTTAGGCTGGAGGTGAGGAGAAAGTTCTCTCCAGAAAGAGTTGTTAGCCACTGGAATGTGCTGCCCAGGGAGGTGGTGGAGTCCCCATCCCTGGAGGTGTTCAAGAAGGGATTGGATGTGGCACTTGGTGCCATGGTTTAGTAGTCATGAGGTCTGTGGTGACAAGTTGGACTTGATGATCTCTGAGGTCTTTTCCAACCTTACTGATTTTGTGATTCTATGAAATTTTCTGTGTTCAAGCTTGAGTTGAGTTTTTCACATAAAGGACCTCCCTCAGGTCATGAGCCCAGTGAAGACCTGGAAGAAACCTTCTCAGGATTATCATTCCATGTGTGCCCACTTCCAAGTCCTTTATACAGCTTTTGTAGGCATGGCACTGGGCTGAGATGCCAGCAGGCTCAGGGGATCGGAGAGATGTTGAACTATGGATTATTGTGTGTCTTTTTCTAAAGGTCTGGGTTGGAAGGGATCTCTGAAGGTCATCCAGCCCAAACCAAATGCCAGAGAGATTAAACACCGACTTCCTGAGTCCTTCCCACCACCTGCACCCCACTGGCTGCTGAGCACACGGCCGGGCACTGCCCCTCCTCGCACACCTCCTGCCTTCAGTTAACTGACAGCACCCAGCCTTCAGCTCCACTTGGTGAGACAGTGTAGAGGTAGACTGAAGAGTCTCCCTGTCTTGTCTTGTTGGCCTCTGGGGCTTTTCCACTCTTTGCATTCTTGTGTTGCCTGCATTGAATTCACCAACAAATCTCATTCTTTGCTGGACAGCAGAGCCTTGCTTAGAGGTGGTCACAGAATCTTGGCATGGTCTGGGTTGGAAGGGACCTCCTAAGGTCATCCAGTCCAACCCCCTGCAGTCAGCAGGGACATCCTCAGATCAGGCTGCCCAGAGCCCTCTTGAGCCTCACTTTGAGTATCTCCAGGGATGGGGCCTCAACCACCTCCCCGGGCAACCTGTGTCCCCAAAACAAGGCCATCAGCATCTTTCCTTCTCATAGAATCAATGAGGTTGGAAAAGACCTCAAAGATCATAAAGTTCAACCTGTCACCCAAGATTTCATCTCACACAAATGAGCTTGCCATGGACTTGATGGAGCAGATCCAGAGGAGGGCCATGAAAATAATCAGGGGTTAGAGCAGCTCTACTGTGAGGACAGACTGAGGGAGCTGGGGGTGTTCAGCCTGGAGGAGAGAAGGCTCCAGGGAGAGCTTAGAGCAGCCTGCCAGTACATGGAAACAGTAACTGTTCAAAAATGATGTTAAAAGAAAATGAAATGATGTAATCAGGAATGAAGACAACTTGCTGCTCTGCCACTATGGGTGGCTTTCTTAATTAGGCTTTTTGAAGGTCGTTAATAACCTTTCTACAACTGCAGGTTGTTGGATTCCTGACCTGTAGGTGCAGTTCCCTCTGGGATAATATCTGGAGCACCTCTGCTACAAGGACAGGCTGAGGGAGCTGGGGGTGTTCAGCCTGGAGAAGAGGAGGCTCCAAGGGCACCTTAGAGCTGCCTTCCAGTACCTGAAGGGATCCTACAGAGAGGCTGCAGAGGGACTTTTCCTGAGGGTGTCTAGAGACAGGCCAAGGGGGAGTTCTGGAGCCCCTATTACAAGAGGGATATGGAGGTGCTGGAGCGTGTCCAGAGAAGGGCCACAAGGATGAGCAGAGGGCTGGAGCACCTCTCCTCTGAGGACAGACTGAAGGAGTTGGGGCTGTTCAGGCTGGAGAAGAGAAGGCTCCCAGGTGACCTCATTGTGGCCTTCCAGTATCTGAAGGGGGCTCCAAATAAGCTGGGGAGGGACTTCTCAGGATCTCAGGTAGTGATAGGACTAGGGGGAATGGAATGAAGCTGGAGGTGGGGAGATTCAGGCTGGATGTGAGGAGGAAGTTCTTCCCCATGAGAGTGGTGAAGCCCTGGAATGGGTTGTCCAGGGAGGTGGTTGAGGCCCCGTCCCTGGAGGTGTTTAAGCCCAGGCTGGATGAGGCTGTGGCCAGCCTGATCTAGTGTGGGGTGTCCCTGCCCATGGCAGGGGGGTTGGAACTAGATGATCCTTGTGGTCCCTTCCAACCCTGACTGATACTGTGATACTATGAATGGTTTGAAGCTGAGGGAGAGCAGGGTTAGACTGGAGCTAAGGAAGAAGTTCTTCAGTACACAGGAGGGGAGACTGCATGACATCCACCACACACTTGCAAGTGTGTATGAAGTATCAACTCAGTGGGCTCCAAGAGGAAGTCTGCCTGCTTTTACTTTTGTGGATATTAAGGCTTCTTCACATTTTGATGTTCAGAAGAAGATGTGGTCCAAACCTGCACAATTTTAACTTCTCCCTTCACCCCCACCCAGGACATGGGGGAAAAGTATACTTGCAAACACTGCTCCTATGCCCAAACCCCCTCACATGTAGTGAAGATAGTGGTGGCTAACCTGTGCCTCCCTGGGTTATGAATGGAAATAGACCCTCTGCATCCTAAGGATGCCACTCATCCACCTCTTTCCATCCCCTACGTGTAGATCTTTCCAGGCAGTGCCCACCTGCATCAGAACAGCCCAGACAGTGCTGTGTTCTTTGAAGCATGGGTGAGCAATACAGGTCTGCACTGCAAGCACCAGCCCCAACTGCAGCTCCCTTTGTGAGCTGTGGAAGCTCCAGGCCCTCAGCAGGCAGCAGGTGTCCAACCAACTAACAACAGATCTCTCTATGAAGGAGCCCCAGAAACTGCCAGTCCTGTTCTCACTGACACAACCACAGGCCAGATGTTCAAGAATCTACCAAGAACACACAGCTGCTGAGTTTGTGTGGTCTGAGAGGGATCCTCTGCTTTCTGTTCAACATCTTCATCAAAGACACTGAGGAGTGTCTGCTCAGAGTGTCTGCAGACAATACCCAACTGGGAGGCTTGGCTGAGGCACCTGAAGGCTGTGAGGCCATTCAGAGACTTGGACAGACTGAGAGCTGGGCAGAGAGGAACCAAATGAGGTTCAACAAGGAGAAGTGCAGAGTCCTGCAGCTGGGGAGGAAGAATCAACTGCAGCAGGACAGGCTGGGAGGGGATCTGCTGGAGAGCAGCCCTGGGGAGAAGGACCTGGGAGTGCTGGTGGGCAACAAGTTCTGCCTGGGACAGCAATGTGCCCTGGGGGCCAAGAAGGCCAAAGGGATCCTGGGCTGCATTCAGAGGAGTGTGTCCAGCACATCCAGGCAGGTTCTCCTCCCCCTCTGCTCTGCCCTGGGGAGACCTCACCTGGAATATTGCATCCAGCTCTGGGCTCCCCAGCTCAAGAGGGACAGGGATCTGCTGGAGAGAGTCCGAGGGAGGGCTACAAGGATGCTGAAAGGACTGGAGCACTGCCTGGTGAGGAGAGGCTGAGAGCCCTGGGGCTGTTCAGTCTGGAGAGGGGATCTGATCAATGTCTATCAATAGCTGAGGGCTGGGGGTCAGGAAGGAAGGGGACAGGCTCTGCTTATTTGTGTCCTGGGACAGGACAAGGGGCAATGGATATAAACTACAGCACAGGAGGTTCCACCACAACATGAGGAGGAACTTCTTGACTGTGAGGGTCCCAGAGCCCTGGAGCAGGCTGCCCAGAAAGGTTGTGGAGTCTCCTTCCCTGAAGACTCAAGACCCTTGAGGATGTGTTCCTGTGGGACCTGTGCTGGATTCCATGGTCCTGCTCTGGCAGTGGGGTTGGACTCGATGATCTTTGGAGGTCCCTTCCAACCCCTAACACTCTGGGATCCTGTGTTTCTGGTGAGATGAACCCTGACAGACTCTGCCTCACCTGCCAGAACTTCTGTTCTCTGGAAGAGGTTTTCTGAGTGCTTCTCGGTGAACACGTCGGTGTCATCCCCCGGCTCCTCGCTCTTTTTCTTGGCTCCTGTCTCAGCTCTTTCCTCTTTATCAATTTCTTCAGGTGTCTGCAGCAAAGAAAGGAAAACAGCATCACTGACAGCCAGGGCTCAGCAGCAAGCAGCACTCATTGCAGCCATGAAGCTGTGGCTCCACCAACAAACACAACAGGTGAGAAGCTCTTTGACTGCAAGAGGCTGAGCCAGACCTGCTAACTGGATCTGATTGTTGTCACCACATCAGAGTGATGAACACCACTTTACTGTGTCCAGTTCTGAAAAGGACACTGAGACATTTGAATGTGTCTAGAGAAGGGCAACAAGGCTGGTGAGGGGTCTGGAGCACAGCCCTGTGAGGAGAGGCTGAGGGAGCTGGGGTTGCTTAGCCTGCAGAAGAGGAGGCTCAGGGAGACCTCATTGCTCTCTACAACTGCCTGAAGGGAGGTTGTAGCTAGGTGGGGGTTGGTCTCTTCTCCCAGGCATCCAGCAGCAGAACAAGAGGACACAGTCTCAAGCTGCACCAGGGGAAGTTTAGGCTGGAGGTGAGGAGAAAGTTCTTCACTGAGAGAGTAATTGGCCATTGGGATGTGCTTCCCAGGGAGGTGGTGGAGTCACTGCCCCTGGAGGTGTTCAAGAGGGGATTGGATGTGGCACTTGGTGCCATGGTCTAGTCATGAGGTCTGTGGTTACAGGTTGGACTTGATGATCTTTGAGGTCTCTTCCAACCTTGGTGATTCTGTGATACAGTAATATCTGAGGGCAGGGGGTCAGGAAGGAAGGGACAGGGACAGGCTCTGCTCAGTTGTGCCCTGGGACAGCACAAGGGGCAATGGATGCAAACTACAGCACAGGAGGTTGCACCTTAACATGAGGAAGAACTTCTTCCCTGTGAGGGCGTGGTGGGTTAACACCCATTCTGAAAACAAAGGAAAACAAAAACCAAAGCAGGGGGGAGGGCTTGCAGGTACTTTGCACTCCCTGCAGGGTGTTTTTCCCCTAGGAAGCTGAGTCTGTTCCACTCCCCCTCCCTGCCCAGCTAGGGTATGAAAAGCAGGACATCGTAGCTGTTGGCTCTCCTTTTGGCTCCTGCCTCTGCTGGATGAGAGCTACTGCAGCTGCCCTCCTACTCCTCTGCCACGGGGTCAGGCCTCATCCTTCTCCCTGCTGCCTCCTCGCCTCCTCAGAGAGAGACTGGTTTTGTATTAGCCTCTTGGTTTTGTCCCCCTCCCACCCATCCTTGTTCCTTGCCCTTGTGAACCTTTCCTGTTATTGTTTTTTATATATATATATATATAAAAATATATATATATAGTTTAAAGACAACTCTTTGCCTCTCTACTTCCAAGCCAACTCCAAATTATTGTTTGGTGGATTTGCTCCTTCCTTTTCTCCCCTCTCTGTTGGGAGGGAGGAGGGGGAGTGGGGGAGAGATTCTCAGCCTTGCCCCCACCTGAGCTCTTAACTCCCAGTTAAGGCTCAAACCACCACAGAGGGTCACTGGAGCAGGCTGCCCAGAGAGGTTACAGAGTCTCCTTCCCTGGAGACTTTCCAGCCCTGCCTGGATGCATTCCTGTGTGACCTGCACTAGATTTTATGCTCCTGCTCTGGCAGTGGGGTTGGACTGGATGATCTCCAGAGATCCCTTCCAACCCCTAACATCCTGGGAGCCTGTGAAATCCAGACAGCTCTGTGCAGACCTTCTGGTGGAAATGAAACACGTGATGGGTTGCAGTAACAGTAAGTAAAGTTCTTGGGAGCATTTTAATCCACCTCAACCAAAGCAAGCTCCCATCAAGCCCTCAGTGGGCTGAGCCCTTGGAAGCGGTGTTGCCCCCCAGCCACGCACCTTTGTTTGTGCAGGCACCTTGGTCTGCATCTTCACCGTGGTTGTCTCAGCCCTGGAGGCATCACTCGTTGTTGGGAACTTTGGAAGTGCTCTGGATGTTGTTATCACTGAACTATCCTCATCTTCTTCAGCACCTAAAGGCCAGACAGAACAGAACAACAAGAAAAGAGTCACACTTCATTCACCTGGGGGATCCTTGCAGAGCAGTTCCGGTTTCGATTAGGACACCGAGGTGCAGGCAAGCAGCACCAGAAGAAGAGGACACAGTCTCAAGCTGTGCCAGGGGAGATTTAGGCTGGATGTCAGGAAGGAGTTCCTCACAGAAAGAGAGATTGGCCATGGGAATGTGCTGCCCAGGGAGGTGGTGGAGTCACCATCCCTGGAGGTGTTTAGGAAGAGCCTGGATGAGGCACTTGGTGCCATGGTTTAGTTGATTAGATGGTGTTGGGTGATAGGTTGGACTTGATGATCTTGAAGGTCTTTTCCAACCTGGTTAATTCTATTCTATTCTATTCTATTCTATTCTATTCTATTCTATTCTATTCTATTCTATTCTATTCTAATTCCTATTCCTATCCTATTCCTATTCTATCCCTATTCTATCCCTATCCCTATTCTATCCCTATCCCTATTCTATCCCTATCCCTATCCCCCATCCCTACCCCCATCTATTCCCCACCCCACAAGGCTTTGTGTGACTGTGGCACAGTTGGGGTCAGCTCCAGGAGGACAGCTGGGAAGCTGCAGCTACATGTGACCATTTTACAAGTGGCTGCTACTGGGGTTGCCTGTTGCATTGATGCTGCTGAGCCTAGAACTACAGCTCAGGGGCTGCCAGTTGGTGACATCAGGCAGATTAGACAATCAAAAACCATCTTTGATCCTGACTTGACTTCAAACTACACGAACTGGCAGCTTCTCCCTGTAACACACTGCTGGACAGATGGGCAGAGTCTTACAGGATGGCATTGAACAACAACCCCATGCAGTGCTACAGGCTGGGGACAGAGTGGCTGGAGAGCAGCCAGGCAGAAAGGGACCTGGGGGGACTGGTTAACAGCAGCTGAGCAGGAGCCAGCAGTGTGCCCAGGTGCCCAAGAAGGCCAATGGCATCCTGGCCTGCATCAGGAACGGTGTGGCCAGCAGGAGCAGGGAAGTCATTGTGCCCTGTGCTCAGCACTGGTCAGGCCACACCTTGAGTCCTGTGTCCAGTTCTGGGCCCCTCAGGTTAGGAAAGATGTTGAGTTGCTGGAAGGTGTCCAGAGAAGGGCAGCAAGGCTGGTGAGGGGTCTGGAGCACAGCCCTGTGAGGAGAGGCTGAGGGAGCTGGGGTTGCTTAGCCTGGAGAAGAGGAGGCTCAGGGGAGACCTTCTTGCTCTCTCCAACTCCCTGAAGGGAGGTTGTAGCCAGGTGGGGGTTGGTCTCTTCTCCCAGGCAACCAGCACCAGAACAAGAGGACACAGTCTCAAGCTGTGCCAGGGGAGGTTTAGTCTGGAGGTGAGGAAAAGTTCTTCCCATACAGAGAGACTGGCCATTGGAATGTGCTGCCCAGGGAGGGCACCACCCTGGAGGTGTTCAAGAGGGGACTGGATGTGGCACTTCATGCCATGGTTTAGTTGTCAGGAAGTGTTGTCAGGAGGTGTGGAGGTGATAGATTGGACTTGATGATCTCTGAGGTCTTTCCCAACCTTATTGATTCTGTGATTCTTCAACAAGATTTCTCCTGTACAGCAAATCTGTTAACCCCCAGACACAAAACCCGCAGTACTTCCTACCCACAGCAGGACATCCTGCCATTGCTTTGTGTGTCAGTCACCAAAATTCATGGCTTTCAACTCCCTAGAATTCAGAAGCCCTTTTCTTCTGAAATAAAAAGGACAGAAAACTCCCTAAAATTGAGCTTAAATTTCATTTCCTGTACATTCAAAGCCCAACTGGAGTCTGAGGGCTCCTTTAGAATAAGATAACAGCCGTGTTTAATAAATATCCTGGAAGGAAGAAGACACAGGCAAGAGGCTAAATGATTGCAAGACCAGAAAGAACAGGAATCAGCCCCTTCTTGGACCACTCCTTATGAATCTCAATCATAGAATTGTTAGGGTTGGAAGGGACCTCAAGGAGCAGCCAGTTCCAAGTCCCCTGCCATAGGCAGGGACACCTCACACTACAGCAGGTTGCTCACAGCCACAGCCAGCCTGGCTGCAAACACCTCCAGGCAGGAGGCTTCCACCACCTCCCTGGGCAACCTGTGCCAGGCTCTCACCACCCTCATGGGGAACAACTTCTTCCTAACATCCAAGCTGAATCTACCCATTTCTAGTTTTGTTATATCTCCCCCAGTCCTATCACTCCCTGACACCCTCAAAAGTCCCTCCCCAGCTTTCTTGGAGCCCCCTTCAGATCCTGCAAGGCCACAAGAAGGTCTCCTCAGAGCCTTCTCTTCTCCAGACTGAACAGCCCCAACTCTCTCAGTCTGTCTCCAGAGCAGAGCAGCTCCAGCCCTCTGCTCATCCTCATGGCCCTGCTCTGGACACCTTCCAGCACCTCCAGATCCTTCCTGTCCTAGGGGCTCCAGAACTGGACACAGAGCTCCAGGTGGGGTCTCACTCAATGAGTTCTGCTCACTAGAGACAGCAGTTGCCCAAGGAATTATTGGGTAATAAATGCAGCAACTGTACAGAAGTGTAATTCCTAACAAGTAAAAAGACATCCTCTTCCAAGAGAATGGGATGACTCCCTCATTCTGCTCTGCTGAGACCCCACCTGCAGCACTGCCTCCAGCATGACTGGGACATAGAGCTGCTGGAGTGGGTCCAGAGGAGGTCACAAAGATGATCAAAGGACTGGAGAACCTCCCCTGTGGGGACAGGCTGGGAGAGTTGGGGCTGTTCAGCCTGGAGAAGAGAAGGCTCTGGGAAGAGTGACTTTTAAGAGCTGTCAGCTGCTGGCATGAAATGAGCTTTTGGCAGAAATGATCTTTGCCTTCTCAGCTGTCAAATGCTTCCTGGTCATTGCCTGTCTTCATTCAATTGCTGTCCAGGAAGACGGCATAGGAAACAGGAGGGCCACCAACATGACCAGAGGGCTATGGGGACAGGCTGGGAGACTTGAGGCTGTTTAGCCTGGAGAAGAGGAGGCTTCAGGGAGACCCTAGAGCAGCCTTCCAGTACCTGAAGGGGGCTACAGGAAAGCAGGGAAGGGACTTTTTCAAGGGCTTTGTAGTGATAGGATGAGAGGGAATGGATTGAAGCTTGAGGAGGGCAGATTGAGACTGGAGATTAGGAAGAAGTTCTTTGCAGTGAGGGTGGTGAGACACTGGCACAGGATGCCCAGGAGGCTGTGGATGGCCTCTCCCTGGAGGTGCTCAAGGCCAGGCTGGATGAGGCCTTGAGGAACCTGGGCTGGTGGGAGGTGTCCCTGCCCGTGGCAGGGGGGTTGGAACTGGATGATCTTTAAGGTCCCTTCCAACCTCAACCATTCTATGAATCTGTGAATCTTATTTTTGCAGGGAAAGAAACCAGGCTGAAAATGTGAGAGCAACAGCAAAGATCTGAACTCAGAATGACCCACATCTGGCATCAAAAGGAAGGGCATCAACAAAGACAATAACTAAAGCAACTCTGTACTGTGAAAAAGAAGATTTGGAATCATGGGGGAAAATAACAAATAAAGCAGAGAGTAATGCTGGAAAAACTTCCAGAGGTACCAAAAATTACACAGTGGAACCTCCAGAACAAAGACCTCACACCAAGAATTAGGGATTTGCCTGAAATGCTACCCAAAGATCAAACCCCCAACATCCTGCTTCAAAACAGAGGTGAGGAAAGGCATCCAACAGGAAAAAATCTCCTGGCTTTGCCTCAAGAGTCTTCTTTGGGAACTGAAGGCCCAAAGGACACCTCAAGCCTGCTTCACCTTCCAAAGCTCCTCCACGCTGCACAAGGCTTTCACAGCCAAGGAAATGAAAATGGGTGATCAGATTAGAGATCTGATGAGCCCCACTTGGAGAATGCACAACTGTATATTCTAGTTATGAAATGCTAAGCTGCACTTAATCACAGCCTTCTCCTCCAGATCCTTAAATGCCACCTTTGCTTCAGGCCACAGTTGTGCCTGCCAGATCAAATGGTGAGCACTGCAGGTCTGAACCTCTCTGCCTACAGAGGATCATAGAATCACTGAATGTTAGGGGCTGGAAGGGACCTCCAGAGATCAGCCAGGCCAACCCCCCTGCCACAGCAGCATCACCCAGGGCAGTCTGCACAGCAATGCATCCAGGAGGGGTTGGAAAGGCTCCAGGGAAGGAGACTCCACAACCTCTCTGGGCAGCTCTGCCACCCTCACTGCAAAGAAGTTTCTCCTCATGTTGAGCTGAAACCTTCTCTGTTCCAGTTTCTATCCATTGCTCCTTGGCTTATTCCTGTGCACCACCCAAAGGAGCTTGGCCCCCTCCACTTGCCCCCCACCCCTCAGCTATTGATAGACATTGATCAGATCCCCTCTCAGCCTTCTCCTCTCCAGACTAAACAGCCCCAGGGCTCTCAGTCTCTCTTCTCAGGGGAGATGCTCAAGTCCCCTAAGCATCCTCCTTGGACTGACAAAAGAACTGAGTCTGAACACTCGGCCAACAGGGAAATTTGGGCTACAACAGTATCACACAGAATCAACCAGGTTGGAAAAGACCTCAGAGATCATCAAGTCCAACCTATTACCTAATACCTAACACCTTCTGACAACTAAACCATGGCACCTAGTACCACATCCAATCCCCTCTTGAACACCTCCAGTGATGGTGCTTCCTGGGCAGCACATTCCAATGGGCAATTACTCTGGGAAGAACTTTCTCCTCACCCCCAGCCTAAATCTCCCCTGGCACAGCTTAAGACTGTGTCCTCCTGTTCTGGTGCTGGTTGCCTGGGAGAAGAGACCAACCCCCACCTGGCTACAACCTCCCTTCAGGGAGCTGTAGACAGCAAGAAGGTCTCCCCTGAGCCTCCTCTTCTCCAGGCTAAGCAACCCCAGCTCCCTCAGCCTCTCCTCACAGGGCTGTGCTCCAGACCCCTCCCCAGCTTTGTTGCCCTTCTCTGGACACCTTCAAGAGTCTCAATGTCCTTCTTAAACTGAGGAGTCTAGAACTGGACACAGTACTCAAGGTGTGGCCTAACCAGTGCTGAGCACAGGGGAAGAACACCCATGAGGACTCAAGAGGCTATGAAAGAGAAGAACAGAAGCAGGACACCAGCCCCTTCTCTTCTCCCTACAAAACATGCTCAGCCCATTTCCAGTGTGAAATGTGTGACAGTGACATGTTGATGCTGCTTGCAGCCCTTCAAGGGCATTCATGGTGCTGCTGGTAGCTCCTGTTTATCTCCACAGGCCGGGTGACAGCTAACAATTCCCACAGCAAAGCAAGAAGTCAGAACGCTGTCATCCTGGAACTGTTTGCATGGAGTGGAATTGCCAGCAAGAAAACCACTCTAGAGTGGAAGGGTTCTTCCTGCTGGGAACACTACAGAAGTCAGAATCATGTCAAGAGAGACACATTCAGGATGACATGAAGAAAATTGATCATTGATACATCTACAGGCCACTTCCTCCTTCATAGAACTGAGCTAACAGAGTGAGTAGGGTGGAGGAGATGCTAGATTGCTTCCCTCTTGAGATTTTTTTCTTAAGTGACAACAGCTAGGCTCACAGATTGCTCAGAAGACTCTTTGAACTTCAGAGTTCTTCCTTTGTTAGAATCATAGAATCATAGAATCAGTCAGGGTTGGAAGGGACCACAAGGATCATCTAGTTCCAACCCCTGCCATGGGCAGGGACACCCCACACTAGATCAGGCTGGCCACAGCCTCATCCAGCCTGGGCTTAAACACCTCCAGGGACGGGGCCTCAACCACCTCCCTGGACAACCCATTCCAGGGCTTCACCACTCTCATGGGGAAGAACTTCTTCCTCACATCTAGCCTGAATCTCCCTGTATCCAGACTCATTCCATTCCCCCTAGTCCTATCACTCCCTGAGATCCTGAGAAGTCCCTCCCCAGCCTTCTTGTAGCCCCCTTCAGATCCTGGAAGGCCACAATGAGGTCACCTGGGAGCCTTCTCTTCTCCAGACTGAACAGCCCCAACTCCTTCAGTCTGTCCTCACAGGAGAGGTGCTCCAGCCCTCTGCTCATCCTCGTGGCCCTTCTCTGGACACCTTCCAGCACCTCCACATCCCTCTTGTAATAGGGGCTCCAGAACTGGAGGCAGTACTCCAGGTGGGGTCTCAGCAGAGCTGAGTAGAGGGGGAGAATCACCTCCCTTGACCTGCTGATCACACTTCTCTTGATGCAGCCCAGGATCTGATTGGCTTTCCAGGCTGCAAGTGCACATTGAGAGCTCCTGTTGAGCTTCTCCTCCACCAGCACCCCCAAGTCTCTCTCCTCAGGGCTGCTCTCCAGCCAGTCCCTGCCCAGCCTGGATTTGTGCCTGGGGTTGCCTCGCCCCAGATGCAGGACCCTGCCCTTGGTCTTGTTGAACCTCATGAGGTTGGCTTGTGCCCACCTCTCCAGCCTGTCCAGGTCCCTCTGGCTGGCATCCCTTCCCTCCAGCGTGTCTGCTGCACCACACAGCTTGGTGTCATCAGCAAACTTGCTGAGGCCCATTTGTTCAAGGGCATTAGACTGTGGTACTGCCATTTGAGCTCTTTGGAAGGGCCCTCAGCTCATTTCAGTCTACACTGAGACTTCTCTTTTCTTGTAGGAAAGAAAGAGAGCAGGAAAGAAAAGGAGCAGGAGTGTGTCATACAGTCCTGTTGGTTAACTAGTGTAAAGGTAGCTTCTGGCCACCTGGCTCCACTTCTACCACTGAGATGGGGTATGAGAATCTAAAGCCAGTTCTTATATATCCCTTTCCCCTTCAAAAGCAGAGCTGCATTTTGAATCACCTGTATTAGAAACAGCCAAACTCCACAGAGGGGTGCAAAGATCCCTAAAAGAGACCAATCTATACATGGCTGGTTATTGCCAACCTCCTGACACTTACAAAGTCACCAGCATCAGAAGAAAGAGAATCAGAGAACAGTCTGGGTTGGAAGGGACCACCAAAGGTCATCCAGTCCAGGGACATCCTCATCTAGATCAGGTTGCTCAGAGTTTTGTCTAGCCTCACCCTGAGAATCTCCAGGGATGGGGCCTCAACCATCTCCTTGGGCAATCTGGTCCACCCCCTCATGGTGCAGAACTTGGTCCTAACATCCAGTCTAAATCTCCTCTTCTCTTAAGTTCAAACCATTGCCCCTCATGCTGCAAACAGTCCCTCTGCAGCCTGCCTGGAAGATCCCTTCTGGGACTGGAAGGCTGATGTTAGGTTTGCCCAGACCCTTCTCTTTCCTAGGCTGAACACCCCCAGCTCCATCAGCCTGCCCACATAGCAGAGCTGCTCCAGCCCTTGCATCATCCTTGTGGCCTCCTCTGGCCTCACTCCAGCAGCTCTGTGTCCTCCTTCTGCTGGGGACACCAGAACTGGAGGCAGGATTGGAGGTGGGGTCTCAGCAGAGCAGAGTCAAGGGGCAGAATCCCCTCTCTTGCCCTGCTGCCCACACTCCTCTGGCTGCAGCAGTTATGCTGCCTCCTGGGCTGCATAAACATCAAAGACATGACAAAAAAATGCAACAACAAACACACTAGGAAAAGAAATGGGATTTCTACACAGGCTCAGCAGATACAACAGTAAGGAAATTTCTCTACCAGAACTACCATAAAGTCCTGCACTTAACTTTTCAAGGCTGGAAGCTCCTAGCCAGTCTAGGAGATAGTCAACAAAGAGGCTTTCAGAGAGAAATGATTAATGAGGTTGAAATGACAGGCTTTGGAAAACTGATGAGCTAGCTCCATGCCTCTACTAGGTCTGAAAAGCCACTATGCTATGATTAAAAATGTCTTTATTTCCTGTATGGATGAAATTACCTCAGAGTAAACTCAAGGGCTTGGCAGTATCTGGAATTCTAAATGTCAAAGAAACCAGAGGAGGAATGGACACCAACTTCATGTGAACCTGAATGAGAAAACAACATTGCTGCTATGTGTTCTTACAGACTGCCAGACTAGAATCATAGAACTGTCAGGGTTGGAAAGGACCTCAAGGATCAGCCAGTTCCAACCCCCTGCCATGGCCAGGGACACCTCACACTACAGCAGGTTGCTCACAGCCACATCCAGCCTGGCTGCAAAAACCTCCAGGCAGGAGGCTTCCACCACCTCCCTGGGCAACCTGTGCCAGGCTCTCACCACCCTCATGGGGAACAACTTCTTCCTAACATCCAAGCTCAATCTCCCCATTTCTAGTTTTGCTCCATTCCCCCCAGTCCTATCACTCCCTGACACCCTCAAAAGTCCCTCCCCAGCTTTCCTGTAGCCCCCTGCAGATACTGCAAGGCCACAAGAAGGTCTCCTCAGAGCCTTCTCTTCTCCAGACTGAACAGCCCCAACTCCCTCAGTCTGTCTCCAGAGCAGAGCAGCTCCAGCCCTCTGCCCCTCCTCGTGGCCCTTCTCTGGACACCTTCCAGCACCTCCAGATCCTTCCTGTACTAGGGGCTCCAGAACTGGACACAGAGCTCCAGCTGTGGTCTCAGCAGAGTGGAGCAGAGGGGCAGAATCCCCTCCCTGTCCCTCCTGGCCACACTTCTCTTGCTGCAGCCCAGGCTCTGCTTGGCTCTCTGGGCTGCAAGTGCTCACTGCTGGCTCCTGCTGAGCTTCTCATCCACCAATTAGCATTCTGCCAGGGAGAACTAAGCCTTCTCTAATCCTTGTAGCTAAAGTCTGGGGAAATCTACACAGAAACCAGAGAGGCAGCAGAAAGAAAATAATGCAACTAAGGATTAAGAGAAAAGAGCAGAAAGTTAACATTTAAAGACCAGCCCACAGGGGTGCTCAGTGCTCTGTAAACAGAGAGCCAAGCACTCTCTCAAATTAGCATCTCAGGCTTAGAGCAGGTTATTTCCCTCCCCCAGTAATCACATTACTTCTCACACCTTATAAAATCACATTGTGGCATGTTGTCTCACCTGAACCTGACCCAGAAGAATAATCATCATCATCAATTGGATAGACTCCTGATGCTTCTTCAACAGAGCTGTTGTCAAGGTATAAATCCTTATCAGAGACCGAATCTGTTCTCTGCAAAACAGAGGAGAGGGAATGGTTACACAGAGAACAGTCCTGCAGTGAAGCACTCTCTTCATCTTTGCTCCTACTTCCAAAGCTCACACTGCCACACCATGTTAGGGATTGGAAGGGACCTCCAGAGATCAGCCAGTCCAACCCCCCTGCCAGAGCAGCATCACCCAGGGCAGGGCACACAGGAACACATCCAGGTGGGGTTGGAAAGGCTCCAGAGCAGGAGACTCCACAACCTCTCTGGGCAGCCTGCTCCAGGCCTCTGCCACCCTCACAGGGAAAAAGTTTTCCCTTCTGTTCCTCTGGCACCTCCTCTGCTCCAGCTTGCCCCCAGTGCCCCTTGTGCTGTCCTTGGACATCCCTGAGCAGAGCCTGGCTCCAGCCTCCCCACACTGCCCTGCACATCTTTATCACCAGCCATGAGGTCACCCTCAGGCTGCTCTGCTCCAAGCCCCAGCTCCCTCAGCCTGTCCTCACAGGGAGATGTTCCACTGCCTGCAGCAGCTTTGTGGCTCTGTCCTGGACTCTCTCAAGCAGTTCCCTGAGGTCCCTCTTGAAGTCAGGAGCCCAGAACTGGACACAATATTCCAGATGTGGCCTCAGCAGGACAGAGTAGAGGGGCAGGAGAACCTCTCTGGACGTACTGACCGCAGCCCTTCTAATCCACCCCAGGATGCCCTTGGCCTTCTTGGCCACCAGAGCACATTGCTGGCTCCTGGGCAGGCTGAGCAAGGCCCACTTTTATACTTCCAGTTTGTGTGATGCAATTGTCTAAGATGCTGCAGTCATTTGTAAAAGTATACCATAAAATAAATAAATAAACAAAACTCTGGAGCTGTGCAATGAGAACTAAGAAACCTCCCCACCTTTAGGCAGCAGCTCCCCTTCTGACCACACTTCATCTCATCTAAAGCATGAATGACCAAACAGGATTTGCAATATACTCTGCAGATCTTCTGGAGCAGGAAAAGAAGCAAATCACAGAATGTTAGAGGTTGGAAGGGACCCTCCAGAGATCATCCAGTCCAAAACCCCTGCCAAAAGCAGGATCAGCCAAGGGCAGTCCACGCAGGACTGGGGAGCCCAGAACTGGACACAGGATTGCAGGTGTGGTCTCAGCAGGGCAGGGTAGAAGGGGAGAAGAACCTCCCCAGATTGAAGCCCTCTGACAACATCTCAAATGCCAAGCCATCACAGAAAGCACCTCAGAGGTTCACCAAGACAAACCTCATGGAAGTCAGAATGAAGAGCTGAGACTACAGAATACAGGGCTCTTGAAGCCATGGTTTAGTTTGTCATGAGGTGTTGGGTGGTAGGTTGGACTTGATGATCTCTGAGGTCTTTTCCAATCTTGTTGATTCTATGATTTTATGATATGATTCCATAAATGCTTCCAGGGCAGTGCTGGTGAACTGTCCCTTCCCTCTTGACCCCCAGCCCTCAGATATTGATAGACATTGATCAGATCCCCTCTCAGTCTTCTCCCCTCCAGACTGAACAGCCCCAGGGCTCTCAGCCTCTCCTCATAAGGGAGTGCTCCAGTCCTTTAATCATCCTCATAGGATGATGTCAGGAAGGAAGGGACAGCCTCTGCTCACTTATGCCCAGGGCAATGGATTGAAACTGTAGCAGAGGGAGTTCCAGCTCAACATGAGGAGGAACTTCTTCACTGTGAGGGTGCCAGAGCCCTGGAGCAGGCTGCCCGGAGAGGTTGTGGAGTCTCCTTCTCTGGATGTGTTCCTGTGTGACCTGTGCTGGATTCTCTGCTCCTGCTCTGGCAGGGGGGTTGGACTGGGTGATCTCCAGAGGTCCCTTCCAACCCCTGGCTTCCTGGGATCTGTGATCTGCTCCTGCTCCTTCACACGGTCTGTCTGGAACTGGCTGCAGTCCAAAGCAGCAATTCAAGATGATGTCTGGTCACCATGAAATGGCTTAATTCCTTTACAAGATGTCTCCAAAGGAAGGCCTGAAGGCCCTCAGTGGGTGTATGGGTGGTATTCTCCTTAAGAGGCAGCTGAGACAGTTTCCTCACGGGAAAACAAGCCCCTGTCACAGGTCACATAAGCTGCTGTTGATCAAGCTGCCACAATGGCCACACCACTTTGTCCTCCTGCACTTGAGCCACAGCCATGCTGCAAAACAACCCCCAGCCCTCACCACCAGGCAGGAAAACAGCAAAACACGTTGCAAAGGAAATGCAGGTGGCTGGCCAGGAGCACAGAAGCAGCAGACAATATTCAAAAGGTAATCAATGTTATCCACTGCCAGGCTGGGGAGTGGGGAAATACAGCACTGAAGGGCTACCTGTTGGCATTGCCTAACCATGGGAACTGCCAAAAGCATTTGGTAACAGCTGAGGAACAACCTGAGTCTGCAAATGCTAGTGAGTGCAAAGCAGTCTTCCTGAGAACAGAAGCAGCACACACCCATGCTCAGAATTGTTAGGGCTGAATAAAGAGATAAACTCAGCAATCAATGTATTCCCTAGGCCATTTCCCTCTTCTGTCTGCAGCAGAATCACAGAATTATTGAGGCTGCAATAGATCTCTCACATCGTTCAGCCCAGCCTGTGACCTAACAGCACCACCTCGACCAGACCATGGCACTGAGTGCCACATCCAATCTGTCCTTAAACACCTCCAGTGATGGTGACTCCACCACCTCCCTGGGCAGCACATTCCAGTGTCTGATTCCCCTTTCCCTGAGAAAGTGCTTCCTAACATCCAGCCTAAACCTCCCCTGGCACAGCTTCAGGCCATGCCCTCTTGTCCTGTCATGAGTTGCCTGGGAGCACAGCCTGAGCCCCACCTGACTACAGCTTCCCTTCAGGTAGTTGTAGAGGGTGGTAAGGTCCCTCCTGGGTCTTCTCTTCTCCAGGCTAAGCAAATGTAGAACTTAAAACCCAAGCAAAACCCCCAACACCTTACAGTACAATACAATACCCCAGGTTGAAAGAGACCTTCAAGATCATTGCGTCCAACCCATCAACCAATCCAACCCACCCAAACAACTAACCCATGGCACCAAGCACCCCATCAAGTCTCCTCCTGAACACCTCCAATGATGGTGACTCCACCACCTCCCTGGGCAGCCCATTCCAATGGGCAATCTCTCTCTCTGTGTAGAACTTCCTCCTAACATCCAGCCTAAACCTCCCCTGGCACAGCCTGAGACTGTGTCCTCTTGTTCTGGTACTGGCTGCCTGGGAGAAGAGACCAACCTCTGCCTGGCTACAACCTCCCTTCAGGTAGTTGGAGAGAGCAATAAGGTCATGCCTGAGTATCCTCCTCTCCAGGCTAAGCAACCCCAGCTCCCTCAGCCTCTCCTCACAGGGCTGTGTTCCAAACCCTTCACCAACATTTGTTGCCCTCCTCTGGACACCTTCCAGCAAGTCAACATCCTTCCTGAACTGAGGGGCCCAGAACTGGACACAGGACTCAAGGTGTGGCCTAACCAGTGCAGAGTACAGGGGCAGAATGACCTCCCTGCTCCTGCTGGCCACACTGTTCCTGATGCAGGCCAGGATGCCATTGGCCTTCTTGGCTGCCTGGCCACACTGCTGGCTCATGTTCAGCTGCTGTCAATCAGCACCCCCAGGTCCCTCTCTGCCTGGCTGCCTGTAGCACTGCATGGGGTTGTTGTGGCCAATGTACCTTCTCCCCCAAACAAACAAATCTTCCTCTTTCCAGCCTCACAGCACTAAGGGAAGACAGAAACATGATCCCTGAGAGCTCTGAGGAGTCAGATTTTGAGACAGCTGAGCAGGTAACACAACCCAGCCCAAGCTGCAGGTACCTGGGCAGCCAGGCTTCCCACCAGCAGATTCTCTCCCTTTCTGGCAACAAATTATAGCTTATCAGCAGCCCAAAGCATTCATTTTTACCTATGCTGAGATGTTCTCAAGATTTAAACCATCTGAAAAGGGGAAGAGAGTGGGCAGAAAAGCCTGGATAGTTTTCAGCAGCCATTTGAGCATCCATTGAGATTCATTCTGGGGATGCAAAAGATACCATGCCAAACATTCCTTAATATCTGCTATTAGGGAAGGCACAACTCCAGCAGCATGAGGAAATTGCTCCTCACAGTACCATAGATCCAATACAATAATTACTAGAGGGGGAAATACATGGGACAGTGAATCCAAATACATTCACATCAAACAAGCTCCCTCTGAAGAAGATGCTCTGCAGCTTCTCTGGCCAGAGTCACAGAATCAGAGAACTGTCAGGGCTGGAAGGGACCTCAAGGCTCAGCCAGTTCCAAACCCCCTGTCATGGGCAGGGACACCCCACACTACAGCAGGTTGCTCACAGCCACAGCCAGCCTGGCTGCAAAAACCTCCAGGCATGAGGCTTCCACCACCTCCCTGGGCAACCTGTGCCAGGCTCTCACCACCCTGAGGGGGAAGAACTTCTTCCTAACATCCAAGCTGAATCTACCCATTTCTAGTTTTCCTCCATTTCCCCCAGTCCTATCACTCCCTGACACCCCCAAAAGTCCCTCCCCAGCTTTCTTGGAGCTCCCTCAGATACTGGAAGGCCACAATTAGGTCTCTTCAGAGCCTTCTCTTCTCCAGACTGCCAACTCCCTCAGTCTGTCTCCAGAGCAGAGCAGCTTCAGCCCTCTGCCCCTCCTCGTGGCCCTTCTCTGGACACCTTCCAGCACTTCCAGATCCTTCCTGTCCTAGGGGCTCCAGAACTGGACACAGAGCTCCAGCTGTGGTCTCAGCAGAGTGGAGCAGAGGGGCAGAATCCTCCCTGTCCCTGCTGGCCACACTTCTCTTGCTGCAGCCCAGGCTCTGCTTGGCTCTCTGGGCTGCAAGTGCTCACTGCTGGCTCCTGTTGAGCTTCTCCTCCACCAGCACCCCCAAGGCCTTTTCTTCAGGGCTGCTCTCAAGCCAGGCCCTGCCCACCCTCTATCAGTCCCTTGCTTCAGTCCATTTCCAGTACAAATCACTTTTGTCTAGAGGAACTCAGGCAGGACATCTCAGACCAAAGGCACAAAGAAGCATAGTCTAGCTTCAAACTCTCCAGGCATTTGCAATGATAAATGCACTCAGACTCTTTGCAAGCTGGCTAGTAGGACTTCACACCCCCAAGGTAGGGGTAGCCCCCTCTACACCTCCAGCTTGCCCCTCTTTGCCCAGTGATTCAGAAGCACTCGGAATGAAAACTGCCTCCAGGTTAAGAACAGAAAGAAAAGCTCAACAGTTAACCAAACCAAAATGCACAGTCACAAAAAATACTTCTGTGACAATGAAGCTTAGGAAAGTCACAGAACCACAGAATGGTCCAGGCTGGAAGGCACCTCCAAAGCTCATCCAGTCCAACCTCCCTGCAATCAGCAGGGACATTGGCCACAACAACCCCATGCAGAGCTACAGGCTGGGGTCGGAGTGGCTGGAGAGCGGCCGGACAGAGAGGGACCTGGGGGTGCTGGTTGACTGCCTAAACATGAGCCAGCAGTGTGCCCAGGTGGCCAAGAAGGCCAATGGCATCCTGGCCTGCATCAGGAATAGTGTGGCCAGCAGGAGCAGGGAGGTCATTGTGCCCCTGTACACTGCACTGGTTAGGCCACACCTTGAGTCCTGTGTCCAGTTCTGGGCCCCACAGTTCAGGAAGGACATCGAGACACTTGAACGTGTCCAGAGAAGGGCAACAAGGCTGGGGAGAGGCCTTGAGCACAGCCCTGTGAGGAGAGGCTGAGGGAGCTGGGGCTGTTTAGCCTGGAGAAGAGGAGGCTCAGGGGAGACCTCATTGCTCTCTACAGCTACCTGAAAGGTGGTTGTAGCCAGGAGGGGGTTGGTCTCTTCTCTCTAGCAACCAGCACCAGAACAAGGGGACACAGTCTCAAGCTGCACCAGGGGAAGTTTAGGCTGGAGGTGAGGAGAAAGTTCTTCACCCAGAGAGTGATTCGCCATTGGAATGTGCTGCCCAGGGAGGTGGTGGAGTCGCCATCCCTGGAGGCGTTCAAGAGGGGACTGGATGTGGCACTTGGTGCCATGGTCTAGTCATGAGGTTTGTGGTTACAGGTTGGACTCAATGATCTTCGAGGTCTCTTCCAACCTTGGCAATACTGTGATACTGTGATTCCCAACTAGATCAGGCTGCCCAGAGCCCTGTGGAGCCTCACCTTGAATATCTCCAGGGAGGGAGCTTCAACCACCTCTCTGGGCAACCTGTTCCAGTGTTCCACCACCCTCATAGTGAACTTCCTCCTGATATCCAATCTAAATCTCCTCTTCTCTAGTTTGAAGCCATGACAGACGCTTAATGAAGAGAAAACAATCCTCCATGCTGCTTCAGTGAGGATCAAGCACTGCAGCTCAGCTTTGCCATTTTATGCTAGGTAAACCCAGAATTTCAGATTTGCTCTAGAAATGTCTCCTGATTTGTCAGCTGGGCAGCCAAGGGTGCCCACAGACTGCTTTCAGGCTGATCACAAAAGGCAGGGTGGAAAACCAAGTTTGCTGTCAGCAGGCTTAGACAGAGAACAGCCTGCAGTAGCAATTCAGTATTTTGGGGAGGGAAAATACAAAAGTTTGCACATTCTACCTCCACAAACCCAGCTGTGGTTACTATGAAGTCCAAGAAGGACAAGTGCAGGTCCTGCATTTGGGAAGGAATAACAGCAGGCACCAGGACAGGTTCAGGAATGCCCTGCTGGAGAGCAGCTCCCTGGAGAAAGGCCTTGGAGTGCTGGTGGACACCAAGTTCTGCATGGGACAGCAAGGTGCCCTGGGGGCCAAGAGAGCCAATGGGATCCTGGGGTGCCCCAAGCAAAGTGTGGCCAGCAGGGCTAGGGAGGTTCTTCTCCCCTCTGCTCTGCCCTGCTGAGACCACACCTGCAATCCTGTGTCCAGTTTGGGGCTCCCAGTTCAAGAGAGACAGAGACCTGCTGGAGAGAGTCCAAGGGAGAGCCAGGAGGATGCTTAGGGGACTTGAGCATCTCCCCTGTGAAGAGACACTGAGAGCCCTGGGGCTGTTTAGTCTGGAGAGGAGAAGGCTGAGAGGGGATCTGATCAATGTCTATCAATAGGTGAGGGGGTGGGTGTCAGGTGGAGGGGGCCAAGCTCCCCTACTAGTGAGATGCTGTATCTGAAATCTCCAGGTCTTTTATTTTCCAAAAGCCTAAATTTGAAATGATTTTAAACCTAACAAATGGAGATCATCCAGGACATGTTTCTTTGAAGGCCTCCTTCTGACACTAAATAAGAGAAGAAAAAAAAATGTTTTCTGGCTCCTCATCTGATGAGAGGCACACATCAGTCAGCAAAGCTATGAGGGCAAAACACTGAAAACACTCTTCAGATAACAGCAGGGTTGGGAGATGGTGGCACAAAGTGCCCTGTCACAGCCATTCACTTCTCAAGTGCTGCTGTTACAGTCAGTCCTCCTGCTACATGCTGGAGCTCCTCTCCTAAGGAGACAGACTGAGGGAGTTGGGGCTGTTCAGTCTGGAAAAGAGAAGGCTCCCAGGTGACCTTCTTGTGGCCTTGCAGTATCTGAAGGGGGCTACAAGAAGGCTGGGGAGGGACTTTTGAGGGTGTCAGGGAGTGATAGGACTGGGGGGAATGGATCCAAGCTAGAGAAGGGAAGATTTAGATTAGACCATAGGAAGAAGACCCCACCTGGAGCTCTGTGTCCAGTTCTGGAGCCCCTAGCACAGGAAGGATCTGGAGGTGCTGGAAGGTGTCCAGAGAAGGGCCACGAGGATGAGCAGAGGGCTGGAGCTGCTCTGCTCTGGAGACAGACTGAGAGAGTTGGGGTTGTGCAGTCTGGAGAAGAGAAGGCTCTGAGGAGACCTTCTTGTGGCCTTCCAGGATCTGAAGGGGCTCCAAGAAAGCTGGGGAGGGACTTTTGAGGGTGTCAGGGAGTGATAGGACTAGGGGGGAATGAAGCAAAACTAGAAGTGGGGAGATTCAAACTGGATGTTAGGAAGAAGTTGTTCCCCAGGAGGGTGGTGAGAGACTGGCACAGGTTGCCCAGGGAAATGGTGGAAGCCTCGTGCCTGGGGGTGCTTGCAGGCAGGCTGGCTGTGGCTGTGAGCAACCTGCTGTCGTGTGAGGTGTCCCTGCCCATGGATTCTTGAGGTGCCTTCCAACCCTGACAATTCTGTGCATGATTTAGCAGTAAAAACCTTTATGCCATGTGGATGAAGCCAAGGAAGCTGCTGTGAGGAGCAGTGAGCCTCCACCACGGCTGTCGTGGCTGCTTGAAAAAATCAGGCAGAAGAGAAATAAGTAACTGACCCATGGAAGGAAACATTTTATTGCTTCCAGATGTGCTCAAATTTCTCTTGTCTGCCTTTTGGGGTGTAGGGATGGGGCAGAGAATTTGAGATTTGCAGCTGGGTTACTAAGGGTAGATTGCTTCCCTTTTTCTCCAGATGGAAATCTTTTAGCTGCTACCCATCCAGTACGCACAGAACCAGAGCCTAGTGTTCCTAAAGTGGTGTTACAGCCCAAACAGAAAACCCAGAGGGCTATGAAAGTGTGCAAGCATCACAGCTGTGGATTAGGCAGAGATCTTGCATGTGAGAAGGAGAAAGAAAACAGATTCTCCTCTTCTCTTAACAGACCATGCTGTTCTACTGCTGCTTGTATACAAGCACGTCCAACTCCCGTTGCAGAGGCCCCCAAGTGATTTATTAGAACAGAACAGAACAGAATGGAATTAACCAGGGTGGAAAAGACCTTTGAGATCAGCAAGTCCAACCTATCACCCAGCATCATCTAAGCAACTAAACCATGGCACCAAGTGCCTCATCCAGGCTCATAGAACAGAATAGAATAGAATAGAATAGAATAGAATAGAATAGAATAGAATAGAATAGAATAGAATAGAATAGAATAGAATAAACCAGGTTGGAAGAGACCTTCGAGATCATCGAGTCCAACCTATCAACCAACACCATCTAATCAACTAAATCATGCAACCAAGCACCCTATCAAGTCTCCTCCTGAACACCTCCAGGGATGGTGACTCCACCACCTCCCTGGGCAGCACATTCCAACGGGGAATCACTCTGTGCAGAGCTTCTTCCTAACCTCCAGCCTAAACCTCCCCTGGCACAGCTTGAGACTGTGTCCTCTTGTTCTGGTGCTGGTTGCCTGGGGAGAAAAGGCCAACCCCCACCTGGCTACAACCACCCTTCAGGTAGTTGTAGAGAGCAATGAGGTCACCCCTGAGCCTCCTCTTCTCCAGGCTAAGCAAGCCCAGCTCCCTCAGCCTCTCCTCACAGGGCTGTGCTCAAGGCCTCTCCCCAGCCTTGTTGCCCTTCTCTGGACACGTTCAAGTGTCTTGATGTCCTTCTTAAACTGAGGGGCCCAGAACTGGACAGATCAGATCAGCCACTCCAAACCCCTGCCATGGGCAGGGACACCTCTCAGCTAGACTCAGCTGCTCAAGGCCTCAACCAGCCTGGCCTTAAACATCCCCAGGGAGAAGGAAGCCACAACCTCCCTGAGCAGCCTGTTCCGGAGTCTCACCACCCTCATAACCAAGAACAACTTCTTCAGACCCAGTCTCACCCTGCTCTCCCTCAGCTTCAACCCTTTCCCCCCTGTCCTGTTGTTAGACATCCTTCTGAAAAGCCCCTCTCCAGCCTTCCTTTAGGCATGGGAAGGCAGCTTTAAGAGCCCCCCCCTCCCCAGTCTTCTCTTCTCCAGGCTCAACAACCCCAGTTCCCTCAGCCTATCCTCATAGCAGAGGTATCATGGCATGCACTGAAGAAAATACACCACATCCATGGTGCTTGCAAGGAAAAACTCCAAGGCCAGCAGGGTAATTGCAACAAAATACAATAATACAATACACCAGGTTGGAAGGGAACCTCAAGATCAGCGTGTCCAACCCATCAACCAATCCAACCCACCCAGCAACTAACCCATGGTACCAAGCACCCCATCAAGTCTCCTCCTGAACACCTCCAATGAAGGTGACTCCACCATCAAGAAGCCACCACCACATCATCCACTGTTCATTTAGAGACATGCATCAAAGAATCTAGACTTAAGTTCCCACTCTTCCTGAAGCCGTGGAAACTTGTGTGCCTGTTTCCTAACAGCCACCTGTGCCTTTAGAAACGTAATCACGTGCTGGATGAGACCTTAAAACAAGAATAGGAGAACTTGGTCAAGCTTAATTGAAAATGGGTTGGGGGGAGATGGGTGAAGGGGCCCATTATAAAGGCTCAGAGATCTGTGTAGCCTGCTTACAGCTTTGGAGTGGAGGCTTGAGCTGCCTTGAAGAGAACAATAAACATCCTCTTAAGTTCTGGCCTGTTAGAGGTAAATTCCAGTGGATAAAGTTTCTGTCTTTCTGCTTCTTTTCAGAGCTTCATTTCCAGTTGTGCATCATGCACAAGAAGGATCTGGAGGTGCTGGAAGGTGTCCAGAGAAGGGCCATGAGGATGAGCAGAGGGCTGGAGCTGCTCTGCTCTGGAGACAGACTGAGAGAGTTGGGGTTTGTCAGTCTGGAGAAGAGAAGGCTCCAAGGAGACCTCCTTGTGGCCTTCTACATATTAGGATGTGGAAGGGGAAAAAACAGTGAGTGGTGAAATAGAGCTGAAGCTTCACATTGCTTCTGCTTGTAAGCAGATGCAGGAGGAAGCAGACAAGCATTTGGTAGCCTGCAGGATGGCAATGGTTGTCTGTGTTGCATTGAGTCTTCTGTACATTAGGCATAGAGGCAGACTCCAGCTTAATATTAACAGCAAGAGAAGAAAAATTTAGGTGGTGCTTGGCTCCAAGGAGACCTTCTTGTGGCCCTCCAGGATCTGAAGGGGGCTCCAAGAAAGCTGGGGAGGGACTTTTGAGGGTGTCAGGGAGTGATAGGACTGGGGGGAATGGAGCAAAACTAGAAGTGGCGAGATTCAAACTGGATGTTAGGAAGAAGTTGTTCCCCATGAGGGTGGTGAGAGACTGGCACAGGTTGCCCAGGGAGGTGGTGGAAACCTCATGCCTGGAGGTGTTTGCAGCCATGCTGGAGGTGGCTGTGAGCAAGCTGCTGGAGTGTGAGGTGTCCCTGCCCATGGCAGGGGGATTGGAACTGGCTGCTCCTTGAGGTCCCTTCCAACCCTGACAATCCTGTGATTCTATGATGGAGGGGCAGGGACCTTCCTAATCCAGTCACCACATAAATGTACTTCAACATAAAAAAAGGGTTACTTGGGAATGATTGAGAGGCAGGGCAAATGTGATGTTACTCCAGCTCAAGAAGGAAGCACTGCTGTGCTTTTTATGTGCCCCCCTTCATCTGAGACTGTATCACATTCCCTCACTCTGCACCAACAGTTCTGTCCTTGTACATGAAACCCAGAACTAAACACTGCATTTTAGTCATCTCCTTTACCAAGCCCAAGGCATCTGAGCACTGTTTAGTACAGCATGGGGATTTGTCTAAATCTGTGTCCAGTTCTGGGCCCCTCAGTTTAGGAAATATGTTGAGTGTGAAGGTGTCCAGAGAAGGGCAACAAAGCTGGGGAGGGGTCTGGAGCACAGCCCTGTGAGGAGAGGCTGAGGGAGCTGGGGTTGCTTAGCCTGCAGAAGAGGAGGCTCAGGGGAGACCTCATTGCTCTCTCCAACTCCCTGAAGGGAGGTTGTAGCCAGGTGGGGGTTGGTCTCTTCTCCCAGGCAACCAGCACCAGAACAAGAGGACACAGTCTCAAGCTGCGCCAGGGGAAGTTTAGGCTGATGATAGGAAGAAGTTCTTCATAGAAAGAGAGATTGGCCATTGGGATGTGCTGCCCAGGGAGGTGGTGGAGTCACCATCCGTGGAGGTGTTTAGGAAGAGCCTGGATGAGGCACTTGATGCCATGATTTAGTTGATTAGATGGTGTTAGGTGATAGGTTGGACTTGATGATCTTGAAGGTCTTTTCCAACCTGGTTAATTCTATTCTATTCTATTCTATTCTATTCTATTCTATTCTATTCTATTCTATTCTATTCTATTCTATTCTATTCTATTCCATTCCATTCTATTCCATTCCATTCCATTCCATTCTATTCCTATTCTTTCCTAAATTCTATTCCTACTCTAATTCTATTCCTATTAATTCTATTCCTATTCTAATTCTATTCCTATTCTAATTCTACCTTCCAAACCTCGAGGCTGCTGACCAGCCCAGACAGGGCACACAGCAATTCTTTCTTTCCCCCACATGAAAGCAGAACCCGAAGCCCAAAGTTTCTCCAGGACCGCCAAAAGGAAAAGATCCAAAGGGCCTTTCAGCTCTCCCCGGTGCAAAGAACAGTTTCTTCCCCAGCTCTGCCTTTGACGTCAGGCACGGTACAACAGGGAAGCTCTTTTCAAAGGCCTGCAGCTGAATCAGCTTCCAAAGTGCTACTCCAGACTGCAATATTAAAGGGCAAGGCGCGGGCGAAGCAGCGGCGGGAGCCGGCCGCGCGCAGCACGGATTGATTCCTCTCCGTTAGCACAGCAGTTTGCTGCACCTTTCCCCCCAAAAGCCCCCAAACTAGGGTCAAACACACAGACACACACACACACACACAAACACACAGACACAGACACACACACAAACACACAGAGTCCCATCCCTCAGCAGGCTAATCACTGTCACAGCACAAACCACTGCTGGGTTGGTTTAAGGACACATCAGCCCACGCTGCAGGCAGGTTACATTTAAGGCCCAGCCGTGACCAAGAAGCTAAAACGCAGCCCTTTGAGAATGCTGAATGAGGAGAGGTCAGCCTGGCTCTGACTCCCCACTCACAGCTCTGACAGCAAGGGGAGAAGCAGGGAGCCTGTGGTTTCGAGGTCATAACTGCGTCTACCTGCCCTAGTATGTTTCAATCTAAGGAGCGCTGCCTCTTCCACGCACCCCTCCCCTCTCCTTTCATGCTTTACTGATGCTTTTTCCCAATCAATCAGAAGAACTAACACTTATATTTTCCTCCCTCCTCTTGAGACTG
This sequence comes from Picus viridis, assembly GCA_033816785.1. Taxonomy (NCBI): domain Eukaryota; kingdom Metazoa; phylum Chordata; class Aves; order Piciformes; family Picidae; genus Picus; species Picus viridis. Next base: position 253,584 of record CM066572.1, read on the forward strand.
TGGATGAATGATTAAAGCTGCCAGGGTAACCTCTTCGGCATGCATGCCAATAACTCCCCACCTCACAGCCTTCCCTCTGCCTCGCTGCCCTGGCCCGCTGGTGATTACTGCAATCCCTTCAAGTGGTCAAATTGCAGGGCAGCCCCCATGGAAACCTATTTGGAGCTGTGGGAGCTCATAGCAAAGAATGATGTTTTTAATACAGATTGTTCTGTTAACCCCCTTACAAAAGCAGCTGTAATCAATCGTAGCAGGAGCGCTGCAAAGCCCCGGCGCTCTCAAAAGCCACGTGTTGATTCCTTCCCACTCCCTGGACACCAACAAAAATGACCCCATGTGAGGAACCCAGAATCAAACCAATGTGAAATCATTTAAATTAAGATATTTTTGCCATTAGAGGCAAGAAGTACAGAATCACAGAATCAACCAGGTTGGAAAAGACCTCAGAGATCATCAAGTCCAACCTATCACCCAACACTGTCTAATCAACTAAAACACGGCAGCAAGGGCCTCATCCAGGCTCTTCTTAAACACCTCCCAGGCTGGTGACTCCACCACCTCCCTGGGCAGCACTTCTCAATGGCCAATCTCTCTTTCTGGGAAGAACTTTCTCCTCACCTCCAGCCTAAACTTCCCCTGGGTGCAGCTTGAGACTGTGTCCTCTTGTTCTGGTGCTGGCTGCCTGGGAGAAGAGACCAACCCCCACCTGGCTGCAACCTCCCTTCATGTAGTTATAGAGAGCAAGAAGGTCTCCCCTGAGCCTCCTCTTCTGCAGGCTAAGCAACCCCAGCTCCCTCAGCCTCTCCTCACAGGGCTGTGCTCCAGACCCCTCCCCAGCTTTGTTGCCCTTCTCTGGACACCTTCCAGCAACTCAACATCTTTCCTAACCTGAGGAGCCCAGAACTGGACACAGGACTCAAGGTGTGGCCTAACCAGTGCTGCCTCAATCAATTACATTGCTTTCACATGAGCAGGGAAATGACACAAACAACAACCAGGCTATTAAGGTTACCTTAAGCACCAATGAAATATCACTAGCAAAGGTTATGGATCACAGCTGAAGTTTGTCAAAGGTGTGGAGGAATCTGACTTCCCATCTTCAAGAGCGAGCATTTCCAATCCTTGAATGCTTAATCTGATATTCAATAGGGACTTCTGAGCAACCTGATCTAGTGGAGGATGTCCCTGCTCATTGCAGGGGCACTGGACAAGATAACCTCTGGAGGTGCTTCCCAACCCAACCTATTCAGTGGTTCTTATTAACTGAACAACAAGGTCCACAAATCCTTCCAGCAGACACTTCTCTGCCACCTGCAGCCAGCAAGCTCTTGGTGACGTCCCACCAAAGGTCCCCAGAGGTGGAAGCACCTGGTAGATCTAAAATCTGTTTGAGCTTTTTAATATTGTGTGCTACCACAGCAGTTAGCTGAAGGAAATTCCCTCCCTCCCTTCCACAAACACACACAACCTATTTCAAAAGCCTGTGGTGATAGGACAAGAGGCAATGGCTTCAAACTAGAGAAGAGTAGATCTAGACTGGATGTTAGGAATGAGTTCTGCACCATAAGGGTGTTGGAACACTGCAACAGGTTGCCCAGGGGAGGTGGTTGAGGCCACATCCCTGGAGATATTCAAGGTGAGGCTTGATCAGGCTCTGAGCAACCTGATCTGGTTGAGGGTGTCCCTGCTGACTGCAGGGGGTTGGACTGGATGAGCTTTGGAGGTCCTTTCCAACCCAAACCATTCTATGGTCATGAAATGAAGAGGAATCCCAAGATCTGAGATGAAAGAGCTGAGACAGTAACACATTCACATCCCAGGTTTGCTAGGTTCTTACTGAAGGAAAGTAAAGTTTCAAGCATGCTGAAATGAAACACCTTTCTATCACAGGTGGGGAGGGGTTGGAAGAGACCTCCAGAGATCATCTAGTCCAACCTCTCTGCCACAGCAGGGTTGCCTGGATCAGGACTCTCAGTTTCATTGTGACAGAATATGCAGGATATGCACAAGAGGAAAGCCTCACCCCTCAAGCAAAGAGCATTCCAAATCCCCAACAACCAACCAACCAACCACCAAATCATCATCTTCGTGCTGCTTTGGGTGCTGACAGAGAAGATGTTGTGCTCAAAACTAGGGCTGTCTAATGATGCCAAATGCAAACTGATCTGCAGCTCCACATGAACTTGGCCTTAGCCAAACTGTCCAGGTCCATCCAGGTGAGACACCTCGCTGTATCCCAGATCCCCAAGCACTAACACGACAAAGACAGCTTCATTGCTGCTTCCAGGTGCCAGCTCCCACCCATCACACTGCTCTCCAAGATGCAGTTGCTAGATGCAGCACTCTGATCCTGTTGTACTTCACTGAATTTTTCTACAAAGCCTTGGTGTTCATACCCTCTTTGATGCACAGGAGGATAAGAAATGAGTTGCCTTCAGGTAGGATAAAACTTCACTCTTGGTGCCACATGGCTTCAGGAGCTGTCTTCTGTCTGGTATGCTGCCCTTCAGGCATGGTTGCCCTCCTTCCATGCAGGGAGATGAAACTGCTACATCACAAGGCAAGACTGCCTGACTCCCTAGCCAAAGAGGACAGTCAGGCTGGGCTTGGGCAGGGAGCAAAGAGTGGATAAGACACCACAGTACCTGCCTGCAGTGCCAGCCAACCTCTTAGCCAGGTGCAGCAGAGGCAAGAAGGAAGAGATTTCCCTCCTGCCTTTGACTCTCCTGGCAGCTCCCCAGGGCTGCAGTGCAGCATCTGACTGGGCAAGGGAACCCAGAGGGCAATTTCTGCTGAAGGGCTGCACTCAGAACCTAGGTGGATAGAGTGAGCAGGACTGCTAAAAGACAATTTGAATGCTATGGTTAGCAATTTCTCCCAACAGGGCTTTGCAGCTGGCTGACCCTCTGCCAATTGCCCAGCAAGAGAAAGGGAGGCAGAGCCTAAGTCAGGCAGTCTGCTGTGAGCCTACACACCTGCTGCAAGACAATTCTACATCCTGTAGAGTGCTGCTTACCTTTGTACTGATGCCACTGGGACTGTTGTAGAAAGATTTGGAGTTGGCTGTAGACAAACTGAAATCTCTGTTCCCTTCAGCAGAACTCTAAAGTATGACAGTAAAGTATGGCAGGGGGTGGGAACTAGATGGTCCTTGTGGTCCCTTCCAACCCTGACTGATACTAGGATACTACTATGATGGATCCAACACCTCTGCAGATCAACACACAGAATTTCTCAGAGCTTCAGCTGGAATTCCAGCAGGGACCACCTTCAACCAACACATTGACATTTTTTGGTTGAAATCACAGTCAAGAAAGCTGCTCCTTGAATTGAAGGACTAATAAACTGGTAACATAATCTCTCCCAGTTACCAGGAGTTGTCATTACCTTTAATGAAAACTGGTTGAAATAAACACCATATTGACTACCTTCAGCTGTTGCCTTAAAAATCATGCTACACAGAACCACCAATAATGAGATTCATAAAGAGAGTAGGGATAACTCACACTGTATGGGATATATGAGGGGACTGAGTCCACCATCAGTTTGCAGATGACACCAAGCTGGGGGCAGAAGTGAATCTGTTAGAAGGTAGGAGGGCTGTGCAGAAGGACCCTGACAGGCTGGACAGATGGGCAGAGTCCAACATGATGGCATTCAAGAAGTCCAAGTGCTGGGTGCTGCACTTTGGCCACAACCCCATGCAGTGCATTCTTCCTAATGCTGTAAACAGGTCCATAAAGGAGGTGATGTTTGAGTCCTGACTTTCTGGCAGGCTTCGTGGCAGCAGGGGCTGTCAGCACAGCCTCCCAACGCTGCCCTCAGCCAGTGATTGGAAACTGAGGCAGTATCCACAGATTGGTGTTTTGGAGGGTTTATGTCACTTTTTAAGGGTTCTTCTACACATTGGCCACAACAACCCCAGGCAGTGCTACAGGCTGGGGGCAGAGTGGCTGGAGAGCAGCCAGGCAGAAAGGGACCTGGGGGTACTGGTTGACAGCAGCTGAACAGGAGCCAGCAGTATGCCCAGGTGGCCAAGAAGGCCAATGGCATCCTGGCCTGCATCAGGAACGGTGTGGCCAGCAGGAGCAGGGAAGCCATTCTACCCTGTACTCAGCACTGGTCAGGCCACACCTTGAGTCCTGTGTCCAGTTCTAGACTCCTCAGTTTAAGAAGGACATTGAGACACTTGAACATGTCCAGAGAAGGGCAACAAGGCTGGGGAGGGGTCTGGAGCACAGCCCTATGAGGAGAGGCTGAGGGAGCTGGGGTTGCTTAGCCTGGAGAAGAGGAGGCTCAGGGGAGACCTTCTTGCTCTCTACAACTCCCTGAAGGGAGGTTGTAGCCAGGAAGGGGTTGGCCTCTTCTCCCAGGCAACCAGCACCAGAACAAGAGGACACAATCTGAAGCTGTGCCAGGGTAGGTTTAGGCTTGAGGTGAGGAGAAAGTTCTTCACTGAGAGAGTAATTGGCCATTGGAATGTGCTGCCCAGGGAGGGGGTGGAGTCATCGTCCTTGGAGGTGTTCAAGAGGGGATTGAATGTGGCACTTGGAGCCATGGTTTAGTAGTCAGGAGGTGTTAGGTATTAGGTGACAGGTTGGACTTGATGTTCTCTGAGGTCTTTTCCAACCTGGTTGATTCTATGATGGTTCTATGAAATTTGCTTCCCTTGACTCAAGAGGCAAGCAAGCCAGGCAAGCCGTCTGGCAGCATTTCCAGCCCTCACACATCTGACTGAAGAGCGAAACACAGCAAAGACCCTTACTGGCATTGAATATCTGTTAACAAAGAACAAGCAGCCTTTCTTTCTAGCAGTCATACTTGAGAGTTCTGCTGAAGGGAACAAAGATTTCAGTTTATCTACAGCAAACTCCAAATCTTCCTACAGCAGTCCCAGCACCATCAATACAAAGGTGAGCTGCAATCTTTGCTGCCTTATCAACTGTCTGAAGCTTCTCAAAATCCATATGTCCTACAAAACCCCCTGGAGCTGTTAGAGATTGAGGATTTCACAGCATTATTGACCTGGGCAGCCTCTTTATCCTCCAGCCAGTTATATTAAGCAACTTTCTGCCAGCAAGCAAGTGTCTTTGTGAGGCTTTGTCTGTAAAGCACTGCTAACAATACAGCTCAAAAGCAGGAGGTACTAAACAGAAAGCAGAAAGGGGCCTGTGGCAAGGTCCCTTTTCATTTATTTCTTTTTAAAACTTATTTCTACTTTCCTGAGAGGATTCTGATATCCTACAGATCACTGCCCTGCTGCCAGGAACTGGGCTGCTTCCTGAGAAGGGGCAATGAACAGCAGAGAAATCTGTTAGAGGGTAGGAGAGCTCTGCAGAGGGACCTTGACAGGCTGGACGGATGGGCAGAGTCCAAGGGCATGAGACTGAACACATCTAGGTGCCAGGTTCTGCACATTGGCCACAGCAACCCCAAGCAGTGCTACAGGCTGGGGGCAGAGTGGCTGGAGAGCAGCCAGGCAGAGAGGGACCTGGGGGACTGGTTGACAACAGCTGAACAGGAGCCAGCAGAGTGCTCAGGTGGCCAAGAAGGCCAATGGCATCCTGGCCTGCATCAGGAACAGTGTGGCCAGCAGGAGCAGGGAAGTCATTGTGCCCTGTGCTCAGCACTGGTCAGGCCACACCTTGAGTCCTGTGTCCAGTTCTGGGCCCCTCAGTTTAGGAAAGATGTTGAGTTGCTGGAAGGTGTCCAGAGAAGGGCAACAAGGCTGGGGAGGGTTTGGAGCACAGTTCTATGAACTACTAAAATCTACCCTGTTTTAATCCAAGGGCATACTTTAAAATGTACTCAACAGCACAGAGGCATTTAGATCTGATACCAGCTTCTGTAAAACAGCTGATACCTAGACTCTAAGCTGAGGCCCCAGGCATCCAAAGGAAGCCTCCCAGAGAGAGGGTAACAGAAACACTTAAACTGAATTGAGTCCACAAAATCTCTGCTAGTGATTTTTTAGTGATATTTTTCCTTTTTAAACCTGTACCTTGTGGAGTGAATGGAACAGATGTCTTCTAAGTTAGCAATTCAGTGAGGTTATCTATATCTACTTTAGACTGGAGATTAGGAGGAAATGCTTTCCAGTAAAGGTGGTGAGACACTGGATCAGGTTGCCCAGGGAGGTTGTGGATGTCCCCTGCCTGGAGGTGTTCAAGGCCAGGCTGGATGAGGCTTTTAGCAACCTGGGCAGGTGGGAGGTGTTGGTTGGAACTGGATGATCATAGAATCACAGAATCATAGAATCTAGCAGGTTGGAAAAGACCTCAGAGGTCATCAAGTCCAACCTATTACCTAATACCTCACACCTCCTGACAACTAAACCATGGCTCCAAGTGCCATATCCAAACCTTTTTGAACACCTCCAGGGACAGTGACTCCACCACCTCCCTGGGCAGCACATCCAAGTGGCCAGTTACTCTTTCTGTGAAGAATTACTCTTCAAGATCCATTCCAACCCAATCCATTCTAAGAACCTCTGAAATGATTTCAAGTGCCACAAACCCACCTTTTAACAACCTCTTATAAGAGCAACGAATTCAGCACTGGCTTCTCTATGCTTCTTTACAGCTGTGCTTTATCTGAAGTCGTGCAGGGCTGAAGGTTATTTATCCACTGTGTCCACTGGGGTTTTAATATGTTTCTTTGTTTGGCATTTTAATTATCTGCCCCTTATTTCTGACAGCTCTGCTTCAGAGCTACGCCTCGTAATCTGTCCAACAGGATGGCATTCAACAAGTCCAAGTGCCAGGTGCTGCACTTTGGCCACAGCAACCCCATGCAGAGCTACAGGCTGGGGTTGGAGTGGCTGGAGAGCTCCCAGAGAGGGACCTGGGGGTGCTGGTTGACAGCCGCCTAAACATGAGCCAGCAGTGTGCCCAGGCAGCCAAGAAGGCCAATGGCATCCTGGCCTGCATCAGGAACAGTGTGGCCAGCAGGAGCAGGGAGGTCATTGTGCCCCTGTACTCTGCACTGGTTAGGCCACACCTTGAGTCCTGTGTCCAGTTCTGGGCTCCTCAGTTTAAGAAGGACATTGAGACACTTGAAGGTGTCCAGAGAAGGGCAACAAGGCTGGGGAGAGGCCTTGAGCACAGCCCTGTGAGGAGAGGCTGAGGGAGCTGGGGTTGCTTAGCCTGGAGAAGAGGAGGCTCAGGGGTGACCTCATTGTTCTCTACAATTACCTGAAGGGAGGTTGTAGTCAGGTGGGGGTTGGTCTCTTCTCTCTAGCAACCAGCACCAGAACAAGGGGACACAGTCTCAAGCTGTGCCAGGGGAAGTTTAGGCTGGAGGTGAGGAGAAAGTTCTTCACCGAGAGAGTCATTCGCCATTGGAATGTGCTGCCCAGGGAGGTGGTGGAGTCGCCGTCCCTGGAGGTGTTCAAGAGGGGACTGGACGTGGCACTTGGTGCCATGGTCTAGTCATGAGGTCTGTGGTGACAGGTTGGACTTGATGATCTTTGAGGTCTCTTCCAACCTTAGTGATACTGTGATCTGCTCCAGCAATTGTGGACAAATTCTTTGAAGGCTTCTTGATGATCTTTGAGGTCTCTGATTGTGTGTGATTCCTTGTGGATATGTCCAAAGCAATTGCACTTTACAAAGCTACCCCCAGCTTAATAACAAAAGTTTAATTCAAGCCACAGGTTGGGTTGGTTGTGGCTTTTTTTTTTTCCCCCTCAGTGAGCAATAAAAAAGGTTGGTATGCTGGCAGCATCAGAAAGCTTCCGAGTTCCCATGCCTGCTTGCTTCAGTGAAAGGAGCACTCAGCACTCAGCAATGGAAAAAGCAAACAGGAGTTTTCATCAGCCTAAGTGCTAGGGATGTGGGCTGCTGAACAGACCTAACCTCACACAAACCTGCCCACCTGCCTGGGTTCTGGGAGCTTAAAAGACATCCCAAGGACAAAGAGAGGAGGTGTAAAGACTCGGCTTAGGAAGACCATAAGGCAAGACACTTAGATCTGCCACAGCAAGACAGCACTGAAGAGTTTTGCAGCGTTCCCAGTCCACTTGGATAACTACATCTAAGGCAACAGAGTGGGCAAGGACTGTGCTTTAAACAAGAGCAATGCAACACACAGCAGCACTTTAACAGCACAAGCCCTGTGAGGAGAGGCTGAGGCAGCTGGGGTTGCTTAGCCTGGAGAAGAGGAGGCTCAGGGGAGACCTTCTTGCTCTCTACAACTACTTGAAGGGAGGTTGTAGCCAGGTGGGGGTTGGTCTCTTCTTCCAGGCAACCAGCACCAGAACAAGAGGACACAGTCTCAAGCTGCACCAGGGGGAGTTGAGGCTCGAGGTGAGGAAGAAAGTTCTTCACAGAGTTGTTGGCCATTGGAATGTGCTGCCCTGGGAGGTGGTGGAGTCCCCGTCCCTGGAGGTGTTCAAAAAGGGACTGGACCTGGCACTTGAAGCCATGGTTTAGTTAGTCATGAGGTCTTGGGTCACAGGTTGGACTTGATGATCTTTGAGGTCTTTTCCAACCTTATTGATTCTATGATCTACATCAGACCAGCTAGACAGAAGAAAGCACTTGTAATGTGCTTTTAGTAGTAAGTGCAGAGGGGTACACAATAATACTGCATTTAAATTCTACTCAGATTAGACATTTGGGCAAAGAACAAACCTCTCCTCCCAAGGCAGGGCAGGAAATGTGTAAATCAAGTCTTCTGACACACATACATGGAAAAATTAGATTGTCAATAAATACAATACTGCAAACAAGGCACAAGTGGAGGCTGCTTTTGTGGCATGCTGGGGAGGACAGCTCTAAGGAGACAACTGCAATGTGTGCTGTAAAGGCAAGCAGCACAGCTTTGCTTGCTTTGACCAGACAGAAGAGATCAGAATGATTCATAAAATGGTTTGGGTTGGAAGGAACCTTGAAGATCATTTAGTTCCAACCCCCTGCCACGGGCAGGGACACCTCCCACCAGCCCAGGTTCCTCAAGGCCTCATCCAGCCTGGCCTTGAGCACCTCCAGGGAGAGGCCATCCACAGCCTCCCTGGGCAACCTGTGCCAGTGTCTCACCACCCTCACTGCAAAGAACTTCTTCCTAATCTCCAGTCTCAATCTGCCCTCCTCAAGCTTCAATCCATTCCCTCTCATCCTATCACTACAAAGCCCTTGAAAAAGTCCCTTCCCTGCTTTCCTGTAGCCCCCTTCAGGTACTGGAAGGCTGCTCTAGGGTCTCCCTGAAGCCTCCTCTTCTCCAGGCTAAACAGCCTCAAGTCTCCCAGCCTGTCCCCATAGCCCTTTGGTCATGTTGGTGGCCCTCCTGTTTCCTATGCCGTCTTCCTGGACAGCAATTGAATGAAGACAGGCAATGACCAGGAAGCATTTGACAGCTGAGAAGGCAAAGATCATTTCTGCCAAAAGCTCATTTCATGCCAGCAGCTGACAGCTCTTAAAAGTCACTCAGAACTTCATTCAACTTCACCACATAGATCACTAAGCAGAAAAGCCCAGCAGCTCCTGGCATTTTGATAGGATCACAGAATCAACCAGGTTGGAAGAGACCTCAGAGATCATCAAGTCCAACCTGTCAACCAACACCTCCTGACAACTAAACCATGGCTCCAAGTGCCACATCCAAACCTTTCTTGAACACCTCCAGGGATGGGGACTCCACCACCTCCCTGGGCAGCACATTCCAGTGGCCAATTACTCTTTCTGGGAAGAGTCCTCAGCTCATTGCATTTCTTCTAAAAAAAATTAGTTTACATCAGATATCCCATGAAAAGCAGCAAGAGTCACCCAGTGAAGCATGTCTCTGCATGACACTGGCAGTAAACCTGGCTTAGCAAGTGACACTGGCACCCCAAGAGTCTCCTGGGCTCAGAAGCAATGGCTCAGCAAGTGACACTGGCACCCCAAGAGTCTCCTGGGCTCAGAAGCAATGGCTCAGCAAGTGACACTGGCACCCCAAGAGTCTCCTGGGCTCAGAAGCAATGGCTCAGCAAGTGACACTGGCACCCCAAGAGTCTCCTGGGCTCAGAAGCAATGGCTCAGCAAGTGACACTGGCACCCCAAGAGTCTCCTGGGCTCAGAAACAATGGCTCAGCAAGTGACACTGGCACCCCAAGAGTTGGCTGTGCTCAAACTGTTCACTTCACAGCCTGACACAGCACAGACTGTTCTGGAGCCCCAAGGCCTGGGGCCAGCACCTGGCAGGGGCTGTCTTCCCTCCATTAATTACATGTCCACACACATAGGTCATGCTGCAGTCCTCTGATGGGCTGCAAGAGCAGATTACTGTGGGCTTAGGGCTCAGAAACAGCAGGTTATGCAACCAAAAGGCTTAACAAGCCAATATATCATACTTTCAAAATTAATTTGAAAGGGGAAAAAATTAATTTGAAGGGGGGAAAATAAATAAATTAATGCCTATGAAGAACAGACCAGAATAGAATAGACTAGAATAGACTAGACCAGACCAGGTTGGAAAAGACCTCAGAGATCATCAAGTCCAACCTGTCACCCAACACTATCTAATCAACTAAACCATGGCACCAAGTGCCTCATCCAAGCCTTTCTTGAACACCTCCAGGGATGGTGACTCCACCACCTCCCTGGGCAGCACATTCCAATGGCCAATTACACTCTCTGGGAAGAACTTTCTCCTCACCCCTGGCACAGCTTGAGACTGTGTCCTCTTGTTCTGGTGCTGCTTGCCTGGGAGAAGAGACCAACCCCCACCTGGCTACAACCTCCCTTCAGGGAGTTGTAGAGAGCAATGAGGTCTCCCCTGAGCCTCCTCCTCTCCAGGCTAAGCAACCCCAGCTCCCTCAGCCTCTCCTCACAGGGCTGTGCTCCAGACCCCTCCCCAGCTTTGTTGCCCTTCTCTGAGCATCTCAACATCTTTCCTAAACTGAGGGGCCCAGAACTGGACACAGGACTCAAGGTGCGGCCTGACCAGTGCTGAGCACAGGGCACAATGACCTCCCTGCTCCTGCTGGCCACACTATTCTTGATGCAGGTGTTGGGTGACAGGTTGGACTTGATGTTCTCTGAGGTCTTTTCCAACCTTATTGATTCTTTGATTCTATGATTCTATGTACCTCTCCTGGCACAACTTGGCCTATGGCTACTACCTGGGCAGAATGGACTGAGCCTCCTCCTTTCAGGGAGTTGTAGAGAGCAAGAAGTCTGCCCTCAAGCTTCCTTTCCTTCAGGCTAAAAACCCCAGTTCCCTCAGCTGCTCCTCCCCAGCCCTGTTTCTCCAGACCTTTCCCCAGCCTTTTTGCCCTTCTATGGTGTGGTAGTTTTAGGCTATGCCTTTACAAATTTTTTCACAGATCTTGAGCAGAAAGTAGTAAGATGTAAACAAATCACTACTGGGTGACGAGTCAAAGAGGAAGCTAATAGCCCTGGTACAGTGACTCTTCTCACTCCACACCAGTCACCTGCAGGGTTTTCATAGAAGCACAGGATTGTCAGGGTTGGAAGGGACCTCAAGGATCAGCCAGCTCCCAACCCCCTGCCATGGCCAGGGACACCTCACACTCCAGCAGCTTGCTCACAGCCACCTCCAGCCTGGCTGCAAACACCTCCAGGCATGAGGCTGCCACCACCACCCTGGGCAACCTGTGCCAGTCTCTCATCACCCTCATGGGGAACAACTTCCTCCTAACATCCAATCTCAATCTGCCTATTTCTAGTTTTGCTCCATTCCCCCCAGTCCTATCACTCCCTGACACCCTCAAAAGTCCCTCCCCAGCTTTCTTGTAGCCTCCTTCAGATTCTGGAAGGCCACAAGAAGGTCTGCCTTTCCAGTCTGCTATCCAACTGGTTTAATACTGAGCAGTGTTGAAACAGTGACAGTGTCTGCAATTGCTGCTCTGCAATCTGGGAGTAATCAATCTCAGTGCTGAGCCCCCATCACTGCTTCTCCCCAAGCAGCTGAAAAGCTTTTCAGGGCACACATTCTTTAAACCCCAGTGCTAAAAGAGAGTTAAGCACAGATTCAGTCTGCATTCCCAGTGCTCCTGAGCACATGTCAAGTATCAGACTGCCATTTGCAAAGCAAAGCACAGAAGATACCCTGAAACCTCCAGGGATGGCTGCTATTTGCCATCCCCTCTGGCTCCAGTATTGCCACAAAACCCCTGAGGAGCTGCCAAAGCAAAGCAGACTGTCCCCACCAGAGCCTCCAGCCCTCTGCTCTCATGGTGAAGAACTTCTTCCTCACATCTAGCCTGAATCTCCCCACCTCCAGCTTCATTCCATTCCCCCTAGTCCTATCACTACCTGAGAGCCTGAGAAGTCCCTCCCCAGCCTTCCTGTAGCCCCCTTCAGATCCTGGAAGGCCACAATGAGGTCACCTCGGAGCCTTCTCTTCTCCAGACTGAACAGCCCCAACTCCTTCAGTCTGTCCTCACAGAAGAGGTGCTCCAGCCCTCTGCTCATCCTCGTGGCCCTTCTCTGGACACCTTCCAGCACCTCCACATCCCTCCTGTAACAGGGGCTCCAGAACTGGAGGCAGTACTCCAGGTGGGGTCTCACCAGAGCTGAGTAGAGGGGGAGAAGCACCTCCCTTGACCTGCTGGCCACACTTCTCCTGATGCAGCCCAGGATCTGATTGGCTTTCCGGGCTGCAAGTGCACATTGAGAGCTCCTGTTGAGCTTCTCCTCCCCCAGCACCCCCAAGTCTCTCTCCTCAGGGCTGCTCTCCAGCCAGTCCCTGCCCAGCCTGGATCTGTGCCTGGGGTTGCCTCGACCCAGATGCAGGACCCTGCCCTTGGTCTTGTTGAAGCTCCTGAGGTTGGCTTGTGCCCACCTCTCCAGCCTGTCCAGGTCCCTCTGGCTGGCATCCCTTCCCTCCAGCGTGTCCACTGCACCACACAGCTTGGTGTCATCAGCAAACTTGCTGAGGGTGCACTCGATGCCACTGTCCATGGCACCCACAGAGATGTTGAACAAGACAGGTCCCAGGACTGATCCCTGAGGGACTCTGCTTCTCACTGGCCTCCACTGGGACATGGACCCGTTGACAGCCACTCTTTGGGTGCGGCCATCAAGCCAGTTCTGTATCCATCTAGTGGTCACCCATCAAACCCATGTGTCGCCAGCTTGGAGACCAGGAGGTGGTGCGGGACAGTGTCGAAGGCTTTGCTCAAGTCCAGGTAAACGACATCAGTTGCTCGCCCCTCAGCTATTAATGCTGTCACCTGCTCATAGAAGGCCACCAGGTTTGTCAGGCAGGATTTGCCCTTGGCAAAGCCATGCTGACTATTCCAAATCACCTCTTCACTGTTCTTCTGAGTCATTAGTGCCTCCAGGAGGATCTGCTCCATGATCTTTCCGGGCACAGAGGTGAGACTGCCTGGCCTGGAGTTCCCCGGTTCCTCCTTCTTCCCCTTTTTGAAAATGGGAGTAATGTTTCCCCTTTTCCAGTCTGTGGGGACTGCCCCAGTCTGCCAGGACTTTTGGAATAGAATAGAGAGGGGTTTGGCAACCTCATCTGCCAGTTCTCTGGCAGATACCTGTGGGTGTATCCCCATCTCAGCACCATGGGGCTTGCCTCCTCCAGCTTGATGGCATCCCAAGCAACAACACTGAACTCAGCATCGTTTTCAGACTCGTTGCTTGGTGTTGCAGTGACTGCTGGATTACAACTGTCCTGGTGAGGACTCAAAGGCTTACTTCTTTTTAACAAGATAATCTGTGTTGACAAGCTCTGGTTGAAGATGTAAGTGTTCCTGCCTCTCAGAACTGCATGGACCCTGCCAGGCAAACCTGTGCATGCCAGCAGCTGATGACCCTGCTCAAGGAAAGCAAAGAGTTTCCATTCAAGCAGGGAGAGAGCAAGGAGGAGGTGAGGGCACTCTGGCCCACGCATGGGATTCAGGTTGGAGTGAGGCCAGAGGTAAGGACAGGTAGCTCCCAGAGGCTTGGTGCACCCTCTGATGGGGTCACAGCCGGATTACCCTGCTTCCCCAGCTGGATGTTGACAGGTCCAGGCCATTCCTCTTATGCAAGAGGTAGCTCCCAGAGTGGATTAATGCTAAACCTTTGCAATGTTCCTTTATTCTGCCATGCCCAGGTTGTTGCACAGTGCTCTCCGGCCTGGTATATAAAGCATAGGACTAACATCCATCACATGCTTGTCCTTTCATGCCCTTCTGAAAGCCAGGATTTCATATGGCAGAGCCCCCTGCTGTATCTGGATCACAGGATCTCAGGATGATAGGGGTTGGAAGGGAGCTCCAGAGATCTTCCAGTCCATCCCCCCTGCCAGAGTAGGACCAGAGAATCCAGCACAGGTCACACAGGAACACATCCAGACAGGGATGGAAAGGCTCCAGAGAAGGAGACTCCACAACCTCTCTGGACAGCCTGCTCCAGGGTTCTGTGACCCTCACAGTGAAGAAGTTCCTCCTCATGGTGAGGTGGAACCTCCTGTTCTGCAGAAGGACAGGAGCAGGAGGACAGTTTGCCCCCCAAATGCAGTAGTTACATCATTCAGTTTAGACACAGCAAAAGGGAAATCAGGTGCTGGCTTCACACCTTGCAGCTGACACGTTTAAAGGCAGCTCCTGCCCCACACAGTCATTCATCAGTAAGTTCCGAGTTTCCAGCAGGTTTCCAGCATGGTTGGCTGGTCAGGACAAGGAGCCCAGCAGAGGGACACTGCTCCTCACAGTGCCAGTGCTCAGCTCTGCTGCCAGCTGTTCCACCTCAACATGAGGGAGAACTTCTTCACTGTGAGGGTCACAGAACCCTGGAACAGGCTGCCCAGAGAGGTTGTGGAGTCTCCTCTGGAGCCTTTCCAGCCCTTTCTGGATGTGTTCCTGTGTGACCCGCACTAGATTCTATGGTCCTGCTCTGGCAGGGGGTGGTCTGGAAGATCTCTGGAGCTCCCTTCCAACCCCTGACGTCCTGGGATCCTGTGAACTGCAGCCACCCAATCTCAGCAGCGCATCCTGCATGGGCTGAGGGTTTCAGATGGCTTGAGGAAAAGTGCCATGGCTTAAAACACAACATCAGCCTTGGATGAAACCTGAGGTCTCTCCCCAGAGTTATCTGCATCTCCTATTATTCTTTGTGGCACTTGCTGCTTGGCACAGGGAGGCAAAGGATCAAAGTGAGTCCCCAAAGAGTCATATGCACATTCTTTCCCCACTTATTCTCTCTGCACAGTTAGCACAATCACTGCAAATAGTCTTCATTTGTCCTTTTGAACCAACTGGCCTCACCCTGGGTTATTGAGTTCAGGGCTTTCATGCAGCAGCACTCTCAAGTGAGACTAAGGAGGTGCTGAGACAGAAAGCCACTGTGTATTGCAGACACTTCAATTCAAAGCAGCTAGATATAGGGCCCACAGTCCTTATACAGATCAATGGAGAGAGGACTACTCCTCTACAGAGCTGCTCACAGTCCTGATGTCTGAACTGAGACTCAGCTGAGCAGTCCTTCCAACACATGTTCAGCAATGCCTGGCTGAAGTGGCACCTGTGACATGGGGTTCCAGGGGGGCTGAAGGAGTTTTAGGATAACCCAGCGAAGAGGCACATTGCAAAGCCAGCACATCTCCTGAATTCCCCAAGGGAACCACCACTGTGCCAGCAGCACATTCACAGGGCTTGGGAAGAAACCTCAGTGTCTCAGAAATGCCAAACCCACCCCCCACAACTTCAGGCTGCAGACCTGTACTTTTGCAGCTGGTGGCTCCAGCTGAAGACCTCTGTTCATTAGCACTGACATGGCACAAGCCAAGCAAGTAAGGGACTCGTCCCTGCCCTAGGACAGTGGGTACCCATTTCTCTGGATGCTTTATAAGGAAGGGCAAAAAAGCAACTACAGCACAATTAATTCCTGGAAGCTGTATTCCTCTGACCATGTCCAGCAACAGCTATTTCAGTTCTGAAGCAGACAAGCACCCAGACCATCATGCACCTTCACGTGCAGGCCTGGCTGTACAGAAACCCAGTTCTGCTGGCTGGCTAGCTCACTACTGCTATGCACCAAAAAGTTCTTCCAGGTAAACCTTTTACCTCTTCTTATACTGCTTATAGTCACAGAATCACAGAATATAGCTGGTTGGAAGAGACCTTTAAGCTCATCCAGTCCCACCTTCCATCCAGCACTGAAGGGTCAATCCTAAACCCTGCACCAGGTCCACAGGCTGCTTGAACACCTCTAGGCATGGTGACTCCAGCACTGCCCTGGGCAGAGCATTCCAACGGTTGAGAACCATTCCAGTGAAAAAATATTTCCTGATATCCAGCCTGAACTTCCCCTGGTGGAGCTTGGAACCATTTCCTCTGCCCCTGTCTCTTGCCACCAAGGAGCAGAGGCTGCCCCTTCCTCACTCCAACCTCCCTTCAGGGAGCTGCAGACAGCAATGAGGTCTCCCCTCAGCCTCCTCTGCTCCAGACTGAGCACCCCCAGCTCCCTCAGCCCCTCCTCAGAGCCCAGCTGCTCCTGACCCTTCTCCAGGCTCACTGCCCTTCTCTGGACACTCTCCAGCCCCTCAATGTCCTTCCTGGAGTGAGGAGCCCAGAGCTGAACACAACACTCGAGGTGTGGCCTCCCCAGTGCTGAGCACAGGGGGATGGTCACCTCCTGTCCCTGCTGCCCACCCTGTTCCTGATCCAAGGCAGGATGCCTTTGGCTTTCTTGGCCACCTGGGAACTGCCAACTGTCAAGCTGGTGACTGCTATGAAAGTTGTATTGTTCCACACTTGGGAGCACTGCAGCTCCTCTCCAGTTGTTAATTCTGCCCTGGTCAGCCATCAAATAAATGGTAACATCGACCAGCTCCTTTCTTCATGCCACCCAGGGTGTAGAGAATGCATGCTGACCATCATACTTCAGAAACAAGACCTTCCACAGGCCACTTTGAGGAAGGGAAACCAAAGGAACCAAAGCTGCCTTGTGGTGCAGTAATCCAAGTGCACAGGATGCACAGCTCCTCAGATCTGCTGGTGGAGGAGAAGCTCAACAGGAGCTCTCAGTGTGCACTTGCAGCCCGGAAAGCCAATCAGATCCTGGGCTGCATCAGGAGAAGTGTGACCAGCAGGTCAAGGGAGGTGCTTCTCCCCCTCTACTCAGCTCTGGTGAGACCCCACCTTCAGTACTGCCTCCAGTTCTGGACCCCTATTACAGGAGGGATGTGGAGATGCTGGAGCGTGTCCAGAGAAGGGCCACGAGGATGAGCAGAGGGCTGGAGCACCTCTCCTCTGAGGACAGACTGAAGGAGTTGGGGCTGTTCAGTCTGGAGAAGAGAAGGCTCCGAGGTGACCTCATTGTGGCCTTCCAGGATCTGAAGGGGGTTACAAGAAGGCTGGGGAGGGACTTCTCAGGCTCTCAGGTAGTGATAGGACTAGGGGGAATGGAATGAAGCTGGAGGTGGGGAGATTCAGGCTGGAGGTGAGGAAGAAGTTCTTCCCCATGAGAGTGGTGAAGCCCTGGAATGGGTTGTCCAGGGAGGTGGTTGGGGCCCCATCTCTGGAGGTGTTTAAGGCCAGGCTGGATGAGGCTGTGGCCAGCCTGATCTAGTGTGGGGTGTCCCTGCCCATGGCAGGGGGTTGGAACTAGATGATCCTTGTGGTCCCTTCCAACCCTGACTGATACTATGATACTGCTATGATACCTCTGCTGTCTGGGAAGCATGCAATGGTCTGTCAAACCTGCAGGCTGGTGATTTTTCCTTCCTCATGCACAGTGAGAAGGAAGGGTAACCTATGAAGGCTTAAAATCAAACCACCTGTATCTGCCATGGGCTAAGACAGAAACCAGTCAAACCAGTTCAAAATTCACAGTTGTTTTATATTTATATATATGTATAAAGAGCACCTCTCAATTACAGAATAGGAGAAAAATTGACCTAAGGCCAACTTGTAAATGTGAGATGTGCTTGTGTTACAAAGTGCTTGAGATCTCTGCTAATTATACACCTTATTCTACCTACAGGCAGCAAGGGCCAACTCCCTCAGCAGAAGACAGCTCTCCAGTTCCTCCTATTCCTGTGTCATCATCTTCTCTTTCAAGCCAGGCTCCTGATAAATGCCCACACAGCATGAAAACCCCCTCAGGATACCTTGCATGTAATGCACTTACAGACAATGGTGTCCTGGTTAGCAAGATGAAATTACCTTACAGTGGCTTAGAAAACCTTCCTAGAGGGACACATTGTCCTAATGTAATAGGAGGCTGTGGGAACAAACAAGCCAGGAGAACAAAACAAGACAATTACACAAAAGCAACTTCCCTGCTATGGGCTGAAAGGCAATTACAGGATATCACTGTGCTTCCTGGCCCCAAGCTGAAGGACCACTGCTGTTCCTCAGTGATAGGGGAAAAGGAAAAGAGGGGGTGGGGGAAGCACAAACAAGCATGGAGAATTTAAAACTCGCTCCCGAAGAGCCCCAGGTGCCCAGAGGGCCAGGCTGAAGGAAAGGGGTTCAGCTCCAAAGACACTTAGGCATGCACCTGCCTTGAGCTCAGTGTCCCACATCATACAATCATAGAATCAATAAGGTTGGAGAAGACCTCAAAGACCTGTTAGAGGGCAGAAGGGCTCTGCAGAGGGACCTCGAACAACTGGACAGATGGGCAGCATCCAACAGGATAGCACTGAACAAACCCAAGTGCTGGGAGCTGCACTTTGGCCACAACAACCCCAGGCAGTGCTACAGGCTGGGGGCAGAGTGGCTGGAGAGCAGCCAGGCAGAAAGGGACCTGGGGGTACTGGGTGACAGCCACCTAAACATGAGCCAGCAGTGGTGCCCAGGGGGACAAAAAGGCCAATGGCATCCTGGCCTGCATCAGGAAGAGGGTAGCGCGCAGGAGCAGGGAAGTCATTCTGCCTTGTGCTCAGCACTGGTCAGGCCACACCTTGAGTCCTGTGTCCAGTTCTGGGATCCTCAGTTTAAGAAGGGCATTGTGACACTTGAAGGTGTCCAGAGAAGGGCAATGAGGCTGGGGAGGGGTCTGGAGTACAGCCCTGTGAGGAGAGGCTGAGGGAGCTGGGGTTGCTTAGCCTGGAGAAGAGGAGGCTCAGGGGAGACCTTCTTGCTCTCTACAACTCCCTGAAAGGAGGTTGTAGCCAGGTGGGGGTTGGTCTCTTCTCTCTAGCAACCAGCACCAGAACAAGAGGACACAGTCTCAAGCTGTGCCAGGGGAAGTTTAGGCTGGAGGTGAGGAGAATGTTCTTCCCTGAGAGAGTCATTCGCCATTGGGATATGCTGCCCAGGGAGGTGGTGGAGTCCCCATCCCTGGAGGTGTTCAAGAGAGGATTGGACGTGGCACTTGGTGCCCTGGTTTAGACATGAGGTCTGTGGTGACAGGTTGGAATTGGTGATCTTTGAGGTCTCTTCCAACCTTGGTGATTCTGTGATTCTATTTTGATCAATGGAAATCTATTCACTGCAGGCAGAGAAGCCCTGTTGAGCTCCCTGCAAACAGGCACGCAGCACTGCTTGGGTTGCCTTGGGCACCCTGCCTCCTCCCCAGTTCCACAGGGACACGTGCCTCCTGCAGGTCCCATCCCAGCTACCGTGACTGTATGGATCTCTCAGCGACAGAGGGCACACAAAGTGAAGACTGTTTGCCTTCTGCCCTCTCAGTGTGGGACAGAGGAGCTGCAGGCAGAGGGAGGCCGACGGAGTCAGGGACTAGTCTGTGACATACGAGACAAAGGCCCCTGAATGAAGGCTGCACAGATGTCTGAAACACTTCTGGAATGCTCAGCTCTGTAACCTCAGCACACTTCCTATACACAGGTGCTGAAGAGAACATGAGTAAGGCCTGGCTTATCACCCTTCAGTGACAAGCACAGCAGGGCAAGCTTTGGAGAGTGCTCCAGGTTGTCACCAAACAAGTCCAGAGTCCACTTATAGCCCCTAGAAACTCCTTGGAAGATCGGATGTGAGCCAAACCCCAAAATGCTGCTCACAGACTACTGGATCCCATGCATGCAATTGGACTGCACAGCACACAAGCACCTTCCAGAAGGTCTTCTCTTAGTTTCCAAGCCTTCCAAAGCTGCAGGCAGCAGCCCTGAACTGAATCTTGGATTAGATAAGCAGCTGAAGAGGGTGAAGTGTTACCAGCTGCCTGTGTCAAAAACACCTGGAGGTCTTCTACT
This sequence comes from Picus viridis, assembly GCA_033816785.1. Lineage (NCBI taxonomy): Eukaryota > Metazoa > Chordata > Aves > Piciformes > Picidae > Picus > Picus viridis. The sequence goes on from CM066572.1 coordinate 273,684, forward strand.
GCCAGAGCTTCTCATTGTCCAGCTCAGCAGCCATAATTTAGACAGAGAGCAGCAGAACATCTTGGTGAACATCTCCTCCTTTCTTCAAGGCCAGAAAGACAGGTCCAGGCTGGATCTGCAAAGGCTGACACATTTTCACTGCTGTTTCCCTCTTGTCTGGATGAAGCCAGGAATTGGCCGGGCAGGGAGCTGACGGCAGCTCTCCTCTCCTCATCAAGGTGTCGATGAAAGCTCCAAATCAAGCTTCCAAAATAAATGCTACCCTGGCATTTTTCAGGGGGCAGACACACCCCAAAACCTCATAAAGCCACAAGAGGGCTTTTGTTCTCTTGACTGAAGGCTGGGCCTTTCTCAGCACTCCACTGAAAGCTACCCAGAGAGGCTACCCATTTCCTTCCTTCCTTCCTTCCTACCCAGGCTTTCCAAAACACTGGCAATGGTATTTCTCTTCGACCATAAATCAGACTGCACCATGGGGTCCCTGCCCATGGCAAACAGTCCAAAAAAAAAATAGAAAAGATGAAATAAAACCACCTGCCTGTGCTCTACACTGCACCCACTCCTATTAAAAACCAGCCACGTTGCTTTAGAGCAGCCCAGAAAGCCAATCACATCCTGGGCTGCACCAACAGCAGCGTAGCCAGCAGGTCCCAGAAGGTGATCCTCCCCCTCTGCTCCACTCTGGTGGGACCCCACCTGGAGCACTGTGACCAGCTGAGTTTGAAAACTAGAGTGTGCTTCTTGGTGCCTTTGGTCTGAGAGGTTGCTGATGTCCAGCCTGAGCTGAGCCCCTGGACAAAAGTGATTTGTACTGGAAACAGACTGAAGCAAGGGACCAATATAGGAAGGGCAGGGACTGGCTTAAGAGCAGCCCTGGAGAAAAGGCCTTGGGGGTGCTGGTGGAGGAGAAGCTCAACAGGAGCCAGCAGTGAGCACTTGCAGCCCAGAGAGCCAAGCAGAACCTGGGCTGCAGCAAGAGAAGTGTGGCCAGCAGGGACAGGGAGGGGATTCTCCCCCTCTGCTCCACTCTGCTGAGGCCACACCTGGAGCTCTGTGTCCAGTTCTGGAGCCCCTAGGACAGGAAGGATCTGGAAGTGCTGGAAGGTGTCCAGAGAAGGGCCACGAGGAGGGGCAGAGGGCTGGAGCTGCTCTGCTGTGGAGACAGACTGAGAGAGTTGGGGCTGTTCAGTCTGGAGAGGAGAAGGGTCTGAGGAGACCTTCTTGTAGCCTTCCAGGATCTGAAGGGGGCTCCAAGAAAGCTGGGGAGGGACTTTTGAGGGTGTCAGGGAGTGATAGGACTGGGGGCAATGGAGCAAAACTAGAAATGGGTAGATTCAGCTTGGATGTTAGGAAGAAGTTGTTCCCCATGAGGGTGGTGAGAGCCTGGCACAGGTTGCCCAGGGAGGTGGTGGAAGCCTCATGCCTGGAGGTGTTTGCAGCCAGGCTGGCTGTGGCTGTGAGCAACCTGCTGTAGTGTGAGGTGTCCCTGGCCATGGCAGGGGGTTGGAACTGGCTGATCCTTGAGGTCCCTTCCAACCCTGACAATCTATGATTCTTTTAAGGCAAAAAACACATTCCCAGCTTAAACTTGCTCAATGAACTCTTTATTATACAGACTTAATTTTTCTCCTTCGTGAAGCAAGACATCACCCAAATGTTTCTACTGCTTTCAAACACATGAGCAAGAGTCCTCTGTGTCTTGCTGATACTGCTTTCACCCAGTAGCACAAAATCAAATGTCTTTTTAGGAAGGAATGAGCTTTATTTTCAAACTTGAGACAGCAAAAAGTACTAAGTATAGGTTTAGATTTACTTATTCAAGAGTAGCTTGCCCCAGTTACAAAATCCTCAAATGGCTCAGGTTGGAAGAGACCTCAGAGATCATCTACTCCAACCTCCCCACCACGGGCAGGGACACCTCTCAGCTAGACTCAGCTGCTCAAGGCCTCATCCAGCCTGGCCTGGAACACCCCCAGGGAAGAGGCAGCCACAGCCTCCCTGGGCAGCCTGTGCCAGAGTCTCACCACCCTCACACTCAAGAACTTCTTCCTCAGCCCCAGTCTAACCCTGCTCTCAGCTTCAAACCATTCCCCCTTGTCCCGTCTCTAGACATCCTCAGGAAAAGTCCCTCTGCAGCCTTCCTGCAGGATCCCTTCAGATACTGGAAGGCAGCTTGGAAGTCCCCCCAGAGTCCTCTCCAGGCTGAACAGCCCCAGCTCCCTCAGCCTGTCCTCACAGCAGAGCTGCTCCAGCCCTCGGATCATCCTTGTGGCCTCCTCTGGCCTCACTCCAGCAGCTCTGTGTCCTCCTTCTGCTGGGGACACCAGAACTGGAGGCAGGATTGGAGGTGGGGTCTCAGCAGAGCAGAGTCAAGGGGCAGAATCCCCTCTCTTGCCCTGCTGCCCACACTCCTCTGGCTGCAGCCCAGCACACAGCTGCCTGCTGGGCTGCAGGAGGGCACTGCTGGCTGCTGTTCTGTGTGCACTACTAACTGAGAGATGTCTCATCTTCAGCACCTGTAATGAAGCCCACCTTGGGTGGGTTGAACCCACAGCACAGCTAACATTACTGCCCTTGGCAGAAGCAGTCTTGAATGCTGGAAACCTGCTCCTGATCGTTACTGATGAGGGAGGAAAAAGCAAAGCACCGCTCAGCTCGTGCTTTAGCATCTTCCTCTAAGGCTACAGACTGTTGAAACACTGAAGCAAAACAAGAGAGAGAGAGAGAGAGAGAGAGAGAGAGAGAGAGATATTTCCACCCCACCCCCTCAGAAATAATTAAATCACATTAGGAAAATCAAATTAAAAAGAAAAAAGAATGAGCAGAGGTAGCCTACAAACCTATCTTTTCTATCAGACACTAATTGAAAATGATGCAAACCCAAATAAGTTTAGGAAAACATTAACCTTAATTACCCTGTGAGAAATCCATGGCCCGTTAAACAATCATCCACATCTGATCCTTACCTTATTATGGGCCTTAAGTAAATCTGGGGGCCTGGCTGGAGGGAGTCTCTGCTTAAACATTAAACATAAGTAAACTGAAGCACAACAAGCCCTCCATGATTTAAAGGCAGTGCTCCTGAAGTACAGTCACAGAACAACAGTCTTACTCCAGCATCTCATTTCAGACTGTGCCTAGAGAGCTACCCCATTAGGGGAGCAAATCCACGAGCAGAGAATGCAGCAACTCCTGCCAAGCGGCTTGATAGAAACCAGGCACTGATCTGAGCTAATCTCTACAACTTCCCATTAGCAATACCACTTCCTAAGAGGAAGGCATTAAGGTTGAAGGGCTCTCCTGGAACAGCCACCACAATTCACAGCACAAAGCAAAGCAAACCCAGCAGAAGGACTTGCCCAAAAGGTGAAATGGTCACCCCGAGATGTCTCTCCACATCAGAACGATTCCATGGTGCTTAGCAAAGACAAACTTGTAGCATCCTATAGAATTTCCAAGTAATTTAGTTGTTTACTTTTTGCAGCCACTCAGATGGGACTTAGAATCATAGAACCATAGGACTGTCAGGGTTGGAAGGGACCTCAAGGATCAGCCAGTTCCAACCCCCTGCCACGGCCAGGGACACCTCACACTACAGCAGGTTGCTCACAGCCACAGCCAGACTGGCTGCAAAACCTCTAGGCAGGAGGCTTCCACCACCTCCCTGGGCAACCTGTGCCAGGCTCTCACCACCCTCATGGGGAACAACTTCTTCCTAACAGCCAAGCTGAGTATACCCATTTCTAGTTTTGCTCCATTGCTCCCAGCCCTATCACTCCCTGACACCCTCAAAAGTCCCTCCCCAGCTTTCTTGGAGCTCCCTCAGATACTGGAAGGCCACAAGAAGGTCTCCTCAGAGCCTTCTCTTCTCCACACTGAACAAGCCCAACTCTCTCAGTCTGTCTCCAGAGCAGAGCAGCTCCAGCCCTCTGCTCCTCCTCGTGGCCCTTCTCTGGACACCTTCCAGCACCTCCAGATCCTTCCTGTGCTAGAGGCTCCAGAACTGGAGACAGAGCTCCAGCTGTGGTCTCAGCAGAGTGGAGCAGAGGGGCAGAATCACCTCCCTGGCCCTGCTGGCCACACTTCTCTTGCTGCAGCCCAGGCTCTGCTTGGCTCTCTGGGCTGCAAGTGCTGACTGCTGGCTCCTGTTGAGCTTCTCCTCCACCAGCACCCCCAAGGCCTTTTCTCCAGGGCTGCTCTCAAGCCAGTCCCTGCCCAGCCTCTATCAGTGCTTGGGAATGCCCTGTCCCAGCTGCAGGACCTTGTTATCCAGTCTCCTTCCTTCTACCTAAGCTCTTGGCCAGGCTGAAAGCAATGCTGCTGACACTTCTCGTTTAGATAGACGTCAGTGCTGTGGTGAGAAACACCCTGACTCAGTGGGATCTCTATTTTACCTCTCTGCAACCTTACTGGGGATCACAGCTTGCTTTTACATGCCTGAAGGCCATCACACTGAGCTCTTGGTACTCAGCTCTCTCAAAATTCAGGTTAGCAGAAAAAAAACCACCCAAAAATGCTTCCCTTTTGGTTTTGTTTGGTTTTGTTATGAAATAGCTCTTCAGAGATTCCTGAAATACCTGCAAGTCTTTTCATTCCCTCCTAAGAAACTCTCCTAAAGCTCAATGACTTGCAGAAACATTAAACACTCACAAAGGCAAGATGCTTCAACACACAGCAGGAATGCTCACTCAGCCCCACACAGCACTGGAGGGAATGATACAGGAAGTCAATGACACTGGAACCACATATATGGAAAGGATGTAAAAGCAGGATAAAACCCCTCACTTCATAAACTGCCATGAGAAGCACTTCATGAGCTGCCACAATAGCTCTGTGTCATAAGGAGTGGTGGAGCGAGGCCAGAGGAGGCCACAAGGATGATCCAAGGGCTGGAGCAGCTCTGCTGTGAGGACAGGCTGAGGGAGCTGGGGGTGTTCAGCCTGGAGGAGAGAAGGCTCCAGGGGAACCTCAGAGCTGCCTTCCAGTACCTGAAGGGATCCTAGAGGAAACCTGCAGAGGGACTGTTCCTGAGGGTGTCCAGAGACAGGCCAAGGGGGAATGGTTTGAAGCTGAGGGAGAGCAGGGTGAGACTGGAGCTGAGGAAGGAGTTCTTCAGCATGAGGGTGGCGAGACTCTGGAATAGGCTGCCCAGGGAGGCTGTGGCTGCCTCCTGCTTGGGGGTGTTCCCGGCCAGGTTGGATGAGGCCTTGGGCAACCAAGTCTAGTTGAGAGGTGTCCCCGCCCATAGTGTGGTGGTTGGAGTAGATGATCCTTTATGAAAAGTCCCTCTGCAGCCTTCCTGGAGGATCCCTTCAGGTACTGGAAGGCAGCTCCAAGGTCCCCCCAGAATCTTCTCTTCTCCAGGATGCACAACCCCAACTCCCTCAGCCTGCCCTCATAGCAGAATGAACATCTTGCCACGTAGCCCACATCAGTTTCTTCTGCTTTCCAAGACCCCACCTGCCCTTTGCTGCTGGTGAGGCAGGTTCAGGAGCAGACCAGCCCTCCAATGACCAAGGGGACACCTGCCCATGGGAGAAGCAGGTACCACAGCTAGCTTCTCACACACCTCAGGTTTGCCATAGCACATATGGACATCCAGGTGCAGGTCACTGCCTGCCAGCTACTCCTCAAACTGAGGGAAGGTCTCACTAACAGCCAGCAAAGGAGGTCTCATCACCTGAGCTCTGAGGCTGCAGTGGTAGGATTAAAAAGGAGGGAGGGAGAGAGGGAGGAAAGGCAGGTGTAATAAAGGTGCCATTTCCCAGGGTAGCTTCTCTTCACTAGAGCACCTCAAATTTTCCAGCAGCACAGATGAGTGAGATAAAGGCTGAGCAAGTGCAGAACCACACTGTGATGAATAAAGCCCTGATTGCAGGAAGGCAGCATTTCAGCACTGATTCACCCCAAGAGGATAAATCCTGGTCAAAGTCCTATTCCATGGAAATCCAGCCACCTGGATCTCAGGCATTCAGTGACCAGATCTGGTTTTAGTCACACTCACCTGCCAGGCCCTACAGCAGCAAAGCCAAACCCTCTGCCAGGGAGCAGGACTGACCACGGGGTTTGGAGGTACAACCTTACTGCACTGACCACAGGGCATGTGCCTACAGATCCTGCCAGCTCCCCTGGCCAGGGCAGAGCAACCAGCTTTGGAGGACACCAGAGAGAGAATAGTTCCAAGCAAAGTACTCCAAAATCAATCAGACCTCATTTCTGCCATAGGATATGACACCAAAGTTTCTCTGGCAGGAAATAGAACAGAATCAGAAACATAAACAACTTCTAAGGATAGCTGGAGTGGGTCCAGAGGAGGCCACCAGGATGATGAGAGGGCTGGAGCACATCCCCTGTGAAGAGAGGCTGAGAGAGTTGGGGCTGGTTAGCCTGGAGAAGTGAAGGCTCTGGGCAGACCTCAGAGCTGCACTTCAGTATCTGAAGGGCACCTACAGTCAGGCTGGGGAGGGACTTCTGAGAAGGGCCTGTGGGAATAGGACAAGGGGCAATGGTTTGAAACTGGAGCAGGGCAGATTCAGGTTGGCCATCAGGAGGAAGTTCTGCACAGTGAGAGTGGGGAGAGACTGGAACAGGCTGCCCAGGGATGTGGTTGAGGCCCTGTCCCTGAAGACATTCAGGATCAGACTGGACGTGATCCTGTGCAGCCTGCTGAGTGCAGGACGGATGCTCTTTGAGGGTCCCTTCCAACCCAATGCAATCTGTGAAGCTGTAAACCAGCAACTATGTCAGATCAGAGTTAAGGCCTCACTCAGTGCATGTGTCACATCAGCCCTGGAGCATGCAGCTCTGCAGGGTCACTGATGTTCATGTACACAGGCTTTGCACTGCTAGACCAAAGCCTGCACCTGCAGATTCCCAGGCACTGCAGGGCAGTTCCAGCCCCTGCAAACATGCTCTGCTTGTGCCACGTGGAATACCCTGAAGCAGGAGCAAGGCAGTGGCCATCCAACAGCCTGGGCTTCGATCAGACCTGGGCTGCAGCTCCAGAGATCGTAGAATCACAGAATACAGGTTGGAAGAGACCTCAGAGATCATCCAACCTATCACCCAACACCTCCTGACAACTAAACCATGGCTCCAAGTGCCACATCCAAGCCTTTTCTGAACACCTCCAGGGACGGTGACTCCACCACCTCCCTGGGCAGCACATTCCAATGACGAATGACTCTCCGTGAAGAACTTTCTCCTCACCTCCAGCCTAAACCTCCCCTGGCACAGCTTAAGACTGTGTCCCCTTGTTCTGGTGCTGCTTGCCTGGGAGAAGAGGCCAACCCCTTCCTGGCTACAACCTCCTTTCAGGTAGTTGTAGAGAGCAATGAGGTCTCCCCTGAGCCTCCTCTCCTCCAGGCTAAGCAACCCCAGCTCCCTCAGCCTCTCCTCACAGGGCTGTGCTCCAGACCCCTCCCCAGCCTCGCTGCCCTTCTCTGGACCCGTTCAAGTGTCTCAATGTCCTTCTTAAACTGAGGGGCCCAGAACTGGACACAGGACTCCAAGTGGAGATAGTCAAGATGCCATGGGTTCATCCCTACTCAGCTTAGCAATTTGAGTTTGGGGTGGGGGATGAGCATTTGGGAGGAGAGAAGAGCAGACTCCTGCCAGTTATCAAGGGGGGGGGGAGGGGGAAGAAGAGTGCTTCATCAATAAGCCTGCAAGGAGAGCTTGGGATAGGAAGGATTACTGAACTGAAATGGGGACACTGCACACGTGCTTCACTTAGCAACAGGTAATAGCATCACACAGGCAGTGACAGCCACTGGTCTCCTTCACACGCCGCACAGAAGCGGCATCCATCCTTCCACCTAGAACGGTGGAAACCTGCTCCAGACTCAGACTCCTGTCATTTCACACAATGCTAAGGCTTGGAAGGGACCTCTAGGGATCATCCAGTCCAACCCCCTGACAAAGTAGGATCACCCAGGGCAGGTCACACAGGAACACATGCAGGTGGGGTTTCAAAGTCTCCAGAGGAGGCTCCGCAACCTCTCTGGGCAGCCTGCTCCAGGGGTCTGCCACCCTCACAGTAAAGAAATGTCTCCATGTGTTGAGGTAGAACCTCCTGTGTTCCAGCTTGTACCCACTGTTCTTTGTCACCACCAAAGAGAGACCTGATACCCACCCCATGACCAGTTTCAGCGAGCCACTTGTACAGGACTCTCTTCTGAAGTAACTTCTCTTTTTCCACTGAGAAACCTCCCAACCTGCCTGCAGTGATCTGCATCCCCCATCTCAGCTGCATTCCCAGCTTGAGCTGCCAAGCACAGCACACAAACTGCCTTTGCTATACAGCACTGCTTCAAGTTCTGGTTATTTTAGAAGCGACAGTTCCTAGGACAAACTAGCAAAGCAGCCAGCTGCCTCTTCTCTGCATCTGTCACCTCCTCCTGCTCCTCCTGGTGCAATTCATACAGAATTGTCAGGGTTGGAAGGGACCTCAAGGATCAGCCAGTTCCAACCCCCCTGCCACGGCCAGGGACACCTCACACTACAGCAGGTTGCTCACAGCCACAGCCAGCCTGGCTGCAAACACCTCCAGGCAGGAGGCTTCCACCACCTCCCTGGGCAACCTGTGCCAGGCTCTCACCACCCTCCTGGGGAACAACTTCTTCCTAACATCCAATCTCAATCTACCCATTTCCAGTTTTGCTCCATTCCCCCCAGTCCTATCACTCCCTGACACTCTCAGAAGTCCCTCCCCAGCTTTCTTGGAGCCCCCTTCAGATCCTGGAAGGCCACAAGAAGGTCTCCTGGGAACCTTCTCTTCTCCAGACTGAATGCATTCAGAGTCTTAGCACTGAGATCCCATGGCAGTGTTAAGGCAACCTGTGCAGTGTTAGTCTCAGTGTTCATGCCATTTGCTGCTTCAGCTGAATTTTGTACCATCCTCTCCCCCAGCCCAGAGCACTCCAACTGTCTAGGCTATATTTTTAAGCTCACAAATAAAAGGGCAGATCTCCAGCAGAGAAAAGCAGCTCTGGTCTGTCATGGAGCAAGCCAAAATCCTACAGCCACTTTGTGGAGCATTTTAAGGAAGCCAGCAAACCCTGCAGGGAACACACTGGGTCGGTTTTGGCCCAATGTATTGCTACCAGTTTTGCATTGGGGCTTGCCCACAAGCTGTGACTCTTGAGGGTCTTAAAGGGTGGGTGTCAGGAGGGTGGAGCCAGTCTGTTTCCATAGAATGACAGAATTAGCAGGTTGGAAAGGACCTCAGAGACCATCAAGTCCAACCTATTACCTAATACCCAACACCTCCTGACAACTAAACCATGGCTCCAAGTGCCACATCCAATCCCTTCTTGAACACCTCCAGGGATGGGGACTCCACCACCTCCCTGGGCAGCACATTCCAATGGCCAATCTCTCTGTATGGGAAGAACTTTCTCCTCACCTCCAGCCTAAACCTCCCCTGGCACAGCTTCAGACTGTGTCCTCTTGTTCTGGTGCTGGTTGCCTGGGAGAAGACACCAACCCCCACCAGGTTATAACCTCCTTCCAGTGGTGCCCAGTGACTGGACAAGAGATGATGGACACAAACCTGAACATAGGAAGTTCCATCTAAACACAAGGAGAAACTTCTTTATGTTGAGGGCAGTGGAGCCCTGGAGCAGACTGCCCAGAGAGGTGGTGGAGTCTCCATCTCTGGAGTCATTCAAAGGCCACATGGATGCCACCCTGTGCAACCTGCTCTAGGTGAACCTGCTCTGTGCTCTGACAAGCAGTTGGACTGGATGATGTCAAGAGGTCCCTTCCAACCCCTATCATTCTGTGTGAGCTTGGACTTCCAGCAGATGCTCCAATGTATGCCTCACTTTATGCACAAGAGTCCCACCAGGGGCTTCACTTGGGGCCTGTTCTTCAGTCCTGGATTGCATCTGATGTGCTTTCATTTACTTATTTACAACTCTGAAAACACTCCTGGACACCACAGAAGCAGGTGCTTGTACTTCAAACCCCTGTGGACTTTTTATTTGGCTCTACTCACAACTGAAAGGTCCTAGCAAATGAGACACAAAGAATAATGCATGGGATCCACCTAAACTGAACACCAGCACCAGCCTCTGCAGACAACAGCTACTGCACATACCAAACATCTGAAGCCCAAGCTTGTCCCCTGTCACAGTACAAATGGGATCACAGCTGCACAAAGCCTTATTTAAAGGTCAACAATGACCAAAAGCTGAAGAGAGCCAAGTGTGGTGATGAGTCAACCCTTCTTTGGTGTTGCAATATGACCAAAAGCTGAACAGAGCCAAGTGAGGTGATGGATCAACCACTCTCTACAGAATCACAGACTGTTAGGGGTGGAAGGGACCTCCAGAGATCATCCAGCCCAACCCCGCTGCCAGAGCAGCATCACCCAGGGCAGGTCACACAGGGACACATCCAGGTGGGTTTTGAGTATCTTCAGAGAAGAAGATTCTACAACCCCCTCTTTAGTGTTGCTCAACCTAAACTCTTTCTTCAGCAGTATCTGCTCCTAAGCAGAGACTGGGATTGCCCTCAACTCCAGCAACATAAAGACCATCATCCAGCAGGGTGCTCACCTCTGCTCCTAAGCAGAGACTGGGATTGCCCTCAACTCCAGCAACATGAAGACCATCATCCAGCACAGTGCTCATCTCTGCTCCTAAATAGAGACTGGGATTGCCCTCAACTCCAGCAACATAAAGACCAACATCCAGCACAGTGCTCACCTTTGGTCCTCAACAGAGACTGGGATTGCCCTCAACTCCAGCAACATAAAGACCATCATCCAGCAGGGTGCTCACCTCTGCTCCTAAGCAGAGACTGGGATTGCCCTCAACTCCAGCAACATAAAGACCATCATCCAGCAGGGTGCTCACCTCTGCTCCTAAGCAGAGACTGGGATTGCCCTCAACTCCAGCAACATAAAGACCAACATCCAGCACAGTGCTCACCTTTGGTCCTAAACAGAGACTGGGATTGCCCTAAACTCCAGCAACATAAAGACCATCATCCAGCAGGGTGCTCACCTCTGCTCCTAAACAGAGACTGGGATTGCCCTCAACTCCAGCAACATAAAGACCATCATCCAGCAGGGTGCTCACCTCTGCTCCTAAACAGAGACTGGGATTGCCCTCAACTCCAGCAACATAAAGACCAACATCCAGCACAGTGCTCACCTTTGGTCCTAAACAGAGACTGGGATTGCCCTAAACTCCAGCAACATAAAGACCATCATCCAGCAGGGTGCTCACCTCTGCTCCTAAGCAGAGACTGGGATTGCCCTCAACTCCAGCAACATAAAGACCATCATCCAGCAGAGTGCTCATCTCTGGTCCTATGCAGAGACTGAGAGGGTCCTAAACTCCAGCAACATAAAGACCATCACCCAGCAGAGAGCTCACCTGTAGCCTACTCAAAGCAGCCATTACTATTCATTGTACTGGAAGGGTGCTTGCTAGCTACAGGATGAATTTGGGACAGCACCAGCTTCTCTCTTCACATCACTGAGACTCTCAAATGCAGCTGGAGGACTGAACTCTTCCTTTCCTCAGAACAAGAGCCTTAAAATAAGGTTGCTGCCTGAGGGTGGGAAAGCAGCTCAGGCTATAAAACAAGAACCTTTTCACTTTGTTACCCAAGTTTCTAATGCAATGGAACTGGGGTAATGGGTAGCAAATTAAAAGGGGGTGGTTTGGTTTACATATTAACTCTGGTGGCACACAAGGCTTCACACAAAGGGCAAATTCAGCTGCAGAGTGACAGTTTGCAAACCCAGTGTAAGGCAGGGGAGCTGAGCTCTCATCACACCCTTGCAAGTTACTTCTCATCCTCCTGTGGCCTCCAAAACAAGAAATCAATAAACTGTCACACGAATCACACTGACTGAAAAGGAAATGAATACAGAATCCAGAGCTCCTCACACCAAATGGCTAACAAGTGTTGACTTCTTTAAATGATAAAAGCCTCTAAGTAAATCTGGCCCCATAGTCCATGCTGATCACACTGATGCATGGAAGTCTCTGGACTGCTAGGCAAGAGAGACTTTTTCATTAAGTCTCTTAACTTGTTTTGATTCCTTAAGGCAATTCTCCAGCAAACCAACACTTAATGCATCAGCAAAACACCACTTACTAATCATTACTGCTCAGAAGACACAGCAGCACATCCCAAGCTGTTGTTTGAGGCTGGCCAGCTAGATCATGCTAAAAACCGGTAAGGCTTTATGGTGAATCTTTTCTCTTTTGGTGACAGGTTAGACTTGATGATCTTTGAGGTCTCTTCTAACCGTGGTGATTCTGTGATTCGAGGGGTGGCTGACACCTGTCAGGCTGTGCCGTCATCCAACCAGATCTGATAGGCTGAGAGCTAGGTGCAGGCAAACCTCAGGAAGTTCAGGAAGGACAAGTACAGGGTCCTGCATCTGGGGAGGAACAACAGCAGGCACCAGGACAGCTTAGGAGCTACCCTGATGGAGAGCAGCTCCATGGAGAAAGGCCTTGGAGTGCTGGTGGACACCAAGTTCTGCATGGGACAGCAAGGTGCCCTGGGGGCCAAGAGAGCCAATGGCATCCTGGGGTGCCCCAAGCAAAGTGTGGCCAGCAGGGCTAGGGAGGTTCTTCTCCCCCTCTGCTCTGCCCTGCTGAGACCACACCTGCAATCCTGTGTCCAGTTCTGGGCTCCCCAATTCAAGAGAGACAGAGACCTGCTGGAGAGAGTGCAAGGGAGAGCCATGAGGATGCCTGGGGGACTTGAGCATCTCCCCTGTGAAGAGACACTGAGAGCCCTGGGGCTGTTTAGTCTGGAGAAGAGAAGGCTGAGAGGGGATCTGATCAATGTCTATCAATATGTGAGGGGTGGGGGGCAAGTGGAGGGGGCCAAGCTCTTTCGGGTGGTGCACAGGAATAAGCCAAGGAGCAATGGATACAAACTGGAACAGAGAAGGTTTCAGCTCAACATGAGGAGAAGCTTCTTTGCAGTGAGGGTGCCAGAGCCCTGGAGCAGGCTGCCCAGAGAGGTTGTAGAGTCTCCTTCTCTGTAGCCTTTGCAACCCCACTTGGATGCATTGCTGTGCAGACTGCCCTGGGTGATGCTGCTGTGGCAGGGGGTTGGACTGGCTGAGCTCTGGAGGTCCCTTTCAACCTCTAACACTGTGATTAGCAACAAAAAAAAATACATCTCTGGCCAATTCTTTTTAGCTTCCCCTTCTCCTGTGTTTTTCCCCCACTGCAACATATGATGCCTCACAGAGAAATGGTGTGAAACAGCCACAGTGCACAGCTGAAGTGCTTTTCTGTCCTCTAGAAAATCCTGACCCAACCACCTCAAACTCTGCATGCATTCACACGGCCCATGGTGTCTTGGAAAATGACCCAAACCTGCCACCCCCTGAGTCTAAAGCTGAATGAGCAACTTCAGATAGTCTAATGCCTTATTTTAGCACTGCCTTCCCACTTGCCACTCTCAAGTCCTAAAAAAAACAGCCCCAAAACCAACAGACCAGCCCATCAATTCTGCATCCTTAAGCTTCAGAGATGAGTATATTGACATTTAAGAGCATACTTTAAAAAGGAGACCGTGCAGAGGAGCTCAGCTGTGTGGCATGCATAATATCCACCTAAATTCCCAAGGAGAAATTACAGCAGGGCTTTAGCAGATGATCCATTTCAATCCTGCCTGCAAAGCAAACAAATTCACATCCCTAAGAGGATTTATCCTGGAGAACTGGTCCCTTTCTCCCTGCTGGCAACTGTGAGATACCCACACCTCCATCCAGACTTGGTGGCAAGCACTGATATGGGACATTCCAACAGCAGCAGGTGGGACAGACGACACTTACTGGAGAATCAGAGAATGGGTTGGGTTGGAAGGGACCTCCAAAAGTCATCCAGTCCAAACCCTCCCTGCAGTCAGCAGGGACATCCTCAACAGATCTGGTTGCCCAGGGCCTTAGTATCAGTCAGGGTTGGAAGGGACCACAAGGATCATCTAGTTCCAAACCCCCTACCACGGGCAGGGACACCCCACACTAGATCAGGCTGGCCAGAACCTCATCCAGCCTGGCCTTAAACACCTCCAGGGACGGGGCCCCAACCACCTCCCTGGATAACCCATTCCAGGGCTTCACCACTCTCAAAGGAGATTCCTTGTTGAGCCTCACTTTGGATACCTCCAAGGATGGAGCCTCAACCACCTCCCTGGGCAACCTGTTCCAGTGTTTTACCACCCTCATGGTGCAGAACTTGTTCCTAACATCCAATCTAAATCTGCTCTTCTCTCATTTCAAACCATTGCTCCTCATCCTGTCCCTGCAGGCCTTTGCAAACAGTCCCTCTGCAGCTTGCTTGTAGCCCCCTTCAGGTACTGGCAGACTGCTATTAGGTCTCCCTGGAGCCTTCTCCAGGCTGAACACCCCCAGCTCCCTCAGCCTGTCCTCACAGCAGAGGTGCTCCATCCCCCTGATCATTTTCCTGGCCTCCTCTGGACCCTCTCCATCAGGTCCATATCACAGTATCACCAAGGTTGGAAGAGACCTCAAAGATCATCAAGTCCAACCTGTCACCACAGACCTCATGACTAGACCATGGCACCAAGTGCCACATCCAGTCCCCTCTTGAACACCTCCAGGGATGGTGACTCCACCACCTCCCTGGGCAGCACATCCCAATGGCGAATGACTCTCTCCGTGAAGAACTTTCTCCTCATCTCCAGCCTAAACCTCCCCTGGCACAGCTTGAGACTGTGTCCCCTTGTTCTGGTGCTGGTTGCTAGAGAGAAGAGGCCAACCCCTTCCTGGCTACAACCTCCCTTCAGGTAGTTGTAGAGAGCAATGAGGTCACCCCTGAGCCTCCTCTTCTCCAGGCTAAGCAACCCCAGCTCCCTCAGCCTCTCCTCACAGGGCTGTGCTCCAGACCCCTCCCCAGCCTTGCTGCCCTTCTCTGGGCATGTGCAAGTGTCTCAATGTCCTTCTTAAACTGAGGGGCCCAGAACTGGACACAAAGCCCTGAGTCCCCTAGAATTCCAAAACTGAACCTGATAAAACACAAGCACCTGAGCTCAACAACGCAGGAACTGATTTGCTGGTGTTGCAGCAGGAGCTAGAAACTTCTGGCATTCATTTGGATTACGGACAGAGCAGCCACAGCACTTGGTGTATTTTCACATCAGTTGAGGTGTGAAATAGCACAAAGGGTATTTGGTCTTTCTTTCCACCCAGACAGGGAGCTCCAGCCTGCCACTCTGTCCTGCCTCTCTTAGTGGAAGCAGTCCTCTCTTCACACAAATGGATCATCTTTCACCGCCCCAGAAAGTCCCACACAGAAATCCACCATTATCTTCACCCTCACCTCTCTCAGCTTTACTTGCCATGCTCTCACATTTGCCTGAAGAAGCACCAGTTTGGAGGAGGTGAAGGCTCAAGAGACCTGTGAGATGAGGTAACTCCTTCACCTCCTAGCATCTCTGCCAGCAGTGGTGGTGCCAGCTGCCCACTCGCTCTCCATCAATCCTTCAACTTGGCTCTTGGGCAGAGCAGAGCCAAGAACTGACTGTAGTCACATACCCCATGTAATGAAAGAAAATCCAAGATGAATCCATGCCAAAAGTAAAAGGAACCAAAAGTTACAGCAAGGGAGTCTTTTTGAGGGTTCTTCCTCCTTTTCAGGGAAAGCCACCTCTCTCCAGGTGTCTCCTGCTGCAGTCTGCTGGTAGTTGTAAGCAGTCACAGGATGGTTTTCAGCCAGTGAAGCCACACTGTGGTTCTCCTCTTTTCTTTGTATCTCTGACTTGCTCCATAGCCACATGAGATCAGCAGCAGTGCAGCATAACTCCATCCCCTCCACCAAACTTCCAGCAAAACAAGGTTTGACATGCCTCATGAAGTGTGGGCAGACCCCTCCACATCACAGACTCACAGAACGTTAGGGGCCAGAAGGGACCTCGAAAGCTCCTCCAGTCCAACCCCTGCCACAGCAGCATCACCCAGAGCAGGTCACACAGGAACACATCCAGGTCAGTTTTGAATATCCTCAGCGAGGGAGACTCAACCACCCCCCTGGGCAGCCTCTTCCAATGTTCTGTCACCCTCACAGGGAAAAATTGTTTCCTCCTGTTTCCATGGCACTTCCTATGCCTCAGCTTCTACCAGTGCCCCTTGTGCTGTCCTTGGGCATCACCCAGCAGAGCCTGGCTCCAGCCTCTTGGCACTCACCCTGCACATCTTTATCAACAGGAATGAGGTCACCCCTCAGGCTCCTCCTCTCCAAGGTAAAGAGCCCTCAGCTCCCTCAGGCTCTCCTTGTAAGGAAGATGTTCCACTCCCCTGGTTCTCAGCTATCTTACCTTCCACAGAACATGCTGAGACACCACTACTGGAGTTATGACTGTCTCATTCCTAACTTGTGCTGATAACAGTAGAAACCCAGACTGTGTGCTGAGCAGCAACCCAGACCATTAGCCAGACTGGAGAGCTGGGCACAGAGGAACCAAATGAGGTTCAACAAGGAGAAGTGCAGAGTCCTGCAGCTGGGGAGGAAGAATCAACTGCAGCAGGACAGGCTGGGAGGGGAGCTGCTGGAGAGCAGCCCTGGGGAGAAGGAGCTGGGAGTGCTGGTGGACAACAAGTTCTGCCTGGGACAGCAATGTGCCCTGGGGCCCAGGAAGGCCAATGGGATCCTGGGCTGCATTCAGAGGAGTGTGTCCAGCAGATCCAGGCAGGTTCTCCTCCCCCTCTTCTCTGCCCTGCTGAGACCTTACCTGAATATTGCATCCAGCTCTGGGCTCCCCAGTTCAGGAGGGACAGAGATCTGCTGGAGAGAGTCCAAGGGAGGGCTGCAAGGATGCTGAAGGGACTGGAGCACTGCCTGGTGAGGAGAGGCTGAGAGCCCTGGGGCTGTTTAATCTGGAGAGGAGAAGACTGAGAGGGATCTGATCAATGTCTATCAATAGCTGAGGGCTGGGGGTAAAGAGGGAGGGTACAGGCTCAGCTCACTGGTGCCATGGGATAGGACAAGGGGTAATGGATACGACTACAGCACAGGAGGTTCCACTTTAACATGAGGAGGAACTTCCTCACTGTGAGGATACCAGAGCCATGGAGCAGGCTGCCCAGAGAGGTTGTGGAGTCTCCTTCTCTGAAGCCTTTGCAGCCCTGTCTGGATGTGCTCCTGTGTGACCTGTGCTGGATTCCATGGTCCTGCTATGGTGGGGATGGGGAGGGGACTCAATATCTTCAGAGGTCCTTTCCAGCCCCTAGCATCCTGTCAGCCTGTGACAATGTGGTCACAGAATTAAGAAGGAATTTTAAACTCGTGAAATATGAAAAAACCTAAGCCAAAGCAAACAAAAAAACCCCACCCAACACCAGAAACCAACAGAACAGCCCCAAAATACTCAAATTTGACATCCATGGGGTTTCCAAGACTGCCTGGAATTACAAACACAGTCATGAGAGTATGATGGGACAGACCCATAGGCGTCTGCAGAATGAGGCTCCTTACCACAGCACATATTGACTCATTTGACCGTGATGCTGCCAAAGGAGACACCATGTGCCTTCAGAAAACGTCATCCATTTCACAGCTCACCCAAAACTACACTTTCTTATGCCTTGGTGAACACCTTAGCACACAAACACAAGCAGGGAAAACGCAAGAAAACAACCTAATAAGAGTCATAGAATCACAGAATTGTCAGGGTTGGAAGGGACCTCAAGGATCAGCCAGTTCCAACCATACCCAGGGACACCTCACACTACAGCAGGTTGCTCACAGCCACAGCCAGCCTGGCTGCAAAAACCTCCAGGCATGAGGCTGCCACCACCTCCCTGGGCAACCTGTGCCAGTCTCTCATCACCCTCATGGGGAACAACTTCTTCCTAACATCCACTCTCAATCTACCCATTTCTAGTTTTGTTTCATTCCCCTCAGCCCTATCACTCCCTGACACCCTCAAAAGTCCCTCCCCAGCTTTCTTGGAGCTCCCTCAGATACTGGAAGGCCACAAGAAGGTCTCCTCAGAGCCTTCTCTTCTCCAGACTGAACAGCCCCAACTCTCTCAGGCTGTCTCCAGAGCAGAGCAGCTCCAGCCCTCTGCTCCTCCTCGTGGCCCTTCTCTGGACACCTTCCAGCACCTCCAGATCCTTCCTGTCCTAGGGGCTCCAGAACTGGACACAGTGCTTCTGGTGTGGTCTCAGCAGAGTGGAGCAGAGGGGCAGAATCCCCTCCCTAGCCCTGCTGGCCACACTTCTCTTGCTGCAGCCCAGGCTCTGCTTGGCTCTCTGGGCTGCAAGTGCAAAATGCCAGAGTTTCTTAGTCGTGGGCTGCTTCTCCCAGCATTAGAAAAACTAAATCAATCAATCCTGGCTTGGCATGCCAGGATATTATTTTCAATAAGTAGGAGGGATTAAAGAAAGTTCCCCCTTAATCTGCTAAACCCCAAGAGAAAATGAAGGAGTTCTTTCCAGAGCACATACTCAATGACCAGCCAGGGAAGCCTATTCAGAGTTTGGTCATGCTTCACCAAGTCCTGCAGCACACCTAGTGCACACACTGCCTCCTTCTGATGCCTCTTGTGCTGCCAGCAGGAAAGCATTAGAAATAATGATGCAAAAAGGAAAACAAAGCAGCCCTAAAGAAATCCTCACTGCAACAACTTCCTCTTCAATCTGTTTGGTGTTTGCTCCTGCTCC
Organism: Picus viridis; assembly: GCA_033816785.1. Classification (NCBI taxonomy): domain Eukaryota; kingdom Metazoa; phylum Chordata; class Aves; order Piciformes; family Picidae; genus Picus; species Picus viridis. The sequence continues at coordinate 292,354 of CM066572.1, forward strand.
CTTGGTAGAAGCTGTCACCTCAAGTAAGAGCTCATCCTCACACTTTCATCCTCAGGGCTGGAGCACCTCTCCCGTGAGGACAGGCTGAGAGAGTTGGGGCTATTCAGTGTGGAGAAGAGAAGGCTCCCAGGAGACCTTCTTGTGGCCTTACAGTATCTGAAGGGGGCTACAAGAAACTGGGGAGGGATTTTTGAGGGTGTCAGGGAGTGATAGGACTGGGGGAATGGAGCAAAACTAGAAATGGGTAGATTCAGCTTGGATGTTAGAAGAAGTTGTTCCCCATGAGGGTGGTGAGAGCCTGGCACAGGTTGCCCAGGGAGGTGGTGGAAGTCTCATGCCTGGAGGTGTTTGCAGCCAGGCTGGATGTGGCTGTGAGCAACCTGCTGTAGTGTGAGGTGTCCCTGCCCATGGCAGGGGGTTGGGAGCTGGCTGATCCTTGAGGTCCCTTCCAACCCTGACAATTCTGTGATTCTGTGATCCTTGCACTCTCAGGAAAAAAGAAAATAAACCCCTCAAGAACTGTGAAAACAGCAGCATAAGGGATCTCTGCTGCAGGAGCAGGGACTTCACACACCCCAGCCCTCCTCCTGAAAGGGTCGAGGTCAACTAAGTCTCCTGGGAAAGGTTAGAGGCAACCCTGGTCGTGGTGGCCGCCAGAGCTGACTCTTCCGCCCATGGGAGATTTGGTTTTGAGGCACCTACTGCTCCAGACCTTCTAAGAGTACTCATGAGGGACAAAAGCTGTCAGTTATTCATACTCTCTTACTACCAAGCAGTTTCACTGCTTCAAAACCCTTCCTACACAGTCTCCACAGAGCAGAGGCTTCCCCCAGAAAGGACAAAAGGACAAACCAGGTGCTGTGAAACAGCCAAGCAGCTACAAGCCAGAGACGGAGACTTTGTGCTCTACCAGCACCTTCACTCTCACTGGTCTTTTGCCTTGATCCTGCCTTGGGAGGACTTTGCATATCAAATTCCATACAAGGACCAATGGATACAAACTTGAACAGAGAAGGTTTCAGCTCAACATGAGGAGAAACTTCTTTGCAGTGAGGGTGGCAGAGCCCTGGAGCAGGCTGCCCAGAGAGGTTGTGGAGTCTCCTTCTCTGGAGCCTTTCCAACCCCACCTGGATGCATTGCTGTGCAGACTGCCCTGGGTGATGCTGCTGTGGCAGGGGTTGGACTGGATGAGCTCTGGAGGTCCCTTCCAACCTCTGACATTCTGTGGCTTTCTTGATGGGAGCATCAGCACTGCTCAGAGCCTGCTCTCATCTGTGAAAACGTTTCACATCATTGACCACAAATGAAGTGACACAGACCTGCTGTTCTGTATGCTGGAGAAGGCTCTGTGACCAGGGAATTGGGAGACTTCCAGTTATGCTGGCAGCCTGGTGGAAGAGGAGGCCTGCATGGAAGGACCTTATGCCCAGGAAGAAGCCCCCTGCAAACCCCAAAGCTAGAGTCTGCTACCTTCCCTCCTGCTGCAGCTCCCTCCAGCCTCAGGCTTTCACGGACAGCTCTTATAATATGCCCACTGAAACTCCTGGTGCATTTTATCAGATCTGTGAGAGTTAACTTTAATCCAGGTGACATTCCCAGAGTCCTTTCACTCCTTGTTCTTGCCCTTCCTAGCCACAGAAAGGGCATGTGGCAGCCAGCACCTAACAGCTCAAGCTATGCTTCCCACACAGTGAGACTCAGCAGTTAGAACACTCTTGTCTTTCCTCCCAGTTTCTAAGTCTCTGTTGCCTTGATAGATTCACCCTCTGCAGGTCAAGCTTCCTTTTGCTGATGCCATTTGTTACAGCAGAGGCCTGGGAAAAGGTCCCTCTGCCTTGAAGGAAACTGCTCCTGCAGCAAGCCTCTGGCAATCCAAAGACTAAGGCACAGACTATGTTCTTTTCCCTGAAGACCAGCCTGTTAAAAGAATGCTTTGTACCAGAGGATGATTTCTGAAATCTTTCAGTCACAGTCCCCCAATCCCATGAAAATAGCCTTCACTGATCTTTTTGCTTTCACATAAGCCTCTTCCCCACAGATGCTTTGTCTTTCATCACTGGAAACAAACTGCACCCAAAACCCAGCAAGGTATTTTTGTGGGTTTGGTTGGGGTTTTTTCCCCCCTGTGGCTAAGGCAGCTTGTTGTATAAAATCAGTTGTATAAAATCAGATCAACTGGTATTATTAGAAGGGAGGTATGACTGGAGCTCAGGGAGGGCTCATAGCCTGTTCCTCAAACACTCCTCTCCCGAGCAGCTATTTCGAGCAGCACCTCCCCTTTTTCACTCCTGAGTGCCTCAAAGTGTGTCAGCTTAAGGAGCCAAAGAAAGAAATGGTGACTTAAGGGCAAATGTAAATACCTCAGAAGGGATGGGAGGGAAATGGAGTTGTGTTAACAGGTTACTGGAAGAAGCAAGCATCCAGACAGCAGCTGCTGAGCTACAGATATTCCCCCCAGGCATCCTGAAGCCCACCCCTTCCTCTTGCCCCTGTGCCATGCTCAGCACCTACAGCAGGTGCACAAGCACCCCAGAGAGGAAGCACCTCCCTGCCTGCCTTGAAACCATCCATTAGCACACAGAGAGGTCGAAGCACTCCGGGGGGATGGCAGCACTCAACATTTTCCCCTCTGGTATCCATGGAAAGAGATCATCACTCCCAAGATTTCACGAGCCAACAGCGCTAAGCATTCCACCAACACGTGGAAAGAGCAAGAGCACCCAGCTTAAATTAATGTATTTGGGGAGGCTGAGGGAACACTTTGGGATATTTTGTTTCAGGAGAGCCCAAGGAAAGCAGCTGTCACCTTGATTATAGAGCGCTCCGTAACGTGATACTTCAGCCCAACTCCAGCCTGCTCCCCCTCCTTCTGAGCCAGCGCCACTCACTGAGCACTGCAACAGCCAGACGGTGATTGGCACAAAAAGCAGTTTTGAAGGGATGCTGTAGGCCAGAGGAGCAACACCAGCTTGATCCCCACGCACACACACACTTTGTGCCCACCATGCTCAGCATTCCCCGCTCCAAGAGAAGGCAGCAAAGGCTCTCAATAAAACCCGAAGGGCAGAAAGAAATCCAAGCTGCAGAACTCTGGCTCCGCACACTCGGCTTTCCCAAAAGCAAAGGGGATGAGGGATGTGGTGCTCAAATCATCCACATCTGCTTAAGCACTTGGTTCACATGCTCCAGAGGTGTCAGACACAGCTGATGAGTCAAAGATGAAGCTAACATCCCTGGTACAGTGACTCCTCTCACTCCACACCAGTCACCTGCAGCTTTTTCACAGAATCAGAGAACTGTCAGGCTTGGAAGGGACCTCAAGGATCAGCCAGCTCCCAACCCCCTGCCATGGCCAGGGACACCTCACACTACAGCAGCTTGCTCACAGCCACAGCCAGCCTGGACAAAAAAACCTCCAGGCATGAGGCTGCCACCACCTCCCTGGGCAACCTGTGCCAGTCTCTCATCACCCTCATGGGGAACAACTTCTTCCTAACATCCACTCTCAATCTACCCATTTCTAGTTTTGCTCCATTCCCCCCAGTCCTATCACTCCCTGACACCCTCAAAAGTCCCTCCCCAGCTTTCTTGGAGCCCTCTTCAGATACTGGAAGGCCACAAGAAGGTCTCCTCAGAGCCTTCTCTTCTCCAGACTGAACAGCCCCAACTCTCTCAGGCTGTCTCCAGAGCAGAGCAGCTCCAGCCCTCTGCTCCTCCTCGTGGCCCTTCTCTGGACACCTTCCAGCACCTCCAGATCCTTCCTGTCCTAGGGGCTCCAGAACTGGACACAGTGCTTCTGGTGTGGTCTCAGCAGAGTGGAGCAGAGGGGCAGAATCCCCTCCCTGGCCCTGCTGGCCACACTTCTCTTGCTGCAGCCCAGGCTCTGCTTGGCTCTCTGGGCTGCAAGTGCTCACTGCTGGCTCCTTTTGAGCTTCTCCTCCACCAGCACCCCCAAGGCCTTTTCTTTCAGGGCTGCTCTCAAGCCAGTCTCAGCCTTGAATCAAGGGTCTGGCCAAGGTGTGCCAGCAGTCCAGCATCCCCTCCCCACCAACAGCTCTGCCAGTACTGCAGTCACTCCCAACCACCTCCTTCCCCACTGCCTCTTTCTCAAAGCTGTAAGCTGAGTGAGCAGGATTCCTGAGGGTGGGCAAAGGATCAGAGCAGGCCCAGATTTTCATCCACCTTTTTCTTCTGCTCTTGGATTTTGTACTTGCAACACGAGACTGAGGAGCAGTGCCAATGCTAACAGCTACCTGGCTTGCCTGACAGCACAAAAGCAGCAGGCAGAAAGAAGACGGGGGGGGGGGGGGGGAGGGAAGTAAAAATAGAAAGCCTAATGAGGTTGGAAGCAGAAGAGACCACAGAGAAAAAGGGCAAGAGAACTTAAGATGCAAAATACATTTAAGTGCACTGTAGTTGCTATGTACTGCACAGCACTGCTCAAAAACACCATTAGCACAAGTCACAAAACACACATGGAAGAAAACCCAACGTTTCTGGTAGGGAACTGGTATGTTTTACACCACCACTGCAGTGACAATGGCACAAGCAAACATTCCAAGTGACAGGTTAGAATTTAAAAGGCTTCAGTTCAGGTTGCTTTGTTTGGTTTTATCTTCTGATGAAAATGGTCTACACCTACACAGACAGTAACAAGGAGAACTAAACTCAGCACAGCAGTGTGCTCCATGGTACCACCACTGAAAAAAAGACTTTATTCCCCAGCTGCTTTTGAAGGCAAAAGCCCGTTAAGATAACATCATTATACCTGCTTTGAGGAAGGATGGAGCCAGGCTCTGCTCAGGGATGTCCAAGGACAGGCACTGGGGGCAAGTTGGAGCAGAGGAGGTGCCACAGGAACAGAAGAGGAAACTTGAGCAGGCTGCCCAGAGAGGTTGTAGAGTCTCCTTCTCTGGAGTCATTCAAACCCCACCTGGATGTGTTCCTGTGTGACCTGCCCTGGGTGATGCTGCTGTGGCAGGGGGTTGGACTGGATGAGCTCTGGAGGTTCCTTCCACCCCCTAACATTCTGTGATGTATCCAAAAGGCAAATCAAGGCACTTAAGCTTTAACTGATAAATTCCCATAGCTCCATGGACAGTATTATATGAATTAAAGAACTGATTTATCTGCAAAAGAAAGCAACCTTTTATTTATAAGCTATTTCCCATTTTAAAAGTGCTCACTGAAAGAGGAATTCATAGAATTCATAACCATAACTAGCCAGGTTGGAAAAGACTTCAGAGATCATCATGTCCAACTTAATACCTAACACCTCCTGACTAACTAAACCATGGCTCCATGTGCCACATCCAAGGTGACTCCACCACCTCCCTGGGCAGCACATTCCAATGGCCGATCTCTCTTTCTGGGAAGAACTTTCTCCTCACCTCCAGCCTAAACTTCCCCTGGGAAAGGGGATTATGAAAAGGAAAGCTTCACTTCCCCCATCCTCCACACTCCTGGAGTCCCCCTCCTCATTTTGGCGAAGTCCTCAATTGTCAGCCTTCTCTACTCCAGACAGAACAACCCCAACTCCCCCAGTCTGTCTCCAGAGCAGAGCAGCTCCAGCCCTCTGCTCCTCCTCGTGGCCCTTCTCTGGACACCTTCCAGCACCTCCAGATCCTTCCTGTCCTAGGGGCTCCAGAACTGGACACAGAGCTCCAGGTGGGGTCTCACCAGAGTGGTGCAGAGGGCCAGAATCCCCTCCCTGGCCTTGCTGACCACACTTCTCCTGCTGCAGCCCAGGCTCTGCTTGACTTTCTGGGCTGCAAGTGCTCACTGCTGGCTCCTGGTGAGCTTCTCATCCACCAGTTTTGAGCTTCTCACCTTGAGCTTCTCACACCACTTTTCTACACAGTGCTATTCACTGCCTTGCCAATAAAATGCTGCCTCAGTGATGCCCAGGTGATGAGCTAAGATGATGATTGGCAGGAATTGGAAGCTTGAGGCTTCCACCACCTCCCTGGGCAACCCGTACCAGTGTCTCACCACCCTCCTGGGGAAGAACTTCTCCCCAACACCCAGTCTGAATCCACCCATTTCTGGTTTTGCTCCACTGCACCATTCAGCACAGCACGAAGCCCTTCCTCCTACTCACACAGCCAGTGCTACACTTCAGGCTCTGCAATCAGGCACCAAGGGAAAAAAAGAAAAGGACACAGCAAATAAAACAATAAATAGATAAGCAAATAGAGCAAGCCCTAAGGAAAGCTAATTGGCAACTGCAAAGCACAGGAGAAGGGCCCCTCCTCTGCTTAATTGAAGGTCATTTCTGTTAAGCTGGATGCTCTATTTACCACCTGGCTTGGAATGGCTGCTTTCATTCAGATGCTCTGGGATGAAATATAGGCACGTGGAGGGGATGAAGGCTCGATCACTGAAACCTTCTGCGAGAAACTGGGGGAAGGAGGGGAGGCTCGCAGCACAATTAGGTCAGGATGCCTTTGAAGGGCTCCAGCTGAAGGCTGTGCCAGCCTGCAGATCAAATACCTTTTTTTTTTTTAGTGCATTAGACCCAAAGGCTGGAGCAACGAGCTATGCTGCTGGTGATGATTACTGCTGCTTGTGCACGGCTGCCTCCCTCTCCACCTGTGGAGGATTAGAAATAGGCTGCAGCCTCCGGCCCCTGACACATGGCCCTCGGTTACAACAGCGCTTCCCAAACCCAGCCTCGCCAACCACGGGGGTCACACAGTGCAGCCATGACCCCCACACTGCACTGATTAGGAAACCGTGGCTTGCCTCCTGGATACTCTGAACTCAGCGCTCCCTGAATATACACGCAGGGCTCAGTGACATTAGCATGGGGGTAATTAACTGTGTGAAGCTGGCAAGAGCCAAGCTGCCCATTCAAATGCAAATCTGTCTCTGCCCTCTGGTGCCTACAGAAAGCCCTCAACCCTGCAGCCAGGGAGCATCACTGCCCAGGGCTGACAGCTCTCCACCAGCTCAGCTCTTACTCTTGTTGGGCTTCAGGGCTATTTCCTCCCGAGGGGAGGGGAGGGGAATAGACCAGGTTAGAAAAGACCTTCGAGATCATCGAGTCCAACCTATCAACCAACACCATCTGATCAACTAAACCATGGCACCAAGTGCCACATCCAGTCCCCTCTTGAACACCTCCAGGGCTGGTGACTCCACCCCCTCCCTGGGCAGCACATTCCAATGGCCAGTTACTCTTTCTGGGAAGAACTTTCTCCTCACCTCCACGGGGGGGGGGGGGAAGCACGGGGGGGGGGGAAGGGGGGGGGGGGAAAGCGGGGGGGGGAAAGCGGGGGGAAAGCGGGGGGGGGGAAAGCGGGGGGGGAAAGCGGGGGGGGAAAGCGGGGGGGGAAAGCGGGGGGAAAGCGGGGGGGGGAAAGCGGGGGGGGGGGAAAGCGGGGGGGAAAGCGGGGGGGGGGAAAGCGGGGGGGAAAGCGGGGGGGGAAAGCGGGGGGGGGAAAGCGGGGGGGGGGGGCGGGGGGGAAAGCGGGGGGGGAAAGCGGGGGGGAAAGCGGGGGGGGGGGGGGGGAAGCGGGGGGGGAAAGCGGGGGGAAAGCGGGGGGGGGAAAGCGGGGGGGAAAGCGGGGGGGGAAAGGGGGGGGGGAAGCGGGGGGGAAGCGGGGGGGGGAAAGCGGGGGGGAAGCGGGGGGGAAGCGGGGGGGAAAGCGGGGGGAAAGCGGGGGGGAAGCGGGGGGAAGCGGGGGGAAAGCGGGGGGGAAGCGGGGGGGAAGCGGGGGGGAAGCACGGGGGGAAGCGGGGGGGGAAGCACGGGGGGGGAAGCACGGGGGGGGGAAGCACGGGGGGGGGGAAGCACGGGGGGGGGAAGCACGGGGGGAAGCACGGGGGGGGGGGAAGCACGGGGGGAAGCACGGGGGGGAAGCACGGGGGGGAAGCACGGGGGGAAGCACGGGGGGCAAGGGGGGGGGGGGGGGGGAAGCACACAAAAAAAGATTACATTTAAAAAATAAAAAATCATTTAAAAAGCAAGTTCAAAAAGAAAATCAATGGATGTGTTTACAACTTTAAGACCTCAAAACCTCAGCCTTTTCCATTTGTTGAAACTCTCAAAAGCCACAGTCAAGCTCACTCCAGCCAGCTTGGTTGGTGTGATGCACAGAGGTCTCCACCTTCCCTACCCCTCCTTGTTTTGGTGAACACTACTAACGGTAGAGCTGCTACAGCTAGCTGCCAGAGACAGCTCAAAGGAGGCTTTCCAATTCTGTCAGCTGAATTAAAGAGAGAGAAACGTTAGCTCGAGGAAGATGAGAAATCCCCCAAATCCTCCTGCTAATCCTCCCTTAGGACCCCTTCATCTCTGATCACCAACACAGCAGTGAGGTGTGAGCCACTCCGCTCCGCAGGCACCGGGCCAGCTCTGACTCTGTGTGTGTGCAGCCACTACCTTCGTGGCCATGCACCCTACCTATGTCTTGGAGAGGCTCACTGCATTAGGGGACACAGTCCCAAGCTGTGCCAGGGGAAGTTTAGGCTGGAGGTGAGGAGAAAGTTCTTCACAGAGAGAGTGATTCGCCATTGGAATGTGCTGCCCAGGGAGGTGGTGGAGTCACCATCCCTGGAGGGGTTCAAGAGGGGACTGGACGTGGCACTTGGTGCCATGGTCTAGTCATGAGGTCTGTGGTGACAGGTTGGACTCGATGATCTTCGAGGTCTCTTCCAACCTTAGTGATACTGTGATCTGCCAGAAGTTGCCTTCTCCTCAGCCTGCCTCAAGTCAAATACCTTTACATATTTCAATCAGTGGAGATAAGGTCCTCTGATGTCCATGGGAAAGAGCAGGAAGTAACACAGCAAAATAGCATCACAGGGACTTTTGTCTCTGTATTATCAAAGCACAACACTTCTCTCCCCACCAAACTAAGGGTTTGGGGTTTTTTCTGTCATAGAATCAGAGAATTGTCAGGGTTGGAAGGGACCTCAAGGATCAGCCAGTTCCAACCCCCCTGCCATGGGCAGGGACACCTCACACTACAGCAGCGTGCTCACAGCCACAGCCAGCCTGGCTGCAAACACCTCCAGGCATGAGGCTGCCACCACCTCCCTGGGCAACCTGTGCCAGGCTCTCACCACCCTCATGGGGAACAACTTCTTCCTAACATCCCAAAGCTGCCTAATTCTTCCATTGCAGACAGAGAAGGTCAGAAAAACACAAAATCTGCTTTCTGCAGCTACCTGAAGAGAGGTTTTAGCCAGGTGGGGGTTGGTCTCTTCTCCCAGGCAACCAGCACCAGAACAAGAGGACACAGTCTCAAGCTGTGCCAGGGGAAGTTTAGGCTGGAGGTGAGGAAGAAGTTCTTCATAGAAAGATTGGCCATTGGAATGTGCTGCCCAGGGAGGTGGTGGAGTCACCATCATTGGAGGTGTTTAGGAAGAGCCTGGATGAGGCACTTGGTGCCATGGTTTAGTTGATCAGATGGTGCTGGGTGATGGGTTGCACTCAATGATCTCAAAGGTCTTTTCCAACCTGGTTAATTCTATTCTATTCTAAAATAAAATGATAGGCACATGACCTTGGTAGCATTACTAAATATTAACAATCCCAGATGATTCCTTTAACCCACAGACAAGATTCATGGCCCTCAAGAAAAAAAAAGTATTAGGAAGCCTTCATTATCTGGCTTTTGGTATTGGACAATTTATGCCACCAGGCAGAAGACCGATTACAGGTGTCCACCAGAGAGACCTACATCAAGGTGCCAAGTCACCAGCTCTAGGTTGGGTGGCAGAGATACAGTCAAAGGAAGCAGCATTAGTGAAAGCACAGAATCCCAAGCAGCCATGGGCAGAATAAGCTTTTCAGGTTGTGAATCGCAGTAAGAATAGGAACAAAAGGAAGGAAAGGTCATTTCCCCTCTCTAATGCCCTACAGTTACACAACAGAGAAGAAGTGGCATTTCCAGCACAGCAGTGCTCTTAAGAGCGCTGTCTCAAATGATTTTAGACCAAATGGTCTCGTGTTACCAGCAGCTCAGGAGCTGCCTCCATCCAGCAAACCCCAGCACGGGGGCATGGGCACCCCTCTGCCTCCCCACCCCAGCAGGAAGGCTGTTTCTCACTGAGCCTGAGCCTCCCCAAAGGCAGAGAGATCCTCTCTTGCAGAACGCAGGGCATGGCTGCTCGGGATAAATGCCACCAGAGAGAAGGAGCATCTCCAGAAGGCAGCACGACTGGAGGCAGCCACAGTCAACTTCAACAGTACATTTGTGGACAACACCAAGCTGGGGGCAGGAGTTGATCTGCTGGAGGGCAGAGAGGCTTTGCAGAGGGACCTCGACAGGCTGGACAGATGGGCAGAGTCCAAGGGCAGGAGATTGAACACATCCAAGTGCCGGGTTCTGCACATTGGCCACAGCAACCCCAGGCAGCGCTACAGGCTGGGGTCAGAGTGGCTGGAGAGTAGCCAGGCAGAGAGGGACCTGGGGGTGCTGGTTGATGGTAGGCTGAACATGAGCCTGCAGTGTGCCCAGGCAGCCAGGAGAGCCAATGGCATCCTGGCCTGCATCAGGAACAGTGTGGCCAGCAGGAGCAGGGAGGTCATTCTGCCCCTGTACTCTGCACTGGTTAGGCCACACCTTGAGTCCTGTGTCCAGTTCTGGGCCCCTCAGGTTAGGAAGGAGGTTGACTTGCTGGAAGGTGTCCAGAGAAGGGCAACAAAGCTGGGGAGGGAGTTGGAACACAAACTCTATGAAGAGAGGCTGAGGGAGCTGGGGTTGCTTAGCCTGGAGAAGAGGAGACTGAGGGGTGACCTTATTGCTCTCTACAACTACCTGAAGGGAGGCAGGCAGAGGTTGGTCTCTTCTCCCAGGCAGCCAGCACCAGAACAAGAGGACACAGTCTCAAGCTGCACCAGGGCAGGTTTAGGCTGGATGTTAGGAAGAAGTTCTACACAGAGAGAGAGATTGCCCATTGGAATGGGCTGCCCAGGGAGGTGGTGGAGTCACCATCATTGGAGGTGTTCAGGAGGAGACTTGCTGGGGTGCTTGGTGCCATGGTTTCGTTGTTTAGGTGGGTTGGATTGGTTGATGGGTTGGACACGGTGATCTTGAAGGTCTCTTCCAATCTGGTCTATTGTATTGTATTGTGACACCCTGTCTCCTCCAGCATGGAGGTAGGTTTAACAGGTAGCCACGGCACCTACCTTCCTTGACCCTGCAAGTCAGGCCATTAAGCAGCAACTGAGGTATCCAAACATGACTCAGTAGGCTGGAGATAAGGCTGCTTAATGGTATCAGCAGAGCTTATGGCAGTTTTCAGAGCTGTCACTTCTTCAGCATCCTTCCTATCATGCCTCTGCAGGCATGCCAACACATGTTCTGGGATGCTCCACAAGACCATAGCTCCTACCAGAAGAGCAGAACCCATCTCATCATTTGCCATAGGGCTTCCTCACCCACCTCCCACTCACTGCCAAAGTCTCTGAGAACTTCTAGAGACTTCTAGACACTTTCACACAGCAGAGAGAGTTGCCCAGCAAAGCATTTTGGTCAAAAGGGATGAAAAGACAATTCAGTTGATCCAAGCTGCAACACGGCCATACAGGGAGAACTTTTATGACATTCAACAAGGGCAAGGGGAGAGTGTGGCACCTGGGAAAGAACAACCCCATGGAGCAGGATAGGTTGGGGACTGAGCTGCTGGAGACCAGTGAAAGGGAAAAGGACCTGGGCGTCCTGGTGGATGGGAGGTTGCCATGACCCAGCAATGTGCTCTGGTGGCCAAGAAGGCCAAGGGCATCCTGGGGTAGATTAGAAGGGCTGTAGTTAGGAGGTCAAGAGAGGTTCTTTTGCCCATCTACTCTGCCCTGCTGAGGCCACATCTGGAATATTGTGTCCAGTTCTGCACTCCTCAGTTCAAGAAGGACCTCAGGGAACTGCTTGGAAGAATCCAGTGCAAAGTCACAAAGACGCTGAAGGCAGTGGAACATCTTCCTTGTGAGGAGAGCCTGAGGGAGCTGAGGGCTCTGGAGCTTGGAGAGGAGGAGCCTGAGGGTGACCTCATTCATATTGATAAAGATGTGCAGGGTGAGTGCCCAGAGGCTGGAGCCAGGCTCTGCTGGGTGATGCCCAATGCCAGCACAAGGGGCACTGGCGGAAGCTGAGGCATAGGGAGTTCCATGGAAACAGGAGGAAAAGACACCTGTGGGAGCTACAGAGGATCAAACCATACTTATGGAGGAAAACTCTCATGAAACTGATGCATTGAATCACAAGTGAAGAAACTGGAAGAAAAACATTCTGTAAAGCTTGCTTTCTTTTGAGGCTTTTCTCCCCCCTGGTAAGGTCAGAGGCCCCAGCTGCTCCTCCCACCCTAATTCACACCAAGATAATGATTCTGAAAGTTTTGAGAGCAATTTTTGCTCTGTTTATTTAACCAGGAGCCCTTCTCATGTTCTGTGGGGTACTTCTCCTCCTGAACAGACGAAAGACACACTGCCTTGAGTAAAAGACACACACAGAGCAGTGCATAAAACAAAAATGCATATACAATAAAGACCCAGGGAGAATGAAGACCTCTATCAACCAGTCATAGGCACCCAAAGATTCAAAGACCTTCCAAGTTACAACTGCAACAGCTGCAGAGAGCTCAGTGCTGAAGGCTCAGCAGAAGATGGTGTCTCTAGAGGCACTTAATTTCCAATGTGCTCCAAGAAGCTTCCTCTTATGCCATTTTAGATGCTACATTCAAAAGAAAAATCAGCCTTCACAGGCAAGAAATAATCAAAGAGCACATGGCTGAAGAGTTCTAAGCAGCTCCTACAAAGACAAGAATTTACAAGATCTATCCAGCCTGCCTGTAACTTTTCCTATCTACCTCCAGGAGTAGGCCTCGTTCTTGCTCCACCACAGAGAAAGAGACCTGTAGGGCTCCCATGCTACAGATGCTTGAGTCATGGATGATCCCGAAGCATTCATCTTTTACCACTGTTCTTGGGAACTTCTCACCCTTTTACAGGGAGACTGACACAAGCCAGTTACTAACACCCCCAGATTTCCCATCTTCAAAGCCCCTGGTCATGGAGGCTCCTTCTTGCTGCACAATCACTTCCATTCCCTGTGCTTGCACTGCCACCAGTGGTGGCTGCTGAGTGCCCCTGAACTCCCAGCTGGGAGGAGACACAGACCCACAGCCAGGACAGGACTGTGTCCGGTTCTGGGCTCCCCAGTTCAAGAGAGACAGAGACCTGCTGGAGAGAGTCCGAGAGCCAGGAGGATGCTTAGGGGACTTGAGCATCTCCCCTGTGAAGAGAGACTGAGAGCCCTGGGGCTGGTTAGTGTGGAGAAGAGAAGGCTGAGAGGGGATCTGATCAATGTCTATCAATAGCTGAGAGGGGGGGGGGCAAGTGGAGGGGGCCAAGCTCTTCTGGGTGGTGCACAGTAACAAGCCAAGGAGCAATGGATACAAACTGGAACAGAGAAGGTTTCAGCTCAACATGAGGAGAAACTTCTTTGCAGTGAGGGTGGCAGAGCCCTGGAGCAGGCTGCCCAGAGAGGTTGTGGAGACTCCTTCTCTGGAGCCTTTCCAACCCCACCTGGATGCATCCCTGTGCAGACTACCCTGAGTGGTGCTGCTGTGGCAGGGGGGTTGGACTGGAGGATCTCTGGAGGTCCCTTCCAACCTCTAACATTCAGTGATTCTGTGAATATTCTGACACCCTCCTTCCACAGAAAACTCAGAACCTCGCTTCCCAGCAACATTATTTTACACTCCTCCTTGCTGCAGGTATTATCCAGTGTTATTATTTATGTAGGGCTATGCCATATCCATTTTTATTTATGCAATGTCACAAATTCATATTCAAGGGAAGCTCTGTTTTGGTATGTCTCCACTACTCTGAACTACCTTCACCTTTCTGCTTTGCTTCCCTGGCAGGTTTTCATTTTACATAACAAAGAACACCACCAATGTCACACCTCCACACCTCCAAATTTGAACCCAGCAGTGCAGACCACTTGAAAGGGATTTTAAAGGAGAGGCTCTGTGGAGGCTTTCCCTTGATATAATCAATTGAAGCGACACCCGGATTCTAGGATCTCCAGATCAAGAGTGAGCGTGGCTAAACTAATCAGCAGAGGAAGAATCTGTCTGCTGGACATCTCTCCTTAGAATCATAGAATGGCTTGGGCTGGAAGGGACCTCCAAAGGTCATCCAGTCCAACCCCCCTGCAGTCAGCAAGGACATCCTCAACTAGATCAGGTTGCCCAGGGCCTCGATGAGCCTCATCTTGAATTATCTCCAGGGACGGAGCCTCAACCACCTCCCTGGGCAACCTCTTGCAGTGTCCCACCACCCTCATAGAGAAGAACTTGTTCCTGACATCCAGTCTAAACCTGCTCTTCTCTAGTTCGAAGCCATTGCCCCTTCCAACACCCTGTAAGCTACACCATGTATGCAAGCCCGTTACCAGCCTTCCCCTGCAAACCCCAGTCCATGGGGCTTGGCTGGTCACAGCTGTGCCCTCACATTGCTGTGTTCAGGCAGATGTTTCTGCAGAACCACCACAGCTGGAATTAATGCAGCTCAGCCCAGAGAAAGAGGAAAGCTTGCTTCTACTTGTGTAACTAACGGAGTAGGCATACCAGAAAGGATCCTGGGGAAGCTAGGAGTGATGAAAGACCTGGTTAGGTTATTCACCCCTGTGGCAGCAAGTCCATTACATCCATTTCTTCTCTCTCAAAACTTCCTTGGTCCTGAGGCCACACCAGTCATGCACCCAACTGCTTCCTGAGATGTACTTCACCTCCCAGCCTACATTACTCCAGCAGCACCGCTTCCCCACAGCTCCGCCAGACCATTACAGTCAGAACTCTTGAACACACTTCAAAAAGTAAGGATGGGCCACTTCACACTGATCTGAAAGGTGACAAGTGACCTCCATTAGCGTGGAAGCACCTCTAGAGAAAATTACCCTTTATTATGGTTAATCAAGCTGGAACAAAACACATTCTGACAACATAATGTCTAAATGCAGACAATGCATTCTGGCTGTTCATCACACTGCTGGTCTCTGAACACTTGGATTCAGTTCCTGAGTGTACCACAGGCTGTTTGACCTTCTGCACAAGTCCCTTTGTCTCCTTAACGCGAGCACGAGTACAAAGTATGTATTTATCTTCATGCTCACAACTCAAACACGGCCAAACAGGTTTTTATTTGAACTTTCCCAACTCAATTCACCTTTGGAACAAAACAATTCAGCTTCAGAAGGGAAATTCCTGAAGAAGCTGTTTATATAAAAAACTAGAATTAGTGACTGCAGATGGAGTGTCCAGCTCAGGCTTTGGTTAAGCACAGCTTATGTGACATATTAATAGCTTATCTCCAGACAAGGCCGAGTCCTGCAGATTCATCACCACCCTGTTAACCATCACTTCACTTCAAATGCATCTCCTGCTTAAGATGTCAGGGAAAAGAATAGAAGAAAATCATGTGTTCAGCACATCAGCACTTGTTGCAAGCAGTTGTTTAATGCTATGTTTGCTCCTACTACAATCAGCTCCCCAAAAGTGTGGAGGGTGAGATGCATTCCCCATTTCTGCCTCAGAAGCTGGCGTGCTTTGGAAAGCATCCCCCGGGCCTGAGCTAATCAAGAAAGCAGCAGACAGACACAGAGAGACCTGCCATTATCCCAGGGTCAGACACTAACGCAGTCCTTACACAAGGGATGGCAAATCACACCTCGATGGGAGCATGAGAAACCTTGTACCCAAACAGAATCACAGAATCAGCCAGGTTGGAAATGACCTCAGAGATCATCAAGTCCAACCTATTACCTAATACCTAACACCTCCTGACAACTAAACCATGGCTCCAAGTGCCACATCCAATCCCCTCTTGAACACCTCCAGGGATGGGGACTCCACCTGGGCAGCACATCCCAATGGCCAATTACTCTGTCTGGGAAGAACTTTCTCCTCACCTCCAGCCTAAACTTCCCCTGGCACAGCTTAAGACTGTGTCCTCTTGTTCTGGTGCTGGTTGCTTGAGAGAAGAGACCAACCCCCACCTGGCTACAATCTCCCTTCAGGGAGTTGTAGGGAGAAAGAAGGTCTCCCCTGAGCCTCCTCTCCTCCAGGTTAAGCAACCCCAGCTCCCTCAGCCCATCCTCACAGGGCTTGTGGATACTGCCATGTGTGACCCAGGAATAAATGACTAGCCCTGAGAAGATTACAGACAGCAGTTCACTGTTGTCTTGGAAGCATGCACCAAAGATACCCAAACCAAACAAGCAGCTGCTCACAGAACAGCCTGCAGTAACTCTCTCATGCTCGCTACAAGGGGTGGGAGGGAGAGCAAAGCGACTTGAACGTGGACCAAAATCTCTTGCTCATGACTCGTGCATCCTCTTCCCAATGCTGCAGCACAGAGGGCACCTTTATGACTTACATTCAAGTAGGGTCTTAACATGGGGCCTCCAACAAGCTTGCCAGACTCAAACACAACATTTCTGTTAAAAACCTTTGTGGGTCAGATCTATACAGAAGACAAAAGAGCACTTTTCTGTCACTAGACAAGAGCCCTTTGTTCAGCCACTGAGCCTTCCTAAGGCCCCTAATTCTTTGCCATAAGGAAAATGTTTTAACTGGTCAATGGCAAAAGTCAATTTGGTGAGATAATGTAATTAATAAATGCCATCCATATGCCTCTGCTTGATGTTCTGTAAAAGACAACTGGCCATGAAGAGCAGGGCTCTGCAGACGAGTGGCTGCCCTGCAGGGAGCTCAGCTGCTGCAGGGAGAAAGGAGCTCTTTTCCAAGCTCAGGACTCCCTGCCAAACTGCCACGTTCCCCACTGAAGATGGCAGGTAGCTCTCCCCATCGTGGCTGTGTGTTTGACCTGGGGCTTTTCACTACTTGCACCTCTGCTTGCCAAGAAATGAGGCCTTGATCTGGTCATCCCGACATTACGCTTAAGACTGGGACCACAGAGACTTAGAACCAGCAAAACTTCAAACAAGCCCAAGGCTCACAGCTCATTCCCCAAAGTTCACCATCTTTAGCCCATTAGCTGCAGCAATTGCCTCAAACCTACCACAGAGGTATCACCTACCCAAGAACCACAATCCCAGTATCTGACTTCAAACCCTGAGCTATTTGTCCTGACTTGTCCCTGAAGATGGAGGCTCTCATCTACTTCCTTGATAAGGATCTAGCAAAAAACGCAGAGAAAACATCTCTGCACTTTAGGCCTGAATATTAAGTCAGTTCCAATGCAGACCCCAGGGCTATGAGATAGAAAAGGCAAAAAAACCAACAAACCTGCTTCAGTGTTTGATCTCAGGTCCAGAATTAGCTGTCCTTTAATTTTTCAAAGATAAGCTAACCTGGGAGGGAAACCTGTTCCCAGAGAGTGGCTCCCCAGACCATCCAGCTAAAGGGTGGCTTCGCTGCAGAACTGTAATCCCCAAGTCTGGCAGCAAAACCCAGAGCTGCCCTGGATTCCCAGGGCAGGACAAGCAGCTTTGGGATGGCAGCACCCAGATGTTCAGCCAAAGCAAGGGAAGCAGCCATGGTAGAATAGAATAGAATAATAGAATAGAATAGAATAGAATAGAATAGAATAGAATAATAGAATAGAATAGAATAGAATAGAATAGACCGGAAGATACCTTCAAGATCATCGAGTCCAACCTATCATCCAACACCATCTAAACAACTAAACCATGCAACCAAGCACCCTATCAAGTCTCCTCCTAAACACCTCCAGTGATGGTGACTCCACCACCTCCCTGGGCAGCACATTCCAATAGGCAATCTCTCTTTCTGTGTAGAATTTCTTCCTAACATCCATTCTGAACCTCCCCTAGCACAGCTTGAGACTGTGTCCTCTTGTTCTGGTGCTGTTTGCCTGGGAGAAGAGACCAACCCCCACCTGGCTACAACCTCCCTTCAGGGAGTTGGAGAGAGCAAGAAGGTCTCCCCTGAGCCTCCTCTTCTCCAGGCTAAGCAACCCCAGCTCCCTCAGCCTCTCTTCACAGGGCTTGTGCTCCAAACCCCTCACCAACTTTGTTGCCCTTCCACTGCCAAGCCACAAAAGGCAGTGGACAGATGGTTATGAATTCTACAGTGAGAAGAAAAAGCTCATGTGAGTTGGGGAATGGTGCAAATAAATCAACACTAAGTGGGGGGGGGAAAAAGCTTCCTACCTTTCTTCGGAGCTTACTTGGCAACTCAGCTTTAACACCACTTAGGAGCGACACACACAGCATACAAAGCTGAGACACCACCCATCTCTTCAGCCCTTCTGCTTGCTCTCTTCTCCCCCTAATTACCATCTCCAAAATCTAGCTGCCTTTTAAAAAGAAAACCCAAGAAAAGCACAAACCCCAACATTCCTCCCTTCCAACAGACTATTAATTTTCTGAATTCCACAAAGCAAAGCAAAGCAACCAACTGCATGAAAATTACAGCATCACGCTGCTAAAACACCAAATGCTGCTGAAAAAAAAAACCAAACAACAACCCACTCCAAATATTACTCTTGGATCATCCTTCACTAACTCCATTTATGCAAACAAATCAGTGCTCAGACACTTAAAGGAGAAACAGAAAGACCACCCACCAGCTGACATTGATGCCCCTGCGCTCTACATTTCACTGCGAAGTCTAAAGCCCAACCCCACACACATTGCACTGCTGAGATGAAGTCTCCTGAAACCTCACAAGGAGAGCTGTGCTTGACCTTCCGTTAGGAGAGCAGCACCTCAGTGCAGGGCTACGCAGCACAACCTGCTAGCCAGCGAGTTTTGCAACAGGGACTTGGGCTTGCAGAGAGGACAAGACCTTCACAAAGGCTCTGGGAAACCATTCGTCCCACCTCTGAGAAACAGGATGAAATTAAAAGGTTTCTCAGTCTCTTCCGAATGGGAGCTGACAAGTCCAGCTGGATACTCGGTGCTGCTGCTGCTTTCTGGCGCTACTGAAATCAGCCAAGAGCTAACTCCTGAACCCAACCGTTTCAAAGGCACCTCAGGCCTCTCACTTACACGGTTTGCCTCTTCTTCCCAGTGGGTTCACACCACTCTCTTCACCCCTCCTCAAAGCAAACCAGGGAACTTTTCAGGTAGCTAAAAAGCACATATTTTGCCATCCAGAGCAGGCTGGGTGAGTGCACCACACCCGTTGGCATCACCAGACCCTGCTCCAATCTGACATCTCAGGTTTGCTGCACCGGCGACAGCAAACCGCCCCGCAAGCCCTGGCTGCCAGCCACCAGCTTTGATGTGGGCAATGCTTGCCACCACACATGAACAGAATCACAGAATGTCAGGGGCTGGAAGGGACCTCGAGAGATCACCTAGTCCAACCCTCCTGCCAGAGCAGGATCACCCAGGGCAGGTCACACAGGAACACATCCAGGCAGGTCTTGAATATCTCCACAGAGGGAAACTCCACAACACCCCCTGGGCAGCCTGTTCCAGCGTCCTGACACCCTCACAGTGAAATAATTCTTCCTCCTGTTTCCATGGAACTTCCTCTGCCTCAACTCCCACCCAGGTCAGGCTCCTCCTCACCCCGTGTCCCCAGGCGGGTGGTGCCCCAGGGGAGCTGGCCCAGCGCAGCAGAGCACATCTGCGGCACGACAGCCCACGTCGGGGCACACCGAGCGTGCATCCAGCACAGGCACACCGCTCCCAGGTTCAGCGGCAGGTCCAATGCAGGTCTCATTCCCACTGCATGTTTAAAGCACAGCTCTGACATCTGCCTGGCCCACACCAAGCAAGGCTACACCAAGCATAAACACACGGAATTCTCGCTTTAGGAGCGGCTGTCTTCTCCTGTGCTCAGAAGCTCCTGAGGAATTTACCTCACTAGAAATGAGGATGTGATACTGTGAGGGATTTTTTTGTTTTGATTATTGTGGGTTTTTTTTACCTTGCAGCTTTGCCCAAATAATAACAAATAGCAGAACCAAACAAAATGGGAAGAAATTTAGAGCTGAATCCACTCGAGAGTGCTCTGGAGAGCTAATAGGGTTTTTTTTCCCAAGCATCCTTATAAAATTCCTCATACAACCAGGCCAGCCTTCTACAGAGACAACAGACTTGGCATCTATCTTTTCCCAGAGACTGGTCTACGAACTCCTACCACAAGGGACAACGTAGCTGCTGCCAGACAGACTGAAAGAAAAGGAGAAGAAATAATTAAAAAAAAAAAAAAAAAAAAAAAAAAAAAAAAAAGGGGAGGCAAAAAAAGAAAAGAAAAGGAAAAACTCAGCCTCCTTTTACTTTTCCAGCCTCTCCACAACTTTCTGGCAGCGGTGAGGCTGCCGCCCCAGAGCCAGGGCAGGCTCCCCCCCGCGCCCCGCCTTACTCTCCCCACTGCCCCGGTACGCCCCAAGAGCTCGCCCTGCGCTGCCGCAATGTGTTCATCCTAAGGCAAAAACCCCATAAAACTTAATACTTTACTAATTACTGTGGCAATTTAATAGTTGCTACGCCACCCGAGAACTTCAGAAGCAGAGCGTTTCCATAAAATTAAAGCCTATTGCACCTCATTAGCCAAGGGTGTTTGTGCAGCGCTGCTAGGCTCAGCGGAAGTCGGAGCCCGAGTTCCACACAGCCCTTTTTTTAATTAGTCCTTAAGAAAAGTGTTTTGCAACTGTCTCCTCGGAAATCCCGACCGATGAGCCAGGTTTCAGGAAGGCTGTGACTGGGCTAATCTATCTATACAACCGCTAGACAACTTCAAAAGTTAACCCAACCTAGCGATGTTATTCAGTTCAGCGGAGCAGCTCATTTTAATTGGATTAAATTGTCATGGGTGGTTTTTTTATTTTTCATTTCATCCTCAAACCTCCATTTATTATTTCCTAATATTTGGCCAAATGACACCGCAGCGGTGTCATTTGCACGTCCCTTTCCCTCGCAACAGTCTCAGACCTGCCGATTGAAGCCCAAAAACCCTCCGGAGGGCCTTTCCCCGGCTGGCTGCCGCGGAAAGTGGGCGCACATCGCCGGAGTGGCTTTTCCAGACGTAGGAATCCCGAGGTAACAGCAGCGTTAAGCAGAGATCCCCGATTAGCAAACGCTCCTGTGGCTCGGGAGAAGTGCAAACGGCAGCACTCTCCCGACAGCCTGGCAGCAAGCGCCTACGGGAAGGGCCGGCTGGGGCTCCGCGGCCGGGACAGGCGGCCGGGCGACAGGCGCGCAGCTCTGCGCCCCCGCTCACGGTAGAGGCGCAGCAACGCGGTGTACCGGAGGGTTTTGGGGGGGTCCTGAGCAGAGCAACCAGGAGTAAAAGCCACTGCTTTTGTTTGCCTTTTTCGCAGGCCGGCCGGGCAGGGTTGGTTTTGCAAGGAGACGCTCCTGACTCCCAGCCCGCGGAGCCGGGGCTAGGCGGCGGTTCCCTCGGACCGCCGCTCGGAGACCGCCCGCCCGACACTCAGCGCTCGGCCGTGCCGGGAACAAAGCGCCCTGGACCCGACCCAACCCCGCGTCGCCGCTGCCCCTTGGGCGCCCCACGGCTGCCCCACGGCCGCCGGGCAGCCCCTCCACGCCCCTCCTCCGAGGCAGCAGGACCAGAAGTACCGGGGCGGAGGGTGCTACAGGTCCGGCAGGCGGCTGGGTCGCCGCGACAAACTTCGCATGAGGCTCACCGGAGAGCGGCGGAGTGCCCTGCTTCATAGGGTTCTTTTAAGGACTCCCTGGTGGTTTTTTTAGGGGGAGGGGCGGTGCATTCTGCTTGCCGAGCGCTCAGCTATCAACAGATTCCACCGCGGACCGCTCCGCTGCCCCGGCGGGTGGCGATGCCGCGGAGCAGGGCCGGAGCTGCGCGCCCCGCACTCAGCAGACGGAGCCGAAGCGGCCGCCGCCATCCCGTATCTCCGAGCCCCGCGGGGCTGCCGCGCCACCCACCACCGCCCCGGCACTCACCGGCTGCCCAGAGACGCAGGCCACGAAGCTGACGGTGAGCGCTAGCCACACGCCCCGCATTATTCCCGCGGAGCCGGCGCGGCGGCGGCGGCCGCCGGGGGCCGGGCACAGAGAAGAAACCGGGGGTCGGCAGCGGCGCTCAGCAGCGCCCGGGGAGGGGGGCGCGGGGCAGGCCCGCGGGCGCCCTCCGGCCCTCCGCGCTTCTTCCGCTCCTGTCCGCGCTCCGCTCCGGCGGGCCTGGTGCTGCGCGGCGTTCGGGTGCCCGGGGGCTGCAGGCTGCGCGCTGCCGGCTCCGCCGCCCTCCGCCCCGAGTGCGTGGCGGCGGCGGCGCGGCTCCCAGTTAAACCCCGCAGAAATTCCTGCAGGATTACAACACAGATTGGCAGTTCCCCCAGCCAGTGGAAGGAGGCGGCGCGCCGCTGCCGCCGGCTCTCGCCCCTCGCAAATTCAAGCAACTTTCCCCCCTCTGCTCCTCCGCCCCGCTCTCGTCCTCCCCCCCCCAGTGGAAAACATGAGCAGCGCCGCGGGCCGAGCGGGCGAGGGCTGGCCCGGTTATAAGAGCCGGGGCGGGGGAGAGGCTGCGTCCTTCCAGGGCAAATCCGGCCGCGGCCGCCGGTTTTCAGCGCTCTGCCGCCGCGCTCTGCTCCGCCTGGGTGCGCGACATTGAGCGGTGGGGAAAAAAACGGGACGAGGGCTGAAAAATCACGGGGATGGGGAAATAGCCCCAAATGCCGGTTCATTTTGGACCCCCCTTTGGCTTTCTACCTCAAGATACCTCTTTGTTTGTTTATTTGTGTGTTGCCGTCCCCCTTTTCTCCATCAACAAGATGAAGAGAAACTTTCAGGGGTAAGGGAGTGGCAAGTAAGAGACGGCTGTGATTTGCACCTAGCTGCACGGATTCGGGAGCTGTCTTCAACATGAATGTCGCAGGAACTGGCTGATCCAGAAGCCACAACCAGAAGTCTTGCTATGACTAGTCCATGGTATTTCTCAACTGGGGAAAATGGTGGTGTTGCAGAGCTTGGGAGCCTCAGCCCGATCCAGTTGCCTTTCCCGGTGCATTTCCACCATTGAACGTGTCCCTGTTTCACATCAGGGAAATGGGAAATGACCAATTACCAGGAGAATGAAATGTATCAGTCTTGCCTGCAAGCTGCCACTTGTGACTTAATTCAGAAGGCTGTGGGCAGTATTTTATACTGTGAGTCAAATGGTCACAAGAACCATAATGGTCTCTTTTGGTATAGCAAAAAAATCTATTGCCCTTAGAGAACCCAGGAAGATTTTTCTATGCCCTGTCTGCCAGTGGGTGTTGTTGAGATCCCAACTGCCTTTGGTTCCTGCCCTGGTTGCCTTCCTATCAAAACAGAAATGCCATGTAAGAAAATAAAGTTAATTTGGCTCAAGCAGTCTCTTGCCTCACTCATCACTTTCCCAGCCTCTCCCAGGCAAACAAGCATCCCTGGAGATCCCTGCACAGTGTGGGTGCAACAGCTGGCTCTGTGCTGGGAAGTGGCAGGACCCTTGGCCCCAGAGGGGTAGCTGGCCATGCCTGGAGTGCTCTCACTGCACACAGCCCGGTCCCAGGAACGTGATACCTCTCAACAGTTACCAGGCTTGCTATTTCTAGACCCACCTTCTGGACATGCTGTCTCGTTGGGTTTTAGTCTGCCTTCCCCACTGAAATCTTAGCAGATTTTCAAAGGTCTGCTCCCCGTGGGTGTCACACACAGATTGTTTAATATAGTCCTTATGTTAGGCAGATTGTTTAATGTAATCCTTCTCCCTCAAAGTATGCTGCAAATACCGAGGGCTCAGTTCTGTGTGTCCTGTTCCTCGGCAGGCAGCAGGATTGTAGTCAAACTAAGTAATTTCAGCTCTCTTTGAGGTGGGTGAGTGAAAGGCAGTGAAGCAGAACTCCAGTTGGGCCAGATCTGTAGGACCTGGCATAGGCACGGGATCTCATAAGGATCCCCGTCTGAAGGGATGGGAAGGATGGGGAAGCAGAAACATCACTCCTTACACAGGCAGGATCCTCAACAGTGGGAAAGCAGAGTGCCACATTAGACAACATAAAGCACAAACGTGAAGACAGAGCAGCTGAGTACAGGAAGCATGCCAAGGGTTGCCAGACTCCAGGGGGCTAGTGACTTCCTACAGCAGGGTGGGGTTTGAGTATTCAGACCTTTCAGGCACATCTTTAACACATAAACCAAGCTCATCTTTTCTTTCATGTTACAATTCACGCTTATAGGGGATTTACAAACTCAGTCGAATCTGCCAAAGCCCAAAATACCATCTGCAACCAGCAAAGGGAAAGCCTTCCTCAGGCAAAGGCAGCAGCATCTAACGGCCTCCTCATGGACCACAAGTGTCCATATAGCCTCGAGCCCTTCAGGGACACTGCCTAAGACCTGCAGCAACTCCAGATACCTACACACAACCTTAAACCTGTGCAGAGACCATCTCCGATGCCAAGCGTGAAGCTAAGAACACACACTAATGAGAAGGAGCAGAACTGAAGACTGGGAACCAGACAGATGATTTGGAAAGTTAGACATGAGCATGAGGAGGAAAGAGAGAATAAATGGCCCTTGTAGGTCACAGAAATAACTAAGTATTGTCCTGGGACCTGTCTGCCACCCCCAGCTCCCATGTCTGGCAGCACCATACTCTGTGGTGGTCCTAAGGAGAATGGCTCTGTTACCACAGCCAAGTGCTTCAGCATCTGCTCCTCTCCTCACCCAGATTTTCATAGTATCCTAATATCAGTCAGGGTTGGAAGGGACCACAAGGATCATCTAGTTCCAACCCCCCTGCCATGGGCAGGGACACCCCACACTAGATCAGGCTGGCCAGAGCCTCATCCAGCCTGGGCTTAAACACTTCCGGGACAGGGCCTCAACCACCTCCCTGGACAACCCATTCCAGGGCTTCACCACTCTCATGGGGAAGAACTTCTTCCTCACCTCCAGCCTGAATCTCCCCACCTCCAGCTTCATTCCATTCCCCCTAGTCCTATCACTCCCTGAGATCCTGAGAAGTCCCTCCCCAGCCTTCTTGTAGCCCCCTTCAGATCCTGGAAGGCCACAATGAGGTCACCTCGGAGCCTTCTCTTCTCCAGACTGAACAGCCCCAACTCCTTCAGTCTGTCCTCAGAGGAGAGGTGCTCCAGCCCTCTGCTCATCCTCGTGGCCCTTCTCTGGACACCTTCCAGCACCTCCATGTCCCTCTTGTAATAGGGGCTCCAGAACTGGAGGCAGTACTCCAGGTGGGGTCTCAGCAGAGCTGAGTAGAGGGGGAGAATCCCCTCCCTTGCCCTGCTGGCCACACTTCTCTTGATGCAGCCTAGGATCTGATTGGCTTTCCAGGCTGCAAGTGCACATTGAGAGCTCCTGTTGAGCTTCTCCTCCCCCAGCACCCCCAAGTCTCTCTCCTCAGGGCTGCTCTCCAGCCAGTCCCTGCCCAGCCTGGATTTGTGCCTGGGATTGCCCTGACCCAGATGCAGGAGCCTGCCCTTGGTCTTGTTGAAGCTCCTGAGGTTGGCTTGTGCCCACCTCTCCAGCCTGTCAAGGTCCCTCTGGATGGATCCCTTCCCTCCAGCATATCTGCTGCACCACACAGCTTGCTGAGGGTGCACTCGATGCCACTGTCCATGTCACCCACAGAGATGTTGAACAAGACAGGTCCCAGGACTGATCCCTGAGGGACTCCGCTTGTCACTGGCCTCCACTGGGACATGGACCCATTGACAGCCACTCTGTGGATGTGGCCATTAAGCCAGTTCTTTATCCATCTAATGGTCCATCCATCAAACCCATGTGTCACTAGCTAGAGACTGAGAGGCAAGTAGAATGCCCAGAAAGAAACTGAACCCAATGTTTAAACCTAGAGGTATTACATCACAAGGGCTGCAATGAAAGCAGTTGAGCCAGGCAATAAGAAAGTTGCCAAAAGCAAGCTGCCAGCCTGGGCATTTCTGATGCAGGCTTTCAGGTAACGATCATTGCACCGCCTCTGTGTCACCCCAAGTCCCTTCCAGTGCCCTCCAGTGGGCAGTGACCACCTGATCACAGCTCCAAAGTCAAGTCAAACCAGGCTGGAGCAGGATTAAGGAACAAACTCCACCAAAGGCTTTTTCCTCATTATTTTTTTTCTCCCCACAAAAATGTGCTGTGTGCTAGAAGGATGCAAGAGGACCTTACACATAGCAGGTGCCATGTGGTCATCAACTACCAAAAAGTCCTAATGATAGCCAAAATGTCCACCAAATTTGACAGTTCAGCTCTGGGGCCTTCCTAAAGGCAAATGAAGCTTTTGGGTTGTGCTCCCTGCTCTGGCTCATTTACACCGTGCAGTCAAAGCACCAAGTGTGCTTCACACAAGCATTTCTAAAGCTAGCAGTACCACAGAGGAGGGAGAGGGCTTTGCAGGACCCTCTTAGTGTTATGTACTATGGAATTTTAGGGAAGAGTGGTGGTTAGAAAGATGGGAGCTGTGCAAAAAGCAAGCTTGGGGGGAAAAAAGGATTTCCAGCCTGTGGCTGCCAAGGTAGGTCAAGGATAAGTGGACTTCAGCGCTTCCCCAGCATCCATGTCTGTTGTGGCAAAGCCCTCCTGGTGACTTGCACTACCAGCAGAGCTAAGGAAAGAGATCTGCATGGGGAAAAGAGGTCCTAATCTTGCCATTTCTCCATTAATATTTGGCTAATAACATGAGATGTGATTGAGAACACTTGGCCCAAAGCACTAGTGAGGAGCACAAAAGCCTGAGCCTCATGCTGCAGTCAAGTGGGTGATGAGGTGCTGCTGGCTAGAGCTGCTCTCTGTTGTATAAATGGTTGCTGGCAGTATTTGTGCCCAGGCTGGGAAATAGCCTTGGCATCACATTCAGAAGTTATAAGAAGTAGTCAATTTTCCTCAGTAACTTATTCAAAGAGGAACAAAACCTATGAAAAGGCAGAAAGCAGCTGATATTAAATGTGCCTGAACCCATGCCAGCAATAGGCCGAGATAAATTTGCATTCATATTGCCTACATTTAGCCCACACCTAAGGCTAAACTCCAGCAGCTACTTTATTGCCCATTGACCTCTCCCCAGCAGGGAAGGGGGAACTAGGAAAAGAAGACCCAGAGGCCAAAATAAAAACAGGGTTCATGAAATAGCCAAACTAGTACCAGTGTCAGTACAAGAGCTATAAAGCTCACAGCAGAAGTGCAGCAGTCACAACCACAGAATTGTTGAGGCTGGAATAGACCTCTGAGATCATCGAGTTCAGCCTCTGACCGAGCACCACCACCTTGACCAGACCATGGCACCAAGTGCCACATCCAGTCTGTCCTTAAACACCCCCAGGGATGAACTCCACCACTTCCCTAGGCAGTCTATTCCAGTCTCTGGTTCCCCTTTCTCTGAGGAAGTGCTTCCTAATATCCAACCTAAACCTCCCCAGGACAGCTTCAGGCCATGCCCTCTTGTCCTGTCACAAGTTTCCTGGGAGCAGAGCCTGACCCCCACCTGACTACAGCTTCCCTTCAGGTAGTTGTAGAGTGTGGTTAAGATCCCCCCTGAGTCTCTTCTTCCAGTTAAACACCCCCAGCTGCCTCAGCCTCTCCTCATCAGACTTTCCCTCCAGTCCCTCCCCTACTCTCATTGCTCTTCTCTGGACCCTCTCCAGCACCTCACTATTTTTCTTGAGGTGAGTGACCCAGAACTGCAAAAGGTGAGGCCTCACCAGTGCTGAGTTGCAGGGGCAGAATTCCATCCCTAGTCCCAGATCCCAGCATGCAGGAAGGCAGCCCACAGGAGGAAAAGGAAGAGGAGGAGAGTGAGTAAAAACTCAACCAGCAAGCTCCCCTCTGTGCAGTAAACTTCCCCTTTATACTGGAGGTGATGCTGATGGTCTGGGATGCACCTGTAGCCAACTGCAGTCAGCTGTGCTGGCTGGCTCAGAACTGCTGATGGCCTGCAGCTCCTGCTTACCCTGGGATTCTGTCCCAGCAGCAGCAGGACACATTATAAACCCCATTAAGACACATTATAAACCCCAACTGTATGGCCCCAGCAGTGCCACAACACTGAGATATATCTATATCTATATCTATATCTATATCTATATCTATATCTATATCTATATCTATATCTATATCTATATCTATATCTATATCTATCTATCTATATCTATATCTATATCTATATCTATATCTATATCTATATCTATATCTATATATCTATATCTATATCATCTATATCTCTATATCATCTATACCATCTATATCTATATCTATATTTATATCATTTCTATTTCTATCTCTCTATATATCTGCATCTGTATCTATCTTATCTATACCTATATAATCTATATCTCTATATCTGTATATCTATCTGTATCTATCTATCTCTATCTCTATCCCCATATATATCTCTCTATATATGTATAGATAGAACAGTTCAGAGTGAGAGTTATTATTACATCCCCAAACTCCCAAATGTTCTGCTTCTTATTTAAGCACAATGGATCTGCCCACCTCTCCCATCAAAATGTCTCACTAAACCCTTGCAGACCATGTTCATTTCTGTCTTAAGACTCCAGGTGGATGTGGCCCTGGGCAGCCTGATCTAGTTGGAGGGGGTCCCTGCTCACTGCAGATGACCTTGGAGGGTCCTCCCTTGGAGGGTCCTCCCTTGGAGGGAGCCTGTCCAACAGGCTCTTGTTTTAAGGGTGCCTCTTCAAACATCCCCAAAACACCCTGGGACATCTTTGTTTCTCCTTGATGCAAAGGCTTCTTCTGCTCCACAGCTCCTGAACCACAGACTTCTGCAGGTTATTTATGTTTTATTCTATCTATCTCTTTGTTTGCTCCAGTTCTGGAGCTTGTGTTACAGGAAGGATCTGGAGGTGCTGGAAGGTGTCCAGAGAAGGGCCACGAGGAGGAGCAGAGGGCTGGAGCTGCTCTGCTCTGGAGACAGACTGAGAGAGTTGGGGTTGTTCAGTCTGGAGAAGAGAAGGCTCTGAGGAGACCTAATTGTGGCCTTGCAGTATCTGAAGAGGGCTCCAAGAAAGCTGGGGAGGGACTTTTGAGGGTGTCAGGGAGGGATAGGACTGGAGGGGAATGGAACAAAACTAGGAATGGGTAGATTGAGATTGGATGTTAGGAAGAAGTTGTTGCCCATGAGGGTGGTGAGAGATTGGCACAGGTTGCCCAGGGAGGTGGTGGAAGCCTCCTGCCTGGAGGTTTTTGCAGCCAGGCTGGATGTGGCTGTGAGCAAGCTGCTGTAGTGTGAGGTGTCCCTGGCCATGGCAGGGGGCTTGGAACTGGCTGATCCTTGAGGTCCCTTCCAACCCTAACAGTTCTATGATTCTATGATTGTTTTGCTTAGCTATGAGATACCGACTATGTCTGCCCAGAACTGGGTGCCTCCTGATAGCTGAATCAACAGCATGGCAGGAGTTAAGGGCACCATTAAGCAACCACTGCTTGTTGTGTCTGCTGTGGCACCACCAGGGCCACGCAGCTGGGCTGTGTGCCATTTGTAAGGTGGTTTAGAATGCTGGGCTTTAAGGAATGCAACAGAAAGTCTGAGTCTGCCCTGCAGCTTAGCTGAGCAACAACAAGTGGCAACAGAAAACTTGCAGCAAACAAAAGGGTTTTTGCTTATTTGGAATGGAAAAGAATAGTGGTAGGGAGGTCTAAGGAAGAAGAAAATGAAAGGCTGGTGTTAGAGGCTGAGCACAGGTGGAAGCCCCCTGGGAGATGGGGAGTTGGGTGAAGCAGCCCAGCAGCAGCAGTCTGAAAGTGAAGCTGCTTTGTGTTTGTTGTTGTGCAGCAAAAGGAGTGAATACTGATGCAAAGACAGAGATAAGACTAGGACAGGGAATGTGTTGCAGTGATGGCTGTGAAGAGGGGATCGTAGAATCAGAGAATTGTCAGGGTTGGAAGGGACCTCAAGGATCAGCCAGTTCCAACCCCCCTGCCATGGGCAGGGACACCTCACACTACAGCAAGCTGCTCACAGCCACAGCCAGCCTGGCTGCAAACACCTCCAGGCAGGAGGCTTCCACCACCTCCCTGGGCAACCTGTGCCAGTCTCTCACCACCCTCCTGGGGAACAACTTCTTCCTAACATCCAAGCTGAATCTACCCATTTCTAGTTTTGCTCCATTCCCCCCAGTCCTATCACTCCCTGACACCCTCAAAAGTCCCTCCCCAGCTTTCTTGTATCGCAGTATCACCAAGGTTATAAGAAACCTCAAAGATCATTGAGTCCAACCTGTCACCACAGACCTCATGACTAGACCATGGCACCAAGTGCCATATCCAGTCCCCTCTTGAACACCTCCAGGGATGGGGACTCTACCACCTCCCTGGGCAGCACATTCCAATGGCTAACAACTCTCTCCATGAAGAACTTTCTCCTCACCTCCAGCCTAAACTTCCCCTGGTGCAGCTGGCGCAGCTTGAGCCTGTGGCCCCCTTCAGATACTGGAAGGCAGAAAGGGTGCTGCAAGTGAGGTGGGAAGGGGGTATCTGGAGTAATGTCCTGCTTGGTGAGAATGGCATTAGTGAGCTTGCCAGAATTAGGGTCAGAAAGTCACAGCACCCTTCTAGAGGGGATGTCTGCTCTAGTCACTCACCCAGGTTCAAAGGTGGCCCAGCTTTGGCAACACTCCTGGAGCATTCCCTGCTCTTAGCACATTGCTGAAGCTTTTCAGTCTAAAATGCACACCTTGTGTGCCTTGCTGATTTGAGGGTCCAGGGGAGAAGCCTACTAAACACCACAAGCAAAGTAAATAACACAACAGTGGCAACAAGGAACACCAGAAAAAGAGTAGGGAATTTGGCTAAAGAAACCTTATATTCTATTCCCAGCTTTGGCTCTGGATGTTATGTGCTGTAAGAAATTCAGTGTCACTTTGTACTGGCCTCCTGAACAGGGTAAAATTTTCCACTCTGCCATTCTAGCCAAGGCTATTACCTCTCCTCTCCTCTCCTCTCCTCTCCTCTCCTCTCCCTCCCTCTCCCCTCTCCTCTCCTCTCCTCTCCTCTCCTCTCCTCTCTCTCCTCTCCTCTCCTCTCCTCTCCTCTCCTCTCCTCTCCTCTCCTCTCCTCTCCTCTCCTCTCCTCTCCTCTCCTCTCCTCCTCTCCTCTCTCCCTCTCCTCTCCTCTCCTCTCCTCTCCTCTCCTCTCCTCTCCTCTCCTCTCCTCTCCTCTCCTCTCCTCTCCTCTCCTCTCTCTCCTCTCCTCTCCTCTCCTCTCCTCTCCTCTCCTCTCTCCTCTCTCCTCTCCTCTCCTCTCCTCTCCTCTCCCTCTCCTCTCCTCTCCTCTCCTCTCCTCTCCTCTCCTCTCCTCTCCTCTCCCCTCCCCTCCCTCCCCCCCCTCCCCTCCCCACCCCTCGAGTCTCCTCTCCTTGAGTCTCCCCTCTCCTCGAGTCTCCCCTCTCCTCTCCTCCCCTCCCCTCCCCCCAAAATGTACCTTTAGAATACCAAAGAAAATTATTTCTCTCTGAACAATTCATTTAGAGCCATGGCTCAATATTTGCCAGAGCCATTATGCATAGCTGCAAGTGTCTCACAGCTGATGGCGATCCCTGCAAATGAAATGCCCTGGGGATTTATTTATTATCCCCCTCAATAAAAATTATATAGAATCACAGAGTTGTCAGGGCTGGAAGGGACCTCAAGGATCAGCCAGTTCCAATCCCATGCCATAGCCAGGGACACCTCACACTACAGCAGCTTGCTCACAGCCACAGCCAGCCTGGCTGCAAACACCTCCAGGCAGGAGGCTTTCATCGCCTCCCTGGGCAACCTGTGCCAGTCTCTCACCACCCTCATGGGCAACAACTTCTTCCTAACATCCAATCTCAATCTACCCACTTCTAGTTTTGTCAAAAGTCCCTCCCCAGGATTCTTGGAGCCCCTTCAGATCCTGCAAGGCCACAAGAAGGTCTCCTCAGAGCCTTCTCTACTCCAGACTGAACAACCCCAACTCCCTCAGTCTGTCTCCAGAGCAGAGCAGCTCCAGCCCTCTGCTCAGCCTCATGGCCCTTCTCTGGACACCTTCCAGCACCTCCAGATCCTTCCTTTTCTAGGGGCTCCTCTCTGGACACATGGATATCATGGTTAAGGTTTGCAAGGGGTACATGGGGGGGGGGGGGGGGCAGAACAAAGAGGGGTTGAATTAAAATGGATTTTAATCGCTGCTGAAGTTAATGAAAGTCAGTTAGAGGTACCTCTGGCTGCTGCTGCTACCTGAACAACACAAGTAATAACAGAGGCATCCATTCAGCTCCTGATGAACATGAGTAATTTCCATTATCTTAAAATGTGTAGGAGTTATAAATTATAGGTGCAGAGATTGCCCAAGACTTTCTCATTATGAGATCTTGTTGTCAGTTGCTTACTCCTCTGCCAAAACTGAATGCACCCAGCTGAGGTTCGCTGCGCTGGGTATCAGCCCCCAGCTGGCTTGGTTCAGGCTTTGGTTGGGGTTTGCAAGCTTTATCAGGAAGGGTGCATCTGTGTCCAAGAGCAAGGCCGGGGGAAAGTATGTTATTTTGTCTATGGCAAGCCAAATGCCTTCAAGCATTCCTGGGAGAAGATGTTTTACCTCCATGCTGGGAAGCAGAGAGAACGACTTTTTGCGAGAGGAGTCAACCAAACACCGGAAATCTGCTTTTCAACAATGCCTCAGGGATTGCTCCCCAGATCTGAGCCATGCCTGTTGCAAGGAAGGATCTGGAGGTGCTGGAAGTGTCACAGTGTGCTCCAAACCCCCTGCCCCCATCTCCATCAGCGGTGAATGATGTGAGTGATCATGGTGTGAATGGGGAAAGACAAAGGCGTGAAATTGCCATCCAAGGCTCGAAATTGCCTTCCCCTTCACCTGGGGACAGGTAATTAGTGCCCAGGGCGGAGGTTCCTTTCATACAATCATAGAATCAATAAGGTTGGAAAAGACCTCAGAGATCAAGTCCAACCTATCACCCAACACCTCATGACTACTAAACCGTGGCTTCAAGTGCCACATCCAATCCCCTCTTGAACACTTCCAGGGACAGGGACTCCACCACCTCCCTGGGCAGCACATTCCAATGGCCGATCTCTCTTGCTGGGAAAACCTTTCTCCTCACGTCCAGCCTAAACCTCCCCTGGCACAGCTTGAGGCTGTGTCCTCTTGTTCTGGTGCTGCTTGCCTGGGAGAAGAGACCAACCCCCACCAGGCTACAACCTCCTTTCAGTTGTGGAGAGCAGTAAGGTCTGCTGTCAGCCTCTTCTGCAGGCTAAGCTCCCTCAGCCTCTCCTCACAGGGCTTGTGGATACTGCCATGTGTGACCCAGGAATAAATGACTAGCCCTGAGAAGATTACAGACAGCAGTTCACTGTTGTCTTGGAAGCATGCACCAAAGATACCCAAACCAAACAAGCAGCTGCTCACAGAACAGCCTGCAGTAACTCATGCTTGCTACAAGGGGTGGGAGGGAGAGCAAAGTGACTTGAACGTGGACCAAAATCTAGCTGAAAATATCATTTCTGGGCAGTATGAGCAATAGCCCTAAGATCAGCTGAAAAAAAACCACAACGAACCAAATAAAACAAGGGTAATAAATATATGAAGTTTGGGAGTTTGTGTTAGGAGCTGTTTGAGGGCAGAGAAGAAAAAAGAGACCCCACCCAGAGCACTGTGTCCAGTTCTGGAGCCCCTAGGACAGGAAGGATCTGGAGGTGCTGGAAGGTGTCCAGAGAAGGGCCACGAGGATGAGCAGAGGGCTGGAGCTGCTCTGCTCTGGAGACAGAGAGAGAGAGTTGGGGCTGTTCAGTCTGGAGAAGAGAAGGTTCCAAGGAGACCTTCTTGTGGCCTTGCAGTGTCTGAAGTGGGCTACAAGAAAGCTGGGGAGGGACTTTTGAGGTGCCAGGGAGTGATAGGACTGGGGGGAGTGATAGGACTGGGGGGAGTGGAGCAAAACTAGAAATGGGTAGATTGAGATTGGATGTGAGGAAGAAGTTGTTCCCCATGAGGGTGATGAGAGACTGGCACAGGTTGCCCAGGGAGGTGGTGGAAGCCTCCTGCCTGGAGGTGTTTGCAGCCAGGCTGGCTGTGGCTGTGAGCAGCTTGCTGTAGTGTGAGGTGTCCCTGGCCATGGCAGGGAGGTTGGAACTGGCTGATCCTTGAGGTCCCTTCCAACCCTGACAATTCTCTGATCCTAATGATTCTATGACTACTTACATGAGATGATCTGTGGGGTCCCTTCCAAGCTAAGCCGTTCCAGACTCTGTGATTCCGGTCTTTGCAGTTTGTCCGTGCTCTGTAGGGACTTGCTGAATTCTGCCTTTGGAAATCCCAGCTGGGCCAGGGGTGCTCCAGCTGAAAGCCACAGAAATCTCTTTGGGCTTGGTCTCCAAATGAAAAGACTGGCTGGAGGTTTTGTCTCTGCACTCTGGAGACAAGGGCTGCTGTGAGTGCCTGCACAGCAAGGAGGGAGAGCAGAGCATTTGATTCGCTCCTGGTTGTGCAGTGGTTGTGAGAGTTGGAGAACAAGAAGGAAGAGGGAGGATTTGGGGAGAGGGCAGCACAGGGCAGGGAAGGACAAGAGCAAGGGTGGAGGAAGGTGTTGTCAGAGAGGGTGAGCACTGGGGCATCAAAGAGTTGGTGGTGCATGCAGAAGCAGTGATAGAGGAAAGCAGGGCCAGGCAGTGTCTGGGGTGCCTGGGAGAAGAAAGAGAGGTAGGTGGTCCTGCCAAAGCCAAGATGATAGCCGCCCATCACTGGGCAACCGTGTTCACACAGTCACAGACTGCATTGGTTTAGAAGGAACCCTCAAAGGGCATCTTGGCCACCCCCCTGCAGTCAGCAGGGACACCTCCAACTAGAGCAGGCTGCCCAGGGTCATATTCACAGAATCACGGAATCACAGAAACATTCAGGCTGGAAAAGACCCTCAGGGTCACCAAGTCCAACCAGTAACCCTCCTCTGCAAGGGTCATCCTAAACCATAGCCCCAAGCACCACATCCAAACCACCTTCAAACACATCCAGGCTTGGGGACTCCACCACCTCCCTGGGCAGCTCATTCCAGTGCCTGACCACTCTTGATGGGAAAAACTTCTTCCTACTGTCCAGACAAAACCTCCCCAGTCACAGCTTGAGGCCATTCCCTCTTGTCCTATCACTAATTGCCTGGGAGAAGAGACCAGCACCAACCTCTCCACAAGGTCCTTTCAGGGAGCTGCAGAGAGCAATGAGGTCTCCCCTCAGCCTCCTCTGTTCCACACTAACCATCCCCAGCTCCTTCACTTGCTCTTCAGCACATTTCTTCTCCAGGCCCTTCACAGCTTCCTTGCCCTCCTCTGCACTGCCTCCAGCACCTCCACAGCTCTCCTGTATTGAGGTGCCCAAAACGGGACACAAGACTCCAGCTGTGGCCTCCCCAGAGCTGAGTCCAAGAAGACAATCAGTTCCCTGCTGCTGCTGGACACAGCATTGCTGATCCCAGCCAGGATGCCTTTGGCTTTCTTGGCCACCTGGGCACACTGCTGGCTCCTCTTCAGCCCCTTGGCCATTAGCATCCCCAGGTCCCTTTCTGCCAGGCAGTTTCCAGCCACCCTGCCCCAGGCCTGGAGCATTGCTTGGGGTTGTTGAGCCCCAAGTGCAGGACCTGGCACTTGGCCTTGTTGAAGCTCATCCTGCTGACATTGGCCATAGTTCCAATCTATCCAAGTCCCTGTATTGAGTCTGATCTTGAATGTCTCCAGGGATGGGGCTGCAACCACATCCCTGGGCAGCCTGGTCTTAAAGTTGTCAGTGCTGGACATAAGGCTCCACGTTCCTCTGCTGCCAGCGAGCAGTGATGGGAAGATAGATGTCTGCCTGCCCCAGCACTCTGCCCTGGCTATCAGCATGAATTCCTGGCTGCATGGGGAGAGATAATGTTGGCAGTAAGATCCAGGCAGCGTTTTGTCACAGAAGTTGAAAGCAATGGAGACAATGACAAAGAGTACAGTAATTAAAGATGTTATCATCAGGCATTAGCTGCAAGGACAACCTTAACTCTGGATGGTTCTCAGCTCCAAGCACTTAGCTTTGTAGCTTAGATGGTTTTTTAATTAACAAAGGTTTTCATAATGTTACCTTTTAAATGTAATGCACCACGAGTCACACTTGGGTTAACTTGTCTCTGGGGTCTGGCCCTAGAAGTCTGGACCCATCTGAGTGATGTTTGCATGCACACACACACAAAATGAAACCCCACTGGAATGAATTGAAACCACTTATCGGCTCCTAATTTATGGGACCGGAGAGATACTGCAGGATTTGCCTATCTGATATAGTGAGCATGCTGAAGTCAGCCCAGATTGGTGCATAGTTGATGAAAGTATTTCAAACCAGCATCAGCTGCCTCTTGCCTGCTCATACTTTATTGTTCAGATAGAAATATGTTTTGAACAAATAAATATTCCAACAGCAAGTGAGCATCTGTCTGTGCCAAGCCTTATCACAGCTACTTGGGCTCTCTGCATTTCTGTTTCCCTCTTGCAGGCTGCTGATTTTGCCTTAGAAGCATAGAATCATAGACTTGTGTCAGTTGGAAAAGATCATCCAGTCCAGCCATCAACCTAACACTGACATGGCCATTAGACCACAGAATCATAGAATGTTAGAGGGTGGGAGGGACCTCCAGAGATCATCCAGTCCAACCCCCCTGCCACAGCAGCATCACCCAGGGCAGTCTGCACAGGAATGCATCCAGGTGGGGTTGGAAAGGCTCCAGGGAAGGAGACTCCACAACCTCTCTGGCCAGCCTGCCCCAGGGCTCTGCCACCCTCACTGCAAAGAAGTTTCTCCTCATGTTGAGCTAAAACCTTCTCTGTTCCAGTTTGTATCCATTGCTCCTTGGTTTATTCCTGTGCACCACCCAAAAGAGCTTGGCCCCCTCTACTTGACACCCACCCCTCACATATTGATAGACATTGATCAGATCCCCTCTCAGCCTTCTCTTCTCCACACTAAACAGCCCCAGGGCTCTCAGTCTCTCTTCACAGGGGAGATGCTCAAGTCCCCTAAGCATCCTCCTGGCTCTCCCTTGGACTCTCTCCAGCAGGTCTCTGTCTCTCTCGAACTGGGGAGCCCAAACCTGGACACAGGATTGCAGGTGTGGTCTCAGCAGGGCAGAGCAGAGGGACCATGTCCCAAGGCACCATGTCCACACATTTCTAGAACACCTCCAGGGATGGTGACTCCACCACCTCTGTGGGCAGCCTCCTCCAATGCCTGATCAGCTCTCTCCATTCCAAAGACCTCAAGAACTGGAAATCTTCAGGTTAGGGATCACTTCTGTTTTGTGTTTTTCCTTCCCAGAGAAAAAGCCTTGTGTCCAACCACACCAAAATAAAGTCACCATCTTGATGAAGACACAGAGAGTGTCAGCAGTGAGTTCACACATGGCACCAAGGCAGGTGGAGTGTTGATCTGCACCAGGGTAGGGAGGCCATGCAAGGGGACTTGGATAGGTTGGATCTATGGCCAGTGTTAGCAGGATGAGCTTCAACAAGGCCAAGTGCCAGGTCCTGCACTTGGGGCTCAACAACCCCAAGCAATGCTCCAGGCCTGGGGCAGGGTGGCTGGAAACTGCCTGGCAGATAGGGACCTGGGGATGCTAATGGCCAAGGGGCTGAAGAGGAGCCAGCAGTGTGCCCAGGTGGCCAAGAAAGCCAAAGGCATCCTGGCTGGGATCAGCAATGCTGTGTCCAGCAGCAGCAGGGAGCTGATTGTCCTCTTGGACTCAGCTCTGGGGAGGCCACAGCTGGAGTCTTGTGTCCAGTTTGGGGCATCTCAATACAGGAGAGCTGTGGAGGTGCTGGAGGCAGGGCAGAGGAGGGCAAAGAAGCTGTGAAGGGCCTGGAGAAGAAATGTGCTGAAGAGCAAGTGAAGGAGCTGGGGATGGTTAGTGTGGAACAGAGGAGGCTGAGGGGAGACCTCGTGGCTCTCTGCAGCTCCCTGAAAGGACCTTGTGGAGAGGTTGGTGCTGGTCTCTTCTCCCAGGCAATTAGTGATAGAACAAGAGGGAATGGCCTCAAGCTGTGACTGGGGAGGTTTTGTCTGGACAGTAGGAAGAAGTTTGAAGTTTTTCCCATCAAGAGTGGTCAGGCACTGGAATGAGCTGCCCAGGGAGGTGGTGGAGTCCCCAAGCCTGGGTGTGTTTGAAGGTGGTTTGCATGTGGTACTTGGGGCTATGGTTTAGGGGTGACCCTTGCAGAGTAGGGTTACTGGTTGGACTTGGTGACCCTGAGGGTCTTTTCCAACCTGAATGTTTCTGTGATTTCTGTGAGCAGTCCCCAGGTGAGGATACAGGTGAGGAGCAGAGCCACCACCCCGCCTGAAGAGACAACGCAGTGTGGAACTCCCCCTGGCTGGAGCTTCCCTCGTTTGGGGGTTCTGAAATCCAGAGGTAGTCCACAGTCCAAGGGGCACACATTTTCAGCAATGGTAGTCAAATGGGAATTATGCAGGGCTGCAAGCAAAGGATGAATTCTGAATGAGAGAAAATGAGTTCAAAGCCTGGGGATTAAATCGTGGTAGGCTTAAGGTCTTCATTGTCCTCTCCCACTCTGCCAAGCAGGAGTAGCTCATTTGTAGTCACTGAGGACACAGAGATGTAAAATGGCATCAGAGGAGAATCAGGCCATTGTTCCTTGCAAATCTCACTGATAAGACATTAATTACTACAGAGAAAATGTCATCAGAAGGATTTGAACTGCTTTGCAGAACTCTGGAGACAAACTCATTAAACGCTGCGGCGCGCGGGGAGTTAGTTCCGAATCTGTGCAGGCTGCAGCTCGGATCACTGGCTGATGGGTCTGAAAGCCTTCCTCCTGAAGCCTGCTCCCCTTCAGAGGGGGAGCCAGCCCCACATCTTACACCCAGAGAGCTGAAAGCATTCCAGCTAAAATAACTCACCCTGAACCTTGGTCCATCTCGCACGCTGAATCTCAGCCCGCTGCAGTTGTTTAAGGTTTGTGAGAGTTCACCGGACTCTGTTTCCTGCCCAGCCTCTCTCCCCTTCCTCCCCTCCACTCCCAGCTCTCGTCTTAGGTCAGGCCAGGCTTGGAGCAGAAAAGCTAAACACCAGTCAGACAGCATCATGTGTGGTCTTTCTGACTGAACACCCAGTTGGAGCATTCCAAGTCCAAGTGGGGAAAACCCCAGCTCCAGGGACATGATAAAATCTAGGGCAAAATTCTCATCTGACCCTCCAAGGGCAACATTTTACCCTCAGCCTCAGAGGGGGCCAAGCTCTTTTGGGTGGTGCACAGGAACAAAACAACAGGTTCAAACTTGAACAGAGAAGGTTTCACCTCAATATGAGGAGAAACTCCTTTCCAGTGAGGGTGATGGAGCCCTGGAGCAGGCTGCCCAGAGAGGTTGTGGAGTCTCCTTCTCTGGAGCCTTTCCAACCCCACCTGGATGCATTGCTGTGCAGACTGCCCTGGGTGATGCTGCTGTGGCAGGGGGGTTGGACTGGCTGATCTCTGGAGGTCCCTCCCAACCTCTAATATACTGTGATACTGTGATAACCCCCAGGCAGTCCTGCAGACACTGCTTGCTGAGTTAGGGTGACCAAGTATTTGAAGCTTCTGATGCCTTTTTGACAGAAGCCTGGAACCTGGAGGAGATGAAGCTTGCACATCTGATGCCTTTTTGACAGAAGCCTGGAACCTGGAGGAGATGAAGCTTGCACAGGGAAGAGTAGCAGAAGAGTTATTAGTGAGAAGGGAAAAACATGAGAAGGCAAAACCTGCTCATGTCACAGAATCACAGAATCAAACGGGTTGGAAAAGACTTTTGAGGTCATCCAGCCATCCTATCACCCAGCACCATCTAATCATAGGATCATAGAATCAATAAGATTGGAAAAGACCTCAACGAGCATCAAGTCCAACCTGTCACCAAAGACTTCATGACTACTAAACCATGGCCCCAAGTGCCACATCCAATCCCTTTTTGAACACCTCCAGGGACAGGGACTCCACCACCTCCCTGGGCAGCACATCCCAGTGGCCAGTCTCTTGTCTGGGAAGAGCTTCTTCCTAACAGTGGAATGGGCTGCTGACTCTCCCTGCAAAGAACTTTCTCCTCACCTCCAGCCTAAACTTCCCCTGGCACAGCTTGAGACTGTGTCCTCTTGTTCTGGTGCTGGTTGCCTGGGAGAAGAGTCCAACCCCCACCTGGCTACAACCTCCCTTCAGGGAGTTGGAGAGAGCAAGAAGGTCTCCCCTGAGCCTCCTCTTCTGCAGGCTAAGCAACCCCAGCTCCCTCAGCCTCTCCTCACAGGGCTGTGCTCCAGACCCCTCCCCAGCCTTTTTGCCCTTCTCTGGACACATTTAAGTGTCTCAATGTCCTTCTTAAACTGAGGGGCCCAGAACTGGACACAGGACTCGAGGTGTTGCCTAACCAGTGCTGAGCACAGAGCACAATGACCTCCCTGCTCCTGCTGGCCACACTCTTCCTGATGCAGGCCAGGATGCCATTGGCCATCTTGGCCAGCTGGGCACACTGCTGACAATCCACTAGTCAACTAAACCATGGCACTGAGTGCCTCATCCAGTCTTATTTTAAACACCATCCTGTAGCTTCCTCCACAGGGAGCAGGGCTGTGTGGTCCAGGCACTGCATGTGCTGTGGCATCCTGGGGTACCCTGGCTGCTGAGGCTCCTTGTTCATGGACACATTGAAGGGCCATTCTTTCCCTAGGCTTTAGCAGGAGGAATGATTGCTCCACCTGTCCTTTCCTTTGGGAGTCTAGCTTCTTGGGGCTGAAGTCCACATCTGGCTGTGGGATGGGAGAAGGGCGGCAGGGCAAGAAGATGCACATGAGCCAGGGCGAGGTGGGGTTGCCAGCACAGTATGTCCCTAGCACATGACTTGTGTCCTGTGCTCTGCCTTCCCATCACGGGACCTGTGTGAAGGAGAGAGCCCTTTTGACTGTCCCTTGCACCCCAGCTCTTTCTGCTCACTGTTGTTCTAACCCAGCCACTCGAAGCAGGAGGAGGTTCAGGCTGTGTCGCTGGCGTCACTGCGCACTGATCACACTTGGAGGCTGGGGGCAGGAACTCAAAAGGATTATTCACAGTTCCTCGAGCTGCCAAAGAGGCCTTGCACAGCAGGAGAGCTTCCCTGGGTCATGGCAGGATGTGCCTGCCAGGGCAGCAATGCCCTCACGTGCAGGAGGTGCCTGCCAGGGCAGCAATGCCCTCACGTGCAGGAGGTGCCTGCCAGGGTAGCAATGCCCTCATGTGCCAGCAATGCCCTCACGTGCAGGAGGTGTCTGCCAGGGCAGCAATGCCCTCACGTGCAGGAGGTGTCTGCCAGGGCAGCAATGCCCTCACGTGCAGGAGGTGTCTGCCAGGGCAGCAATGCCCTCACGTGCAGGAGGTGCCTGCCAGGGTAGCAATGCCCTCACGTGCAGGAGGTGTCTGCCAGGGCAGCAATGCCCTCACGTGTAGGAGGTGCCTGCCAGGGCAGCAATGCCCTCACGTGCAGGAGGTGCCTGCCAGGGTAGCAATGCCCTCACGTGCAGGAGGTGCCTGCCAGGGCAGCAATGCCCTCACGTGCAGGAGGTGCCTGCCAGGGTAGCAATGCCCTCACGTGCAGGAGGTGCCTGCCAGGGCAGCAATGCCCTCACGTGCAGGAGGTGCCTGCCAGGGTAGCAATGCCCTCACGTGCAGGAGGTGCCTGCCAGGGCAGCAATGCCCTCACGTGCAGGAGGTGCCTGCCAGGGCAGCAATGCCCTCACGTGCAGGAGGTGCCTGCCAGGGCAGCAATGCCCTCACGTGCAGGAGGTGCCTGCCAGGGTAGCAATGCCCTCATGTGCCAGCAATGCCCTCACGTGCAGGAGGTGTCTGCCAGGGCAGCAATGCCCTCACGTGCAGGAGGTGTCTGCCAGGGCAGCAATGCCCTCACGTGCAGGAGGTGTCTGCCAGGGCAGCAATGCCCTCACGTGCAGGAGGTGCCTGCCAGGGTAGCAATGCCCTCACGTGCAGGAGGTGCCTGCCAGGGCAGCAATGCCCTCACGTGCAGGAGGTGCCTGCCAGGGCAGCAATGCCCTCACGTGTAGGAGGTGCCTGCCAGGGCAGCAATGCCCTCACGTGCAGGAGGTGCCTGCCAGGGTAGCAATGCCCTCACGTGCAGGAGGTGCCTGCCAGGGCAGCAATGCCCTCACGTGCAGGAGGTGCCTGCCAGGGCAGCAATGCCCTCACGTGCAGGAGGTGCCTGCCAGGGCAGCAATGCCCTCACGTGCAGGAGGTGCCTGCCAGGGCAGCAATGCCCTCACGTGCAGGAGGTGTCTGCCAGGGCAGCAATGCCCTCACGTGCAGGAGGTGCCTGCCAGGGTAGCAATGCCCTCATGTGCCAGCAATGCTCTCACGTGCAGGAGGTGCCTGCCAGGGCAGCAATGCCCTCACGTGCAGGAGGTGCCTGCCAGGGCAGCAATGCCCTCACGTGCAGGAGGTGCCTGCCAGGGCAGCAATGCCCTCACGTGCAGGAGGTGCCTGCCAGGGCAGCAATGCCCTCACGTGCAGGAGGTGTCTGCCAGGGCAGCAATGCCCTCACGTGCAGGAGGTGCCTGCCAGGGTAGCAATGCCCTCATGTGCCAGCAATGCCCTCACGTGCAGGAGGTGCCTGCCAGGGCAGCAATGCCCTCACGTGCAGGAGGTGCCTGCCAGGGCAGCAATGCCCTCACGTGCAGGAGGTGCCTGCCAGGTAGCAATGCCCTCACGTGCAGGAGGTGCCTGCCAGGGCAGCAATGCCCTCACGTGCAGGAGGTGCCTGCCAGGGCAGCAATGCCCTCACGTGCAGGAGGTGCCTGCCAGGTAGCAATGCCCTCACGTGCAGGAGGTGCCTGCCAGGGTAGCAATGCCCTCATGTGCCAGCAATGCCCTCAACTGCAGGAGGTGCCTGCCAGGGCAGCAATGCCCTCACGTGCAGGAGGTGCCTGCCAGGGCAGCAATGCCCTCACGTGCAGGAGGTGCCTGCCAGGGCAGCAATGCCCTCACGTGCAGGAGGTGCCTGCCAGGGTAGCAATGCCCTCATGTGCCAGCAATGCCCTCACGTGCAGGAGGTGCCTGCCAGGGCAGCAATGCCCTCACGTGCAGGAGGTGCCTGCCAGGGCAGCAATGCCCTCACGTGCAGGAGGTGCCTGCCAGGGTAGCAATGCCCTCACGTGCAGGAGGTGCCTGCCAGGGCAGCAATGCCCTCACGTGCAGGAGGTGCCTGCCAGGGTAGCAATGCCCTCATGTGCCAGCAATGCCCTCAACTGCAGGAGGTGCCTGCCAGGGCAGCAATGCCCTCACGTGCAGGAGGTGCCTGCCAGGGCAGCAATGCCCTCACGTGCAGGATGTGCCTGCCAGGGCAGCAATGCCCTCATGTGCAGGACTTGACTTTTCCTGCTCCTCCATCCCTGGGCAGCTCTGTTTCAGCCTGCTGAGTGACCAGGAGAGCAGCAGGTCTCTAGCTGCTGCTGCAGAGGTGCTGATGACACAATCTCACCCCAGGGGCAGGCTGTGCACTGGCCAGACGCTGCCTTGCCTGTGTCTCCCTGTGGACAGTGCTGTCACTTTTCCTTTGCACCTTGGTAGCTCTTTTGCCACCAGGTAGTTGAGACTTCTCCTGCCCCGCATTGCCTTTGTGTTCCCAGGGTTTGGCTGCACTCAGGTAGCTGTGGCTGTGGATCCTGGACCACAGTGCAGATGATTCACCCACAGAATGGTTTTCATCTCCTCTCCTG
The DNA here is from genome assembly GCA_033816785.1 of Picus viridis. Taxonomy (NCBI): domain Eukaryota; kingdom Metazoa; phylum Chordata; class Aves; order Piciformes; family Picidae; genus Picus; species Picus viridis. Next base: position 336,010 of record CM066572.1, read on the forward strand.
CAGTCAAGGAGATAAGTCTGATCAAGTGACCACAGAGGCCTGTGGGCAGAGCCAGCAGAGGTGCAAAGGCTTAGACACAAACCATGTGTCCAGCTGCACAGCTGGAGGAGGGCAGAGGGTTTGGCTGCCCTGCTACCATGGCAGCAGGAGCTGCAGTCACCTCTGTGCCACACTGCATTGCTCAGCCTCTGAGCAATGACCCTATGCAGGAGCTTGGGGTGACCTCATGCCAGGGGTGCAGAAGTTTGGGGTGACCTCAGGGTGGGTGCAGAGTTTGGGATGACCTCATGTTAGCGGTGCAGGAGCTTGGGGTGACCCCAACCTGAGTGCAGGATCTTGGAGTGACCTCATGCCAGGGTTATAGGAGCTTGGGGTGACCTCAGGGTGGGTGCAGGAGCTTGGGGTGACCTCAGGATGGGTGCAGAGCTTGGGGCAACCTCATGACAGGTGCAGGAGCCTGGGTGAGAGCAGGTGCTTGCTGACAGCAGGTGGGTGGCAGGGAAGGGAGTGCCACTGGCTGGAGCACTGCGGCTCTTCACTGTGGGTAGCCACTGGCTAGTTGAGACACGTCTGACTTGTGCTGTGCTGTGCTGTGTGTGATCAGCCTGGGCAGCAAGACTGTGTGGTCATGGATCAGGGAAGGACCTAGAGCCACAGAAACCTCCCAATGGGGCTGGGCAGGACCAGGATTCAAGACATAGAGCAAAAGGCTTCGAATCAGCCTCAATGGGTTTCATTTAACAGATGGATTAACTGCAAGCACTGCCTGGAGCAGCTGATCATCGAACTAGCCCTCGGCTCCAACGCTAGCCAGGAGAGGGAGCTTACCCCAGCTCACAGAGAGGGGAGCTTGAGCAGGAAGAGCTTTGTGTGGTTGGTTGGTGAGTGATGTATTTGGAAGTGACATATTTTGCATCCCAATCTCCATGGGACAGATCTTTTAGTAATCAATTTATTCTGCACTGGGGAAAAACCTGGGAGATCACCTTTTAGAATAGAATCATAGAGCCATGGAATCATAGAGTCATAGAGTCACAGAGTCATAGAATCATAGAGTCATAGAGTCATAGAGTCATAGAGTCATAGAGTCATAGAGTCATAGAATCATAGTCATAGAGTCATAAAGTCATAGAGTCATAGTCATAGAATCATAGAGTCACAGAGTCACAGAGGCACAGAGGCACAGAGGCACAGAGTCACAGAGGCACAGAGTCATAGAATCATAGAGTCATAGAGTCATAGAGTCATAAAATCATAGAGTCATAGAATCATAGAGTCATAGAGTCATAGAGTCATAGAATCATAGAGTCATAGAATCATAGAGTCATAGAGTCATAGAATCATAGAGTCATAGAGTCATAGAGTCATAGAGTCATAGAATCGTAGTCATAGAGTCATAGAGTCATAGAATCATAGTCATAGAGTCATAGAGTCATAGACTCATAGTCATAGAATCATAGAGTCACAGAGTCACAGAGGCACAGAGGCACAGAGGCACAGAGTCATAGAATCATAGAGTCATAGAGTCATAAAATCATAGAGTCATAGAATCATAGAGTCATAGAGTCATAGAGTCATAGAGTCATAGAGTCATAGAGTCATAGAGTCATAGGATCATAGTCATAGAGTCATAGAGTCATAGACTCATAGTCATAGAATCATAGAGTCACAGAGTCACAGAGGCACAGAGGCACAGAGTCATAGAATCATAGAGTCATAGAGTCATAGAGTCATAAAATCATAGAGTCATAGAATGATAGAGTCATAGAATCATAGAGTCATAGAATCATAGAGTCATAGAGTCATAGAATCGTAGTCATAGAGTCATAGAGTCATAGAATCATAGTCATAGAGTCATAGAGTCATAGACTCATAGTCATAGAATCATAGAGTCACAGAGGCACAGAGGCACAGAGGCACAGAGGCACAGAGTCATAGAGTCATAGAGTCATAGAGTCATAAAATCATAGAGTCATAGAATCATAGAGTCATAGAGTCATAGAGTCATAGAATCATAGAGTCATAGAGTCATAGAATCGTAGTCATAGAGTCATAGAGTCATAGACTCATAGTCATAGAATCATAGAGTCACAGAGGCACAGAGGCACAGAGGCACAGAGTCATAGAATCATAGAGTCATAGAGTCATAAAATCATAGAGTCATAATAATAGAATCATAGAGTCATAGAGTCACAGAGTCACAGAGGCACAGAGTCATAGAGTCATAGAGTCATAGAGTCATAAAATCATAGAGTCATAATTATAGAATCATAGAGTCATAGAGTCATAGAGTCATAGAATCATAGAGTCATAGAGCCATAGAGTCACAGAGTCACAGAGGCACAGAGTCATAGAGTCATAGAGTCATAGAATCATAGCCCTAGAGTCATAGAGTCGTAGAATCACAATCATAGTCATAGATTCACAGAGGCACAGAGTCATAGAATCACAGAGTCATAGAATCATAGAGTCATAGAATCATAGAGTCATAGAATCATAGTGTCATAGTGTCATAGAGTCATAGAATCATAAAGTCATAGAGTCATAAAGTCATAGAAACATAGAGTCACACAGTCATAGAGTCACAGAATCATAGCGTCATAGAGTCACCGAGTCATAGAGTCACCGAGTCATAGAGTCATAGTCATAGAATTTTACTGTGTTTCTCAGAGGCATCTTTTCAGAGCAGGCCCAAGAGTGGATGAACAGCATGAAGTGAAACACAAGCTAAACAAAGAAATAAATAAAAGAGGCACCCTGCAAGCCATGGCTGTGCTGCTGCAGTGCCCCATTGCTGGGCATCAGCTTGCCGCAGCTCTCCAGGCCAGCGTTGCGTTCAAGTAGTGCAGTGGGAGCAGTAATTAAGCAGATTCTGGTGATGGTTTTCAGGATGTGCCAGCTGGCTCCCAGCCCCTGTGGAAGCAGCAGCAGCACAGTGCAAACTCATGGTCACTGAGGACTTTGATCTTGGAAGGGCTTTGTAGTGCCGGAAGGAAATGGGAGGATAGGAGGGAGGGAGGAAGAGAGGGAGGGAGGGAGGGAGAAGGGTGCAAGAAACAGGATCTAAAAAGAGTAGCATGCACTGGTTCAGCCTGGAGAAGATTTGACTCTGGTGGGACCTTAGAGCTGCCTTCCAGCACCTGAACGGATCCTACAGGAAGGCTGCAGAGGGACTCTTCATGAAGGTGTCTAGAGACAGGCCAAGGGGGAATGGTTTGAAGCTGAGAGAGAATAGGGTCAGACTGGAGCTGAGGAAGAAGTTCTTCAGTACCAGGGTGGTGAGAGTCTGGAATAGCCTGCTCAGGGAAGCTGTGGCTGTCTCATCCCTGGAGGTGTTCAAGGCCAGGTTGGATGAGGACTTGAGGAGCTGAGTCTGGTTGAGAGGTGTCCCTGCCCATGGCAGGGAGGTTGGGGTAGATGATCTCTGAGGTCCCTTCCAGTCTGAGCCATTCTGGGATTCTCTGATTTGTGGGCATAGATGTGAATGTGCCTTGGTCAGCAGCGAGCCTTGTGCTCCCAGGCTGTGCTGGAGGGCTCTGAATATTGCTGTGCTGTCTTTCCAGTGAACCTCACTCCAGGGATCTGTGTCACAGAAGAAAAAAGCTGCACTGCTGCTGTAGTAGCATAGAAAAGATGGAAAACCTTGAAAAAACTCTTCAAGAAAAGGAATCTTTCTCTCTCTTCCAAATTCTTCACTGATGTTACCTGATGGCACTTACAATTCCCCCTCTTTCCTCGTTCCTGTATCAAATGAGGTTTTAAAGTCATTAACTTCCAACCCTGGAAGGACACATGGAACAGCCAAGGGGGTTTGTAGTGACTCCTAACAATGACAAAGAATCAAGTCCTTAATGGGTTCTACCATGCTAGTGCGTGCAGAAAAGGTGCTGGCAGTGACAATCACCTTTAGTTTAGCTCCAGCAGACAACTGAGGTCAGCAACCAGCCTTGCATCAGCTAGGCTCCCAGAGATGTCAATAGGAACTGGCTGGAGGGCCGAGCCCAGAGAGTGGTGGTGAGTGGAGCCACCTCCAGCTGGAGGCCAGTTACCAGTGGCATCCCCCAGGGATCAGTGCTGGGCCCCATCCTCTTCAGTGTCTTCACTGATGATCTGGATGAGGGGATTGAGACAGTCATCAGCAAATTTGCAGATGACACCAAGTTGGGAGCAGATGTTGGTCAGTTAGAGAGCAGAAAGGCTCTGCAGAGGGACCTTGACAGGCTGGACAGATGGGCAGAGTCCAACAGCATGGCATTCAACAAGTCCAAGTGCCAGGTGCTGCACTTTGGCCACAACAATCCCATGCAGAGCTACAGGCTGGGGTCAGAGTGGCTGGAGAGTAGCCAGGCAGAGAGGGACCTGGGGGTGCTGGGTGACAGCTGCCTAAACATGAGCCAGCAGTGTGCCCAGGTGGCCAAGAAGGCCAATGGCATCCTGGCCTGCATTAAGAATGGTGTGGCCAGCAGGAGCAGGGAGGTCATTGTGCCCCTGTACTCAGCACTGGTTAGGCCACACCTTGAGTCCTGTGTCCAGTTCTGGGCCCCTCAGTTTAAGAAGGACATTGAGACACTTGAAGGTGTCCAGAGAAGGGCAACAAGGCTGGGGAGAGGCCTTGAGCACAGCCCTGTGAGGAGAGGCTGAGGGAGCTGGGGTTGCTTAGCCTGGAGAAGAGGAGGCTCAGGGGAGACCTCATTGCTCTCTACAACTACCTGAAGGGAGGTTGTAGCCAGGAAGGGGTTGGCCTCTTCTCCCTAGCAACCAGCACCAGAACAAGAGGACACAGTCTCAAGCTGCACCAGGGGAAGTTTAGGCTGGAGGTGAGGAGAAAGTTCTTCACCTAGAGAGTCATTCATCATTGGAATGTGCTGCCCAGGGAGGTGGTGGAGTCACCGTCCCTGGAGGTGTTCAAGAGGGGACTGGATGTGGCACTTGGTGCCATGGTCTAGTCGTGAGGTCTGTGGTGACAGGTTGGACTCGATGATCTTCGAGGTCTCTTCCAACCTTGGCGATTCTGTGATACTGTGATCTCTGTGTACCTCCTCATCTGCTCTAACTGCAAGGGGAGGCAACTCAGCATGAACTCCGGTGGGAGAAGTTCAAGCTAAAGCACTTCCTCCCCAGCTGAATGACAGCAGGTCAGGTTTGCGGCTGAGCCACCAGAAAACAAAGGGCTGGAAAAGATAAGCTTCTTGTTTACAGGCTAGAGTCTGGCCCCCACTGCATGGAGACCTTGAACTGGAATGTCAGTACAAGCAAGCTGTGAGTCAGGCTTGCACTTTATAGCAGTCAGATCCTCTGTGTAGAGATATTTAATTGACTTACAACTAATTAACAGCAAAGGAATTGATGCAAATCACCTCTGAAGCAATTCAAGTGGAGCACGACGTCGCTCATCCCCTTAATTAAAATCCTGTTAATTCAGGCAGGCTTTGTGTTGACACCAAACATATTGTGAGGTTCCTCAGGTGGTACACCTTGAGCTCTAACAGCAGAAATGGCCAAGGCATGGGATCCCCCAGCACTATGCAGAAGCACAAGTGCCATGCCCAGAAAGAAGGTCCTGACAATTGTGTCCACCATGGACTCCAGGTGGTATCGTTCCCAAAGTGCTTCTCCAATGTGCCTCACAGCACTTGGGCATCCTTGCTTTCAGAGTCTGCTTGCATGCTGAAGCAGCCCTGAAGAGAGGGCACCAGAAGCACAGAGGTTCTCATTGAACATAATGCATCTAGGTTGGGGGGCAACCCTCAACATCAGTCCGGGCTGGGAGATGAGAGCAACCCTGCAGGAAAAGACTTGGGGGTGCTGGTGGGTGAGAAGCTGGACAGGGGCCAGCAATGGGCACTGGCAGCCCAGAAAGCCAATGTCAGCCTGGGCTGCATCAAAAGCAAAGTGGCCAGAGATGGAGAGAGGGGATCCTGCCCCTCTGATCTGCTCTGGGGAGACCTCACCTGCAGTGCTGTGTCCAGCTCTGGGACCCCTCAACACAAGACAAACATGGACCTGATGGAGCAGGTCCAGAGGAGGCCACCAGGATGATCAGAGGGCTGCAGCACCTCTGCTATGGAGACAGGCTGAAAGAATTTGAGCTGTTCAGCCCAGAGAAGACAAGGCTCCAGGGAGACCTTAGAGCTGCACTTCAGTATCTGAAGGGGACCTACAGTCAGGCTGGGGAGGGACTGTTCAGAAGGGGCTGTGGGGACAGGACGAGGGGCAAGGGTTTGAAACTGGAGCAGGGCAGATTCAGGCTGGCCATCAGGAGGAAGTTCTGCACAGTGAGAGTGGTGGAATACTGGAAGAGGCTGCCCAGGGATGTGGTTGAGGCCCCATCCCTGGCAACATTCAAGGTCAGACTCAAATGGCCCTGTGCAGCCTGATTTAGTTGGAGGTGCCCCTGCTGAGTGCAGGGGTTGGACAAGTTGCCCTTTGTGGGTTCTTCCCAACTCAATGCAACCTGTGAAGCTGTGAAACCTCTCTGCAAAACCCAAGATCACAGCAGGCCCCACTAAAGCACTCAATGCCTTGGTCATTATTTTAGTGCTGTGACAAAATACTCCTTGTAAAAGCTGGGAAGGAAGAACAGCTCTTGCAGCTGTGGCAGGAAGGACCACAGCAGGTCAGCAGCTACTGCTGGAGGAGCAGCCTCTTCCCACAGGGCTCCAGACTCCCCCTGCTTCCAGGTGGTCAGCCACAGGTTCTGCCAGGTCCTTGACCTGGCTCCAGATTAGGAGCTCTGACCTCATGTTTCTGCTGTCCCAGGAGCACTTAGTATGAGGCTGAGCCTTGAGGTAGCTCAGCTACAGGTGGAGAGGGCAGAGGTGGGAGCACTTCTCCACTGCACGAGAAGAAATCAGACCAGCTCACTGAATCACAGAAACATTCAGGCTGGAATAGACCCTCAGGAACACCAAGTCCAACCACTAACCCTACTCTACAAGGGTCACCCCTAAACCATAGGCCCAAGCACCACATCCAAACCACCTTCAAACACACCCAGGCTTGGGGACGCCACCACCTCCCTGGGCAGCTCATTCCAGTGCCTGACCACTCTTGATGGGAAAAACTTCTTCCTACTGTCCAGACAAAACCTCCCCAGTCACACCTTGAGGCCATTCCCTCTTGTTCTATCACTAATTGCCTGGGAGAAGAGACCAGCACCAACCTCTCCACAAGGTCCTTTCAGGGAGCTGCAGAGAGCAATGAGGTCTCCCCTCAGCCTCCTCTGTTCCACACTACCCATCCCCAGCTCATTCAGTTGCTCTTCAGCACATTCATTCTCCAGGCCCTTCACAGCTTCCTTGCCCTCCTCTGCACTGCCTCCAGCACCTCCACAGCTCTCCTGTATTGAGCTGCCCCAAACTGGACACAAGACTCCAGCTGTGGCCTCCCCAGAGCTGAGTCCAAGAGGACAATCAGCTCCCTGCTGCTGCTGGACACAGCATTGCTGATCCCAGCCAGGATGCCTTTGGCTTTCTTGGCCACCTGGGCGCACTGCTGGCTCCTCTTCAGCCCCTTGGCCATTAACATCCCCAGGTCCCTTTCTGTCAGGCAGTTTCCAGCCACCCTGCCCCAGGCCTGGAGCATTGCTTGGGGTTGTTGTGCCCCAAGTGCAGGACCTGGCACTTGGCCTTGTTGAAGCTCATCCTGTTAACATTGGCCATGGATCCAACCCACGCAAGTCCCTCTGCAGGGCCTCCCTGCCCTGGTGCAGATCAACACTCCACCTGCCTTGGTGTCATGTGTGAACTCACTGCTGACACTCTCTGTGTCTTCATCAAGGTCGTCAATAAAGATGTTAAACAGAAGTGGTCCCAGCACTGAGCCCTGATTACTCCCTTTCCCCCTAACAAGCAGCCTCTTTTACATACCTGAGGAGTCTGCAGTCACACTCAAGAAGAAAAGCTTGGTGTCATCTGTGACTTCCAGCTGACACACTCTGTGCTCACTGAAGCCTGGGAGGCTGTCACATAGCAGGAGCACTTCAGACACAATAGCTACAGCTATGCTTTGCTGGAGGGCCTCACATGTAGGGCTCTTGAAAGTGTTGTCCTGTACAGCTAGAAACAACCCTCTGCATCCCACTGGAGAGCTAGACAAAGCCTTATCAAAGGAGAATTCCATTATGAGCTTTCCTTCCTTGGTTCAGGATTATTTCCCATCAGCCTTGATGAAGCTGGAGTCCCCATTTTCCTTGGCAAACCAGCTTAGTGCTGCCCTCATCCTTCTGGAGCGCTGCTCTGCCCAAGTGAGAGTTGAAAGGGAGTTCCTAGGAGGTATTAGTCAGAGCTTAAACAGAACTTGCTGTTTCAATAGAGTTTAATGGCTCACAGAAAGTTACTCCTCCCTTAATGAGTCCCTGGGGACCCAGCTGTGTATTTTTTCAGGCTCTCTGATGCACATATCTATCTATCTGGCATCCTCCCAAACCTTTGCTCAGATAAAATGTGAGGGGAACATCTGGTTCACACTCTTACAGCCGTTAGTGAACACTAATATCTTCGCCAGGAAAGCACCATCTGCCACAGCTCCAGCCAGCCCTTGCTTCCCAACGTGGATTTTTTTCTTCAGAAGCACACAGGGAAATAAATCTTTGCCAGTTAGAGTCCCCAGAACTTCTTGACAGCGACAGTGGCAGGCTCCAGGAGTTGCTTTGCTTCGAAAATCTGCAGGGAGCAACAGTGCTAACAAGGGGTTCACGTCACCCACTGCTGAAGGAAGGGTTTGGTACTTTTTCAGCAGCTTGGTAGTCACAGATTCACAGAACTTTAGGAGCTGGAAGGGATCTCATCCAGTCCAACCCCTGCCAGAGCAGGGTCACCCAGGGCAGGTCACACAGGAACACATCCAGACAGGGTTTGAATGTCTCCAGAGGAGACTCCACAACCTCTCTGGGCAGCCTGCTCCAGGCCTCTGCCACCCTCACAGGGAAAAAGTTTTCCCTTCTGTCCCTGTGGCACCTCCTCTGCTCCAGCTTGCCCCCAGTGCCCCTTGTGCTGTCCTTGGACATCCCTGAGCGGAGCCTGGCTCCAGCCTCCCCACACTGCCCTCCCAGAAGGGAGGACATATGAAGTCCACAAACACCACACCATGATGCTTTGCTCCACATCAGCATCCCAGAGCAGGTCCCCATGCTCCCAGCTCTCTGTGATCACAGGATCACAGATCCCAGACCTTGAAAGCTCATGCAGTCCAACCCCCTGCCAGAGCAGGATCACCTAGAGCAATCACACAGGAACACATCCAGGTAGGTTTAGAGTATCTCCAGAGAGGAGACTCCACAACCCTCCTGGGCAGCCTGCTCCAGGGCTCTGGCACCTCACAGGGAAAAAATTCTTCCTCCTGTTTCCATGGCACTTCCTATGCCTCAACTTCCACCAGTGCCCCTTGTGCTGTCCTTGGGCATCACCCAGCAGAGCCTGGCTCCAGCCTCTGGGCACTCACCCTGTACATCTTTATCACCAGCAATGAGGTCACCCTCAGGCTCCTCCTCTCCAAGCTCCAGAGCCCTCAGCTCCCTCAGGCACTCCTCACAAGGAAGATGTTCCAATCCATCAATTTTGTGGCTCTGTGCTGGACTCTTTCAAGCAGTTCCCTGAGGTCCCCCTTGAACTGAGGGGCCCAGAACTGGACACAATACTCCAGATGTGGCCTCAGCAGGGCAGAGTAGAGGGAGAGGAGAACCTCTCTCCACCTTCTAACCACAGCCCTTCTAACCCACCCCAGGATGCCCTTGGCCTTCTTGGCCACCAGAGCACATTGCTGGCTCATGGTCAACCTCCCATCCACCAGGGCCCCCAGGTCCTTTTCCCCTTCACTGCTCTCCAGCAGCTCAGTCCCCAACCTCTCCTGCTCCATGGGGTTGTTCTTTCCCAGGTGCCAGACTCTCCCTTTGTCCTTGTCGAATTCCATTCCATTTCTCCCTGCCCAGCTCTCAGCCTGTCCAGGTCTGGCTGGATGGCAGCACCACCCTCCTGTGTCAGCCACTCCACCCAGCTTGGTGCCATCAGCAAACCTGCTGACAGTGCTCTCTGTGCCCTCATGGCCGTAGGGTTGCTACCAGCTAATCAATTTCCACTTCAGTTTTACGTGCCCTCAGTGTGAAAAATGCAATTCAACCCCCAATTCTGTAGGATTTATTTCCCAGCAGTTTTCACTTTCAAAGGCTCCTGCCTGCATGCAGGGCAGGTACAGAAGGGGAACTCAAGGCACAAGGCACTCAGTCTGGCCAATGGGATGAGGTTCAACAAGTCCCAGGGCAGGGTCCTGCCCTTTGGCCACACTAACCCCATGCAGCACTACAGACTGGGGGAGAGAGGCTGGAGAGCACCTGGCAGAGAGGGACCTGGCAGTGCTGGGGGACAGCAGCTGGACATGAGCCAGCAGTGTGCCCAGGGGGCATGGAAGGCCAATGGCATCCTGGCCTGGATCAGGAACAGTGTGGCCAGCAGGAGCAGGGATGGAATTCTGCCCTGTCCTGGGCACTGCTGAGGCCTCACCTCCAGCACTGTGTGCAGCTCTGGGCACTCACTGCAGGAAGGATCTGGAGGTGCTGGAGCAGGTCCAGAGGAGAGCGACCAGAATGGGGAGGGGGCTGGAGGGAAAGTCTGATGAGGAGAGGCTGAGGGAGCTGGGGGTGTTCAGCCTGGAGGAGACTCAGGGGAGACCTCATCGCTCTCTACAGCTGCCTGAAGGGAAGTTGTAGTCAGGTGGTGGTCAGGCAACTCATGATAGGACAAGAATGCATTGCCTGGAGCTGTGCCAGGGGAGGTTTAGGCTGGATGTTAGGAAGCACTTCCTCAGGGAATGGGGAATCAGACACTGGCAAGGACTGCCCAGGGAGCTGGTGGAGTTGCCATCACTGGAGGTGTGTAAGGCAAGGTTGGATGTGGCACTCAGTGCCATGATCTGGTCGGGGTGATGGTGTTGGGTCCTAGGCTGGACTGGATGGTCTCAGAGGTCTATCTCAGCTTCAATAATTCTGTGATTCTATCACACAAACAAGAACCAGGAATGAGAAGAGTCTGAGCAGACCCAATGCCAATCCCCTGCAGGGGCTGATGAAAGCTAAAGTGATAAACTCCAAAGGAGGGCACTGGGTGGGTTGTGTGAGCTGCTTCCATGCACTGAGGCAGGAGACTGCAGGAGCTTGCTGTACTGGGTATTTCCAGCAGGGCAGGAGGAGTTTCATCCCCACTGCCCAAGGGTGGTTTGATTGCTCTCTACACCACCCCTCAGTCACAGGCTTTCTCTAGCTGCAGTGCACCACGTGGAGGCAGCTGGCAGTCTGCGGCAGAGCCTCTTGTAGCATTTCATGCCCAAAGAGCTCTTCCCTGAAACCTATTTTTCATCTCACTCAGTGGAGACCCAGTTCCTGGGATTTTCAAGCAGCCTGGCTGCCATAATCACATTTCCATGATCAAGCTGCAAACCATTTCAGAAAGCCCTAAAGGCCCTGCTCTGACTTTGCAGGGAATTCCCAGCCCATCCAGAAGAAAAACAAATGAAATGCTTTTAATTCAGTCAGAGGAGTGGGGTTTGTGTTTAGCTTGTCCATGGCTATTTTATGAGCCACAAGCAGCTCTCCAAGGGAGTGGCTGGGGGGTGTCTGTGTGTGTGTGTGTGTGTGTTGGGTAATGCAATGCAAAGCAAACAGTGGGGATATAAAAATCACACTTGTTCAACCAGGATTAGGAGTTTACTCTAGCAGAGTTTCCAAGAGAAAATAGCCACTTTTAGATCCATATGTATTTATAGAGAATTATACATGTGTGTGTGTGTGTGTGTGTTTATTAGGTTAAGGAGGTGGAAAAAAATATGTGATGCCTGCTCAGGGCTGGTGCTTGGCAGCACCCCAGAGGTGCCCTGCAGCCTGTGCTCCCCATACCGTTCATTTCTCACAGCCTCTCAGCCCTCTGCAGCTCTCTCCAATTTTGCCTTTGCTCAGCAGTTGCTTTCACTCTGTTGTGCTAACACAAACTGGAAGCCAGCAAAGGACTCAAACCTCTCCCTGGCATGTGTTCAGCAGTTGGTGAAAATCACAGACACAGAGAATGTTAGGGGCTGGAAGCAACCTCCAGAGATCAGCCAGTCCAACCCCCCTGCCAGAGCAGCGTCACCCAGGGCAGGGCACACAGGAACACATCCAGGTGGGGTTGGAAAGGCTCCAGAGAAGGAGACTCCACAACCTCTCTGGGCAGTCTGCTCCAGGCCTCTGCTACCCTCCCAGGGAAAAAGTTTTCCCTTCTGTTCCTGTGGCACCTCCTCTGCTCCAGCTTGCCCCCAGTGCCCCTTGTCCTGTCCCTGGACATCCCTGAGCAGAGCCTGGCTCCAGCCTCCCCACACTGCCCTGCACATCTTTATCCCCAGCAGTGAGGTCACCCTCAGGCTCCTCTGCTCCAAGCCCCAGCTCCCTCATCCTGTCCTCACAGGGAGATGTTCCACTGCCTGCAGCAGCTTTGTGGCTCTGTGCTGGACTCTCTCAAGCAGTTCCCTGAGGTCCTTCCTGACCTGAGGGGCCCAGCACCAGACAATAGTCCAGATGGAGCCTCAGCAGGGCAGAGTAGAGGGGGAGGAGAACCTCCCTGGACCTACTGACCACAGCCCTTCTAATCCACCCCAGGATGCCCTTGGCCTTCTTGGCCACAAGGGCACCTTGCTGGTCCATGGGCATCCTTCTGTCCACCAGGAAACACAATTCCTCCATGCTTCCTCACCATGCTTCTCACAGGCCATGTGTAAGACATGATGATGAGAATGGGAGCAGTTTGCTTGCCCTGGAATATGGGTGAGAGTCTCTGTCCTGAGCTAGTCCCTAACTCATATAACTCCACCTGTAACAGGGCCCCACAGAACACAGAGTGCCTCAGCCCTTGCTTGGGCAGCAGCTCCTGCTTGCATGCCCACGCTGCTGAATGCCTCCCTGCAGCCCTTCTCCCTTGCCACCCCTCTCTGTGCCCCCTGCAAAAGACTGGTACCTTTTGACGTCATTTTCCAGCCAAACCTCCTGCCCAGTGCTGGAAATGTCCAAAAGCAGGGGAAAAACATCCTCCCTGCTCTGCTTTCAGCTGTGTTGAAGCAGAGGGTGGCTGGCCATCCTTTTGCCCACAGCCCTGCTCCTCAAAGTGGAGGCACATCAGAGAGCTGTCAGATGACTGCAAACCCCAGGCCAGAGGTCGTTGCAGGCTCCCCTAGAGAGTTCTGCTACATGAGGAGCTGAACATGAGTCAGCAAAGGGCACTTGCAGCCCAGAAGGCCAGTGGCAGCGTGGGCTAGATCAAAAGGAGTGTGGCCAGCAGGTTGAGAGAGGAGATTCTGTTCCTCTGCTCTGCTCTGGTGAGACCTCACCTGCAGTGCTGTGTCCAGCTGTGGGACCCCAAACACAAGAGAGACATGGACCTGATGGAGCAGGTCCAGAGGAGGGACATAAATATGATCTGGGAGCTGGAGCAGCTCTGCTCTGAGGACAGGCTGAGGGAGCTGGGGGTGTTCAGCCTGGAGAAGAGAAGGCTCTGGGGAGACCTAACAGCAGCCTGCCTGTACCTGAAGGGGGCTACAAGCAAGCTGCAGAGGGACTGTTTGCAAAGGCCTGCAGGGACAGGACGAGGGACAATGGTTTGAGATGAGGGAAGAGCAGATTTAGATTGTATGTTAGGAACAAGTCCTGCACCATGAGGGTGGTGGAACACTGGAACAGGTTGCCCAGGGAGGTGGTTGAGGCCCCATCCCTGGAGATATTCAAGGTGAGGCTTGACAGGACTCTGAGCAACCTGATCTAGTTGAGAATGTCCCTGCTGACTGCAGGGGGCTTGGACTGGATGACCTTTGGAGGTCCCTTCTGGCCTGGACCATTCTGTTATTCTGTGAAAACAATGAGAATCTGCTGTGAAGATTTCTTCCCCAGTCCATCTGCCCAAGGAGAGCAGCGAAATGCTGCAACAGGCTGCCCAGGGAACTTCTTGATATTCAACCTAACTCTACCCTGCTCCAGTTTCAGACCATTGCTCCTCATCCTGTCCCCACAGACCCACCTAAACAGTCCCTCCCCAGCCTTCCTGTAGGTCCCCTTCAGATACTGACATGCAGCTCTGAGGTCTCCCTGGAGCCTTCTCTTCTCCGGGGTTCCTTTTCACCTCGATGATCTAATAATGACATTCACTTGACCAAACTCAGCAGGATGTGCTTAGAATAGGGCAGCTGAAGGCTTCCACTGGAAAATTGAGATTCTGAAGAGTTATCAAAGATATTTGTCACATGGGTGGGAGGATTTCCCCATCCAGTTTGCAAGATGGTGTTGCAGAGAAGCTACATATAAGGGTAATATTAAGCAACAGTCATATTTTAAGCAACACGTTGAGCAACTGAGCAGCTGGAAGTAAGGAGAGTGAGAGAGAGAAAGAGGATCTCTCCCACATGATTCACAGTGTAGGATCTGCTTTGTGGGCCAGAGTTTGGGGTGCTCTCTGCTCCCAGTAGTTATTTCTGCAGCAGTTATTTCTGTGGCACTGAATCATTCAGCCCCAGCATGTGGTGCCTCCTCATCAGCGAGGAGCCTTGCCACAGCTTCCTTAGAAACCCAGTGGCAAAGCTCTCAGAGCAGGCTCTGCAGGCTGCCTCAGCCTAGAAGATATCCTTGTCCATCAGCCCCATGGTGAGGAACTCCTGAGCAACAGCTTGGGCTCAGCTGGCTGTGTGGCACTCTTGTGGTGCTGGGGGGACGTGAGGAACATCATGGCCCTAAACAGTGATCACAGAGCCACAGAACGGCTCAGGGTGGAAGGGACCTCAGAGATCATCTGCTCCAACCTCCCCACCATGCCCAGGGACACCTCTCGACTACACTCAGCTGCTCAAGGCCTCATCCAGCCTGGCCTTCAACACCCCCAGGCAGGAGGCAGCCACAGCCTCCCTGGGCAGCCTGTTCAAGAGTCTCACGAGCCTCACATTGAAGAACTTCTTCCTCAGCTCCAGTCTCGCCCTGCTCTTCCTCAGCTTCAAACCATTCCCCTTGTCCTGTCTCTAGACACCCTCAGGAAAAATCCCTCTGCAGCCTTCCTGTAGGATCCCTTCAGCTATTGGAAGGCAGCTCTAAGGTCCCCCCAGAGTCTTCTCTCCTCCAGGCTGAACACCCCCAGCTCCCTCAGCCCGTCCTCACAGCAGAGCTGCTCCAGCCCTTGGATCACCTTTGTGGCCGCCTTTGGCCTCACTCCAGCAGCTCCGTGTCCTTGTGCTGGGGACACCAGAACTGGAGGCATGGAGTGTATTAAAAAGTACTGGTTCTCCCAGTGGGAATCTCCTACAGTTTTCCACTCCCTCTACATGGGCTATTTTGTCATTAAGGAAGTGCAACCTAAATTAATAATCACAACAATAACACTAGACTAGTGAGCCTTTTGGAAACAGATTGCTAACCTTCATCAGCAGGTGAATTTGTTCTTTAACAAAACATGGAAGCAATGAGGTTCTCACTGTGTTTGCTGAGAAAGGGAGGGCTAGGACAACTATGGAATTAGTTTTTGCTTTACCAAAACCATGAGTACTTGGGGTCACTTGTTGACACTGTCTTCACCCTGAGAGTCAGGCATGGCTCTGACTTCATTTCCATCAGTTTCATTCTTCTCTTTCCCTTGGTATCAAACCATGTAAAGGGAGGTGGGAGCTGATTCTCCTCCTCTACTCTGTTCTGCTGATACCCCTATGTGTCCAGTTCTGGAGCCCCTTGTACAGGAAGGGTCTGGAGGTGCTGGAAGGTGTCCAGAGAAGGGCCACGAGGATGAGCAGAGGGCTGGAGCTGCTCTGCTGTGGAGACAGACTGAGAGAGTTGGGGATGCTCAGTCTGGAGTAGAGAAGGCTCTGAGGAGACCTTCTTGTGGCCTTCCAGTATCTGAAGGGGCTCCAAGCAAGCTAGGGAGGGACTTTTGAGGGTGTCAGGGAGTGATAGGACTGGGGGGAATGGAGCAAAACTAGCAATGGATAGATTGAGAGTGGATGTTAGGAAGAAGTTGTTGCCCATGAGGGTGGTGAGAGACTGGCACAGGTTGCCCAGGGAGGTGATGGAAGCCTCCTGCCTGGAGGTGTTTGCAGCCAGGCTGGATGTGGCTGTGAGCAAGCTGCTGTAGTGTGAGGTGTCCCTGGCCATGGCAGGGGTTGGAACTGGCTGATCCTTGAGGTCCCTTCCAAGCCTGACAATGCTGTGAGTCTATGATTACCATGGGGGGCTCTACTCAAACAGTCCCTCCCCAGCCTTGCTCTAGGTCCCCTTCAGATACTGAAATGTACCTCTAAGGTCTCCCTGCAGCCTTCTCTTCTCCCAGCTGAACAGCCCCAGTTCTCTCAGCCTGACTTCATGGCAGAGGTGCTCCAGCCCCTCTCATCATCCTGGTGGGCTCCTCTGTCTCTCTTGTGCTGGGGGCCCCATAGCTGGACACAACACTGCAGGTGAGGTCTCAGCAGAGCACAGCAGAGGGGCAGGATCCACTCCCTCCATCTCTGGCCACACTGCTTTGGATGCAGCCCGGGCTGCCATTGGCCTTCTGGGCTGCCAGTGCCCCTTGCTGGCTCATGCCCAGCTTCTCACCCACCAGCACCCCCAAGTCCTTTCCTGCAGGGCTGCTCTCAATCTCATCATCCCCCAGTCTGTAAGCCAGATGGGAAGCACATGAAAGAAAGAAGACCCTTGCCTTCTGCAGCTGGATGCTGCAGTGTAGGTGGTGCCCAGAGCTGGAGGCTGCAGCCAGGCTTTGGCAATTCCCTGAAAAGAGAGCAGTGGTGACACTGGCAACCAGTTAGGCACAGTGTGGAAGCTTCTGATTCCTGCCAGTCATCATCTTAGCTCATCACCTGGGCATCACTGAGGCAGCATTTTATTGGCAAGCCAGTGAATAACACTGTGTTGAAAAGTTCTGTGAGAAGCTCAACATAAGAAGCTCAATACTGGTGGAGGAGGCTCAACAGGAGCCAGCAGGGAGCACTTGCAGCTCAGAGAGCCAAGCAGAGCCTGGGCTGCAGCAAGAGAAGTGTGGCCAGCAGGGACAGGGAGGGGATTCTGCCCCTCTGCTCCACTCTGCTGAGACCCCACCTGGAGCCCTGTGTCCAGTTCTGGAGCCCCAAGTACAGGAAGGATCTGGAGGTGCTGGAAGGTGTCCAGAGAAGGGCCACGAGGAGGAGCAGAGGGCTGGAGCTGCTCTGCTCTGGAGACTGACTGAGAGAGTTGGGGCTGTTCAGTCTGGAGAAGAGAAGGCTCTGAGGAGACCTTCTTGTGGCCTTGCAGTATCTGCAGGGGGCTCCAAGAAAGCTGGGGAGGGACTTTTGAGGGTGTCAGGGAGTGATAGGACTGGGGGGATGGAGCAAAACTAGAAATGGTGAGATTCAACTTGGATGTGAGGAAGAAGTTGTTCCCCATGAGGGTGGTGAGAGACTGGCACAGGCTGCCCAGGGAGGTGGTGGAAGCCTCCTGCCTGGAGGTGTTTGCAGCCAGGCTGGATGAGGCTGTGAGCAAGCTGCTATAGTGTGAGGTGGCCATGGCCATGGCAGGGGGTTGGAACTGCCTGATCCTTGAGGTCCCTTCCAACCTTGACAGTTCTGTGATTCTAAGTCCTGGTAACATGAGTGGGCTGAGATTCCAAATACCTCTGCAGAGTGGGAGAGAGAAGCAGCAGATGCAGACTGGGACGTTTGCTTTCCTGTTAGTTGGTTGGTTGGTTGGTTGGTTGGTTGGTTGGTTGTGGCTGGTGCAGGTTGTGTAGTGCTTTTGCAATATAAACCCCCAAGAGCAAGTGCAGCCCCAGAAACCCGGCGCTGAAAGGGGAGGATGTGGAAATTTCAGTGCCTGCTGCTCCCAGCCTGTTCCTTAGCTGGAGAGCCCTGCTGCTTAAAGGTAACTAATGGCTAAAATAGGAATAAAGGTTAAGCCACGAAGGCTAAAAAGGATTATTTAGAGCACTTCCATTATGCAGAGTCCTGACATTAATATTTAGAGCCCGGTGAACACTTACATAAGCAGGGCTTATTTTCCACGGTCTTCTGTGTTGCTTTGTTAACAGGCTGACAAAATGCCATTTAGGGCTCTGAGCTGTGAGCCCCACAGGGAGAAGAAAAGCCTCTCATTCGCATCGTGCTCTGGCTTTTAAGACTGAGGAGATGACGATGGCAATTGTGTGGCAGAATGCAGCTTGCAGGGCAATGTCCATTTGCAAGCCGTTCGAGACCCCCCCCAGGCTATGTGAAGCACTGCAGAGTACATCGGGGCGGGGGGGCGGGAGGGGAGGGGGAAAGAAGGAGCGGGTTTAGTTACAACTGAACTGACATCATGGTAAATGAATCCCTAAGGTAAAGGAGAAGAAAAGAAGCCCTGGTTCCATCCTTGTGGCCATGTACCAGCTGACTCAGGCATGGCTCTGACTTCATTTCCATCGGTTGCAATTTTCTCTCTTTCCCTTGGTATCAATCCGCTTGAAAGGGAGGTGGGAGGTGATTCTCCCCCTCTGCTCCACTCTGCTGAGACCCCACCTGGAGCTCTGTGTCCAGTTCTGGAGCCCCTTGTACAGGAAGGGTCTGGAGGTGCTGGAAGGTGTCCAGAGAAGGGCCACGGGGATGAGCAGAGGGCTGGAGCTGCTCTGCTATGGAGACAGATAGAAAGAGTTGGGGCTGTTCAGTCTGGAGAAGGGAAGGCTCTGAGGAGACCTTCTTGTGGCCTTCCAGTATCTGAAGGGGGCTCCAAGAAAGCTGGGGAGGGACTTTTCTGGGTGTCAGGGAGTGATAGGACTGGGGAGGGGTGGAACAAAACTAGAAATAGGTAGATTCAGATTGGATGTCAGAAGAAATTCTTCCCCATGAGGGTGGTGAGAGCCTGGCACAGGTTGCCCAGGGAGGTGGTGGAAGCCTCCTGCCTGGAGGTGTTTGCAGCCAGGCTGGATGTGGCTGTGAGCAACCTGCTGTAGTGTGAGGTGTCCCTGCCCATGGCAGGGGTTGGAACTGGCTGATCCTTGAGGTCCCTTCCAACCCTAACAATTCAATTCTATGATTCAATTCTATGATTCTAAGGGGGCAAAGCATCAGATCAGCATTTCCCAGGCAAACAGAAAGTTAAAGTGGAGCCAGCACTACAAAAACAAACACAGAAAAAACCAACTTGGTTTTGTGGGTACTGGGAAATCAAGGTTATTAGTTAACACTTGTTTTCCTCTCATCCAGTCTGGAGTTAATAATTAAGCCTGTTTGGGGAAAGGCAAAGTTAGGGCTTGACTTGTCTTAAGTGCAGATCTCACCAGTAATTAGCCAGGGCTGTACCTGAGGACCACCTCAGGCTCCCCAGGAGCATTGTCACCCCTGCCGGGGATGCAGGGTGGGTGACTGTGCTGTGGAGGTGACTACCCCGTGGAGGTGCAGCTGCAGCACCCGAGGGGTTGATCTGCCTCTGATTTGCATTGCTGCAGCTACTTTGCACTTAGAGGCAGTCGTTAAGGCCTTATGCACACAGGGCTGGGGACACTGAGGCTCTGCTGTGTTAACACGAACTGGAAGCCAGCAAAGAACTAAAACCTCTTTCTGGCATGTGTACAGCAGCTGGTGAACATCACAGACACACAGAATGTTAGGGGCTGGAAGGGAACTCAAAAGCTCATCCCCCTTGTCAGCAGGGTCACCCAGGGCAGGTCACACAGGAACACATCCAGGCAGGTCTTGAATATCTCCAGAGAGGGACAGTCCACAACCCCCTGGGCAGCCTGTTCCGGGGCTCTGTCACCCTCACAGGGAAAAAATCTTCCCCCTGTTTCCATGGAACTTCCTCTGCCTCAACTTCCACCAGTGCCCCTTGTGCTGTCCTTGGGCATCACCCAGCAGAGCCTGGCTCCAGCCTCTGGGCACTCACCCTGCACATCTTGATCAACAGGTATGAGGTCACCCTCAGGCTCCTCCTCTCCAAGCTCCAGAGCCCTCAGCTCCCTCAGGCTCTCCTCACAAGGAAGATGTTCCACTCCCCTTCATCATCTTTGTGGCTCTGCACTGGACTCCTTCAAGCAGTTCCCTGAGGTGCTTCCTGACCTGAGGGGCCCAGAACTGGACACAATATTCCAGATGTGGCCTCAGCAGGGCAGAGTAGAGGAGCAGGAGAACCTCTCTGGACCTACTCACCACAGCCCTTCTAATCCACCCCAGGATGCCCTTGGCCTTCTTGGCCACAAGGGCACCTTGCTGCCTCTTGGGCACCCTCCCATCCACCAGGACTCTTAGGTCCTTTTTCCCCTTCACTGCTCTCCAGCAGGTTAGTCCCCAACCTCTCCTGCTCCATGGGGTTGTTCTTTCCCAGGTGCAAGACTCTCCCCTTGCCCTTGGTGAATTTCATTCAGCCTGTCCAGGTCTGGCTGAATGGCAGCACAACCTTCTGCTGGGTCAGCCACTCCACCCAGTTTGGTGTCATCAGCAACTCTGTGTTCTCATCATTGATGAATATATGAAGTAGTTCTGTCCCAGTATTGACCCCTGAGGGACCTCCTTTCTTGTTAGACCCCCTCAGGATCTGGTGTCCTCTGAGGACCTGAGTGGATATCCCATCTCTTTGCTTGGAATGGTTTGTCCTGTTTGTCTCCAATTTCATGGCCACATGCTTTGGCCTTGAATCCATGTGCACAGCAATGTGTGTCTTTACACCCAGGCTAGCAGAGATCAGCTCTGTCAATAAGCCAAGGAATGCAAAAGGAAGATGGAGACAGAAGAGATGGCAGCACTTTGTGCACTGCCATCAGAGGCAGGGTCTGGTGCTGCACCATGTTTCCAACTTCCTTCTCAACTAAACTAAAACTGGGGACTTCTGCTGGCTCTTGGATGCCATCCCTGGGGAAGACCTCAGACACTGTACCTCTCATCCTCCTGCTGGAGCTCCTCAGGGAAGAGAGTAAGGCTCTGGTTCAGTTTCAGCTTCTCCTTAGCCAAGCTCCACAGCCTGGGCTGCTGGGACAGCCCCTGCTGTGCAGAGCATCACCAGTGGTGAGTACCTTCCACTCTGAGCAGCCTGATCTAGTTGAGGATGTCCCTGCTGACTGCAGAGGGGGCGGACTGGATGAGCTTTGGAGGTCCCTTCCAGCCCAGACCTTGTTGTGATTCTGTGATCCTGTGTCATTAGGGGATGAAAAAATTGGGATTGAGTCCATGAGCAACCTCTGAGTCCAGTTCCTCAGGCTTCTTGGAGGCAGTCTTGCCCTGGATTTCATCAGAGATGTCTCAATGCTCTCTGGGTCATTTCCTCACCTGCTGGTGCCAGGTCTGTGGCTAGAGGCAAATGGATTCTTTGACTTCCTTGCAAACGAGTTAAAAAATCATTTCCAATACAGCTGAGAGAGGTTTCCCCAGCTCCTGTGAACACCCACTGCTCAAGCTGAGGTGATGCTGTCTGCAGCTCTTTTCCTTGAAAATAAACCTGCAGGAGCCCATAAAATCAGCTGAGCAGGACTGAGGGCACAGCTGCTGCCAGAACGAAGGTTCAGTCTTCTGAAGGAAACTTAGCATTAGCTTTGTTTTCATTTCCAAAATGGGAGATTAGATCAAAGAGGAGAATGGAATGACTTTCCTGACACACATATAACAGGACTGAATTTCCCAGGATGTCCCTGCTGACTGCAGGGGGTTTGGACTGGGTGACCTGTGGAACGGTGTCTCTTGGAATGGCTGTGGTTTATCTTGGTTTCAGTACAGCATTTGACACTGCCTCCCACAGCATCCTCACAGCTACACTGAGGCAGTGTGGTCTGGATGGTCAGGGAGTGAGGTGGATGGGAATTGCTTGAAGGGAAGAAGTCAGAGAGTTGTGGTCAATGGGACAGAGGCTAGTTGGAGGCCTGTGCCTAGTGGAGTCCCTCAGGGGTCACTACTGGGGCCAGTGCTCTTCAATATATTCATCAGTGACCTGGATGAGGGCACAGAGAGCACTGTCAGCAGGTTTGCTGATGGCACCAAGCTGGGTGGAATGGCTGACACAGGAGGGTGATGCTGCCATTCAGCCAGACCTGGACAGGCTGAGAGCTGGGCAGGGAGAAATGGAATGGAATTCGACAAGGACAAAGGGAGAGTCTGGCACCTGGGAAAGAACAACCCCATGGAGCAGGAGAGGTTGGGTAGGTTGCAGCAGCAAAGGGAAAAGGGACTTGGGGGTCCTAAGGGGTGGGAGGTTGACCATGAGCCAGCAATGTGCTCTTGTGGCCAAGAAGGCCAAGGGCATCCTGGGGTGGGTTAGAAGGGCTGTGGTTAGAAGGTGGAGAGAGGTTCTCCTCTCCCTCAACTCTGCCCTGCTGAGGCCAAATCTGGAGTATTGTGCCCAGTTCTGGGCCCCTCAGGTCAGGAAGTACCTCAGGGAACTGCTTGAGAGAGTCCAGCACAGAGCCACAAAGATGATTAGGGCAGTGGAACATCTTCCTTGTGAGGAGAGCCTGAGGGAGCTGAGGGCTCTGGAGCTTGGAGAGGAGGAGCCTGAGGGTGACCTCATACCTGTTGATAAAGATGTGCAGGGTGAGTGCCCAGAGGCTGGAGCCAGGCTCTGCTGGGTGATGCCTAATGCCAGCACAAGGGGCACTGGTGGAAGTTGAGGCAGAGGAAGTGCCATGGAAAGAGGAGGAAGATTTTTTTCCCTGTGAGGGTGCCAGAGCCCTGGAGCAGGCTGCCCAGGGGGTTGTGGAGTCTCCCTCTCTGGAGATATTCAAAACCCACCTGGATGTGTTCCTGTGTGACCTGCTCTGGCAGTGGGTTGGATTGGATGGCTTTTCAAGGTCCCTTCCAACCCCTAACACTCTGTGATTCAGTGATTCTGTGACCTTTGGAGGTCCCTTCCAACCCGAACCACTCTACGATTCCTCCTCCTTTGTGCACACACGGATTCCCTCCAGGTGAGCCCTGTGTTAACAAGAGGGAAACCTAACTTCCACATCTGGTTGTGACCAAACCCAGGGATGCAGCAGTCCTTAGGCCACTGCTGTTTGCCTCGGGGTGTGCAGACTCTGACTCCTGGAGGCACATTTTCCCCTACAGCAGCTGCACACCGCTCAGCTGTCTGTGCGTGTTACGTGTGTGTGTGTGGGGACCAGATGCAGAGGGTTGTGGACCCCAGAGAACTTTCAGTGCTTGCAGAGGAAGTGATGTAAAATTCTGTACACTAAATTTATTCCTTCCCATGCAACTGTGTACAATCACTTCTAATAGGAACTAGACACTTCCTGCATGCCTGGGTTTTTAATGGAATCTGCTAGGCTTTATAAGGGCCACATTTAGCTGTGCATCCTTTCAACTGTTAAGTGTATTAGCCTTTTAAGGAAGTCATTAACTGCACACTAAACACTCTTCCTATAGTGCAGGCACACTGAGATGTGGTTCTCTGAGGGCTGAAGAGCTCTTCATGGTAAAAGGCTTGGGGCATGTGTCTGTGACTGGAATAAATGAGAAGAACCTGTGAAATGAGCAAGTAATCTGGAATCACAGAACTGTCAGGCTTGGAAGGGACCTCAAGGATCAGCCAGTTCCAAGCCCCCTGCCATGGGCAGGGACACCTCACACTACAGCAGGTTGCTCACAGCCACAGCCAGCCTGGCTGCAAAAACCTCCAGGCATGAGGCTTCCACCACCTCCCTGGGCAACCTGTGCCAGTCTCTCACCACCCTCATGGGGAACAACTTCTTCTAACATCCAAGCTGAATCTACCCATTTCTAGTTTTGCTCCATTCCCCCAGTCCTATCACTCCCTGACACCCTCAAAAATCCCTCCCCAGCTTCCTTGAGCCAGCAGTGTGCCCAGCCAGCCAAGAAGGCCAATGGCATCCTGGCCTGCATCAGGAATAAGTGTGGCCAGCAGGAGCAGGGAAGTCATCCTGCCCTGTACTCAGCACTGGTTAGGCCACACCTTGAGTCCTGTGTCCAGTTCTGGGCTCCTCAATTTAAGAAGGACATTGAGACTCTTGAACATGTCCAGAGAAGGGCAATGAGCCTTGGGAGGGGTCTGGAGCACAGCCCTGTGAGGAGAGGCTGAGGGAGCTGGGGTTGCTTAGCTTGGAGAAGAGGAGGCTCAGGGGAGACCTCATTGCTCTCTACAACTCCCTGAAGGGAGGTTGTAGCCAGGAGGGGGTTGGTCTCTTCTCCCAGGCACCCAGCACCAGAACAAGAGGACACAGTCTCAAGCTGCACCAGGGGAGGTTTAGGTTGGAAGTTCTTCCCAGAAAGAGATTTGCCCTTGGAATGTGCTGCCCAGGGAGGTGGTGGAGTCACCGTCCCTGGAGGTGTTTAGGAAGATCCTGGATGAGGCACTTGGTGCCATGGTTTAGTTGATCAGATGGTGTTGGGTGATAGGTTGGACTCAATGATCTCAAAGGTCTTTTCCAACCTGGTTAATTCTGTATTCTTGTAGCCCCCTTCAGATACTGGAAGGCCACAAGAAGTTCTCCTCAGAGTCTTCTCTTCTCCAGACTGAACAGCCCCAGCTCTCTCAGTCTGCCCATAGCAGAGCAGCTCCAGCCCTCTGGTCATCCTTTTGCCCCTCTCTGGACACCTTCCAGCATCTCCAGATCCTGTAATAGAGGCTCCAGAACTGGACACAGGGCTCCGGGTGGGGTCTCTTTCTTCTTCTCTGCCCTCAAACATCTCCAACCACAAACTCCCAAACTTCATCTATTTATTACCCTTTTCTTTTTTTTTTTTTTTTTTCCCAGCTGATCTTAGGGCTATTGCTCATACTGCCCAGAAATGATATTTTCAGTTCCATTTTCGTTTCAGCTTGAGGGAGAGAAATGATTTTCACATCCTGCCTGGTTCAGCATTTGCAGCTGAAGCTCTATTCTTCCTTGCGTCATTCTGGACCTGCTCCTACCCTTCATCTCCCCCTGTTCTGTTATGCTTTCCATGCACAGAGTGGAACCAGCAACTTTCAGCCTTAAAAGGTCTGTTTTAAGATGAAGGGGACACAAAATGAGGAAGATCAGAAGTGAAGTCTCCACAAAGAAGTTCACCGCACTTCCTCGTTATGGAAGCAAGCTGGAGGCTGCCCCTGGCAAGCCCAAGGTTTGTTTCAGTGCAACTCTGCAAGTGAAGACCTTCATCCTTGAACCTGCCACAGTCCTGCTCTGGGGAAGTCTGCACAGAGTTTACATGGGAGTTATAAATCAGAAAGGGTTAGCACTGAAATAAATGCTCTCTACTTCCTATGGGCTAAAGGCACTGTGCTCTGCCAAGCATAGCTTCCCACAGGACCCCTTGCTGCAGCTTAGCTTCTCACTGGACCCCTTGTTGCAGCTTAGCTGCTCACTGGAGCCCTTGCTGCAGCTTAGCTGCTGACTGGACCCCTTGCTGCAGCTTAGCTTCTCACTGTAGCCCTTGCTGCAGCTTAGCTTTCTGCTGTGCCCTTTGCTGTAGTTTGTTTTGCTGTACCCCTTCAGCAGCTTATCTTTCTGCTGGACCCCTTGCTGCAGCTTAGCTTCCCACAGGACCCCTTGCTGCAGCTAAGCTGCTCACTGGACCCCTTGCTGCAGCTTAGCTTCCCACAGGACCCCTTGCTGCAGCTTAGCTGCTGACTGGACCCCTTGCTGCAGCTTAGCTGCTCACTGGACCCTGCTGTGCCCTTTGCTTAGCTGCTCACTGGACCCCTTGCCGCAGCTTAGCTGCTCACTGCTGCACCCCTTGCCGCAGCTTAGCTGCTCACTGGACCCCTTGCCGCAGCTTAGCTGCTCCCTGGAGCCCTTGCCGCAGCTTAGCTGCTCCCCCTGGAGCCCTTGCCGCAGCTTAGCTGCTCCCTGGACCCCTTGTTGCAGCTTAGCTGCTCACTGGACCCCTTGCTGCAGCTTAGCTGCTCACTGGACCCCTTGCCGCAGCTTAGCTGCTCCCTGGACCCCTTGTTGCAGCTTAGCTGCTCACTGGACCCCTTGCCGCAGCTTAGCTGCTCCCTGGACCCCTTGCTGCAGCTTGCTGCTGACTGGACCCCTTGCTGCAGCTTAGCTGCTCCCTGGCTGCTCAGCTGGACCCCTTGTTGCAGCTTAGCTGCTCACTGGAGCCCTTGCTGCAGCTTAGCTGCTCACTGGAGCCCTTGCTGCAGCTTAGCTGCTCACTGGAGCCCTTGCTGCAGCTTAGCTGCTCACTGGAGCCCTTGCTGCAGCTTAGCTGCTCACTGGATCCCTTGCTGCAGCTTAGCTGCTCACTGGATCCCTTGCTGCAGCTTAGCTGCTCACTGGACCCCTTGCTGCAGTTTGTTTTGCTTTACCCCTTGCTGCAGCTTAACTTTTGACTGTACCTCTTCTGCAGCTGAGCTTTCTGCTGTACCCTTTGCTGTCGTTTGTTTTACTGTACCCCTTAGGCACTTGAGTAATCAAACGTCAAGAAATCAGAAACTCCATTCCTTTCTTCATTTCCTTTCTTCCTCTACCTGCCTCTGCTGCCTTTGTGAAAGCAAAGCCCCTCCCAACCGCTCTTACATTCCATTGTGTATGTTTTCTTCCTGTGGTCTGTGGCTCTTCCTCCCCCTAACCAAGACCGGTGGAACTACGTGAGCAGGTGCCCAAACAATGTCAAGCATTTCCACGTTAGGAAAACTTCCCTTTCCCACTCCCTGGGACTTTGCAGCCCCTGGAGCTGTGTTGGTGGTAATGGGAACTGTGCACAGGCTTCCAGAATCACAGAAGCAATCACAGAAGGTTAGGGGTTGGGAGGCACCTCCAGAGATCATCCAGTCCAACCCCCCTGCCAGAGCAGCATCACCTAGAGCAGGTCACACAGGAACACATCCAGGTGGGTTTGGAATGTCTCCAGAGACTCCACAACCTCTCTGGGCAGCCTGTTCCAGGGCTTTTGGCACCCTCATCATAAAGAAGTTTCTCCTCATGTTGAGGTGGAACCTCCTGTGTTCCAGCTTGTACCTGTTGTCCCTTGTCCTGTCACTGGGCACCACTGATAAGAGACCATCACCTTTATCCTGACACCCAGATCCCTCTCATCCTTCTCTTCTCCACACTAAACAGCCCCAGGGCTCTCTCAGTGTCTCTTCACAGGGGAGATGCTCAAGTCCCCTAAGCATCCTCATGGCTCTCCCTTGGACTCTCTCCAGCAGGTCTCTGCCTCTCTTAAACTGAGGAGCCCAAACCTGGACACAGGATTGCAGGTGTGGTCTTAGCAGGGCAGAGCAGAGGGGAGGAGAACCTCCCTAGACCTGCTCTGCTATCCACCTCTGCCAGCTTCTTCCCCAACATCAGTGGTAGACTGGAGACAAAAATAAATGGCAGAAAAAGAACTACTCCAGATATTATTACCTATTTTTTGGAGTATTTTGATGTTTGTGTTCTTGTCCCCTCTGTGATCCAGTTATGGGGAAGGCAAGCGTGGATGGGGTGATAGCCTCAGTATGGTAACCAAATGCCTGAGGTATGGGCACACAGATCAGGCTCACTATCCCAGCAGGCTGGCTGCCTCTCCTTCTCTGGACACATTGAAAATCCACCTGGATGTGTCCCTGTGTGACTTGCCCTGGGTGATCCTGCTCTGGCGGCGGGGGGGGGGGGTGGATGCAATGATCTCCCTTCCAACTCCTAACATTCTGTGGTTCTGTGTCATGCTGTGACTGGAGGAGCCGTGGAAGGTGAAACTGACAAAGTGTGTGCTCAGAAGAGCCTGGCAGGGAGCTTTGGGAAAGTTATCATGAATCTACACATGGCAGAGAAAAAGAGAAACATGAGCAACAGCAGCAGCTGGGACCAGTCCAGCAGGACCATGTTTTCCAGGCAGTTCCCCAGGCCAACCATGCAGATCCTTACAGTCAGCACTGGAGGTTTTCAGCTCATCCCTCATGCTCATCGTGACCTCAGCCTGACTTGCCACCACTTTGCCATGCTCTGCTCAGTGCAGGGCATGGGGGAGTAGGGAGGTGGTAGGTCTTGTCTTCATAGAATGCTTTGGGTTGGGAGGGACCCCCAAAGGTTGTCTTGTCTTCATGGAATGATTTGGGTTGGAAGGGACCCCCAAAGGTTGTCTTGTCTTCATAGAATGCTTTGGGTTGGGAGGGACCCCCAAAGGTTGTCTTGTCTTCAAAGGTTGTCTTGTCTTCATGGAATGCTTTGGGTTGGGAGGGACCCCAAAGGTTGTCTTGTCTTCATGGAATGCTTTGGGTTGGGAGGGACCCCCAAAGGTTGTCTTGTCTTCATAGAATGCTTTTTCATGGAATGCTGGGAGGGACCCCTTGTCTTCAAAGGTTGTCTTGTCTTCATGGAATGATTTGGGTTGGGAGGGACCCCCAAAGGTTGTCTTGTCTTCATGGAATGATTTGGGTTGGGAGGGACCCCCAAAGGTTGTCTTGTCTTCATAGAATGCTTTGGGTTGGGAGGGACCCCCAAAGGTTGTCTTGTCTTCATGGAATGCTTTGGGTTGGGAGGGACCCCCAAAGGTTGTCTTGTCTTCATGGAGAATGCTTTGGGTTGGAAGGGACCCCCTTGTCTTCAAAGGTTGCCTTGTCTTCATGGAATGCTTTGGGTTGGAAGGGACCCCCAAAGGTCATCCAGTCCAACTCTTCCCCAGTGAGCAGGGACACCTAGATCATATTGCTCAGGGTCCCATCAAGCTTTACCTGGAATGTTTCCAGAGATGGGGCCTCCACCACCTCTCTGGGCAGCCTGACAAAGGACACCTTGTGCTCTCCCAAGCTCTACAGGGCCATGGGGCCACACCACATCCTTCTTCCCCAAAAACTGCAGATCCCAGGAGTCTGATAACTTGGATGAAAACACAGTAAACCATGGAGAGACTCCTGGAGAGTTCTCCTGCCCTCTGTGTTTTTAGGAGGCACGGGCAAGCTCTCAAGGTTGTTAGCCTCACATTTGGCATCCATGTCACAAATATTTATTTTTAGCACTCACAAAGAGAGGATCTTTGCTGTTTGGGTTGGGTGTTTGGGGTGGGGTGGGCTTTTTTTCCCCCCTCTTTTCTGAAAGCAAAAATGAAGTGAAACGGACTGATGTGCTTCTAGGAAGCTAACAGAGAGCTGAGAGTGTGCCCAAAGCTCCACGTGCCTGCTCTGCCATGCTCAAGTGTTTGCAGGGCTTGGTCCTTTATGAATGAAAGCAAGAGGAATTCCTTGAACTCAGCAGGCCTCAAAACGAAGACAACTGGAGGAATAATGCCAGAACAAGGGAAATAGGTTCATTTCTACAGGAAGTAATGGAACCCCTCCCCCCACCCCCTCCCCCTGGTTTTCAACATAAAACATCCTCTGCTGTGAGGATCAGTTGAGGGAGCTGGGGGTGTTCAGCCTGGAGAAGAGAAGACTCCAGGGGGCCCTTAGAGCTGCCTTCCAACAGCTGAAGGGATCCTACAGGAAGGCTGCAGAGGGACTTTTCCTGAGGGTGTCTAGAGACAGGCCAAGGGGGAATGGTTTGAAGCTGAGGGAGAGCAGGGTGAGACTGGAGCTGAGGAAGTTCTTTCAGCACAAGGGTGGTGAGGCTCTGGAACAGGCTGACCAGGGAGGTTGTGGAATCCTCCTCCCCAGGGGTGTTCAAGGCCAGGCTGCATGAGGCCTTGAGCAGCTGAGTCTAGCTGAGACCTGCCCCTGCCCATGGCAGGAGGGTTGGAGTAGATGACCTCTGAGGTCTCTCCCAGCCTGAGCCATTCTATGAAAATCCCCAACCTGCCTTTCCAGAACTGGTCAGAGCTTAGAAGTTGTTCAGAAGTTGTTGTGCTACTTGGGGACTAATCCCTCCCTGGAGCAAGCAGACCGTCAGGGTGGCAATGTGTGCAGCAGACACAATGCGAGTCATGCACCAGGGCTTTCAGTGGGATCCCAGGGGCCTCATTCACAGCTTGGACCCCACCAAGCAAGGCCCTGCATAAAGTCCCTGAGACATGCACAGCCAATTTACTTTTAAGAGCAGCAGCACACAAGGAGCTGTTATTAATGCGCGATAGGAAACGGATGCAGAGGGTATGGTTCTGATTAAGGAGCAGCTTACCTCTGCTGCATGCAGGAAGAAATGACTAAGCAGAGAGTGGGGCAGTGGGGAGCAGTCTGTTTGAAGGAGAATTTCAGTCTGAAAGTCAAAGTCTGGTGTGTGGAGTTAAAGCAGATCCCAGCACTGGGGAGGGACGGCTGGGTGCTGCCTCTGGGTTGATGCAGAGAATCCTAGCAGCTTGCTGGGACTCCTTGACCAAAGGCTTCCGACACAGCTCCTCAGTCAGAACCCTGGGGAAACTGCAGGCTTGGTTACAGTATCACAGTATCACAGTATGACCAAGGTTGGAAGAGACCTCGAAGATCATCGAGTCCAACCTGTAACCACAGACCTCATGACTAGACCATGGCACCAAGTGCCACATCCAGTCCCCTCTTGAACACCTCCAGGGACGGTGACTCCACCACCTCCCTGGGCAGCACATTCCAATGGCAAATGACTCTCTCGGTGAAGAACTTTCTCCTCACCTCCAGCCTAGACCTCCCCTGGTGCAGCTTGAGACTGTGTCCCCTTGTTCTGGTGCTGGTTGCTAGGGAGAAGAGACCAACCCCTTCCTGGCTACAACCACCTCTCAGGTAGTTGTAGAGAGCAATGAGGTCTCCCCTGAGCCTCCTCTTCTCCAGGCTAAGCAACCCCAGCTCCCTCAGCCTCTCCTCACAGGGCTGTGCTCAAGGCCTCTCCCCAGCCTTGTTGCCCTTCTCTGGACATGTTCAAGTGTCTCAATGTCCTTCCTAAACTGAGGGGCCCAGAACTGGACACAGGACTCAAGGTGTGGCCTAACCAGTGCTGAGTACAGGGGCACAATGACCTCCCTGCTCCTGCTGGCCACACTATTCCTAATGCAGGCCAGGATGCCATTGGCCTTCTTGGCCACCTGGGCACACTGCTGGCTCATGTTCAGGTGGCTGTCGATCAGCACCCCCAGGTCCCTCTCTGTTTGGGAGCTCTCCAGCCACTCTGACCCCAGCCTGTAGCTCTGCATGGGGTTGCTGTGGCCAAAGTGCAGCACCTGGCACTTGGACTTGTTGAATTCCATCCCATTGGACTCTGCCCATCTGTCCAGTCGATCGAGGTCCCTCTGCAAGGTTACGACAGAGGAAACAAACCAAAACATAACTTTTTGCAGTGGAGGAAAGCCACCAAGAGACTTTTGCTGTTTCTACTGGGACCCACTGTCTGGTGGATGGAGAGAGGATTCTGCCACATTGCTCTGCTGAGACCTCACCTGCAGCGCTGCATCCAGGCCAGGAGCCCTCAGTACAGGAAGGACAAGGACCTAATGGAGAGGGTCCAGAGGAGGCTATGAAAATGATCAGGGGATGGAGCACCTCTGCTAGGAGGACAGGCTGAGGGAGCTGGGGGTGTTGAGCCTGGAGAAGAGCAGGCTCTGGGCAGACCTAATAGCAGCCTGTCAGTACCTGAAGGGGGATACAAAGAAAGATGGAGAGAGGCTGTTTGCAGAGGCCTGCAGAGACAGGATGAGGGACAATGGTTTGAAATGAGAGCAGAACAGATTTGGGTTGGATGTGAGGAACAAGTTCTGCACCATGAGGGTGGTAAAACACTTGAACAGGTTGCCCAGGGAGGTGGCTGGGGCCCCAGCCCTGGAGATATTCAAGGTGAGGCTCAACAGGGCCCTGGGCAACCTGATCTAGTTGTATCTGCCCCTACCAACTACAGAGGGGTTTGGACTGGATGACTTTGGAGGTCCCTTCCAACCCAGACCATTCTGTGATTCTGTGATTCTATTGTCCAACTGAGTGATAAAAGACCAAGAACTGTTCAGCAAGATGAGAAGGTTTTCTGATGACAGAAGATAACCAGGCTAGCAAGGCACTCTGCTCTCCCCAAGGCACAGTTAGGAAGTTCAACCTGATGCACAAAACACATCTCCTAAGTGTCAATGTTTGGTAGCTCTGGACTGCCAGTGGCATGTCCTGGGTATGACCACACCATAATTAGACTTCAGTTTATAGTTGCCTTACATTTTTGTCTGTAAGCTGCAAAAAACCCCAACCAACCAACCACACACTCCCTGAGGTCTGAGTAACCTGCTGTAGTGTGAGGTGTCCCTGGCCATGGCAGGGGGTTGGAACTGGCTGATCCTTGAGGTCCCTTCCAAGCCTGACAATGCTGTGAGTCTAT
The DNA here is from genome assembly GCA_033816785.1 of Picus viridis. Classification (NCBI taxonomy): domain Eukaryota; kingdom Metazoa; phylum Chordata; class Aves; order Piciformes; family Picidae; genus Picus; species Picus viridis. The sequence continues at coordinate 368,103 of CM066572.1, forward strand.
GATTACCATGGGGGCTCTACTCAAACAGTCCCTCCCCAGCCTTGCTCTAGGTCCCCTTCAGATACTGAAATGTACCTCTAAGGTCTCCCTGCAGCCTTCTCTTCTCCCAGCTGAACAGCCCCAGTTCTCTCAGCCTGACTTCATGGCAGAGGTGCTCCAGCCCCTCTCATCATCCTGGTGGGCTCCTCTGTCTCTCTTGTGCTGGGGGCCCCATAGCTGGACACAACACTGCAGGTGAGGTCTCAGCAGAGCACAGCAGAGGGGCAGGATCCACTCCCTCCATCTCTGGCCACACTGCTTTGGATGCAGCCCGGGCTGCCATTGGCCTTCTGGGCTGCCAGTGCCCCTTGCTGGCTCATGCCCAGCTTCTCACCCACCAGCACCCCCAAGTCCTTTCCTGCAGGGCTGCTCTCAATCTCATCATCCCCCAGTCTGTAAGCCAGATGGGAAGCACATGAAAGAAAGAAGACCCTTGCCTTCTGCAGCTGGATGCTGCAGTGTAGGTGGTGCCCAGAGCTGGAGGCTGCAGCCAGGCTTTGGCAATTCCCTGAAAAGAGAGCAGTGGTGACACTGGCAACCAGTTAGGCACAGTGTGGAAGCTTCTGATTCCTGCCAGTCATCATCTTAGCTCATCACCTGGCGAGGTGTCCCTGCCCATGGCAGGGGGCTGGAACTGGATGATCCTTGAGGTCCCTTCCATCCCTAACAGCTCTATGTGACGCCTGGGGACTCAGAGGGCCCTGCCAGATGCAGAGACATTCTTCAGCTTTGAATCAGAGCTCGTGGCTAGTGAGAAAGTATGATCAAGAAAGACTAAAACATCTGGAAAACAGCTGATGATGATGATGATGATGATGATGTGTGTGTGTGTGTGTGTCCCCTCCCCCAAAGCCCCGAGGGACGCAAGCAAAATAGACTGCAGGAATATTTTTGGAGCAGAAGCCAAGGCAGCAGTGCACAGAGAGAAGCAATATGACTTTTTTACCTTGGGAAAAGGAAGAAGTGTCCTCATCCAAAAGGGCTTTTTTTGTTTTGGTTGGTTGTTTTTTCCTCTCTCCATTGAAATTTAGAATAATAATTAAAAAAAAAAAAAAAAAAAATTTCCTTTTTACTTGTTTTTTTTGGGGGTTGGTTTTGGGGTGAGGGGGAATGAAAATAAATGCTTACTAATATCTCCATATTTAGCCAGGCCAGCATACTTGGAGGATAGAGTCACTCATTTGGTATCAAAGAGCTTCTTTGTTTGCAGGAGGAAAAAATAGCATTGGAACAACTCTCTTGGACACTTCTGCCTTCAGGCCTAATGTGAATGGAATAGAATAGAATAGGCCAGGTTGGAAAAGACCTTCGAGATCATTCAGTCCAACCTATCACCCAGCACCATCTGATCAGCTAAACCATGGCACCAAGTGCCTCATTCAGGCTCTTTTTAAACAGTTCCAGAGAAGGTGACTCCACCACCTCCCTGGGCAGCACATTCCAATTGGCAATCACTCTCTCTATGAAGAATTTCGTCCTAACATGCAGCCTAAATCTCCCCTGGCACAGCTTGAGACTGTGTCCTCTTGTTCTGGTGCTGGGTGCCTGGGAGAGGAGACAGTATCACAGTATCACAGTACAACCAAGGTTGGAAGAGACCCCAAGGATCACCAAGTCCAACCTGTCCCAACAGACCTCACAACTAGACCATGGCACCAAGTGCCACGTCCAATCTCCCCTTGAACACCTCCAGGGACGGCGACTCCACCACCTCCCCGGGCAGCACATTCCAATGACGAATGACTCACTCAGTGAAGAACTTCTTCCTCACCTCGAGTCTAAACCTCCCCTGGCACAGCTTGAGACTGTGTCCCCTTGTTCTGGTGCTGCTTGCCTGGGAGAAGAGACCAACCCCCACCTGGCTACAACCTCCTTTCAGGGAGTTGTAGACAGCAAGAAGGTCTCCCTAAGCCTCCTCTTCTCCAGGCTAAGCAACCCCAGCTCCCTCAGCCTCTCCTCACAGGGCTTGTGTTCCAAACCCCTCCCCAGCTTTGTTGCCCTTCTCTGGACACCTTCCAGCAACTCAACATCCTTCCTAAACCGAGGGGCCCAGAAAAGGACACAGGACTTGAGGTGTGGCCTAACCAGTGCAGTGTACAGGGGCAGAATGACCTCCCTGCTCCTGCTGGCCACACTGTTCCTGATGCAGGCCAGGATGCCATTGGCCTTCTTGGCTGCCTGGGCACACACGTGGCTGTAATACAGAACAGCAAAGTGATTCAAACCCCCTTTGAAATCAGTATCAAGACTGATTCAACCCCTCTGTGAAATCAGTGTCAAGATGCAGCTCTTGATGAAGCTGCTTGGAGAGATTTGGTCTGGAGGGGTTTTCAGGGGGCCAGGGGGACGTCAGCCAAGTCCCCTCAGGTTCGGGCCCCGGAGCTGCGCTCCTGAGGCTGTGGCCGGCAGCCTCTCAGCAGCACAGCCCTTGAGAGCTATGTGTTTTTGCATGGAACAGAGACAGAGCTGCACATCAGAGCTTCTTTCCATGAAGGAAGCCACTGCCACTATCACCTTTAGGGCCTGAACCCTCCAGTGAGAACTCACCAGGAGTACTGTGTGTGAGTCTGGAATTCTCAACATAGGAAGGACAAGGACCTGATGGAGCAGGTCCAGAAGAAGGCCAAGAAAATCCTCAAGGGGTTGGAGCAGCCCTGCTATGGGGACAGGCTGAGGGAGCTGGGGGTGTCCAGCCTGGAGAAGAGAAGGCTCCTGGCAGACCTAATAGCAGCTTTCCAGTACCTGAAGGGGGCTGCAAGACGGCTGCAGAGAGACTGTTTGCAAAGCTTGCAGGGACAGGACCAGGGACAATGACTTCAAACTAGAGCAGAGCAGATTGAGATTGGATGTGAGGAACAACTTCCGCACCATGAGGGTGCTGGAACAGGTTGCCCACGGAGATGTTTGAGGCCCCATCCCTGGAGATATTTGAGGTGAGGATCAACAGGGCTCTGGGCACAGAATGGTCTGAGTTGGAAGGGACCTCCAAAGTCATCCAGTCCAACCCCCTCTGCAGTCAGCAGGAGCATCCTTAACTAGATCAGGCTGCCCAGAGCCCTGTTGAGCCTCACCTTGAATACCTCCAGGGATGGGGCCTCAACCACCTCCCTGGGCAACTTGTTTCAGTGTTTTACCACCTTCATGGTGCAGAACTTGTTCCTAACATCCAACCTGAATCTGCTCTTTTCTCATTTCACACCATTGTCCCTCATCCTGTCCCTGCAGGCCTTTACAAACAGTCCCTCTGCAGCTTGCTTGTAGCCCACTTCAGGTACTGGCAGGTTGCTAGTAGGGCTCCCTGGAGCCTTCTCTTCTCCAGGTGCCACCAGGCTGAACGACCCCAGCTCCCTCAGCCTGTCCTCCTAGCAGAGGTGCTCCAACCCCATGAGCATCTTCGTGGCCCTCCTCTGGACCCTCTCCATCAGGTCCATGTCCTTCCTGTGCTGAGGGCACTGTGCTGAGAGAGCAGGAGAAAGATGTTTCTCAGCTGAAGCTGCCTCCTGAAGAATCTCATTTATCAGACATGAATAACTGATACCCAACTAGATCAGGCTGCCCGGAGCCCTGTTGAGCCCCACCTTGAATATCTCCAGGGATGGGGCCTCAACCACCTCCCTGGGCAAGCTGTCATCTTCTGGGAAGGTGTTGGTTGGGGAGAGCGATGTATGGGGGTGGTGCTGAGCCAGGGGTGTTACCAGCTCTTCTGGCATGAGGTCAGCATCCAGGAAGGGGCACTGGTGGAAGCTGAGGCATAGGAAATTCTGTGGAAACCTGAGGAAGAATTTTTTCCCTGTGAGGGTGCCAGAGCCCTGGAGCAGGCTGCCCAGGGGGTTCTGGAGTCTTCCTCTCTGGAGATTTTCCAAACCCACCTGGATGTGTTCCTGGGTGACTTGCTGTAGGTGACCCAGCTCTGGCAAGGGGGTTGGACTGGATGAGCTTTCAAGGTCCCTTCCAACCCCTAACATTCTGTGATGCTGTGAAATGCTAATTTTAGCAGCAGAAAGTGGCTTTGTGTCAAGGGGAAGTACGCAGGGTGCATGGAGTAAATGGCACATGACTGCCAAGGAGAGGGATTGCTTCCCAAATGGGGAGTAAATGAAAGTGGTTTGTGTATTGTCTTGTCTTTGGTGGTGCTTACAGGCAGCAGTCGCACAGCAGCACTTGAGTTTCCTCTCTGGAAATGGGCTGTAGAGCACAGGAAATGGCTAAATCTAAACAAACAAGCTTATGAAGTAAATAGGAAAGGTACCAAGGCTGGATTCCTTGTGATCACATTTCCCTTCTCTTCCTGGTCACTGAAACTCAGGTAAAAATCCTGAGACTCCAAGTAGCCAGAGCCACATGGACTGGCCCTGACTGGAACACCTGACTCAGAGGGATTAGAAGGGCTGTGGTTGGTAGGTCCAGAGAGATTCTCCTCCTTCTCTACTCTGCACAGATGAGACCACATCTGGAATATTGTGTCCAGTTCTGGGCCACTCACTTGAAGAAGGACCTCAGGGAACTGCTGAAAGAGTCCAGCTGAGAGCCACAAAGCTGCTGAAGGCAGTGGAACATCTCCCTGTGAGGACAGGCTCAGGGAGCTGGGGCTTGGAGCTTGGAGCAGAGGAGCCTGAGGGTGACCTCATTGCTGCTGATAAAGATGTGCAGGGCAGTGTGGGGAGGCTGGAGCCAGGCTCTGCTCAGGGATGTCCAAGGACAGCACAAGGGGCACTGGGGGCAAGCTGGAGCAGAGGAGGTGCCACAGGAACAGAAGGAAAAACTTTTTCCCTGTGAGGGTGGCAGAGGCCTGGAGCAGGCTGCCCAGAGAGGTTGTGGAGTCTCCTTCTCTGGAGCCTTTCCAACCCCACCTGGATGCATTGCTGTGCAGACTACCCTGGGTGATGCTGCTGTGGCAGGGGGTTGGACTGGCTGATCTCTGGAGGTCCCTCCCAACCCCCAACACTCTGTGAGTCTGTTGCTCTTGATTTTGCATGCAGCCTTTCCCCAGCAGTACAGGTGTCAAGGTCTGGCGGTGTCAGCCCTGAGAATGACCTTTTTCTCATTGCCCTTTGCTGCAATCTGCCATGAAGAGCAGGCCCTGTGCTTCCTGGACTCCAGCACAGCTGCGGGAGGATGTGCAGGAGGAGGGACCAAAGCCTTGAGTCACGCAGCCTTACTAATAGAGATCTCACCCACCCCCCACAGCCTGGGCTCTCAGATGTTCCTGACTCCCTGGAATGTTGGAATGCAGCTCTCCCATTTCCTTGCCATCTTCTCACTTACTTTACCTCGTTAGGGAGGCTGACTTCACGCTGGGGAGCTAATTGCTGCTGCCAAGTCAGAATGTGGCACTTGCCATGTGCCAGAAATTGCTGCAGTCCAGCATGTCTGCTGCTGAGATCCCACCAGAATGAGACTCACCTTGGAAACCCTGCAGGGAATGGCAGGGTTGCATTAGCTTAATGCTGCCATGAGAGGGGAAAAAAAACCAATGCCAGGGAGGCAGGCCTGGGAGGTGGTGATGGCAACTGATGCCCACAAGGCATATGGGGAAAATGTCATGCTGAAAAAGGGAAAAAGTTTTCAGGCCATTCAATGTGGAGAAAAAAAATACCCTAGAAATAGCACAGAGCTCTGCAGGGCTCACACTGGGGAATAAGAAGGAACCTTTTTGCTGCCATAGTGCAGGCAATGATTGACTACATGCTGTCAGCCCCTGGCTTGGACAGCAGCACTCTGTGCTGGGTTAGGAACTGGCTGGAAGGCTGAGCCCAGAGAGTGGTGGTGAATGGTGCCACAGCCAGCTGGAGGCCAGGCACCAGTGTTGTGCCCCAAGGATCAGTGCTGGGCCCCACCCTGTTCAATATCTTCACTGATGATCTGGATGAGAGGACTGAGTCAGTCATCAGCAAATTTGCAGATAACAACAAGTTGGGAGCAGATGTTGGTCAGTTAGAGGCAGCCAAGAGAGCCAACAGCATTCTGGCCTGCATCAGGAACAGTGTGGCCAGCAGGAGCAGGGAGGTCATTGTGCCCCTGTACTCAGCACTGGTTAGGCCACACCTTGAGTCCTGTGCCCAGTTCTGGGCCCCTCAGTTTAAGAAGGACATTGAGACACTTGAAGGTGTGCAACGAGGCTGGGGAGGGGTCTGGAGCACAGCCCTGTGAGGAGAGGCTGAGGGAACTGGGGTTGCTTAGCCTGGAGAAGAGGAGGCTCAGGGGAGACCTCATTGCTCTCTACAACTACCTGAAGGGAGGTTGTAGCCAGGTGGGGGTTGGTCTCTTCTCTCTAGCAACCAGCACCAGAACAAGGGGACGCAGTCTCCAGCTGCACCAGGGGAAGTTTAGGCTGGAGGTGAAGAGAAAGTTCTTCACCGAGAGAATAATTGGCCATTGGGATGTGCTGCCCAGGGAGGTGGTGGAGTCACTGTCCCTGGAGGTGTTCAAGAGGGGATTGGACGTGGCACTTGGTGCCATGGTTTAGTCATGGGGTCTGTTGGGACAGGTTGGACTCGATGATCTTCGAGTTCTCTTCCAACCTTAGTGATTCTGTGATCTGGGAGCAGAGCTGGTGCTGTGAAGACAGAAGAAGCCTGAGCCTGGCTGCAGCTTCCTAGGAACCTGGGGCTCCTGGGGCACTGAGAAGTGGTCCAAGAATTATTGCTACATCCTTTACTAAATGGATCAAGCTCCATCTCATAATTCATAGATTCAGAGAATGGTTTGGTTGGAAGGGACATTGAAGATCACCCAGTTTCAGCCCCCCTGCCATGGGCAGGGACACCTCCCACTGGACTGGATTGCTCAAGATCTAATCTCACCTAGCTTTGAACACCTCCAGGGAGAGACCTTCCACAACCTCCCTGGGCAACCCATTCCAGTGTCTCACCAGCCTCACTGGAAACAATTTCTTCCTAATCTCCAGTCTAAATCTGCCCTCCTCAAGCTTCAAGCCATTCCCTCCCATCCTATCACTACAGCCATCCTCTAGCCTCCTTCAGGTGCTGGATGGCTGCTCTAAGGTCTCCCTGGAGCCTTCTTTCCTCCAGGCTGAACAGCCCCATCTCTCTCAGGCTGTCCCAACAGGGGAGGTTCTCCAGCCCTCCAATCATCTTCATGGGCTCCTCTGGACCCACTCCAGCAGCTCCATGTCCTTCTTATGCTGGGGGCACCAGACCTTTACACAGCACCGCAGGTGAGCTCTCCCCAGAGCAGAGTGAAGTGGCAGAATCCCCTCTCTCCATCTCTGGCTAAGCATCTTTTGATGCAGCCCAGGCTGCCATTTGCCTTCCATGCTGCAAGCTCACACTGCCTGCTCATGTGCAGCTTCTCATCCATCAGCATCCACAAGTTTTTATCTGCAGGGCTGCTTTCTGTCTCCTGATCCCCCAGTCTGTATTGATAGTGAGGATTGTTCCAGCCCAGGTGCAGAACCCTGCACTTGCTCTTGTTGAACCTCATGAGGTTCACCTGGGTTCACCTCTCCAGCCTGTTCAGGTCCAAGCTGGAGAGTTGGGCCCAGGTGAACCTCATGAGGATTGGTGGCCTCTTGATTTCCAGCCATGGGCTAAATTCTCATCTGGCACTGCAGTGAGGTTTGTTAAAAGCAGTAACACCCTCCCAACACTGTGCAGTGTCCTGTTGCTGTCCAAGAGCAATCCCCTTGTGAGGAAGAGCATCATCCCTCCACACCACAACAACAAACAGCAAAGGAAGATTAAGTGGGGCATGCTGTGAGTGGCCACCAGCTCCAGGCAGCTGGACCACCAGAGCCTCTCAGAGTTCATCCCTGTAGCACCAATTCAATCAGCTGTCAGTGTCCTGTTTAAAGATGGCCTTTGGGGCTGAGTGAAGACAAAGGAGAAGAAAACCACAGCACTAAAGGGAAGTGAATCAAAGACAATAGAAATGGCAGCAAGCAATAAGGAACCTGCCTCCTCTTTTCAACACCATTTACTCTTCATTGCTCTCCAGCAGCTCAGTCCCCGACCTATCCTGCTCCATGGGCTTGTTCTGTCCCAGGTGCCAGACTCTCCCCTTGCCCTTGTTGGATTCCATTCCATTTCTGCCTGCCCAGCTCTCAGCCTGTCCAGGTCTGGCTGAATGGCAGCACCACCCTCCTGTGTCAGCCACTCCACCCAGCTTGGTGCCACCAGCAAACCTGCTGACAGTGCTCTCTGTGCCCTCATCCACATCATCACCATCACCCCTTCCTTGCTTCCACACTGCCTCTGTGCATGCTACCATCAGGAGAAGTGGTTCCTAGCCCATGGCAGGCAGTGCTGCTGAGGGACCAACAGGAGCCAGCAGAGCTGTCCCCACCTAATGGGGAAAACCTTGTCCAGCTGCAAGCAATGTGAGGCCAAGCCCAGCCTTCCCCATACCATAATAACTGGCTGAAGAGCAGCCCTGAGGAGAGAGACTTGGGGGTGCTGGGGGAGGAGAAGCTCAACAGGAGCTCTCAATGTGCACTTGCAGCCTGGAAAGCCAATCAGATCCTGGGCTGCAGCAAGAGAAGTGTGGCCAGCAGGTGAAGGGAGGTGATTCTCCCCTCTGCTCAGCTCTGGGGAGACCCCACCTGGAGTACTGCCTCCAGTTCTGGAGCCCCTATTACAAGAGGAATCTGGAGGTGCTGGAAGGTGTCCAGAGAAGGGCCACGAGGATGAGCAGAGGGCTGGAGCACCTCTCCTGTGAGGACAGACTGAAGGAGTTGGGGCTGTTCAGTCTGGAGAAGAGAAGGCTCCGAGGTGGCCTCATTGTGGCCTTCCAGGATCTGAAGGGGGCTACAGGAAGGCTGGGGAGGGACTTCTCAGGCTATCAGGTAGTGATAGGACTAGGGGGAAGGGAATGAAGCTGGAGGTGGGGAGATTCAGGCTGGAGGTGAGGAGGAAGTTCTTCCCCATGAGAGTGGTGAAGCCCTGGAATGGGTTGTCCAGGGAGGTGGTTGAGGCCCCGTCCCTGGAGGTGTTTAAGCCCAGGCTGGATGAGGCTCTGGCCAGCCTGATCTAGTGTGGGGTGTCCCTGCCCATGGCAGGGGGGTTGGAACTAGATGATCCTTGTGGTCCCTTCCAACCCTGACTGATACTATGAAAATGAACAAGCCAGATGCCTCAAGCAGGTTCCTTGGGAGTGGGGCAGGAGCAGTTTAGCCACCTGGAAGCTTTAGTGGGCTGATGGGGATGGAGCCCAGCCCAGCAGGTGCTGCCTCTGTCCATCAGGGCAGCCACAGGCAGCGCTGGCTCCGAGCTGGGGATCAAGCACAGCAGTGGCCTGGAAATTGGAGAAATATTGACAGATGGATGGACTTTGACTTGTGCAGCCCAGCTGCCCTGCCCCTGCAGGGAGCTGACTGTGTACTGTTCCTGCTGTTCCCGTTAGTCCCAGGTCATGGATCCAGAACTGGCTAAACAACAGAGCCCAGGGGCCTGTGACCAATGGCACAGAGTCCAGCTGGAGACCAGCAGCTAGTGGTGTTCCCAGGGGCCAGTGCTGGCTCTGGGCTTGTTCGACACAGCATTGGGTTGGAAAAGACCTCCAAGATCATCAAGTCCAACCTATTACCTAATACCTAACACCTCCTGACAATTAAACCATGGCTCCAAGTGCTACATCCAATCCTCTCTTGAACACCTCCAGGGATGGGGACTCCACCTGGGCAGCACATCCCAATGGCCAATTACTCTGTCTGGGAAGAACTTTCTCCTCACCTCCAGCCCAAACGTCCCCTGGCACAGCTTGAGACTGTGTCCTCTTGTTCTGGTGCTGGTTGCTTGAGAGAAGAGACCAACCCCCACCTGGCTACAACCTCCCTTCAGGGAGTTGGAGAGAGCAAGAAGGTCTCCCCTGAGCCTCCTCTTCTCCAGGCTAAGCAACCCCAGCTCCCTCAGCCCATCCTCACAGGGCTTGTGGATACTGCCATGTGTGACCCAGGAATAAATGACTAGCCCTGAGAAGATTACAGACAGCAGTTCACTGTTGTCTTGGAAGCATGCACCAAAGATACCCAAACCAAACAAGCAGCTGCTCACAGAACAGCCTGCAGTAACTCTCTCATGCTCGCTACAAGGGGTGGGAGGGAGAACCCCTAGCATCCTTTGATCCACCACTTCCCTGGGCAGCCTGTTCCAATGTCTGACCATTCTTGCAAGAAAGAATTTTTCCCTAATATCCAGCCTAAACCTCCCCTGGCACAATTTCAGGCCCTTTCCTCTTGTTCTGTCACCACATATTTATCAATGACCTGGATGAGGAGCCCAGGTACACCCTCAGCGAGTTTGCTGATGATACCAAACTGAGAGCAAAGGCTGACACCCTGCCGGGCTGTGCTGCCATCCAGTGGGACCTGCACAGGCTGGACAGCTGGGCAAAGGTTCTGCACCTGGGGAGGAACAACACCATACACCAGGACAGGTTAGGGCTGGCCTGCTGGAGAGCAGCTCCACAGAGAAGGACCTTGGAGCCCTGGTTGATAGTAAGCTCTCCGTGGGACAGCAATGTGCCCTGGTGGCCAAGAAGGCCAATGGCATCCTGGGGTGATTAAGAAGTCTGTCCAGCAGGTCGAGGAACGTTCTTCTCCCCCTCTGGCCAGCCCTAGTTAGATCACATCTGGAATATTGTGTCCAGTTCTGGGCTCCCCAGTTCAAGAGGGACAGGAAACTGCTGGAGGGAGTTCAACAGAGAGCTACGAGGATGGTTAAGGGACCGGAGCATCTCTCTTATGAGGAGCGGCTGAGAGCCCTGGGGCTGTTTAGTCTGGAGAGGAGAAGGCTGAGAGGGGACCTGATCAATGTCTACAAACATCTGAAGGGTGGCTGCCAGGAGGATGGATGCAGGCTCTTCTCAGCGATACCCAGGGATAGGATGAGGGACAATGGAAGGAAACTCAACCACAGGAAATTCCATCTCAACATGAGGTGAAAGTTCCTTACTGTGAGGGTGCCAGAGCCCTGGAGCAGGCTGCCCAGAGAGGCTGTGGAGTCTCCTTCACTAGAGGTCTTCAGAATCCAGCTCAATGCACTCCTGCGTGACCTGCCCTAAGGGCTCCTGCTTTGCAGGGGGTTGGACTGGATGATGTCTGGAGGTCCCTTCCAACCCCTGGCATTCTGTGGTTCTGTGACTTTCTTTTCCCCCTCACATGTGGACTTTTGGGGGTTTCTCTGAAGCATAGATTAGGGGTGACCTTTTAAACCAGCTTTTAAGAAAAGGCCTTGGGGGTGCTGGTGGAGGAGAAGCTCAGCAGGAGCCAGCAGGGAGCACTTGCAGCTCAGAGAGCCAAGCAGAGCCTGGGCTGCAGCAAGAGAAGTGTGGCCAGCAGGGCCAGGGAGGGGATTCTCCCCCTCTGCTCCACTCTGCTGAGACCATACCTGGAGTACTGTGTCCAGTTCTGGAGCCCCTAGGACAGGAAGGATCTGGAGGTGCTGGAAGGTGTCCAGAGAAGGGCCACGAGGATGAGCAGAGGGCTGGAGCTGCTCTGCGATGGAGACAGACTGAGAGAGTTGGGGTTGCTCAGTCTGGAGAGGAGAAGGGTCTGAGGAGACCTTCTTGTGTCCTTCCAGTATCTGAAGGGGTCTCCAAGAAAGCTGGGGAGGGACTTTTGAGGGTGTCAGGGAGTGATAGGACTGGGGGGATGGAGCAAAACTAGAAATGGGTAGATTGAGATTGGATGTGAGGAAGAAGTTGTTCCCCATGAAGGTGGTGAGAGCCTGGCACAGGTTGCCCAGGGAGGTGGTGGAAGCCTCCTGCCTGGAGGTGTTTGCAGCCAGTCTGGCTGTGGCTGTGAGCAACCTGCTGTAGTGTGAGGTGTCCCTGCCCATGACAGAGGGGTTGGAACTGGCTGATCCTTGAGGTCCCTTCCAACCCTGACAGTTCTGTGATTGTGTTTCCCAAAGACAGTTCCATGGGCAGAGTCCAAAGGCTGTTGAGTGCTGCTGTACAGCTGCTGCCTTAGCACATATGGTGTTATCCATGATATTCCACCACCCACAACAGAGCAGCCTGTCTTTCATCTGCCCTTCCAAGCCATCACAGCCTTTTATTTCTGCTTTTAGCCATGGAAAAGACTGGAATTGTTTCTCCTGGGAGCAGCCAGTGGTCCTAGAAGCTGAGCTACAGATTTAAACCTGAAGCTTCGCTCTGTGCAGGAGTCCAGCCAGAAGGAAAGGGGCATTAAAACAAACTTGTCCTAGCCCTACAGCTGCTGTCTCCTCATCCTCCCAGGCTAAGGACCACTACATTGCTAAGTGGCTTCTTGATTTGACAGGAGAGGGAAAAGCTGTCAGAAATTGTTTCCCCTTTTTTTAAATCCAACAAACTGTTGGATTTAAACTGTTTAACTGAGGCAACTGCTTTACAAAGACAAAAATGATCCCCTACCAAACTTGGAGACCAGTTTCACCCTGATTCCTGGAGCAGTCTCTCACACATGGGAAAACACTGGTGCCATTTGTGATTCTGGTCCTGGAAAGCTTCATTTAAGAATGAGCCAGGTTGGAAAAGATCTTTGGGATCATCAAGTCCAACCTATCACCCAACACCATCTGATCAACTCAACCATGGCACCAAGTGCCTCATCCAGGCTCTTCCTAAACACCTCCAGTGGTGGCAACTCCACCACCTCCCTGGGCAGCACATCCCAATGACCAATCTCTCTTCCTGGGAAGAATTTTCTCTTCACCTCCATCCTAAACCTCCCCTGGCACAGCTTGAGACTGTGTCCCCTTGTTCTGGTGCTGCTTGCCTGGGAGAAGAGACCAACCCCCACCTGGCTACAACCTCCCTTCAGGCAGTTGGAGAGAGCAAGAAGGTCTCCCCTGAGCCTCCTCTTCTCCAGGCTAAGCAACCCCAGCTCCCTCAGCCTCTCCTCACAGGGCTGTGCTCCAGACCCCTCCTCGGCTTTGTTGCCCTCCTCTGGAACTCCTTCCAACATCTTAACTTGAGAGGCCCAGAACTGGACACAGGACTCAAGGTGTGGCCTAACCAGTGCAGAGTACAGGGGCAGAATGACTTCCCTGCTCCTGCTGGCCACACTGTTGCTGATGCAGGCCAGGATGCCATTGGCCTTCTTGGCTAATTGCCATGAGAAATTTGTTTGCATTAGGAATGCTAAATATACTTTTAAAATCTATATAATATTTCCAGGCCAGTGTCAATGCCCAGAATGTTCAAAGGTGGCTCAGTGGTGTCCATTTCATGCAACAGAAAATGCAATCAGTCAGGGCTAGCATGCTTAAAATCACAGATCACAGGTCACAGGTCACAGGATCACAGATCATAGGCTCACAGGATGATAGGGGTTGAAAGGGATCTCTGGAGATCTTCCAGTCCAACCCCCTGCCAGAGCAGGAGCAGAGAATCCAGCACAGGTCACACAGGAACACATCCAGACAGGGCTGGAAAGGCTCCAGAGAGGGAGACTCCACAACCTCTCTGGGCAGCCTGCTCCAGTGCTCTGGGACCCTCACAGTGAAGAAGTTCCTCCTCATGTTGAGGTGGAACCTCCTGTGCTGCAGTATTCTATCCATTGCCCTTTGTGCTATCCCAGGGCACAAGTGAGCAGAGGCTGTCCCTCTCCCTTCCTTCCTGACCCTCAGCTCTCAGATATTGATAGACATTGATCAGATCCCCTCTCAGTCTTCTCTGGTCTGAAAACACCTCCTGTCTGTTTGCCTGTGCCTTGGGAGACGTTACTTGAGTAGAGCTGGTGGGAAGCAAAGCCTGGCCTGTAAAGTGCTAGCAGGTACTGGCTCCAGAAGGGAAACTTCAGTGACAATGAGATTTGGCCACTGACAAGGGAGCAGCTTAATCAGCCAGGCCAGAATCAGATTACCCGAAATGAAAGTCTGCTGCCTGGCTCGCAGCTGAGCTTCAGATGTTCCTATTGTAAGTGTACCAAGAGGAATTGCAATCACATTATCCAAACAAGGGCCAAAAGCCCAAACCAAATGCCAGAGAGATTAAACACCGACTTCCTGAGTCCTTCCCACCACCTGCACCCCACTGGCTGCTGAGCACACGGCCGGGCACTGCCCCTCCTCGCACACCTCCTGCCTTCAGTTAACTGACAGCACCCAGCCTTCAGCTCCACTTGGTGAGACAGTGTAGAGGTAGACTGAAGAGTCTCCCTGTCTTGTCTTGTTGGCCTCTGGGGCTTTTCCACTCTTTGCATTCTTGTGTTGCCTGCATTGAATTCACCAACAAATCTCATTCTTTGCTGGACAGCAGAGCCTTGCTTAGAGGTGGTCACAGAATCTTGGCATGGTCTGGGTTGGAAGGGACCTCCTAAGGTCATCCAGTCCAACCCCCCTGCAGTCAGCAGGGACATCCTCAACTAGATCAGGCTGACCAGAGCCCTCTTGAGCCTCACCTTGAATATCTCCAGGGATGGGACCTCAACCACCTCCCTGGGTAACCTGTTCCAGTGTTCCACTACCCTCCTGGTGCAGAACTTGTTCCTCACATCCAGTCTCAATCTGCCCTTCTCTAGTTTGAAGCCATTGCCCCTTGTCCTGTCCCTGCAGGCCTTTGCAAACAGTCTCTCTCCATCTTTCTCTGCATCCCCCTTCAGGTACTGGTAGGCTGCTATTAGGTCTGCTCAGAGTCTTCTCTCCTCCAGGCTGAACACCCCCAGCTCCTTCAGCCTGTCCTCATAGCAGAGCTGCTCCAACCCCCTGATCATTTTTGTGGCCCTCCTCTGGACTTGCTCCATCAGGTCCTTCTCCTTTCTGTTTCGAGGGCTCCAGAGCTGGACACAGTACTGCAGGTGAGGTCTCACCAGAGCAGAGCAAATTGGCCAAATCCTGTGGTCAGACTTTTGTGTCCCTTGGTATTATTGCAATTTCACTAAGATTCAGCCAAAGTTTGCAGAAGTGTTTAGGCCAAAGGACAAATATCTGCACATTAATAATCTGATAGTCAGCAGAGCTCTAATTGTCTTAGATTTAGAAACAAGCCAAAGTAAACTCTTTGAAGAGAGTTCATCTAAAGAGAGTATCATCTACATTGGGTTGGACTTGATCTTTGAGGTCTCTTCCAACCTTGGTGATGATACTGTGATACTTAAGGCTAGCAGTGGGGTAATAAAGATTGAAATTCTGCACACAGGACCTATTGTGGCAGAGAAACTTCCCCACAACATTTTGGTGGAGGCAGGTGCTGTCCCTGAATTCATGCACACAAAAGAAAGGAGTGTTTGGTGTAGGGAAGTTAAATGGAAGGGCCACGAGTAAAGAGAGAGGCTGAGATCATAGAATCATAGGATCATAGAAGCAGTAAGGTTGGAAAAGACCTCAGAGATCATCAAGTCCAACCTATCACCCCCAACACCTCCTGACAACTAAACCATGGCTCCAAGTGCCACATCCAAGCCTTTTTTGAACTCCTCCAATGATGGGGACTCCATCACCTCCCTGGGCAGCACATTCCAATGGCTAACAACTCTCTCAGTGAAGAACTTTCTCCTCACCTTCAGCCTAAACCTCCCCTGGCACAGCTTGAGACTGTGTCCTCTTGTTCTGGTGCTGCTTGCCTGGCAGAAGAGACCAATCCCCACCTGGCTACAACCTCCCTTCAGGGAGTTGTAGACAGCAAGAAGGTCTCCCCTGAGCCTCTTCTTCTCCAGGCTAAACACCCCCAGCTCCCTCAGCCTCTCATAGGGCTTCAGATGTAAGGTGGAAGGGCCATGAATAAAGAGAGAGGCTGAGAGGAAAGGTCCATCTGGACTGCATTAGCCCAAACCCTGGAGCTGAAGCACAGAGCACAGCTTTTGATCCAGTCACGCACAACTGACATGAAAGCCCAGGGCAGGGCCTCTTATCTCATCAGCAGAGATGACTTTGCAGCCCATGGGAGGGAGGAGAACCACTGCAGGGCTGCAGACAAGGCCACCTCTGCCCCACCAGCACCCCAAGTGTGCCAGCCACAGGTATCCTTATGTCAGCTGCTCTGGCAGGGCCAGGACTTCAGAGCAAGCCCAAGCTGGGCTTACGTTTAAACTGCTAAAACCACCCATCCAACCTCCAGATCTCTGCTGCTTCCATGGTATTAGCAGCTGAGCCATATGGCAGGGCAAGCTTGAGCTGGGCTCTTTGAGCAGCTGGAGGAGGCAAGGTGGCTTTGCGGTGCCCTGTTCTGCCAGGGCAGGGACACCCACACGGGGAGTCAGAGCAGGCAGCCAGGAAAATCATAGAATTGTCAGGGCTGGAAGGGACCTCAAGGATCAGCCAGTTCCAACCCCCCTGCCATGGGCAGGGACACCTCACACAACAGCAGCTTGCTCACAGCCACATCCAGCCTGGCTGCAAAAACCTCCAGGCAGGAGGCTTCCACCACCTCCCTGGGCAACCTGTGCCAGTCTCTCACCACCCTCATGGGGAACAACTTCTTCTTAACATCCAGTCTGAGTCTACTAATTTCTAGTTTTGCTCCATTCCCCTCAGTCCTATCACTCTCTGGCACCCTCAAAAGTCCCTCCCCAGCTTTCTTGGAGCCCCCTTCAGATACTGCAAGGCCACAAGAAGGTCTCCTGGGAGCCTTCTCTTCTCCAGACTGCACAGCCCCAACCCTCTCAGTCTGTCTCCAGAGCAGAGCAGCTCCAGCCCTCTGCTCCTCCTCGTGGCCCTTCTCTGGACACCTTCCAGCACCTCCAGATCCTTCCTGTAATAGAGGCTCCAGAACTGGACACAGGGCTCCAGAGAGGAGTTGAGGAAGAGAATCACCTTCCTGGCCCTGCTGGCTACACTTCTCTTGATGCTGGTCCCTTCTAATTCACACTGACCTTGCAAGTGGTGGCACAGAGCAGGCACACAGGTTGGCTTTCCTCTGCCTCGAGGTCTCCTTCATTTGATTAAAGGTGAGGATGGGATTGACAGAAGCTGCTAACAGGAGTGAAGGTCTCTACCTCAAACAGCTGAATTTGAAGCCTTTGAAGCCAGGGCTGCCTTGGGGTTGGTGCAGGTGCTTGGGGGACACAGAAGTACTGCACTCTGAGGTG
Source organism: Picus viridis (assembly GCA_033816785.1). Lineage (NCBI taxonomy): Eukaryota > Metazoa > Chordata > Aves > Piciformes > Picidae > Picus > Picus viridis. Next base: position 385,111 of record CM066572.1, read on the forward strand.
GCAGACCAGGGCAGAACTGAGGTCTTCTGCATCGCTTTTGTAACCCACTGTGGCAATCCCATCCAGCTCCTAAGTGAGCTACAACCTAATCAAAAACTGCCTTCAGCAAGCTCTGCTCTCCTGAGCACCCTCACCTCACAGCCCATCACCAAACCCAAGCCTCAATCAAGTGCCTTGGGCCTCCTGGTCTCCTGGCCAAAGGAGTCAGCCAACCATGAGTGTCAGCCAGGTCTGCAGATGGCTCTGGTCTTAGGTCAGTAGTGTTGTGCTGCCAGAAAGCTCATTGGTAAACCAAGGACCATCAGAAACCCTGCCCTGGAAACCCTGCTGCTTTGGGCTGGTGGTCTCATTACTAACCAGCACGCCATCAATTTTATCCAGAGGAGCTCTGTCAGTATCAGAAGAGCTTCTCTGGCTGGGTAAAGGAACCTCTGGAAAAACCACTCTCAGATTAGACTTCTCCTCCAGCTTTCCAGCTGTGGTCCTCACTGGTGTGGTGCTTTTAAAAGTGGTGCCCTAGCCCTGACGTGTCCTGCTGCAGCTGAGCCCCAAGGGTTGGCCTGTTGGAGTCTTAAAATGCTGGTACCCAACCTGCTTTGATCTTCTCATCTCAAATAGGACTCATCAAACCAGTAGGTGTGCTTCTGCCAGCCAGGTAAGATCCTCATGCTCAGGGACATTGACATCTGGGGGCAGGATTGTGCTGCTAAACAAGTGCCGCAGTACCACAGCGTCACAGTACCACAGCATCGCAGTACCACAGCATCGCAGCACCACAGTACATTAGAGGTTGAAAGGGACCTCCAGAGCTCATCCAGTCCAACCCCCTGCCACAGCAGCATCACCCAGGGCAGTCTGCACAGCAATGCATCCAGGTGGGGTTGGAAAGGCTCCAGAGAAGGAGACTCCACAACCTCTCTGGGCAGCCTGCCTCAGGGCTCTGCCACCCTCACTGCAAAGAAGTTTCTCCTCATGTTGAGCCGAAACCTTCTCTGTTCCAGTTTGTATCTATTGGTCCTTGGCTTATTCCTGTGCACCACCCAAAGGAGCTTGGCCCCCTCCACTTGACACCCACCCCTCACATATTGATAGACATTGATCAGATCCCCTCTCAGCCTTCTCCTTTCCACACTAAACAGCCCCAGGGCTCTCAGTCTCTCTTCACAGGGGAGATGCTCAAGTCCCCTAAGCATCCTCCTGGCTCTCCCTTGGACTCTCTCCAGCAGGTCTCTGTCTCTCTTGAACTGGGGAGCCCAGAACTGGACACAGGATTGCAGCTGTGGTCTCAGTAGGGTACCAAGTGGTCTTGCAGTCAGAGCACAGCACGGGGCCAGGACACAGAGGCACCTGCTGAAGGCCCAAGCAGGAGCAAAGTGCCTGTTGGTTTGGTGATGAGCAGCACAACCGCTTGCAGCGCTCAGGCAGGCAGAGACTGACTTCTGGAGGCAGTTTGTGATTCATTTTCTGCTCACTCAGGAACTGGCTGGGATTTCCACAGCTGCTTCAACCACAAGCTGGCCCAAACTGTCTCCTAGCAGAGCCCTGTCTGGAGCGGGGGAAGAAGAAATGCTGCTGAATCCAAGGAAATCATTTTTCAAGATGCTGTTGTCAGCTGCCAGCTTCTTGAATAGCTTTTCCATTCCTCCCATGCTCCTCAGCTCTGTGCTGTGGTTTAGCCCTGTGTTTCATGTCCTGGGTTTGGGAACAGGCAGAATGTAAAGTCAGCTCTTCTGTGCTGAGGGCACCAAGCTGGGTAATAACCTGGAAGCAGCTCTGTGACCAACAGCATCGTATTACAGCTTCACAGACTGCAGTGGGTTGGGAGAGACCCTCAAAGGGCAGCTTGGCCAATGCCCCTGCACTCAGCAGGGACACCTCCAACTTAATCAGGCTGCACAGGGCCACAGCCAGTCTGAACTTGAGTGTCTCCAGGGACACTGCATCAACCACATCCCTGGGCAGCCTGTTCCAGTCTTTCATCACTCTCACTGTGCAGAACTTCCTCCTGATGTCCAACCTAAATCTGCCCTGCCCCAGTTTCAAACCCTTGCCCCTCGTCCTATCCCCACAGCCCTTCTGAGCAGTCCCTCCCCAGCCTTCCTGTAGGTCCCCTTCAGATATTGAAATGCAGCTCTAAGGTCTGCCCAGAGCCTTCTCCTCTCCCAGTTCTCTCAGCCTGTGTTTAACAGCAGAGGTTCTTGAGCCCTCTGATCATCCTGGTGGCCTCCTCTAGACCTGTTCCACCAGGGCCATGCCTCTCTTGGGCTGGGGGCCCCAGAGCTAAATTATCTGATTAGTATATAAATTATCTAATGGGTTTTATTTGTTTTTTCCAGCTCACAGAGGAGGGAAATGCTTTGTGACTGTCCATGAGGGTGCTGGAACCCTGGAACAGGCTGTCCAGGCAGATTGTGGACTCTCCTTCTCTGGAGACATTCCAAATCTGCCTGGATGTGTTCCTGTGTGGCCTGCCCTGGGTGATGCTGCTGTGGCAGGGGGGTTGGACTGGAGGATCTCTGGAGGTCCCTTCCAACCTCTAAGATTCAGTGATTCTGTGATTTTCAGACATCACATCACTGTCAGGAATTCACACGGAGAGTTCTTCCTTTTACTTCCCAAGCTCAAGCCCAAACTTCCCAGAGCCGTGTGCCTCACACTTTATGTAGGTCACCTGATAGTTTTTTCCAGGACAGAGATGATCACTCCAGAAAAAAAGAGGCTGTCAGTGCCTGCCAACGTGGGGAGGGAGTGGGAAGCTTTTAAAAATGAAATTTTCAAAGCATTGGAAGTTCTTTGTGGAGTGAATTCCAGATGGAGACAGTGGCAAAGCTGGCTGAGTAACTGAGAGCTGTCACTGCTATGCCTCCCTTAAGGCTACCAAAAATTCTTCTGTGAGTCTTCTATGAGTTCTTCTTATGACACAGAATCTCAGAAGTACAGAATTAACCAGGTTGGAAGAGACCTCCAAGATCATCAAATCCAACCTCTCACCCAACCCTAACTAATCAACTAAACCATGGCACCCAGTGCCTCATCCAGGCTCTTCTTAAACACCTCCAGTGATGGTGACTCCACCACCTCCCTGGGCAGCACATCCCAATGGCCAATCTCTCTTTCTGTATTAGTTTTGCTGTAGCCTGACTCCAGCATTTCATTGAGAGGGTAAAGTCACAGTGAAAAATATCACAGAATCAGAGAACTGTCAGGGCTGGAAGGGACCTCAAGGATCAGCCAGTTCCAACCCCCTGCCATGGCCAGGGACACCTCACACTACAGCAGCTTGCTCACAGCCACATCCAGCCTGGCTGCAAACACCTCCAGGCATGAGGCTGCCACCACCTCCCTGGGCAACCTGTGCCAGTCTCTCACCACCCTCCTGGGGAACAACTTCTTCCTCACAGCCAATCTCAATCTACCCATTTCTAGTTTTGCTCCATCCCCCCAGTCCTATCACTCCCTGACACCCTCAAAAGTCCCTCCCCAGCTTTCTTGAAGGCCCCTTCAGATCCTGGAAGGCTACAAGAAGTTCTCCTCAGAGCCTTCTCTTCTCCAGACTGAACAGCCCCAACTCTCTCAGTCTGTCTCCAGAGCAGAGCAGCTCCAGCCCTCTGCTCATCCTCGTGGCCCTTCTCTGGACACCTTCCAGCACCTCCAGACCCTTCCTGTCCTAGGGGCTCCAGAACTGGACACAGAGCTCCAGCTGTGGTCTCAGCAGAGTGGAGCAGAGGGGCAGAATCCCCTCCCTGGCCCTGCTGGCCACACTTCTCTTGCTGCAGCCCAGGCTCTGCTTGGCTCTCTGGGCTGCAAGTGCTCACTGCTGGCTCCTGTTGAGCTTCTCCTCCACCAGCACTAGGTGCTCTCCAGCCAGTCCCTGCCCAGCCTGTATTGGTGCCTGGGGTTGCCCCAACTGAGCTGCAGGACCTTGCATGTCACCAGCTTTTTGAAAACACGCACAAGATTCCCCTGGAAAAGAGGATCCCTCCCTGTCCTGAGCTCTCAGTCTTTCCCACGCAGCCTGGCCACCCTCCTGCACCGTCCCTCTGCCAAGCAAAACTCAGAGCCCAGAGATAAACAGCAAGGGGAAAGATTTATTTGAATTCTTTGTTGTGCCTAGAACTGGTGAATGGTCAGTGCAAATCTCATACTCATGCTTGTCAGGAACACAAAGTACACTTGATGGCCACGTGCAGCTGAGCATAAATTAGTTTGTGCAGCTGACTTAACCTTCATCCCTGCTGGGGAGGAAGAGATCCAGCTCTTTAGGTTGCTCCAGGTAGCTCCATGGACTCCTGCACTGGTCCTTTGGGTCACACCATGTCCACCTGCCACCAGCACCTCTGGAATCACAGAATCATAGAAGAGTCTTAGTCCACACAGAGGTACCCAAAAGAAGAATTGACTCAGCCTGCTCAGCCAGGCTGGTTATGCAATCATAGAGTCATAGAGTGGGCTGGGCTGGAAGGGACCTCCAAAGCTCATCCAGTCCGCCCCCCTCTGCAGTCAGCAGGGACATCCTCAACTAGATCAGGCTGCTCAGAGTGGAAGGTACTCACCACTGGTGATGCTCTGCACAGCAGGGGCTGTCCCAGCAGCCCAGGCTGTGGAGCTTGGCTAAGGAGAAGCTGAAACTGAACCAGAGCCTTACTCTCTTCCCTGAGGAGCTCCAGCAGGAGGATGAGAGGTACAGTGTCTGAGGTCTTCCCAGGGATGGCATCCAACAGCCAGCAGAAGTCCCCACTGGCAATTTAGTTGAGAAGGAAGTTGGAAACATGGTGCAGCACCAGACCCTGCCTCTGATGGCAGTGCACAAAGTGCTGCCATTTCTTCTGTCTCCATCTTCCTCTTGCATTCCTTGGCTTATTGACAGAGCTGATCTCTGCTAGCTTGGGTGTAAAGACACACATTGCTGTGCACATGGATTCAAGGCCCTAGATCAGGTTGCCCAGAGCCCTGTTGAGCCTCACCTTGAATATCTTCTTTTCAGTTGAGGTGTTAGGTATGAGGTGATAGGTTGGACTTGATGATCTCTGAGGTCTTTTCCAACCTGGTTGATCCTATGATTCTATTCTAATGGTTCTATGGTCTCTAGGGATGGGGCTCAAACCATCTCCCTGGGCAACCTGTTCCAGTGTCCCATTACCCTCATGGGGCAGAACTTGCTCCTCACATCCAATCTAAATCTGCCCTTCTCTCATTTCAAACCATTGCAATGGGGGAAAGGAGGTTGTGAAGAAAACCCTTCCTTCTGATCTGCCTTTACCTCACAGAGATCCCAGTGTCTTCAGGCTGGTATCAGACCCTGCTTTGAAGGCTCTGATCCCCTGCACAGCCTGGTGCCAAGGCAGTCTTTTGCTGAAGCTGGGGTGCTGACTACTGCCACACACATCATGGTTTGTGAAGGCTTGCTGTGGTTTTTGGTGTCTGAGGGGCACTGTGATACTGCTGCAATGCAGTGCTTTGGTGTATCGTTGAATAGTCTGAGTTGGAAGAGACCTCCAAGGTCATCCAATCCAGCCCCTGCAGTCAGCAGGGACATCCTCCACTAGAGCAGGTTGCCCAGAGCCCTGTTGAGCCTGACCTTGAATATCTCCAGGGATGGGGCCTCAGCTGCCTCCCTGGGCTACCTGTTCCAGTGTTCCACTACCCTCCTGGTGCAGAACTTGTTCTTTACATCCAATCTAAATCTGCTCTGCTCTCACTTCAAGCCACTGTAGTGGGGGGGAAGGAGGCTGTGGAGTAAGCAGCACATTCCAGGCCCAGGGAAAGAAATGCAGCGGTGGGCTGCTTCTCCCACCTTGCTCTCCAGATCTGCCCCCCAGCCTGCCTGCATTCCGTTTGCAAGCCTAAAAGGCAAGCCCTCTGCACTCTCACTTATCTAGGCTTCACTGTGCCTCTGTGAGATCCAAAATACTGTCTGAAAATTAGGTCAGGGTGACCCATGATAAACAGGAAGGGTGAAATCAGAGGGTGAGGCAGATCCTTGCAGTGATAAACACAATTGTTACCTTGTGTCCCGTTTCTGAGTCAGTCTCTCAAGGACTGTCCTTTCTTGCCTGGAGATGTGGCTCCACCTCCACCTCACATCTGCCTTTCTGATGGAGTTCTTTGGCTGCTCTTGGCTGGACTCACAGTACAGCATCACTGTCCACCCCTGGCAGCAGCTGGCTCTGTGCTTGGAGGACACAAGACCGTATTTCTTTCCTGCAGCTTCTGCCAGGCTTTGAAGAATAGCTCACGCCTGGTTTGGGAGGTTCTGCCCCTTGCCTCTGCTCTTGTGAGACCCCACCTCCAATCCTGCCTCCAGTTCTGCTGTCCCCAGCACAAGAAGGACACAGAGCTGCTGGAGGGAGTCCAGAGGAGGCCACAAGGATGATCCAAGGGCTGGAGCAGCTCTGCTGTGAGGATAGGCTGAGGGAGCTGGGGGTGTTCAGCCTGGAGAAGACTCTTGGGGGACCTTAGAGCTGCCTTCCAGTACCTGAAGGGATCCTAGAGGAAGGCTGCAGAGGGACTTTTCCTGAGGGTGTCTGGAGACAGGACAAGCTGAGGGAGAGCAGGGTGAGACTGGAGCTGAGGAAGAAGTTCTTCAGTGTGAGGGTGGTGAGACTCTGGAATAGGCTGCTCAGAGTGGTTGCGGCTGCCTCCTGCCCAGGGGTGTTTAAGGATGAGGCCTTGAGCAGCTGAGTGTAGTTGAGAGGTGTCCCTGCCCATGGTAGGGAGGTTGGAGTAGATGACCTCTTCCAACCTAAGCCATTCAGTGACTTCCCAGTGCTGAGGTGGTGCTGTGTGTGCTGGGCTCAGCAGGGCCTCTCTGCCTGCCCCAGCACCCGAGCATGACTCTCGCTGCCTCCAGCCCCTCGTGGAGAAGACCAGGGGAGCTAAGGAGGCTTTCTGATGGGGTCCAGGCTCTGCAGTTCCATTTACCATTTGGTGAGGACCAGATGGAAATTCTCAGGGTGCACTCTGAGAACTGATTATTTGATGCAGGCTCACTAATGGTCAAACACAGGCTGCTAAAGGAAGGATTAGGGATAAAAATGAAGGGGAATGGCCACCTTTACAGAATATACAGAATTAACCAGGTTGGAAAAGACCTCAGAGATCATCAAGTGCAACCTATCACCCAACACCATCTGATCAACTCAACCATGGCACCAAGTGCCTCATCCAGGCTCTTCCTAAACACCTCCAGGGATGGAGACTCCACCACCTCCCTGGGCAGCACATTCCAATGGCCAATCTCTCTTTCTGGGAATAATCTCTTCCTGACATCCAGCCTAAACCTCCCCTGGTGCAGCTTGAGACTGTGTCCTCTTGTTCTGGTGCTGGTTGCCTGGGAGAAGAGACCAAACCCCTCCTGGCCACAACCTCCCTTCAGGGAGCTGTAGAGAGCAATGAAGTCTCCCCTGAGCCTCTTCTTCTCCAGGCTAAGCAACCCCAGCTCCCTCAGCCTCTCCTCACAGGGCTGTGCTCCAGACCCCTCCCCAGCTTTGTCCTCCTGCCACCCCTGTGCAGGCTGCCTGAGTTGAGTTTGAAGGTTCTGTTGCCTGGACACCAGCTGAGCACAGGAGCAGCAGCAGGGCTCTGACACCTTACAGTTCCAGGGGGTGCAAGGTCCACGGCAGTGTGGAAGAAGCAGGTCCCCTGCTCTCCTGGCATGGCTGTCCCCTGTGCTCAGGAAGGCAGCTGCTGTTCTGCAAGAAACAGGAGATTCTGTGGCTGTAGGGTGGGGGACCTGACACAGTCCTCCCTGTTGAGCTGCTAGGTTTGGTGCTGCTGGAGATGGTGAGCTGAGTGTCACAGGGGCCAGGGGTCAGCCTTGCACCAAGCAACTCCCTCTCAGGGAGAAACTGGAGTTTGGAGGAGTTGGGTGCCCAAAGTGTCTGCAAAATAAGACAACGCTGTGGCTCACTGTTCCAATCCAAGCTAGGAAAGCTTGGGTGTTAACAGCTAACCCCAGGGGACAGGCCTTAGGTTCACCTCAATGGGTGGATGGATGGAGCCATCTCTGGTGCAACTCCCCCAGCTTTGGTGGCCTTGACCAGCAGCTGCTGTTCCAGCTCAGGGGCAGTGGGAATGGCTGAGGGAGCTTCATGGCAGAGGGGCTTCCCAGGACCCTCAGCCTGTGCAAGGCTACTTGAACATCAACCAGCTGCTGAAAGTGCATGCAGCTTCTGGAAGGAAGGTGGAGCCCTGAGCTTGGCAGGGGAGCTGGCAGGTGGATGCTCAGTCCTAAGTACAGGAAGGCAAAGAAAAGCTTTGCTGAGGGGAAAGAAAAAAACACCCAACCAACAAAACCAAACCAAGCAGGAAAAAAAGGGGGGGGGGGGGAAGTGAAGTTGCAGACATGAATTTTCCATTGAGGTGCACTTGTCAAGAGCCATGAAGCCAACACTTCACTGAAAAAGCAGAAGCCATGAAGGGCTCATTTGCTGACAGGCTCAGGCAGTCTCCTGGGGCTCTTCAACTGGAGACCTACAGGGAAGTACAATCATTTACACCGTGCCAAAGCCCACGGGGCTGTAGCAGAGCCTGCCAGGGGGATGCAGCCGCCTGCAGGTCTGGGAAGGGGTAGCTGCCATCAGCAGGGAAGATTGGAATGGGAGGAGAATTTCCTCAGGGGGAACCCAAGGGGAAACAACCCCCTCCACCTCCCACCCCCAGCCTTCAAAAGCAGCTTAGCAAGAGAAACAGATCCCACAGGCATGGCTGTAGGCACTGCTTATCACATCAAGTGCAGCAGCAGGGCTCACACTTTAAAGGCTCACTTGCTCTGCAGGGCTCACACAACATCAGGATAGTAAAACACTTCCCCCTCCTCCTCAGTGTCAGTCATTAGCTTCCAGCCTCCTATATGTCCTCCTATATGGTGGAGTCGCCGTCCCTGGAGGTGTTCAAGCGGAGATTGGACATGGCACTTGGTGCCATGGTCTAGTTGTGAGGTCTGTTGGGACAGGTTGGACTTGATGATCCTTGGGGTCTCTTCCAACCTTGGTTATACTGTGATACTGTGATGTCTTACCCAGGCCAGACAGAGCTCACTGGATGGTCTTAAGGCCAGGCTGGATGTGGGTCTGGGCAACCTGGTCTAGTGAAAAGGACTGGGGGAATGGAGCCAGACTAGAAATGGGGAGATTCAGCCTGGATGTTAGGAAGAAGTTGTTCCCCATGAGGGTGGTGAGAGCCTGGCACAGGTTGCCCAGGGAGGTGGTGGAAGCCTCCTGCCTGGAGGTGTTTGCAGCCAGGCTGGCTGTGGCTGTGAGCAACCTGCTGTAGTGTGAGGTGTCCCTGGCCATGGCAGGGGGTTGGAGCTGGCTGGCCCTTGGGGTCCCTTCCAACCCTGGCAATGCTGTGAGCACCTCTGCAGAGTCACTCACTCCAACAGCTGAAGATCAACAATCACAAATCACTCCCAGGGTGTGTTTCCCCACTGCTGCTGGATTTTCTTAAGGCACCACATAAAACCCAAGTGAAATGGATGCTGCTGACCCATGGGCAGCCATGCCTAAGCTCATGGCAAGGAAGATGCTAACTGCAGCCTGTTTCTTTCCTTCTCTCTTTTCTCTTTCCTGCTATTTGTCTGTCCTGCCACAGTTGGTCAGCACACATCCTCTGGCTTCAATACAATACAATACAATACAATACAATACAATACAATACAATACAATACACCAGGTTGGAAGAGACCTCAAAGATCATTGCGCCCAACCCATCAACCAATCCAACCCACCTAAACAACTAACCCATGGCACCAAGCACCCCATCAAGCCTCCTCCTGAACACCTCCAGTGATGGTGACTCCACCACCTCCCCAGGCAGCCCATTCCAATGGGCAATCACTCTCTCTGTATAGAACTTCTTCCTAACCTCCAGCCTAAACCTCCCCTGGCACAGCCTGAGACTGTGTCCTCTTGTTCTGGTGCTGGCTGCCTGGGAGAAGAGACCAACCTCTGCCTGGCTACAACCTCCCTTCAGGGAGTCATAGACAGCAATGAGGTCTCCCCTGAGCCTCCTCTTCTCCAGGCTAAGCAACCCCAGCTCCCTCAGCTTCTCCTCATAGGGCTGTGTTCCAAACCCCTCCCCAGCTTTGTTGCCCTTCTCTGGACACCTTCCAGCAAGACAACATCCTTCCTAAACTGAGGGCCCAGAACTGGACACAGGACTCCAGGTGTGGCCTAACCAGTGCAGTGTACAGGGGCAGAATGACCTCCCTGCTCCTGCTGGCCACACAGTTCCTGATGCAGGCCAGGATGCCATTGGCCTTCTTGGCCACCTGGGCACACTGCAGGCTCATGTTCAACCTCCCATCAACCAGCACCCCCAGGTCCCTCTCTGCCTGGCTGCTCTCCAGCCACTCTGACCCCAGCCTGTAGCACTGCCTGGGGTTGCTGTGGCCAATGTGCAGAACCCGGCACTTGGATGTGTTCAATCTCATGCCCTTGGACTCTGCCCATCTGTCCAGCCTGTCGAGGTCCCTCTGCAAAGCCTCTCTGCCCTCCAGCAGATCAACTCCTGCCCCCAGCTTGGTGTCATCTGCAAATATACTGATGATGGACTCAATGCCCTCACCCAGATCATCAGTGAAGATATTGAACAGGATGGGGCCCAGCACTGATCCTTGGGGCACGCCACTAGTGACAGGCTGCCAGCTGGATGTGGCACCATTCACCACCACTCTCTGGGCTCGGCCTCCAGCCAGTTCCTAACCCAGCTCAGAGTGCTGCTGTCCAAGCCAGGGGCTGACAGCTTGGCCAGGAGTTTGCTGTGGGGGACGGTGTCAAAGGCCTTGCTGAGGTCCAGGTAGACCACATCCACAGCCTGCCCCACATCCACCAGGCTGTCACCTGGGCATAGAAGGAGATTAGGTTGGTCAGGCAGTGTGCTGGCAGAGCTGGCACGTGGAACCAGGCAAAAGCCCTGCTCTTCCCTCTTCACCTGAATCCCTGTGCATGCATGAACAGCCTGGGGTTGCTCCTGGGGGTGCTGGATGACAGCTGCCTGAACATGAGCCAGCAGTGTGCTCAGGTGGCCAAGAAAGCCAACAGCATCTTGGCCTAGTGGCCAGCAGGACTGAAGAATTGATGGTGCCCCTGTACTGAGCACTGGTGAGGCCACACCTCAAATCCTGAGGTTGGTTTGGAGCCCTCACTCCAATAAGGACATTGAGGGGCTGGAGGAGGTCCAGAGAAGGGCAACAAAGCTGGGGAAGGGTCTGGAGAACAGGGCTGGGGAGGGGCAGCTGAGGGAGCTGGGGGTGTTTAGCCTGGAGAGAAGGAGGCTGAGGGGAGACCTCATTGCTCTCTACAACTCCCTGAGAAGAGGTTGCACTGAGGGGGGGGGGGGGGTGTTGGTCTCTTCTGCCTTGTATCAGGTGATAGAATGAGAGGAAAGGGCCTGAAATTGTGCCAGGGGAGATTAGGAAAATTTTCTTTGCTGCAAGAGTGGTCAGGGACTGGAACAGGCTGCCCAGGGAGGTGGTGGAGCCCCCATCCCTGGAGGGGTGCAAGAAAACCTGTGGCCATGACACCCTGGGCCGTGGTTTCATGGCCATGGGGGTGTGGGGCTGCTGGCTGGACTCAGTGATCTCAGAGGGCTTTGCCAAGCAAAACAGTTCTGTGATTCTATGAAAATGGGACCAAACACAAATAGCAAGGGAACCAGGTAGGCTTTTTTTCTGTCTAGGTGCAAGTGACAGCCCTGGAATGCTTTAGAAAGGCCCAGGAGGTCTGGGCATGCACAGCTCTGCCTCTTTCTAAGTCAGCCTTGAAAACCTCCTGCTTGGTGTGGTATGCACAGAGAGAGGCAGAGCAGGCTGGGACCCCTGCTGAAGGAAATGACCCAAGAACATGAGCAATGTGCAGGGTGATTTCACCCAACCTGGGAAGAGCTGTAGTTCTGACAACAGAGAAGTTGCCAGCACCTGCAGATGGTGGAATGGAATGGAATGGAATGGAATGGAATGGAATGGAATGGAATGGAATGGAATGGAATGGAATGGAATGGAATGGAATGGAATGGCATGGAATGGAATGGCATGGAATGGAATGGCATGGAATGGAATGGAATGGAATGGAGTGGAATGGCATGGAATGGAATGGAATGGAAATGGAGTGGAATGGAAATGGAGTGGAATGGAATGGAGTGGAATGGAATGGAGTGGAGGAGTGGAGTAAACCAGGTTGGAAGAGACCTTCAAGATCATCATGTCCAACCTATCATCCATCACCATCTAATCAACTAAACCATGCAACCAAGCACCCTATCAAGGCCCTGAAGTGCCCCATGCAGGCCCAGAAAATCACCTTTTTACTGCTCAGGTTGGAAGGGACCTCAAGAGATCCTCTACTCCAACCTCCCCACCATGGGCAGGGACACCTCTCAACTAGATTCAGCTGCTCAAGGCCTCATCCAGCCTGGCCTTCAACACCCCTAGGGAGGAGGCAGCCACAGCCTCCCTGGGCAGCCTCTTTCAGAGTCTCACCACCCTCAGACTGAAGAACCTCTTCCTAAGAAGTCTTTCCTCTCTCTTTGGTCCCTGCTCATCCACTGCATTTCCTTTATGCAACCACCAAAGGTTTTCTAAATCAAGCTCCAGGCCCTAAGACCCCACCCTAGGTAAATCAGGTGAAGTAAACAAGCAAGCAGCTAACTGGAGCTAATTATATCTGCCAGCAGCCTTGCTTTTAAGCATCTTACAGGTGAACACTTTAATTCCTTAATGTGCTCTATTGTTCTCCAATTAGAGGTGGGGAGAAAAAAAAACACCCAACCCCAACCCATTGATCCAATCCTGCTTTTATTTTTACACCCTGGAGTCGGAAGGGAAGTGGTTTTGTAAGGGGATTACAGATGGGGTAATCCTCCTCAGCCACTGCAGAGTTCTCTGCTTCCTAGGGAGATGTGCTGACCCCCTTCTAACAGCTGGCTCCCAAGGACAGAAGCTGGGGAAGATGAGTGACAGCTTGGGAGAGCTCATAGAAGCATAGAATTGCTAGGATTGAAAAGACCTCTGGGGCCATCAAGGCCAACCATGACCTACTGTGTCCAGTTCTGGGCCCCTCAGGTTAGGAAAGATGTTGAGTTGCTGGAAGGTGTCCAGAGAAGGGCAGCAAGGCTGGTGAGGGGTCTGGAGCACAGCCCTGTGAGGAGAGGCTGAGGGAGCTGGGGTTGCTTAGCCTGGAGAAGAGGAGGCTCAGGGGAGACCTTCTTGCTCTCTCCAACTCCCTGAAGGGAGGCTGTAGCCAGGCAGAGGTTGGTCTCTTCTCCCAGGCAACCAGCACCAGAACAAGAGGACACAGTCTCAAGCTGCACCAGGGGAGGTTTAGGCTGGAGTTTAGAATACAAGAGAATAGAATAGACCAGGTTGGAAGAGACCTTCAAGATCATCACATCCAACCCATCAACCAATCCAACCCACCTAAACAACTAACCCATAGCACCAAGCACCCATCAAGTCTCCTCCTGAACACCTCCAGTGATGGTGACTCCACCACCTCCCCAGGCAGCCCATTCCAATGGGCAATCACTCTCTCTCTGTGTAGAATTTCTTCCTAACCTCCAGCCTAAACCTCCCCTGGCACAGCTTGAGACTGTGTCCTCTTGTTCTGGTGCTGGCTGCCTGGGAGAAGACACCAACCCCCACCCGGCTACAGCCTCCCTTCAGGAAGTTGTAGAGAGCAATGAGGTCTCCCTGAGCCTCCTCTTCTCCAGGCTAAGCAACCCCAGCTCCCTCAGCCTCTCCTCATAGGGCTTGTGTTCCAAACCCCTCCCCAGCCTTGTTGCCCTTCTCTGGACACCTTCCAGCAAGTCAACATCTTTCCTAAACTGAGGGGCCCAGAACTGGACACAGGACTCAAGGTGTGGCCTAACCAGTGCAGTGTACAGGGGCAGAATGACCTCCCTGCTCCTGCTGGCCACACTCTTCCTGATGCAGGCCAGGATGCCATTGGCCCTTTTGGCTGCCTGGAAAGTTCTTCCCAGACAGAGAGATTGGCCATTGGAATGTGCTGCCCAGGGAGGTGGTGGAGTCACCATCCCTGGAGATGTTCAGGAGGAGACTTGATGAGGCACTTGGTGCCATGGTTTAGTTGATTAGATGGTGTTGGGTGATAAGTTGGACTTGATGATCTCAAAGGTCTCTTCCAATATGGTCTGGTTTGGTCTATTCTATTCTATTCTATTCTATTCTATTCTATTCTATTCTATTCTATTCTATTCTATTCTATTCTATTCTATTCTATTCTACCTCTACCAGGGCCACTGCATAGCACCAAGCTGAGAGAAGAAATGGTTTGTCTCTTATCTTTTCCCATGATGGACTTTTCTTATCATTCTCCCAGGCAAACAGCCTCCAGTGGAGCAGGTCCTGTGAAAAGGCAGGGGAAGGACACCTTGCTTCCAGCAGAGATCCTTTCATTTTGTTCTTGACACTGCAGTGGAGCAACAGAGTATCACAGATTCATGGAATGGGTTGGGTTGGAAGGGATCTTGAAGAACATCCAGTTCCAACCCCTCTGCCATGGGCAGGGACACCTCCCACCGGCCCAGGGTGCTCAAGGCCTCATCTAACCTGGCCTTGAACACCTCCAGGGAGGGAACATCCACAACCTCCCTGGGCAACCTCTTCCAGGGTCTCACCACCCTCACTGGAAAGAATTTCCCCCTAATTTCAAGTCTAAATTTGCCCTCCTCAAGCTTCAATCCATTCCCTCTCATCCTATCACTCCCAGCCCTTATTAAAAAGTCGCTTTCCTGTAGCCTCCTTCAGGTAGTAGAAAGCTGCTCTAAGGTCTCCCTGGAGCTGCCTTGTCTCCAGGCCAGGTCACAAACAGCCTCAACTCTCACAGCCTGTCCTCATATGGGAGGCTCTCCAGTGCTGGTACCCTCGGCATAAGAAGGACATCAAACTGCTGGAGCAGGTCCAGAGTAGGACCACCAAGACGATGAGAGGGCTGCAGCCCTGTATGAAGGGCTGAAAGAATTGGAGCTGTTGAGCCTGGAGAGGAGAAAGTTCTGGGCAGACCTTAGAGCTACATTTCAATATCTGAAGGGGACCTACAGGAAGGCTGGGGAGGGACTGCTCAGAAGGACCTGTGGGGATAAGACAAGGGGCAATGGTTTGCAGCCAGCACCAGAACAAGAGGACACAGTCTCAGGCTGTGCCAGGGCAGGTTTAGGCTGGATGTTAGGAAGAAGTTCTACACGGAGAGAGTGATTGCCCATTGGAATCGGCTACCCGTGGAGGTGGTGGAGTCACCTTCCCTGGAGGTGTTCAGGAGAAGACTTGATGGGGTGCTTGGCTGTATGGTCTAGTTGTTGGGTGGGTTGGATTGGTTGATGGGTTGGACGTGATGATCTTGAAGGTCTCTTCCAACCTGGTGTATTGTATTGTATTGTATTGTATTGTATTGTATTGTATTGTATTGAAACTGGAGCAGGGCAGATTCAGGTTGGCCATCAGGAGGAAGTTCTGCACAGTGAGAGTGGTGAAAGACTGGAACAGGCTGCCCAGGGATGTGGTTGAGGCCCTGACCCTGGAGACATTCAAGCTCAGGCTGAATGTGGCCCTGTGCAGCCTGCTGTAGCTGGAGGTGTCCCTGCTGAGTGCAGGGGGGTTGGACAAACTGCCCTTTGAGGCTCCCTTCCAACCCAATGCAAGCTATAAGTCTGTGTTTCATGCCTCAGTAAGTCAAATAACACTGAACTGTGAGTGGTAAGAAGAAGAGCAGAGAGACACTACTTTGTGATTCTATGCTCTGGAACCAGAACTGTCAGGGTTGGAAGGGACCTCAAGGATCAGCCAGTTCCAACCCCCTGCCATGGGTGGGGACACCTCACACTACAGCAGGTTGCTCACAGCCACAGCCAGCCTGGCTGCAAAAACCTCCAGGCATGAGGCTTCCACCACCTCAAACAGTGCCCAGCATGCCTTGGAGATCCAAAGATCTTCTCCTTTGCCCTACACACGCTGACATATCCTTAGCAAACCCTCATTTGAAATCAGCAGCTGAGGTCTTGGCCATGGGAGCTCATTGGAAGAGCCAGGGAGATGGAGGTGAGCCAGGGAGGTAGAAGTAAGCCAGCAATGCCCAAGGAAGACAAGAATAGATGAATGGAAGAGGGGCTGTCACTTTGCTCCTCTCCCTTGTCTGGCAGGGGCCATGTTTTCATTTTCAGGGATGAAAAGATGTGGATGACATTCTTGGATGGACTACAGAAGCCCTTTTTTAGCAATTCCCATGATGATTTGCTGGTAGCAGCCTGGGAACTGATGGTCTGGGATCCTACTCTTCTCTTTGTCTTCAGCTTCCTGAGGAAAGGCAGACAAGTCACTTACCCTTTGTCCTCATTTCTAATCTTCAACCTGACCGTGCTGACCATGCCCTGCACCAAGTTTGCAATGTCCTAGGCATTGTTTCCAAGAAATTCCTGCAGCATGGAAGTGGGGTGAGAAGAAAAGTCTGCAGCATGAAAGGTCATTACTGGCACTCGTGCTACCACCCCTGGGAGAAGCATCAGGAGTGAATGCACAGAGTGTGCTGTGAAGCCTGAAGTCAACAAGTGGAAGGCTTCACCCTGAGAGATATTTTGGGATGTTTAGAGAACACCAGGAAATTGCAGCTCAGCTCTGTCTGCTTTCTCCACCCCAATCTCTGTCCTGCCCTTCCAAGCTGTGTGGTGCAGCAGACACGCTGGAGGGAAGGGATGCCAGCCAGAGGGACCTGGACAGGCTGGAGAGGTGGGCACAAGCCAACCTCAGGAGCTTCAACAAGACCAAGTGCAGGCTCCTGCATCTGAGTCGAGGCAACCCCAGGCACAAATCCAGGCTGGGCAGTGACTGGCTGAAGAGCAGCCCTGAGGAGAGAGACTTGGGGGTGCTGGGGGAGGAGAAGCTCAACAGGAGCTCTCAAGGTGCACTTGCAGCCCGGAAAGCCAACCAAATCCTGGGCTGCAGCAAGAGAAGTGTGACCAGCAGGGCAAGGGAGGGGATTCTCCCCCTCTACTCAGCTCTGCTGAGACCCCACCTTCAGTACTGCCTCCAGTTCTGGAGCCCCTATTACAAGAGGGATGTGGAGGTGCTGGAAGGTGTCCAGAGAAGGGCCACGAGGATGAGCAGAGGGCTGGAGCACCTCTCCTGTGAGGACAGACTGAAGGAGTTGGGGCTGTTCAGGCTGGAGAAGAGAAGGCTCCGAGGTGACCTCATTGTGGCCTTCCAGGATCTGAAGGGGGCTACAAGAAGGCTGGGGAGGGACTTCTCAGGCTATCAGGGAGTGATAGGACTAGGGGGAATGGAATGAAGCTGGAGGTGGGGAGATTCAGGCTGGATGTGAGGAGGAAGTTCTTCCCCATGAGAGTGGTGAAGCCCTGGAATGGGTTGTCCAGGGAGGTGGTTGAGGCCCTGTCCCTGGAGGTGTTTAAGCCCAGGCTGGATGAGGCTGTGGCCAGCCTGATCTTTTGTGGGGTGTCCCTGCCCATGGCAGGGGTTGGAACTAGCTGATCCTTGTGGTCCCTTCCAACCCTGACTGATTCTATGAAACATGTTTGAAATAGGGGCAGAGAGAGTGTGCAGGTTTGGAACGGGGCAAAATCAGCAACAGGGCAGAGATGAGAATGTCTGCAAAGCTGCAAGCATCAGTTTGCATCACCTACAGCTCTTATAGCAGGGGTGTGTGTGTGTGTGTGTGTGTGTGTGTGTGTGTAATCCCAAACTGTCTCAGCTAATCTCATAAAAGGCCTGGGGCTTCTTCCAGCTTATTTATCACAGAACCGTATTTTTTGGATGGCAGTCTGTGTCCTTTGGTGACAGAAAAGGCCTTGGGGGCACTGGTGGATGAGTAGCTCAACGGGAGCCAACAGTGTGCACTTGCAGCCCAGAAAGCCAAGCAGAGCCTGGGCTGTCTCCAGAGCAGAGCAGCTCCAGCCCTCTGCTCATCCTCGTGGCCCTTCTCTGGACACCTTCCAGCACCTCCAGATCCTTCCTGTAATAGAGGCTCCAGAACTGGACACAGGGCTCCAGAGAGGAGTTGAGGAAGAGAATCACCTTCCTGGCCCTGCTGGCTACACTTCTCTTGATGCTGGTCCCTTCTAATTCACACTGACCTTGCAAGTGGTGGCACAGAGCAGGCACACAGGTTGGCTTTCCTCTGCCTCGAGGTCTCCTTCATTTGATTAAAGGTGAGGATGGGATTGACAGAAGCTGCTAACAGGAGTGAAGGTCTCTACCTCAAACAGCTGAATTTGAAGCCTTTGAAGCCAGGGCTGCCTTGGGGTTGGTGCAGGTGCTTGGGGGACACAGAAGTACTGCACTCTGAGGTGGCAGACCAGGGCAGAACTGAGGTCTTCTGCATCGCTTTTGTAACCCACTGTGGCAATCCCATCCAGCTCCTAAGTGAGCTACAACCTAATCAAAAACTGCCTTCAGCAAGCTCTGCTCTCCTGAGCACCCTCACCTCACAGCCCATCACCAAACCCAAGCCTCAATCAAGTGCCTTGGGCCTCCTGGTCTCCTGGCCAAAGATGTCACCCAACTATGTTGTGTGGTCTCAGCAGAGTGGAGCAGAGGGGCAAGATTATGGAACAGGTTATCTCGAGTGCGATCACACAGCACTTACAGGATGGCCAGGGGCTCAGGCCTAGCCAGCATGGATTTAGGAGGGGCAGGTCCTGCCTGACCAACCTGATCTCCTTCTATGATCAGGTGACAGCCTGGTGGATGTGGGGCAGGTTGTGGATGTGGTCTACCTGGACCCAGCAAGGCCTTTGACACCATCCCCCACAGCAAACTCCTGGCCAAGCTGGCAGCCCGTGGCTTGGACAGGATCACACTGCGTTGGGTTAGGAACTGGCTGGAGGCTGAGCCCAGAGAGTGGTGGTGAATGGTGCCACATCCAGCTGGCGGCCTGTCACTAGTGGTGTGCCCCAGGGATCAGTACTGGGCCCCATGCTCTTCAACATCTTTATTGATGATCTGGATGAGGGCATTGAGTCCATCATCAGTATATTTGCAGATGACACCACGCTGGGGGCAGCAGTTGATCTGCTGGAGGGCAGAGAGGCTTTGCAGAGGGACCTCGACAGGCTGGACAGATGGGCAGAGTCCAAGGGCAGGAGATTGAACACATCCAAGTGCCAGGTGCTGCACATTGGCCACAGCAACCCCAGGCAGTGCTACAGGCTGGGGTCAGAGTGGCTGGAGAGCGGCCAGGCAGAGAGGGACCTGGGGGTACTGGTTGATGGGAGGCTGAACATGAGCCTGCAGTGTGCCCAGGCAGCCAAGAGGGCCAATGGCATCCTGGCCTGCATCAGGAACAGTGTGGCCAGCAGGAGCAGGGAGGTCATTGTGCCCCTGTACACTGCACTGGTTAGGCCACACCTTGAGTCCTGTGTCCAGTTCTGGGCCCCTCAGTTTAGGAAGGATGTTGACTTGCTGGAGCGTGTCCAGAGAAGGGCAACAAAGCTGGTGAGGGGTTTGGAACACAAGCCCTGTGAGGAGAGGCTGAGGGAGCTGGGGTTGCTTAGCCTGGAGAAGAGGAGACTGAGGGGTGACCTTCTTGCTGTCTACAACTACCTGAAGGGAGGTTGTAGCCAGGCAGAGGTTGGCCTCTTCTCCCAGGTAGCCAGCACCAGAACAAGAGGACACAGCCTCAGGCTGTGCCAGGGCAGGTTTAGGCTGGATGTTAGGAAGAAGTTCTACACGGAGAGAGTGATTGCCCATTGGAATGGGCTACCTGTGGAGGTGGTGGAGTCACCTTCACTGGAGGTGTTCCGGAGAAGACTTGATGGGGTGCTTGGCTGCATGGCTTAGTTGTTGGGTGGGCTGGATTGGTTGATGGGTTGGACGTGATGATCTTGAAGGTCTCTTCCAACCTGGTGTATTGTATTGTATTGTATTGTATTGTATTGTATTGTAATCCCCTCCCTGGCCCTGCTGGCCACACTTCTCTTGCTGCAGCCCAGGCTCTGCTTGGCTCTCTGCAAGTGCTCACTGCTGGCTCCTGTTGAGCTTCTCACCCACCAGCACCCCCAAAACCTTTTCTTCAGGGTTGCTCTCAAGCCAGTCCCTGCCCAGCCTATGTCGGTGCCTGGGATTGCCCTGACCCAGCTGCAGGACCTTGCAGTTGGTCTTGTTGAATTTCCAAATCTTTAGGGGAAAAAAAGCTCAGTTGCTCTTAATGGAAGAATTTGAACTGTCTGCAGATGGTGGGAAGTGTGGAATGTTTGCAGAACTATCCTGAGCCACCCTAGACTCGGAGCCACACAAAGACATAATAAACCACGCACACAGTGCCTGCCCCTAACCAAGCAGGGCAGCAGGGAGGAGGGACAGGCTCAGCTGAGCCAGCAGATCAAATGTAATGGATATAAACTCCAGCACAGGAGGTTCTGCCTCAACATCAGGAGGAACTTCTTCTGTGTGAGGCCTGCAGAGCACTGGAGCAGGCTGCCCAGAGTAGGTTGTGGAATCTCCTTCTCTGGACACTTTCAAGACCCATCTGGATGTGTTGCTGTGTGACCTGTGCTGGAATCTCTGGTCCTGCTCTGGCAGGGGCGGGGGTAGACTTGATGATCTTCAAAGTTCCCTTCTGCCCCCTAACATCCTGTGATCCCATGATCCTCACAGCTTCATTGCCACAGCCTCAACCTCAACTGAGCAGGCAGCACTGGACACTGTGGCCTGGTCCAGCTGCATTCCTGGGAGCAGACCCCAACCAACCTTCTTCAACAGTGGTCACCCTGTCCCACCCTGATGGCCTGCACAAAAGGTAGTGGGAACAGGAGGAAAGGCTGTCCAAGGAGGCTGGGGGTGCCTCCACCCTGGGGGCATTCCAGGCCAGGCTGGATGATGCCTTGAGCAGCTGAGTCTAGTGGAGAGCTGTCCCTGCCCATGGTGGAGTGGTTGGAGAGGATGATCCCTGAGGTCCCTTCTGACCTGAGCCATTCTGTGATCCTCTGAAAGGCAGAATAAGCTTGCACAGGGCTTCAGCTCAAAGATCCTCTGGAGAGAACAGCGTTCCCTTCAACCAGGGATGGGAGTCAGACAACAGATTAGTAGTCAGTGTTTGGGAGAAACCAAAATAGGAGTCTCTTGCTCTGACTCTCCCAGGACTGTACAGCTATCATTTAGCCTTTTAATTAAAAGCCTCCTCAAAACCACCCAGATGATTTTATTTTCCTTTGGTTGCTGTGCAGCAAGCTTGACAACACAGGGCACACTGCAGGCCTGTGTGCACAGCACGTGTAAGTACAGCCAACAGGAGGCATGAGGCCCTTCGACTGAAGCCAGGGTGGCTAAAGCCAGCAGCCCCAAATCAGAAGCAACTCGTGAAAAATCCAAGTCATGTCCTTCCTCTTTGTGTTACAGCATCACCTAGGGGCTGCAGTTGAGATGAGTGCCTGCTGGCCTGGACCTTCCAGAGGTGCATACAGACTGGAACCTTTCCTAACAGAATGTTAGGGGTTGAAAGGGACCCCCAGAGAGCATCCAGTCCAACCCCCCTGCCAGAGCAGCATCACCCAGGGCACGTCACACAGGAACACATCCAGACAGGGTTTGAATGTCTCCAGAGGAGACTCCACAACCTCTCTGGGCAGCCTGCTCCAGGCCTCTGCCACCCTCACAGGGAAAAGTTTTCCCTTCTGTTCCTGTGGCACCTCCTCTGCTCCAGCTTGCCCCCAGTGCCCCTTGTGCTGTCCTTGGACATCTCTGAGCAGAGCCTGGCTCCATCCTCCCCACACTGCCCTGCACATCTTTATCACCAGCAATGAGGTCACCCTTCAGGCTGCTCTCCTCTCTCAGCCTTTCCTCAGCAGGATGTTCCACTGCCTTCAGCAGCTTTGTGGCTCTGCACTGGACTCTTGCAAGCAGTTCCCTGAGGTCCTTCTTGAAGTGAAGGGCCCAGAACTGGGCACAATATTCCAGATGTGGTCTCAGCAGGGCAGAGTCGAGGGGGAGGAGAAGCTCTCTGGACCTACTAACCACAGCCTTTCCCATACACCCCAGGGATGCCCTTGGCCTTCTTGGCCACAAGTGCACATTGTTGGCTCATGGGCATCCCCAGGTCCATTACCCCTTCACTGCTCTCCAGCAGGTCAGTCCTCATCTGCCTGGCCCCTGGAATTGTTCTACCCCAGATGCAACACTCTACCCTTGTCCTTGTTTGAGTTAATTCCATTTCTCCCTGCCCAACTCTCAGCCTGTCCAGGTCTGGCTGAATGGCAGCACCACCCTCCTGTGTCAGCCACTCCACCCAGCTTGGTGCCATCAGCAAACCTGCTGACAGTGCTCTCTGTGCCCTCATCCAGGTCATTGATGAATGTATTGAATAGTCCTGGTCCCAGTACTGACCCCTGAGGGACACCACTAGGCACAGGCCTCCGACTAGACTCTGCAACACCTCATTGCACAGCATTCATTGCCACAGAGACTGAACTCAAGCAGGTGTGGGATGAGCAAGTTGATCTGCTAGGTTGCTGTGTGTGCAGAGACACCAACAGGGAGGGCCTCACGCACACTGCAAGCCAGAACTCCAGCAAGACTGAACCGGGGGCACAGCAGTTGCAGAACATAGTTTGGACCCCAGCCATAGGAATGCTGCTGCTGCTGCTGCTGTAAATTCCCCTACTCTAAAAAAACATCCAGTAAGCCATCCAGTTATTTCATGATCATCTGGAAACTGAGATCCATGAAACCCAGGAAAATTAAAGCCATGTGTCTGCTGAGTGCAGTCTGGCACTCACGTTGTTGCTGATTATAGGAATTCAATGTTTACCATTTGCATTCTTTCCCAGACTTGCCTTTCTCTCTCTCTCTCTCTCTCTCTCTGATTTGAAGTCAAAACTCACTTGGTCTTACCCTTATATAATTTAGACTGCTGAGGGCAGGGCTCTGCTCCTTTGTGAGAGGAGCAAATTCCAGCATGAGAAACTAATCCTGGTCTTTTAATCAGAGAATGGGTTTGGGTTGGGAGGGACCTCCAAAGATCATCCAGTCCAACCCCCTCTGCAGTCAGGAGGGGCATCCCCAACTAGCTCAGGTTGCTCAGAGCCCTATCAAGCCTCACCTTGAATATCCCTAGGGATGGAGCCTCAACCATTTCCTTAAGGAACCTGTTCCAGTGTTCAGGGGGTTGGAGCACCTCTGCTATGAGGACAGGCTGAGGGAGCTGGGGGTGTTCAGCCTGGAGAAGAGAAGGCTCCAGGTAGACCTAGTAAGGACCTCCCAGTAGCTGAAGGGGAGCTACAGGAAGGCTGCAGAGGGACTTTTCCTAAGCGTGTCTGGAGACTGGACAAGGGGAAATAGTTTGAAGCTGAGGGAGAGCAGGGTGAGACTGGAGCTGAGGAAAGAGTTCTTCAGTCTGAGGGGGTGAGCCTCTGGAATAGGTTGCCCAGGGAGGTTCAAGTCCAGGTTGGATGAGGCCTTGAGCAGCTGAATCTCATTGAGAGGCATCTCTGCCCATGGCAGGGAGGTTGGAAGAGATGATCTCTTGAGGTCCTTTCCCATCTAAGCCATTCTATCATTCTTCTTTGAAGGCCTGTCATGAGAGCAGCCTGCAGCTCAGCTCTCCCATCCAACAGTTCAGCAGATCCCAAAGGAACAATTGCCATAAGCCTTGCCCTGCACACTAAAGAATCAGAAGGCAGGATACCTCTGCTCATATTATCAGCTCTGCTGTTCCAAAATGACAGATGACATGAGGCAAAACCTCAGTGTGTGCTGCAGGTGATCACAGCTCCTGCAGGCAGCACGCAGCCATCTCCTGCC
The DNA here is from genome assembly GCA_033816785.1 of Picus viridis. Lineage (NCBI taxonomy): Eukaryota > Metazoa > Chordata > Aves > Piciformes > Picidae > Picus > Picus viridis. The sequence continues at coordinate 408,869 of CM066572.1, forward strand.
CTTTCAGGTGCAGACCAACACACGGAGTGGTGACACAGGTTGATTTACTGAGGCACTGCAAAATACAGGACTTTGCAACCGATACAGAGCAACTCTAGTCCAAAGCCATCAAACACACGCTCACATCTGTGTCCTCTTGTGATAACAAAGTAAAAAAGACCTGGGTTTTAACAGCTGGAACATCCAATTCTGATCTTCACAGAAGAGTCACAAAAGCCCAGGCCCAAATCGCACTCCAAAGACTTGGTTAGATGCAGCAACTTTAATACAGGGATCCAGTACTCGAGGCTAGCTCTGCTTCACTCTATACCTGCATTGAAAAGCTTCCCATTTTCCTTTAATCCACTACTGAAAGTTCTTGCTGCTGCTACCCTCTGCTTACATCATGCTGTCCCAAATGAGCCTCCCTTCAACGACTGCCGGCGGCGGCGGCCAGCCTCCGGAGGGCCAATTCAGATCTCTCCATAGCAGCAGGGGAGATCACTAGAGGACAGAGAGAGAAAAGAACACCAGAAGCTGGAAAGCAGGCATGAAGCTGTGACAGGACAAGCAGTTAGAAGCAGAACAGTGCATCCTTGCTCCAGCAGTGGGGCTCCTCCAGGGAGCCGTGCAGCTGGAAGCTGTGTGATGTGTCAGTGGAGCTGCTACGCGCACACAGAGCTCAGCAACAGAGCAGCAGATGGCAACGCTGAGACCACCGATCTTACAGCAGGGATCAACAGCACCTCCCCAGGGCCTGCTGGGGCAAAGCTCCGGGGGAGAAGGAGGGGAAAGGGAAAGGGAAAGGGAAAGGGAAAGGGAAAGGGAAAGGGAAAGGGAAAGGGAAAGGGAAAGGGAAAGGGAAAGGGAAAGGGAAAGGGAAAGGGAAAGGGAAAGGGAAAGGGAAAGGGAAAGGGAAAGGGAAAGGGAAAGGGAAAGGGAAAGGGAAAGGGAAAGGGAAAGGGAAAGGGAAAGGGAAAGGGAAAGGGAAAGGGAAAGGGAAAGGGAAAGGGGGACCGAAGGGAAAGGGGGACCGAAGGGAAAGGGGGACCGAAGGGAAAGGGGGACCGAAGGGAAAGGGGGACCGAAGGGAAAGGGGGACCGAAAGGAAAGGGGGACCGAAAGGAAAGGGGGACCGAAAGGAAAGGGGGACCGAAAGGAAAGGGGGACCGAAAGGAAAGGGGGACCGAAAGGAAAGGGGGACCGAAAGGAAAGGGGGACCGAAAGGGGGACCGAAAGGAAAGGGGGACAGAAAGGGGGACCAAAAGGAAAGGGGGACAGAAAGGGGGACCAAAAGGAACGGGGACCAAAGGGGGACCAAAAGGAAAGGAAAAGAAAACCAAGAAACTAAAACCAAACCGACAAAGCCACAAACCCAAACTCTCCCTGAAGCAATTCCTAACCAAACACGGAAGGTTAAAGCCTTCCTGGGCTGTACTTCTAAAGGTGCTGTGAAACACCATTGCTTCATGGCCCACCTGTTGTAGCAGTACCCAGAAGCCAGACTCCCTATTTGCCCCTCCAGTGTGTTTAAGGAGCAGCCCAGCAGTGTGAGTGCCATTTCCAGAAGGTATGCTTGTCCCCCAGGCAAGCAGAAGCTGTCCTTCAGCATCTGCTTACAGCTGCAAGCTCTGGATACTGTGCACCTTGCAAGCACAAGACAGGCTCTCACCTGTGGAAACCACAGGACTGGAAACACCTAAGCCACCAGACTCTGCCTTTGGTATTGAATCAACAGGAAATGGACAATGCCATTCTTCAGTCTTACCCAGACTGAGCTATTGACCAAGGAAAGCAAAGAGCAACCAGTCTCAGCATCCAATCCACAAATACATTCATCAAGATGCAGCACATTACATGTAAGAAGGCAAAACACGGGATTGTTGGGGCAGGAGTGAAATCCAACCAGTTGCAGGAAAGCCTTCAAGCCCGCCCTAGCATTTCTTGTTCTTTATTCCTCGTGTAGCACTGAATGTCACAGTAGCAATGGTGATACAGCAGCTCCTGCCGTGTCACTTCCCAAGCTGTGCACTGATTGAAAAGGGAGGGGGTGGGTGGGAAATGAAGGGCATCCGAGGAGCTCAGCAGCAACACTGAGGTGCATTGAAAACACTGATCAGCTGTGGCACGGAGGAGTTAAGGGATTGCAGATCCTTTTTTTCCCCTATTCACAGTATCACACACTTGTAGAAAGTCTCTCTTGCATCTTGTTTAGCACTCAGCCTGTGGCAAATGACAGCAACATGACTCAGAGGCCAAAGGAAATCCCATTTTCTTATGGAGACTAAGTGTCTCATGGGTGTTACTTACCCTCACTCACGCTACCCACCCCTCTGAACCCCAGGAATCCCCAAATCTAATTGGAACAAGATTTTGGGAATTTAAGACAGGAACTGCTTGCTCTTCATTGTTTACCTCTTGACTTAATCTTATCACACTGGAACAGATTTGCCCAGGGAGCTGGTGGAAGCCTCATCCCAGAGGTTTATGCAGCCAGGCTGGATGTGGCTCTGGGCAACCTGCTGTAGCGTGAGGTGTCCCTGGCCATGGCAGGGGGGTTGGAACTGGCTGATCCTTGAGGTCTCTTCCAACCCTGACAATTCTCTGATTCTATGATTCACTGCTGAAGAGTTCCCTACTTTGCCAGGTGTCAGAAGAAACAAACCATGCAAATCAACACCAACCCAACAAAGCAAACAAAAAACCCAAACAAAACCCCCAAAGGACAACAAGAAGACAAAGCAAAACAAAAACCAAACAAAAAAACCTGCAAGAAAGAGTGACTTAGCTCTTGGGTATCTTACTGCATGACAGGGTATGTGTTCAGCCCTGCAGCCCTCAGCACAGGAAGGACGTGGACCTGATGGAGCAGGTCCAGAGGAGGGCCATGAAGACGGTCAGGGGGTTGGAGCACCTCTGCTGTGAGGACAGGCTGAAGGAGCTGGGGGTGGTCAGCCTGGAAAAGAGAAGGCTCCAGGCTGACCTAATAAGGATCTCCCAGTAGCTGAAGGGGGCTACAAGAAAGATGCAGAGGGACTGTTTGCAAAGGCCTGCAGGGACAGGATGAGGGACAATGGTTTGAAATGGGAGGTGATTGAGACTGGATGTAAAGAACAAGTTTTGCACCAGGAGGGTAGTGGAACACTGCACCAGGTAGCCCAGGGAGGCAGCTGAGGCCCCAACCCTGAAGATATTCAAGGTCAGGCTCAACAGGGCTCTGGGCAACCTGCTCTAGTGGAGGATGTCCCTGCTGACTGCAGAGGGCTGGATTGGATGACCTTGGAGGTCTCTTCCAACTCAGACTATTCAACGATACACCAAAGCACTGCATTGCAGCAGTATCACAGTGCCCCTCAGACACCAAAAACCACAGCAAGCCTTCACAAACCATGATGTGTGTGGCAGTAGTCAGCACCCCAGCTTCAGCAAAAGACTGCCTTGGCACCAGGCTGTGCAGGGGATCAGAGCCTTCAAAGCAGGGTCTGATACCAGCCTGAAGACACTGGGATCTCTGTGAGGTAAAGGCAGATCAGAAGGAAGGGACAAAGTAAACAATGTGACACACCTGAAAAGATCATCTCTTAGCACAGGAAGATGCTGAACATACTGCAGTGAAGGAGGAAAACCAACTGAATGGCATTGGTCTCTGAGGGAACTACTGGAAGGCTGGGGAGTGACTGTTTAGAAGGGCTTGCAGGCAATGCCTTGAAACTGGAGAAAGGGAGATTTAGCTTGGACATCAGGAGGAAGTTCTGCACAATGGGAGTGGATTCTATGATTCTAAAACACTGGAAGAAGCTGCCCAGGGATGTGGTTGAGCCCCATCCCTGGAAACATTGAAGATCAGACTGGATGCGGCCCTGGACAGCCTGCTCTAGTTGGAGGTGTCCCTGCTGGTCAAGATGGCCTTTGAGGGCCCCTTCCAACCTAGTGCATTCTGTACAAGCCTGGCCTCATTTCTTTGCTGGTTAAACCCCTGTCATCAGGGCTGAGGAGCCTTTACATCAAAGCAACCAGCTGGAAACAGTGGGGAAATTGTCAGCATTTACTAAATGGTGTAGAAAAAAGTTGAGCTGTGAGACTGAGGAAGTAGGGCAGAGCTGCTTTCACTCAAAGGATTGCATGCTTGTTCCAAAAGGCAACACAGTAAACCCAAACAAACCCAACCAACTGATTATCAGTTTGCTAACATTTGTCTTTTTGAGTCCACAGCTAAGATCTTCAAAATGCACTTGCACCACCTGGGCACAAAACAGGGTTGCAGCTATGACAAAACTGGGTTTCTTCCCAGCATAACCTTCATTAGCTTTAGGTGCCCCATGCTGAAGAAATTACATTTACATTCAGTGAATGGCAAGTGCCTTCCAGGGTCTGAAGGGAGCCTGCAGGAAGGCTGCAGAGGGACTTCTCATGAGGGTGTCAAGACACAGGAGAAAGGGGAATGGTTTGAAGCTGAGGGAGAGCAGGGTGAGACTGGAGCTGAGGAAGCTCTTCGTTCTGAGGGTGGTGAGACTCCGGAATAGGCTGCCCAGGGAGGCTGTGGCTGTCTCCTCCCTGGGGGTGTTCAAGGCCAGGCTGGCTGAGGCCTTGAGCAGCTGAGTCCAGCTGAGAGGTGTCCCTGCCCACGGTGGGGAGGTTGGAGGAGATGATCTCTGAGGTCCCTTCCAACCTGAGCTGTTCCACGAAGCGTCAGCAGGCAGCGATTCGCACCACACTGGTTGCTCCATCCCGCTCCTCCTGTTCTTCACCACCTCTTTTGTTCCTTTTGCTTTTGTTGAAACTTTTAATTTAAAAGAAGGAAAAAAAAAACCAAACCAACCAAAAATAAAATCAATCTTCCATTTGGAAATTCAGAACCAGGCCTGAATCACCTCTGGTCACACTACAAGGGGAACCTTCAGAGACGTTCTTATTTCTTGCCAATTCCATTGGTGACTTTTGATTTGGAGTGTCGATTCCTCCTCCTGGATGAATGGCTTTCACTGTTGGCTGCATGCTTTGGAGGACTGCTCTCAGCACCTGCTGAGAAAGGAATGTTTTAGATATATATATATATATATATATATATATATATATATATATATATATATATAAAAAATAAAGATAAAATATAATAGTATCATAGTATCAGTCAGGGTTGGAAGGGACCACAAGGATCAGCTAGTTCCAACCCCCTGCCATGGGCAGGGACACCCCACACTAGATCAGGCTGGCCACAGCCTCATCCAGCCTGGGCTTAAACACCTCCAGGGATGGGGCCTCAACCACCTCCCTGGACAACCCATTCCAGGGCTTCACCACTCTCATGGGGAAGAACTTCCTCCTCATGTCCAGCCTGAATCTCCCCACCTCCAGCTTCATTCCATTCCCCCTAGTCCTATCACTCCCTGAGATCCTGAGAAGTCCCTCCCCAGCCTTCTTGTAGGCCCCCTTCAGATACTGGAAGGCCACAATGAGGTCACCTTGGAGCCTTCTCTTCTCCAGATTGAACAGCCCCAACTCCTTCAGTCTGTCCTCATAGGACAGACTCATATCAATTTTTATATATATTATATTTATTTCAAAATATAAAATACTAATATTACAGAATCACCAACGTTGGAAGAGACCTCAAAGATCATTCAGAGGAAGGGCAACAAAGTTGGGGAGGGGTCTGGAACACAGCCCTGTGAGGAGAGGCTGAGGGAGCTGGGGTTGCTTAGCCTGGAGAAGGGGAGACTCAGGGGAGACCAGGGGAGGTTCAGACTGGATGTTAGGAAGAAGTTCTACACAGAGAGAGTGATTGCCCATCGGAATGTGCTGCCCAGGGAGGTGGTGGAGTCACCATTATTGGAGGTGTTTAGGAGGAGACTTGATAGGGTGCTTGGTTGCATGGTTTAGCTGATTAGGTGGTGTTGGATGATGGGTTGGACTTGATGATCTTGAAGGCCTCTTCCAACCTGGTTTACTCTATTCTATGCATATAATATATATTTTAATATATAAAATAATAATATCACAGAATCACAAAGGTTGGGAGAGACCTCAAAGATCATTAAGTCCAACCTGTCACCCAACACCATGACTAAACCATTGCACCAAGTGCCACATCCAATCCCCTCTTGAACACCTCCAGGGATGGGGACTCCACCACCTCCCTGGGCAGCACATTCCAGTGGCACATAACTCTTTCTGGGAAGAACGTTCTCCTCACCTCCAGGCTAAACTTCCCCTGGCACAGCTTGAGACTGTGTCCTCTTGTTCTGGCGCTGGGTGCCTGGGAGAAGAGACCAACCCCCACCTGGCTACAACCTCCCTTCAGGGAGTTGGAGAGAGCAATGAGGTCTCCCCTGAGCCTCCTCTTCTCCAGGCTAAGCAACCCCAGCTCCCTCAGCCTCTCCTCACAGGGCTTGTGCTCGAGGCCTCTCCCCAGCCTCACTGCTCTCATGTTTGCTGTATGGATTATTTCAGCAAGACACAAGCTGGTTGATACTTTTACTCCATCTAGTGGCCTATGTCTTTAAAAAACAAACCCACCCAAACAAAAGAAACCCCAACCAGTTCTTACTAAATCTGTAACATTCTTCCTCCAAACAAGGAGGAAGATGACAGTGAAACATCCTCCTTTCTAAATGACATCAACACTTCAACTCCCAAGCTTCTGTTATTGCCAGGTGCCACTATCAGAAGTGAGAAGCTATGGAAGTGAGGTCCCGGACCCTTGGAGTGCACTTCTTGCTTTTAATCTTTCAAGACTCAAAAAGCAAAAGGGGACTGAAACAAAACTTCAAGAGGAAAGCCTGAGAAAGGATGAAGCAGGTCATTAATGAAGTCACAGAAAGGTTTGCTTGGCCAGATTTCTCCAGCATGTAAAAATGGGGGGAAACCAAACCCAAACCCACCCAGACCCAGCCCCAACCAAACCCAGCCCCAACCAAACCCAGACCCAGACTCCGACCCAGCCCCAACCAAACCCCACTCGACCCAGACCCAGACCCAACTCGACCCAGACCCCGACCCCGACCCAACCCAGACCCAACTCGACCCAGACCCTGACCCCGACCCAACCCAGACCCAACTCGACCCAGACCCTGACCCCGACCCAACCCAGACCCAACTCGACCCAGACCCCGACCCAACCAAACTCAGACCCCGACCCAACCAAACCCAGACCCCGACCCCACCAAACCCAGACCCAGACCCCGACCCCACCAAACCCAGACCCCGACCCAACCCTGACCCCACCAAACCCAGACCCCGACCCCACCAAACCCAGACCCCGACCCCAACCCAACCCTGACCCCACCAAACCCAGACCCCGACCCAACCAAAACCAGACCCCGACCCCACCAAACCCAGACCCCCACCCCACCAAACCCAGACCCCCACCCCGACCCCGACCCGACCCAGCCCCCGACCTCGACCCAACCAAACCCAGACCCCGCCCCCGCCCCCACCCTGACCCCGCCCCAACCAAACCCAGACCCCAACCCTGACCCAACCAAACCCAGACCCCGACCCCAACCCCCACCCCGACCCCGACCCAGCCTCCGACCTCGACCCAACCAAACCCAGACCCCGACCCAACCAAACCCAGACCCCGACCCCGACCCTGACCCCGACCCTGACCCAACCAAACCCAGACCCCAACCCCAACCCCGACCCAACCAAACCCAACCAAACCCAGACCCCGACCCAGCCCAGACCCTGACCCAGCCCAGACCCCGACCCAACCAAACCCTGACCCAACCAGACCCAGACCCCGACCCGACCCAGAGCCGACCCAGACCCCGACTCAACCCCGACCCTGACCCAACCCCGACCCCGACCCAACATTTTGAGTGCAAGCAGTTTTTCCACCAAACCCACAAAAATTCTACTCATTTCCTAACTTGAGGATAAAATAATATCAGCATTCAGACAAATAATGTCTGGACCATGAAGGTGGTCAGCTGCAGGTGCTTTTCAAGCATTTGGAGTGAAAATGAGGACTATTTTTAATGACCCAGACCCCTGGAGTGTCAATTCGGATAGAGAGAACATCCAAGTGTGAATCCTGACACCTGTTCAGTAAGACCCCACTAAATGAGTGAATGGAGAGGGCAGGTAACTGAACTGTCCTCTGGAAAAGGAAGACAGAGAAGGAAGCTGCCTCTGCTTGGGACAGAAAAAAAGCTGTTTATGACCATCAGCAAGTGTCAGCGAGAACATAAGCTCCAGGGCACATTCTTGGCTGCTTCTTAACAAGCACAATTCACTCACATGTTTCAAATCAAACACGTAACATTCAGAGACAAAACCTGTCCACAAGAGTTATGAAAGGCTAAATGTCCTAAATCTACAAGAATGGCCTGGAATAAAGACAGACAGAAATTCAGTGTCTCCATTAAAAAGTAAATACAGTTCCCAGAGGCAAAAAGGCTTAAACCTTTCATAACTCTGCAGATGATTTATCTGGCTGTCTCCTGCAGGGATGGTTAAACAAGTCAAGTTGTGTCCAAAGTGAGTTTCTCAAGCCTCACTCATTTCCTAGTGCTGAGGCTTAATGCTACCACTCCAAGGATGTAAGTGCAAAAGTGCCAATACCTCTGCTGAATTTAGAATGGAGCCAGGAAGCATCTGGACTGTATGGGCTGTCTTCACTTTCTGATAAGGTCTGCAAAAGCAAGAAGGACACATGTCACTGGGATGCAGCCTCTTGGGAGCAGCACTTCTCCTGCTGGCAATCACAAGTCCTCATGAAACACACACAAGCCAGTCCTCAGGACATTTGCCTTCCAGGTTGGGAAGTGCAACACAGACACAGTAAGAACTCAGAACCTGCCACCTGATCAACTGCTGTGCAACCCAGCATTCTTAGCATTCCCCTAGCATCCCAGCTGTACAATGGGAACATGAGCTAACCACTCAGCCCTGAATGCTCTGCTAAGATTACAGCCTCATTCTGAGCAACTGAGGGCAGCATTCCTTACAAACCACCCTGCAACCTGGGACCTCTCCAAGGCCTGCTGAATTCAGAGCTCTTTCTATTGACTTCAGTTAGACTCAGGACTTCAGTCAGACTCTAGACACACCCCCCACCCCCTCCACCCCCATTTATACTGGCTCTGATCAAGAATTCTAATCTCTAGGAGCAGTGCAGTTTTAGCCCTGGAGAAGAACAAATGCAGCACCTTTTCTCGGTGGCCATAGTATTCTGCATACCAAACCATCCCATACAAACACAGGAAAGTTGTGAAGGCCTAAAGAGGGGAGGAGAAGAAAAAAGAACATTAATCACAGAATGTTAAGGGCTGGAAGGGACCTTCAAAGATCATCCAGCCCAACCCCCTGCCAGAGCAGGATCACCCAGGGCAGGTCACACAGGAACACATCCAGGTGGGTTTTGAAAGTCTCCAGAGCAGGAAATTCCATAACTCCCCTGGGCAGCCTGTTCCAGTCTTCCATAATCTGTAAAGGTTTTCCCAACTCCTTGCTGGTTTTGGGTCTCAGCATCCCTGGAGACTGTGCATTCAGAGGCACTCATGCTCTGTTGAATCCCAGAAGAGGCTGCAGCCCAGCAAGGGAGCACACAATGGAGAGGCCTCCTAGCCCTCTCTGAGCCAAGGGCAAGCTCCAGGCTGGGAACTGGGCATGACAAGAGGGAGGTCCTTAGCCCTCTCTGAGGCAAGGGCAAGCTCCAGGCTGGGAACTGGGCATGACAAGAGAGAGGTCCTTAGCCCTCTCTGAGCCAAGGGCAAGCTCCAGGCTGGGAACTGGAGAAGAGAAGGCTCCGAGGTGACCTCATTGTGGCCTTCCAGGATCTGAAGGGGGCTACAAGAAGGCTGGGGAGGGACTTCTCAGGATCTCAGGGAGTGATAGGACTAGGGCGAATGGAATGAAGCTGGAGGTGGGGAGATTCAGGCTGGAGGTGAGGAGGAGGTTCTTCCCCATGAGAGTGGAGAAGCCCTGGAATGGGTTGTCCAGGGAGGTGGTTGAGGCCCCGTCCCTGGAGGTGTTTAAGGCCAGGCTGGATGAGGCTCTGTCCAGCCTGATCTAGTGTGGGGTGTCCCTGCCCATGGCAGGGGGGTTGGAACTAGATGATTCTTGTGGTCCCTTCCAACCCTGACTGATACTATGAACTGGTCATGACAAGAGAGAGGTCCTTAGCCCTCTCTGAGCCAAGGGCAAGCTCCAGGCTGGGAACTGGGCATGACAAGAGAGAGGTCCTTAGCCCTCTCTGTGCCAAGGACTGCTCGAATCACAGCCACAGCATCTGGGAAGACACCAGACAGAGGAGCAAGTCATGAGTGCCCAGCTAATCTGCCATGGAATCCCATTAGTGGGAAACCCACAGCTCACAGCACCTGTATTTCCCCATTTGAATTGCTGCATGGGCAATGTTAGCTCTGTGCTTGAATCATTTAGCTGTCTCTATATGTGGAGTGTAATACCCACAAGCCAGTAACTGAACCTGTGGATACCCTCTGTACCTACGTTATGGTGGTGTTTGAAGCTACCACTGCCCAAGACATTAGGTAGTAAAATATATAGAAAGATCCATTTACTACAGAGTTCCAAGCCTGGCAAAACAAGCCTCCATTTACTGTCACAAAAATGAACATTTCATGTTGCATTTGCAGTGACCTCACTGGAGTGCAGAAACTTGCAGGCTAAGGGAGGATGATTTGCCTGCTAAAGCAGGCTTGTTTGTGGAGTTGCAAGGCTTCAGTGTGAAACAGCTTGCACTGCTTATTAATGCTACTCATTAACTCCTGTGCCTTCCAGTCAGCACTACAGCAAGCACCAAAGCTAGCCTCAGTTGAACTGACATTCTCTCATGAAGCAACCTGCAATTAGTGTTTGCTGAGTACTAGTTAAGTGGCCATGCTCTGCTGTGTCAAGAAGTAAGAAGTTCTCTTAGTCTCTTCCAAGTAATCCACATTTTGCTTCTCCTAGGATGTGCACAAAGCTCTTTACCAGCATTTCCCCCACAATGAGCCCCTGCTGCCAGTGTTCCAGAGAGGAAGCTGTTCAGATGCTTTAGCCATGAGAGATCTCACTTACCACACAGAGAAGCCAAAACACAACATAGAGTATCTGTGTTTTGGAGAAAAGATCCTGTCCAAACTTGATGCACACAATAGCTTCAAGGAAAGCAATAACCCTGCAGGTAAATGAGAAGAGGAAGGGTTGGTTACAAACACTATGGATTTAACTTCCACGTTCACAACCCAGGCCCCAGGCTGCCAGCTCTGCTCCCTAGTGAGCACACACCTCTCCAACACCACCACGGGCTGACATTCTGTGGGGAAATTTAGTTGTCCTTCTATGCTTTTTATCAACATAAACATCATACAGAGAGTGATCAACCAGCAGTTCCCAATTCCATGAGCCCCTGCTAGGCCAGAGAACAAACAGGAACATGTGCCAATGGCAAAGATGTTCTGCTTACACCTTCAGCCCCTACCAGATGCCATTTGCATGAGGTTGAACTGCATGAGGTTCAACAAGTCACAAAGTGTAAGGTTTTGCAGCTGGGTCAGGCCAGGCCCAGGCACAGATCCAGACTGGGTGCAGAGTGGGTTGAGAGCAACTCTGAAGAAAGAGACTTGGGGGTTGCTGAGCAGCTCCCCAGGAGCCAGCAGTGCCCTCCTGCAGCCCAGCAGGCAGCTGTGTGCTGGGCTGCAGCCAGAGGAGTGTGGGCAGCAGGGCAAGAGAGGGGATTCTGCCCCTTGACTCTGCTCTGCTGAGACCCCACCTCCAATCCTGCCTCTAGCTCTGGTGTCCCCAGCAGAAGGACACAGAGCTGCTGGAGTGAGGCCAGAGGAGGCCACAAGGGCTGGAACACCTCTGCCCTGAGGACAGGCTGAGGGAGCTGTGAACCACTGTTCACAGTGGTATTTCTTCTCCTTTGAAGACAATAGAAGTAGCTGGTAACAGTGATTTGTTTCACTGGCTTTCACAGATTCATAGAATGGTTTGGGCTGGAAGGGACCTTAAAGATCATCTACTTCCAAACCCTGCTGCCATGGGCAGGGATACCTCCCACCAGCCCGGGTTGCTCAAGGCCTCACCCAACCTGGCCTTGAGCACCTGCAGGGAGGGGACATCCACAACCTCCCTGGGCAACCTGTGCCAGTGTCTCTCCTGAACTTACCCTACAAACAAAACAAATGCTAAAAGGCAAAGCTCTCCACAATGTTCTCTATACCGAGAGCGACAGCAGGCCGAGACTGGCTTCGTGCAAAGGCTGCTCACGTGCCAGACTCACACCTCACACTTGTCCAAGTGCTTCAAGAATGCAGCAAGAACACTTACCCAAAAACCCAGCACTGAGTTCCCACCCTCTTGCACTGTGTGTCTGTGAGGTATGCATAGTATTGCCTGAGAAGGGAAACAAGAAAACTCTTCAAGTCAAGCTGCAAGTCCCCAGAGTGTTTACATTCAGAAGACAAGTTTATGTTACAAATGCATCCCTACTGCAAACCAAATGCTAATGGATAAAATCCCATGCAATCACACTGGATGGCTCCCAGATGGCTTCAATTCTAGCAGGACATAGTATCACATAGATTTGGAGAGCTTGAGGCAACACAGAGAACATCCCTGAGAGCAAAGGCCAGGCAAGTACCCGAACTAGTAAGCTAGTCTGGTGAGACCCCACCTGGAGTACTGCCTCCAGTTCTGGAGCCCCTATTACAAGAGGAATCTGGAGGTGCTGGAAGGTGTCCAGAGAAGGGCCACGAGGATGAGCAGAGGGCTGGAGCACCTCTCCTGTGAGGACAGACTGAAGGAGTTGGGGCTGTTCAGGCTGGAGAAGAGAAGGCTCCCAGGTGACCTCATTGTGGCCTTCCAGGATCTGAAGGGGGCTACAGGAAGGCTGGGGAGGGACTTCTCAGGATCTCAGGTAGTGATAGGACTAGGGGGAATGGAATGAAGCTGGAGGTGGGGAGATTCAGGCTGGACATGAGAAGGAAGTTCTTCACCACGAGAGTGGTGAAGCCCTGGAATAGGTTGTCCAGGGAGGTGGTTGAGGCCCCATCCCTGGAGGTGTTTAAGCCCAGGCTGGATGAGGCTGTGGCCAGCCTGATCTAGTGTGGGGTATCCCTGCCCATGGCAGGGGGGTTGGAACTAGATGATCCTTGTGGTCCCTTCCAACCCTGACTGATACTATGACAATATACTAAGAAAGCCCCAGATTTGCCTCCTGCCTCTTCACTGTTGTAAGCAGAGTACTGTAGCTTCCAAAGGATGTGAGAAAGCCCCACTTCTTTTTTCCCCCTCCACAGTCTGTTTTACATTTATTAACAGTGACAGTTTCTTGAGGTGTGGGTTTGAATCTTGAAAGAAACTGGATATGACTATTCCAAATCCCAGGTAAGTGCTCTGACCACTGGCATGTTTTCCCCTCCAGAACAGAACAGGATCTCTCACTCTTCTGAAAACAGCCTGGAGACTACTCTGCTCTTCATGCTCCTCAGTTTTAAAGAGCTTTGAGAGGGGAATTCTAAAGTGGAACCAAAGTTTCTTTTCTCAGTTTGTGTCTCTGATTTCCACTGACAAGTGTTATTCATCCAACAGAACAAAGACTGCTTAAGAATGTTGATTTCTAAGTGCCATACAAATACTTCAAAGCTAACCTATGGAGGAGCTTAAAGCAGCCACAGATTGCATTGGGTTGGTAGGGACCCTCAAAGGGTATCTTAGCCAACCCCTGCAGCCAGGACCTCCAACTAGATCAGGCTGTCCAGGGACATATCCAGGCTGATCTTGAATGTCTCCAGGGATGGATCCTCAACCACATCCCCAGGCAGCCTGTTCCAGTATTTCACCACTCTCATTGTGCAGTTCCTGATGTCCAACCTAAATCTGCCCTGCTCCAGTTTCAAACCACTGCCCCTCATCCTATCCCTTCTGAACAGTCCCTCCCCAGCCTCCCTGTAGGTCCCCTCCAGTTACTGAAATGTAGCTCTAAGGTCTCCCCTGGAGCCTTCTCCTCTCCACACTGAACAGCCCAAATTCTTTCACCCTGGACTAATTCCCCAAGGAGCTGGAAGTTTGCCTTCATAAAATTCAGAGTCCTGACTCTGTTCCTTGCCTGTTCCATACCCCTTAGGGCTGCAAATTCCACCAATGCATGACCAGTGCAGTGGTGATGCTAACAGCTGCATTTTAGGAATAACCTGAGGCATGGCTGACACTTGACCACCCAAGGTGACATCGCTTTAATCCTGAATGGGAAATTCCCTGCCTCTGAGCTTCAGAGCTGTGTGCACCCTGTCTACCTCCAGCTATGTCACAGGAAAAAAAGGATAACAATTAAGGGGACTCTGCCTACCAGTGTCATAGAATGGCTTAGGTTTGAAGGGACCTCAGAGATCATTGACTCCAACCTCCCTGCCATGGGCAGCAATGCCTCTCATCTAAGGCCTCATCCAACCTGGCCTTGAACACCCCAGAGGGACCTGGACAGGCTGGAGAGGTGGGCACAAGCCAACCTCAGGAGCTTCAACAAGACCAAGTGCAGGGTCCTGCATCTGGGGTGAGGCAATCCCAGGCACAAATCCAGGCTGGGCAGGGACTGGCTGGAGAGCAGCCCTGAGGAGAGAGACTTGGGGGTGCTGGTGGACGAGAAGCTCAACAGGAGCTCTCAGTGTGCACTTGCAGCCTGGAAAGCCAATCAGATCCTGGGCTGCAGGAAGAGAAGTGTGGCCAGCAGGGCAAGGGAGGTGCTTCTCCCCCTCTGCCCAGCTCTGGTGAGACCCCACCTGGAGTACTGCCTCCAGTTCTGCAGCCCCTATTACAAAAAGGATCTGGAGGTGCTGGAAGGTGTCCAGAGAAGGGCCACGAGGATGAGCAGAGGGCTGGAGCACCTCTCCTGTGAGGACAGACTGAAGGAGTTGGGGCTGTTCAGTCTGGAGAAGAGAAGGCTCCCAGGTGACCTCATTGTGGCCTTCCAGGATCTGAAGGGGGCTACAAGAAGGCTGGGGAGGGACTTCTCAGGATCTCAGGGAGTGATAGGACTAGGGGGAATGGAATGAAGCTGGAGGTGGGGAGATTCAGGCTGGACATGAGGAGGAAGTTCTTCCCCATGAGAGTGGTGAAGCCCTGGAATGGGCTGTCCAGGGAGGTGGTTGGGGGCCCGTCCCTGGAGGTGTTTAAGCCCAGACTGGATGAGGCTGTGGCCAGCCTGATCTAGTGTGGGGTATCCCTGCCCATAGCAGGGGGGTTGGAACTAGATGATCCTTGTCGTCCCTTCCAACCCTGACTGATACTATGATACCCCCAGGGAAGAGGCATCCACAACCTCCCTGGGCAGCCTATTCCAGAGTGTGCCTGACTAGAAGCAGGTTCATGTTTCTGCACAACTGTTAACACCCCATCTACACTGCTCTGTTGCTCAGAACATGGTAACGCTCTCTCTTCTCTTACAACAAGTCAATATTTCCTGGAGACAATCAGACGAAGGAGCTCAGTTAGAAAACCCAACAGCTCTGCTTTTCCTCAGCTACACTTGCATGAGCATGACTCATCCATCAGCTTGGATGCTTTCAGGTGCAGCCCTGGAGGACAACACATGCAGCTAACACACACAACGGGGAGATGCTACACAGGCTGCTTCTGCATCCCTAAGGAAATACAGATGTTTATATGCATGTTACCTTTTTTCATTTCCTTGGCTAAAGACCCACCACTATTGGAAAGTGATGATTGATTTGCTTTCCTTGGTGGCTAAGAGCATAAAGCACTCAGAATGAACAAGCATTAACAAACCATGTGCAGGTCTTGTGTGCCTAGAACTCAAGCTACTTCCAACTGAAGGGAAAAAAACACACCATGCAAACAGAGTTACCTTACTGTGGGTGCTGTAATGATTCCTATGAAGAGAATTCTCCCCCAGCTTAAAGGGTGGCTTGCTTGGAACACAAAGATATGTTTCAGAAAGAATGTGTTCAACTCAGTCAGCTGGGGAAAAAAAAAAAAAGGAAAGTTAGTTAACAGTGTTACATTTATTTAACTCTTAATGACTTTAGATGGCATTGAACAAGTCCAAGTGCCAGGTGCTGCACTTTGGCCACAACGACCCCAGGCAGTGCTACAGGCTGGGGGCAGAGTGGCTGGAGAGCAGCCAGGCAGAGAGGGACCTGGGGGGACTGGTTGACAGCTGCCTAAACATGAGCCTGCAGTGTGCCCAGGTGGCCAAGAAGGCCAATGGCATCCTGGCCTGCATCAGGAACAGTGTGGCCAGCAGGAGCAGGGGGGTCATTGTGTCTCGTACTCAGCACTGGTCAGGCCACACCTTGAGTCCTGTGTCCAGTTCTGGGCCCCTCAGTTTAAGGACATTGAGACTCTTGAACATGTCCAGAGAAGGGCAATGAGGCTAGGGAGGGGTCTGGAGCACAGCCCTGTGAGGAGAGGCTGAGGGAGCTGGGGTTGCTTAGCCTGGAGAAGAGGAGGCTCAGGGGAGACCTTCTTGCTGTCTACAACTCCCTGAAGGGAGGTTGTAGCCAGGTGGGGGTTGGTCTCTTCTGCCAGGCACCCAGCACCAGAACAAGAGGACACAGTCTCAAGCTGTGCCAGGGGAGGTTTAGGCTGGAGGTGAGGAGAAAGTTCTTCCCAGAAAGAGTAATTTGCCATTGGAATGTGCTGCCCAGGGAGGTGGTGGAGTCACCATCCCTGGAGTTGTTTAGGAAGAGCCTGGATGAGGCACTCGGTGCCATGGTTGAGTTGATTAGAAGGTGTTGGGTGATAGGTTGGACTTGATGATTTCAAAGGTCTTTTCCAACCTGGTTAATTCCATTCCATTCCATTCCATTCCATTCCATTCCATTCCATTCCATTCCATTCCATTCCATTCCATTCCATTCCATTCCATTCCAGCTAAACACAGCCATGAAGTCACTGAGCTGATGGTAGCTTTGATTTCCCAGGAATTGTGTCTTACCTGCCAAATGATCATGAAAAGGTAGACTCCAGCCACTCTTTGAAAGGAAGACTTGGGGTCAAACCAGCGCACATAGGTCCAGCTGGCTGGGGTGAACTGTAAGACAGCTCTTTTGATTTTCCCTGTGGTTGTGTGAATGTCCCTAGGGGATAAAAAAACAACAGAGAGAGAATGGCTGGAGTAAATACAAGGAATATGCACAGGCAATAAAGAACAAGAAAACAAACAACAAGCTCTAGGCAATGTCATTGATGTTTCACCTTTCCTGTTCCCCTGAGCTCTTCAGACAGAGCTGTGTGCAAGGCAAGGGTGAAGGAAGGGATCTACAGGGAAGACAGCCCCTGCCAGGTGCTGGCCCCAGGCCTTGGGGCTCCACAACAGTCTGTGCTGTGTCAGGAAGTGAACAGTTTGAGCACAGCCAACTCTTGGGGTGCCAGTGTCACTTGCTGAGCCATTGTTTCTGAGCCCAGGAGACTCTTGGGGTGCCAGTGTCACTTGCTGAGCCATTGCTTCTGAGCCCAGGAGACTCTTGGGGTGCCAGTGTCACTTGCTGAGCCATTGCTTCTGAGCCCAGGAGACTCTTGGGGTGCCAGTGTCACTTGCTGAGCCATTGCTTCTGAGCCCAGGAGACTCTTGCCAGTGTCACTTGCTGAGCCATTGCTTCTGAGCCCAGGAGACTTTGGGGTGCCAGTGTCACTTGCTGAGCCATTGCTTCTGAGCCCAGGAGACTCTTGGGGTGCCAGTGTCACTTGCTGAGCCATTGTTTCTGAGCCCAGGAGACTCTTGGGGTGCCAGTGTCACTTGCTAAGCCAGTTTTACTGCCAGTGACATGCAGAGACATGTTTCACTGGGTGACTCTTGCTGCTTTTCATGGGATATCTGATGTAAACTAATTTTTTAGCAGAAATGCAATGAGCTGAGGACTCTTCCCAGAAAGATTAATTGGCCACTGGAATGTGCTGCCCAGGGAGGTGGTGGAGTCCCCATCCCTGGAGGTGTTCAAGAAAGGATTGGATGTGGCACTTGGAGCCAAGGTTTAGTTGTCAGGAGGTGTTGGGTGACAGGTTGGACTTGATGATCTCTAAGGTCTCTTCCAACGTGGTTGGTTCTGTGATCCTACAGCTATGAAGCTGTGGTAGTTTTAAGCTATGCCCTTAAAATTTTCCCCAGATCTTGAGCAGAAAAGTAGTAAAATGGAAATGAATCACTGTTGGGTACAAAAAAAAGGCACATCAAGATAGTTCTGAACAAGCCCCTTGGAGAGGTATCTACCATAAGAGCTTGTTCCCAAAGTAATCCCTCTTCTCTTCTTGCTTCTTTGCTCTGGAGAGATACTAACTTGCTTCTGCTTGACCTTGGCTGCGTTGTTTTGGTGTTAACTTCTCTGCTCCTTTCTCTTGCCCTTTCTTTTGTACAGGGCGGGTAGAGGGTAGCAGAGAGGGAGAAGCTAGTAGCTTCCCTTGGTCATTGATCAGGGGGTTCCTGTGCTGCTGTTTATTAATTGTCAATGCTGGACATTCTGCACATCTTCATTGCAGTCCATTGGAGAGTGCAGCTTTGCCTGTAAATGCAGCTTTCATTTGCTTCCAGCTGGGCTGGGCTGGCAAAGTTAATGTTTGGGGAGGAGGAGGAAATGTCAACCCACCACAAAAGCAGTGCAGTCAGGGTGCATTCTGCTACAAAAATTCAACTAACTGCAAAACACATCCAGGCAGGAAAACTTGCAACCCCCTGGAATAATCTAAAGGGTCTTTTCTTCCTGCTGCCACTCCTCTTACCCCACACTCCGGGTCCTAAAACATATCCAGGCAGGAAAACTTGCAACCCCCTGGAATAATCTAAAGGCTCTTTCCTTCCTGCTGCCACTGCTCTTATCCCACTCTCCTGCTCCTAGAGCTGGCAGCCATTCTTCAAGAAGCTGTCAGATTCATTATTCATTCATTATACAAGGGGCTGGCTCACACAGGTTTGAAGACACTACCCTTGGGCACACATCACCCCTGCTTTGTGGATATCTTCCAGAGAAGTGACAGCACAGTTAAAAGCCAAAAGGCTCTAAAACTCCCTTGTGGAAGGGGATGGGAATGGAGGCTCATCTGAGAGGTGTGCTACTGGTTCTGCAACTCCCTTGTGGAAGGGGATGGGAATGGAGGCTCATCTGAGAGGTGTGCTGCTGGTTCTGCAACTCCCTTGTGGAAGGGGATGGGAATGGAGGCTCATCTGAGAGGTGTGCTGCTGGTTCTGCAACTCCCTTGTGGAAGGGGATGGGAATGGAGGCTCATCTGAGAGGTGTGCTGCTGGTTCTGCAACTCCCTTGTGGAAGGGGATGGGAATGGAGGCTCATCCGAGAGGTGTGCTGCTGGTTCTGCAACTCCCTTGTGGAAGGGGATGGGAATGGAGGTTCATCTAAGAGGTGTGCTATGGCTTCTGGCTTTTTAATTTGGATGAGCAGCAGCACCCAAAGGACAGGGAATCTTTAAAAAGCCTCAGTCTCCTTCTCTGAAGGAAGACTAGCAGGGTTAGAAGTCAGCTTTAATCCTGTTACTATTCACATACGATATTTCTGATACCTGTGTGGCTAGTGGGATCTTAGGTTGGGAGAACCTGCTTCATGAAATGTGGAAAAGGACTTTGGGGTGCTGATGGACGAGAAGCTGGACTGGAGCAGACAGTGTAAGCATGCAGCACAGAAGGCCAACCACATCCTGGGCTGCATCAAAAGATGCATTGCCAGCAGATCCAGAGAGGTGATTCTGCCACTCTGCTCTGGTGAGACCTAACTTAGAGTACGGTGTCCAAGTCTGGAGCTCTCAATGTAGGAATGACATGGACCTGATGGAGCAGGTCCAGAGGAGGACCACAGAAATTATCATGGGGCTGGAGCAACTCTGCTGTAAGGACAGGCTGAGGGAGCTGGGGTTGTTCAACCTGGAGAAGAGAAGGCTCCAGGGAGACCTAATAGCAGCCTGCCAGTACCTGAAGGGGGCTACAAGAAGGATGGAGAGAGACTGTTTGCAAATGCCTGCAGTGATAAGATGAGGGCCAATGGCTTCAAACTACAGAACAGGTTTAGGTTGGATGTTAGGAACAAGTTCTGCACCGTGAGGGTGGTTGAGCACTGGAACAGGCTGCCCAGGGAGGTGATTGAGGCCCCATCCCTGGAGATATTCAAGGTTAGGCTCAACAGGGCTCTGGGCAGCCTGATCTAGTTAAGGATGCTCCTGCTGACTGCAGAGGGGGTTGGACTGGATGACCTTTGGAGGTCCCTTCCAACCCAGATCATGCTATGATTCTAACCTCCTGCTCTTTACCATCTGTGCCTATGCAATGAAGAATAAAAGAAGAAAACAAAGGGGCACTAGCAAAAGCTTCTTCTTTTATGCAGCTCCTCTTCACATATGTATATATATAAACAACAAAAACATCTACTCATTCATTTAAAAGAACATGAAGAAAAATTATCCCACAGAGACAGGACAGACCAGTCCTGCCAAAGACATTCTGCTGTTCAAACTCGCAGTGAACCCTCTCAAAACATCAACTCTATAATGCTCATCATTCCTACCAAACTGCAAGGCAGGAAAATGGAACTGAGACCAAAGGTTGGATGGTTCTCAGAGCAATTAAACTAGTGAGGAAGAAAAGAAAGCAGCACAGATATTCACGTAGGGCACAACTTTAGAAGTGAAGATTTGAGCTCAGTTTCTATCATTGCAAATTGATCCTGTTTCATCTCTACCAGTGGTCAGCTACCCGTGGAGGTGGTGGAGTCACCTTCATTGGAGGTGTTCAGGAGGAGACTTGATGGGATGCTTGGTGCCATGGGTTAGTTGTTGGGTGGGTTGGATTGGTTGATGGGTTGGACGCGATGATCTTGAAGGTCTCTTCCAACCTGGTTATTGTATTGTATTGTAATGTGCTGACAGCCATGCTTAGAATTACAGAATTGTCAGGGTTGGAAGGGACCTCAAGGATCAGCCAGTTCCACCCCTTCTGCCATGGGCAGGGACACTTCACAAAGATCAGGTTGCTCAGAGCCACAGAGGTTGCTTGCCACCAACTGGCAGAGAAGGCAGGAGAGGGGCAAAAAAACCCCTCTATGAAATAACCATAGCCTGGACAGCTAGAAAATGAGACTGGACCACAAGCTCTTGCCTTTTTATGCAGCAAACACTACTTTATTTACTTTAGTGGGTGACAATGGAGTAAGGATGTGCTGGAAGGTGTCCAGAGAAGGGCCACAAGGAGGAGTAGAGGGCTGGAGCTCCTCTGCTATGGAGACAGACAGAGTTGTGGGTGTTCAGTCTAGTGAAGAGAAAGCTCCAAGGAGAACATCTTTTGGCCTTCCAGTATCTGAAGGGGGCTCCAAGAAAGCTGGGGAGGGACTTTTGAGGGTGTCAGGGGAGGATAGGACTGGGGGGATGGAGCAAAACTAGAAATGGGTAGATTCAGACTGAATGTTAGAAGTTGTTCCCCAGGAGGGTGGTGAGAGCCTGGCACAGGTTGCCCAGGGAGGTGGTGGAAGCCTCATGCCTGGAAGTTTTTTTGTCCAGGCTGGCTGTGAGCAACCTGCTGTAGTGTGAGGTGTCCCTGGCCATGGCAGGGGATTGGAACTGGCTGATCCTTGGGGTCCCTTCCAACCCTGACAATTCTGTGATTCTAATTCACAGCACAGGTGCCAATCACAACTAGTGCTGACAGTTGCTACTCTGGTGCCTCATTCCAAGGTAAACCCAAATCTAGTCTGTATAAATGGGAAAACAATTACAGATTGCTTTGTTCGCTGCCTTCCTCAAAATTTTACCTGGGGAAAAACAGTATCAGTTGAAAAAGCAAACACCTTTAGTGCTTTATATTTCTGTTTGGCATCAATGCTGGGAACTCGAGATTTGGAAGGGAAATTGTCAGTACATAATGACATTAACAAAGATCTGCTGCCCAGGGAGCAGCACGACAAGGTGGATTTTGAACATTAACACTACACTGCCAGCATCCTTAGCACATGCAGACTGCAGGCTCTTTCCACACTGTGGTGGGTTAAAGCCCATTCTGAAAAGAAACAAAGCAGGGGGAGGGCTGGTGGGTGCTTTGCCCTCCCTGCAGGGCATTTTCCCCCTGGGAAACTGAGTTTGTTCCACTCCCTCCTCCCTGCCCAGCTTGGGTATAAAAAGCAGGGCACTGCAGTGATTAGGGCTTTTGGCTCCTGCCTCTCCTGGATGAGAGCTACTGCAGCTGCTTTCCTGCTCCTCTGCCACGTGGTCAGGCCTGATCCTTCTCCCTGCTGCCTCTGCACCTCTTCAGAGAGAGACTGGTTTTGTATTCATCTTCTTTGTCCCCCTCCCATCCATCCTTGTTCCTTGCCCTTGTGAACCTTACCTCTTAATGATATATATATTAATGGAATGAAGCTGGAGGTGGGAGATTCAGGCTGGAGGTGAGGAGGAAGTTCTTCCCCATGAGAGTGGTGAAGCCCTGGAATGGGTTGTCCAAGGAGGTGGTTGAGGCCCCGTCCCTGGAGGTGTTTAAGCCCAGGCTGGATGAGGCTGTGGCCAGCCTGATCTAGTGTGGGGTGTCCCTGCCCATGGCAGGGGGTTGGAACTAGATGATCCCTGTGGTCCCTTCCAACCCTGACTGATACTATATATATATTGTTTAAAGAAAACTCTTTACCTCTCTACTTCCAAGCCAACTCCAAATTATTGCTTGGTGGATTTGCTCCTTTCCTTCCCGCACCCCCCCACCCCCATCCCCCCTTGTTGGGAGGGAGGAGGGGGGGGCGGGGGAGAGATTCTCAGCCTTGCCCCCATCTGAGCTCTTAACTCCCAGTTAAGGCTCAAACCACCACACACACCAAGTGCATTTTACATAGGCAAAGGAGAAAGGTGTCCTCCTCCCCACATGACAACACCAAACACAACATTTACCAAGCTGTAATTTAGACCTACTTGAAGCTTGCCCAGTGATAGGTCCTCATCTCCAAGAAACGACAAACTACCATGCCCAACCAGATGCCACCCCGTTGCAAAGCAGGATGTCCAAAATGACTTGATCCCACCAGCATTCAGCAAAATTAGGCAGAAGGTGCATGAAGAAGAGCTACAGAACACAGCAAAAAGATTCTGGGTGAGGAACAACACAGAATTGATTCATTTTTAAAGCACACGCTCAGAGAACAAGAAAAAACCCCCACCCCCCCCTGCCACGTGTCGTACTGTCAGACGTGAACCACAATGACTACAATGTGATGGGCAGCCTCCCATTCACTTCAGAAGACCTGGGAGAGACCCACACAAAGTGTCACAGTATCACCAAGGTTGGAAGATCATCAAGTCCAACCTGTCACCACAGACCTCATGACTAAACCATGGCATCAAGTGCCATGTCCAATCCCCTCTTGAACACCTCCAGGGATGGGGACTCCACCACCTCCCTGGGCAGCACATTCCAACGGCTAACAACTCTGTCTGGGAAGAACTTTCTCCTCACCTCCAGCCTAAACCTCCTCTGGCACAGCTTGAGACTGTGTCCTCCTGTTCTGGTGCTGGCTGCCTGGGAGAAGAGACCAACCCCCACCTGGCTACAACCTCCCTTCAGGGAGTTGTAGAGAGCAAGGAGGTCTCCCCTGAGCCTCCTCTTCTCCAGGCTAAGCAACCCCAGCTCCCTCAGCCTCTCCTCACAGGGCTGTGCTCCAGACCCCTCCCCAGCCTCATTGCCCTTCTCCGGACACACTCAAGAGTCTCAATGTCCTTCTTAAACTGAGGAGCCCAGAACTGGACACAGGACTCAAGGTGTGGCCTAACCAGTGCTGAGTACAGGGGCAGAATGACTTCCCTGCTCCTGCTGGCCACACTGTTCCTGATGCAGGCCAGGATGCCATTGGCCTTCTTGGCCACCTGGGCACACTGCAGGCTCATGTTCAGCTGCTGGCAACCAGTCCCCCCAGGTCCCTTTCTGCCTGGCTGCTCTCCAGCCACTCTGACCCCAGCCTGTAGCTCTGCATGGGGTTGTTGTGGCCAAAGTGCAGCACCTGGCACTTGGATTTGTTGAATGCCATCCTGTTGGACTCTGCCCATCTGTCCAGTCAGTCGAGGTCCCTCTGCAGAGCCCTTCTGCCCTCGAACTGACCAACATCTGCTCCCAACTTGGTGTCAGCTGCAAACTTGCTGATGACTGACTCAATCCCCTCATCCAGATCATCAATGAAGATACTAAAGAGGATGGGGCCCAGCACTGATCCCTGGGGGACACCACCAACCAAAGCCACCAGATCTTGCAGATAAACAAGCAGCAAACTCCAGAGCAGAGCTGCTAGCCAGACCATCTCCAAGGTCTCAGAAGGAGAGCACCAAGGTCTGCCTGCATCCCAACTTCATTCCAACAGCATGGAGCATGAGCCAAGTGTCCCATTTCAGAACAGGCAGTCAGCTGAAAACCATTAATGCTAACAGGAGATGCATGGCTAAAGCCCTATGGAACTGCCCTGATAACTTCTGGAGGTTTCTAACGACTCTCCTGAATTAACTAATTCATTAAAAATCCATTTGAGTGATGATAACCTCCCTACACGTTGAACCTTACCCAACCACCTGCCTTTCAACCCCAGGGAACACTAGACACCCAGTGTGGTGTCAAATTGAAGATGATGGTTGTGTGATGATCAGCTGAGTGATAAGAGTGTGTGTGTGAAACAAATCCTGGTTTGTTCTTTTCCAGAGGGAATGAAAACCAGCACAGAAGCCCAGCAAAGCTGGTTTTGTATGGACAGGGACTTGGGAAATCTCAAAGCTGTAGCAGTTTCAAAATATCCCAGAAGAAAACAAAAATCACCTCCTTCAATGAGGCAGAACAAAACCAGGTTTTGAGAAGGAGCTCCTGGTGGTATCAGTATTTTCCAAGCCAGGAGTTTAATTTCAGACAACTAAACCCTTTATCTGGGTTTCTGAGCTATGAAAATGCTTTGCCAGATGAGGCAACCATGTTCAAGGCAGCAAGCTCGACACAACACTGTGATTTCAAAGACTAAATTCATCTGTTTAGATCTACACCTAGTATTTGAAATGTGACAGGTTTGACTATGCTGTCCCAAAAGCTGATAAAGATTGGAGTATTTTTTTCCCCACCTCCTCTCTGAATTGCCCAATTTAAGAGTAACACTAAATGAAACTCCTTGTTTTAGAAACACATCCTCAGATTTCTCTCACCACCACACTTGTATTCTACT
Organism: Picus viridis; assembly: GCA_033816785.1. NCBI lineage: Eukaryota > Metazoa > Chordata > Aves > Piciformes > Picidae > Picus > Picus viridis. The sequence goes on from CM066572.1 coordinate 433,975, forward strand.
AAGTGAGCTCTAGGGTACATGCAAATGAGAATATTTAGAGTAGCAATTAATCACAGGATGTTAGGGGTTGGAAGGGAACTCTGGAGATCTTTGAGTCCAGCCCCCCTGCCAGAGCAGGACCATAGAATCCAGCACAGGTCACACAGGAACACAGCCAGACAAGGCTGGAAAGTCTCCAGAGAGGGAGACTCCACAACCTCTCTGGGCAGCCTGTTCCAGTGCACTGTGACCCTCACACTGAAGAAGTTCCTCCTCATGTTGAGGTGGAACCTCCTGTGCTGCAGCTTACATCCATTGCCTATCACAGGGCACAAGTGAGAAGAGGCCTGAATCTTTCAATCAGTTTGAATTAGACCTAACAACAAGGACCAGCAGTCAGAGCAACACTCATCAAGTTGCTTGATGATGAATCAAGTCAAGTATCTGTATTTTTTTAAACCCAAAACAGGATTTGAAAATGCCAACAGTCAGATGACTTAAGCAGCTGCTTGGGAGAACTGTGGCAAAGCCAGTAACAAAAATAAGCCAATGGTCCTTCAAACCATGGTGCAAGGGACTACAGTGCATGTGAACTTGCCTAGATACAGGTCTAGTAAAAAAAAGTAATGAAAAACATATTTTCAGGTCAGTAAACATAAGTAAACCAGGCCCATTGTGTGCAGCTGAACAAAACACAGGCTGGACAGATGAGCAGAGTCCCACAAGTTGGCACTGAACAAGTCCAAGTGCCAGGTGCTGCACTTTGGCCACAGCAACCCCATGCAGAGCTACAGGCTGGGGTCAGAGTGGCCGGAGAGCAGCCAGGCAGAGAGGGACCTGGGGGTTTGGTTGCCAGCAGCTGAACATGAGCCTGCAGTGTGCCCAGGTGGCCAAGAAGGCCAATGGCATCCTGGCCAGCATCAGGAACAGTGTGGCCAGCAGGAGCAGGGAAGTCATTCTGCCCCTGTACTCAGCACTAGTTAGGCCACACCTTGAGTCCTGTGTCCAGTTCTGGGCTCCTCAGTTTAAGAAGGACATTGAGACTCTTGAGTGTGTCCAGAGAAGGGCAACAAAGCTGGGGAGGGGTCTGGAGCACAGCCCTGTGAGGAGAGGCTGAGGGAGCTGGGGTTGCTTAGCCTGGAGAAGAGGAGGCTCAGGGGAGACCTTCTTGCTCTCTACAACTCCCTGAAGGGAGGTTGTAGCCAGGTGGGGGTTGGTCTCTTCTCCCAGGCAGCCAGCACCAGAACAGGAGGACACAGTCTCAAGCTGTGCCAGAGGAGGTTTAGGCTGGAGGTGAGGAGAAAGTTCTCTCCAGAAAGAGTAATTGGCCATTGGATTGTGCTGCCCAGGGAGATGGTGGAGTCACCATCCCTGGAGGTGCTTAGGGAGAGCCTGGATGAGGCACTTTGTGCCACGGTTTAGTTGATTAGATGGTGTTGGGTGATAGGTTGGACTTGATGATCTCAAAGGTCTTTTCCAATCTGGTTAATTCTATTCTATTCACAATACCCCCAAGAACCATTCCTGTCTCCCACCTTTGCTTACAAGAAAGATAAATGGGTGGCCTACCTCAGTGAGCTCCCAGGTGATGCTAATAGTCCAGCACAGCCCATAGCTGCGGATCAGCAGAGCCTTCATAGCCCAGCCCCAGAAATGGCCAAAAGCAAATATATCAAAATGGCTGAGGATTCTCTCCCAGGTGATAACATGACAGTTTACAGCATACTCCTGTGAAGGAAAAAGATAGCAATTAAGCCAATTAAAAACCCCTCTCAAGCAATAGGTAGCTTCAGAAAGACTAGAATGAAGAAATAAGGATGCTCAAATAAGCATTATCCCACTTTCCTTGCCTTCTCAACTGTGCAGGAAGACTTCCAGGAATTAAGACTCAGTGTGAATCACAGCACAACTCTAATTTAAAGGCAGCTAGAACAGACCTTGGTGCCTGAAGAAGCATTTTATTGCTTCCGTGACAGAGGAACAGCAGGATCAATGAAATCAATAATCATTCCAGATCAATGAGAATTAAAAATCAACAATAACTGAAAGCAACAATTAGCATCAATCCTTAATACTGATTTTTAATGATTAAGAACCACCAAGAACACCACCATGAGGAACAACACAGCCCACTGATAATCAATAATAAAACGTCAATGGCGCTGCACCCATCTAGGGGGCGCTGCGCCCGTCAGTAACGAGACTAAAAATCAGTGATAATAAAAATCCAATACAATACACCAGGTTGGAAGAGACCTTCAAGATCATCACGTCCAACCCATCAACCAATCCAACCCACCCAACAACTAGACCATACAGCCAAGCACCCCATCAAGTCTTCTCCTGAACACCTCCAGTGAAGGTGACTCCACCACCTCCTTGGGCAGCCCATTCCAATGGGCAATCACTCCCTCCGTGTAGAACTTCTTCCTAACATCCAGCCTAAACCTGCCCTGGCACAGCCTGAGACTGTGTCCTCTTGTTCTGGTGCTGGCTGCCTGGGAGAAGAGGCCAACCTCTGCCTGGCTACAATCTCCTTTCAGGTAGTTGTAGAGAGCAATAAGGTCACCCCTCAGTCTCCTCTTCTCCAGGCTAAGCAACCCCAGCTCCCTCAGCCTTTCCTCATAGGGCTTGTGTTCCAAACCCCTCCCCAGCTTTGTTGCCCTCCTCTGGACACGCTCCAGCAAGTCAACATCCTTCCTAAACTGAGGGGCCCAGAACTGGACACAGGACTCAAGGTGTGGCCTAACCAGTGCAGTGTACAGGGGCAGAATGACCTCCCTGCTCCTGCTGGCCACACTCTTCCTGATGCAGGCCAGGATGCCATTGGCCTTCTTGGCTGCCTGGGCACACTGCAGGCTCATGTTCAGCCTCCCATCAACCAGTACCCCCAGGTCCCTCTCTGCCTGGCTGCTCTCCAGCCACTCTGACCCCAGCCTGTAGCACTGCCTGGGGTTGCTGTGGCCAATGTGCAGCACCTGGCACTTGGATGTGTTCAATCTCCTGCCCTTGGACTCTGCCCATCTGTCCAGCCTGTCGAGGTCCCTCTGCAAAGCCTCTCTGCCCTCCAGCAGATCAACTCCTGCCCCCAGCTTGGTGTCATCTGCAAATGTACCGATGATGGACTCAATGCCCTCATCCAGATCATCAATAAAGATGTGATCATCTGCTAATAAAAAAAAAAAGCAGTGCTAATAAAAAAAAAAAAAGCAGTGCTAATAAAAAAAAAAAAGCAGTGCTAATAAAAAAAAAAAGCAGTGCTAATAAAAAAAAAAAAAAGCAGTGCTAATAAAAAAAAAAAGCAGTGCTAATAAAAAAAAAAAAAGCAGTGCTAATAAAAAAAGCAGTGCTAATAAAAAAATAGCAGTGCTAATAAAAAAAAAAAGCAGTGCTAATAAAAAAATAGCAGTGCTAATAAAAAAATAGCAGTGCTAATAAAAAAATAGCAGTGCTAATAAAAAAATAGCAGTGCTAATAAAAAAATAGCAGTGCTAATAAAAAAATAGCAGTGCTAATAAAAAAATAGCAGTGCTAATAAAAAAATAGCAGTGCTAATAAAAAAATAGCAGTGCTAATAAAAAAATAGCAGTGCTAATAAAAAAATAGCAGTGCTAATAAAAAAATAGCAGTGCTAATAAAAAAATAGCAGTGCTAATAAAAAAATAGCAGTGCTAAGTGCTAAAAAAAAATAGCAGTGCTAATAAAAAAATAGCAGTGCTAATAAAAAAATAGCAGTGCTAATAAAAAAATAGCAGTGCTAATAAAAAAATAGCAGTGCTAATAAAAAAATAGCAGTGCTAATAAAAAAATAGCAGTGCTAATAAAAAAATAGCAGTGCTAATAAAAAAATAGCAGTGCTAATAAAAAAATAGCAGTGCTAATAAAAAAATAGCAGTGCTAATAAAAAAATAGCAGTGCTAATAAAAAAATAGCAGTGCTAATAAAAAAATAGCAGTGCTAATAAAAAAATAGCAGTGCTAATAAAAAAATAGCAGTGCTAATAAAAAAATAGCAGTGCTAATAAAAAAATAGCAGTGCTAATAAAAAAATAGCAGTGCTAATAAAAAAATAGCAGTGCTAATAAAAAAATAGCAGTGCTAATAAAAAAATAGCAGTGCTAATAAAAAAATAGCAGTGCTAATAAAAAAATAGCAGTGCTAATAAAAAAATAGCAGTGCTAATAAAAAAATAGCAGTGCTAATAAAAAAATAGCAGTGCTAATAAAAAAATAGCAGTGCTAATAAAAAAATAGCAGTGCTAATAAAAAATAGCAGTGCTAATAAAAAAATAGCAGTGCTAATAAAAAAATAGCAGTGCTAATAAAAAAATAGCAGTGCTAATAAAAAAATAGCAGTGCTAATAAAAAAATAGCAGTGCTAATAAAAAAATAGCAGTGCTAATAAAAAAATAGCAGTGCTAATAAAAAAATAGCAGTGCTAATAAAAAAATAGCAGTGCTAAAAAAATAGCAGTGCTAATAAAAAAAATAGCAGTGCTAATAAAAAAATAGCAGTGCTAATAAAAAAATAGCAGTGCTAATAAAAAAATAGCAGTGCTAATAAAAAAATAGCAGTGCTAATAAAAAAATAGCAGTGCTAATAAAAAAATAGCAGTGCTAATAAAAAAATAGCAGTGCTAATAAAAAAATAAGTGCTAATAAAAAAATAGCAGTGCTAATAAAAAATAGCAGTGCTAATAAAAAAATAGCAGTGCTAATAAAAAAATAGCAGTGCTAATAAAAAAATAGCAGTGCTAATAAAAAAATAGCAGTGCTAATAAAAAAATAGCAGTGCTAATAAAAAAATAGCAGTGCTAATAAAAAAATAGCAGTGCTAATAAAAAAATAGCAGTGCTAATAAAAAAATAGCAGTGCTAATAAAAAAATAGCAGTGCTAATAAAAAAAAAATCAATGATAGCAGGGGGGTGGGTGGAAATCAATAATAATAATAAGGGCAATCAGTAATTTAAAACCCCCAAATCAATAATAGTAAACCCAGCAATCAACACACCGGAAATTAGGTCTTTGCTTTCCTTTGGGCCCTTGATTTGAAACCCTTCCCTGTTTTCCTGCTGTCTGCTGAGCAAACGTGGCCCTTCTGTGGCTCGCCCTCCCCAGCTGGTTACATCACTCAGCCTTGCGTTCACTTAAGAATCATTTGTGGCTTTGTTTTCCTCGCAGAAGCCATTTCCCAGACCGTACTCGTATTGAGAGAGCACAGTCACAGGGGCTGCATTTAACCAAATCAACACCAAAAAAAAAAAAAAACCCAGGCAAATGGAAGTGTTTTGTCACAGCTGAGTGGCAGATTCCTCGAGAACAGTCACCAGGAAGAAAGGAAATCCTTCCTCTCATCATGTCGTGCAGCGAGCGCTAGCAATCGCTGGCCAGCAACGGTGACAAAATCTCATCAGGAGGCTGCATCTGTGGGGTTCTGTCTTGACACTGGGCATGAACTGGAGTATTCCCAACTGGAAAAACAGGCTTTTAGAAAACCACTGCTCTCCAGCTCTCCTAAACCAGACATTGCCATCTGCAGGTGACAGCACAGCACTGCTCGGCTCTGCTCCATTAAGAAATCATAGAATGACTTAGGGTAGAAAGGACCTCAGAGATCATCTGCTCCATCCCCCCCCTGCCACGGGCAGGGACAGCTCTCAGCTAGACTCAGCTGCTCAAGGCCTCATCCAACCTGGCCTGCAACACCCCTAGGGAGGAGATGTCCATACCTCCCTGAGCAGCCTATTCCAGAGTCTCACCACCCTCAGAATGAAGAGCTTCTTCCTAATATCCAGTCTAAAGCTGGTCTCCTTCCCTCAGCTTCAAACCATTCCCCCTTGTCCTGTCTCTAGACACCCTCAGGAAAAGTCCCTCTGCAGCCTTCCTATAAGCTCCCTTCAGGTACTGGAAGGCAGCTCTAAGGTCCCTCTAAGAGTCTTCTCTTCTCCAGGCTGAACACCCCCAGGTCCCTCAGCCTATCCTCACAGCAGAGGTGCTCCAGCCCTTGGATCACCCTTGTGGCCCTCTACTGGACTCACTCCAGCCACTGTGTGTTCAAAATAAGTCTCTCTTGGGCCAGAACTGCTGCTACTCCTGCAAAACCAAACCATGACCAAGATGAACAGAAGACAACTGGAAATATTTAAATTCTGATCTCCATAAAGGGAAGAATTCCCAATTGCACACACACTTCTATCAGCAGGCAGTTAAGTCCCACTATGAAACTGTGAGTAACCCTACTGCTGGTGTTTCCTGAAGTTAAAACACGGTAGTGCTTCTCAGACACTGCTGGTCATCCAGAGAAAGGTGCACCACCCATCCTAAGGATGGCAAAGCTGGAGCTCCAGTGCACATACCCCAAGAAGTCTGAAACTGGACCATTTGCCAGCATGAGAAGCAAGCATTGCACAATGGAAGGTGCAGGCTCTTAGCTACACCACGGTATCTGAAACTCTGTGATGAGTGATCACAATGAGGTTACTCCCAAAGTAAGCTTTTCAAGATTTGCTTTTGTTTTTACTGTGGCTTTCCCCCTCTGTCTCATCTTTCCAGCTGCACCTGTGCCAGTCCCTCCAAACCCCTCACCAGCTTTGTTTGAAGGACAACAAAGGTGGGGAGGGAGTTGGAGCACAGCCCTGTGAGGAGAGGCTGAGGGAGCTGGGGTTGCTTAGCCTGGAGAAGGGGAGGCTCAGGGAGACCTTCTTGCCATCTACAACTACCTGAAGGGAGGTTGTAGCCAGGTGGGGGTTGATCTCTTCCCCCAGGCAACCAGCACCAGAACAAGAGGACACAGTCTCAAGCTGCACCAGAGGAGGTTCAGGCTGATGTTAGGAAGAAGTTCTTCACAGAAAGAGAGATTTGCCATTGGAACGTGCTGCCCAGGGAGATGGTGGAGTCACCATCACTGGAGGTGTTTAGGAAGAGACTGGATGAGGCACTTGGAGCCATGGTTTAGTTGATTAGATGGTGTTGGATGATAGGTTGGACTCTCTGATCTCAAAGGTCTTTTCCCATCTGGTCAATTCTATTCTATTCTAATAGTCACAGTGAAATATACTGAACTTTCTTTTATACTTTGCCAGCCCTGTGCAAGAGACCAAGCTGCAGCCTTCCTTATAGCTGCTCTTTAAAGATATACTGCAACTTTAAGTGACAGTATCAGGATTCTAAATTTCCACTGACTGCTGCAGGCAGGGAATCTGCTGCACTGCAGCTCTGTGCCCGCTGTAATGCTAGTCCTCCCTGAGTTTGTTTATTTCTCACTTAAATGACAGGAGGGCCAGGTGAATCTAAGTCTCCTCTTCACCTCAGCTCCCTTTAGTTGCTCAGCAACACCACTGACCCCCATGCTCATGCTCCATTTAGCAATGTGTCCTCCCACCACCCTAACAGCAGCCTGCCCACAGCCGCTTATGGAGCAGAAAGCCACAGCCCTGCTCTGAAAGCTGGGGCTGTGAGCATGTCTTGCTGAGCCAGCTGAGGTGCAACACTTGAAGCACTCAGAATTTTCCAGGTAAGAAGCCTGTATGCAGCCCACACCATCAATCAACTGACGTAAGCTTACTGCACTGTAAAGATTCCATTTTCCCTTAGGTGCTCCAGGGCAGGAGTTTGCAGGCACTGCCAATCAGGTGCTGTCGTTTGCATATGCAGTAAACTGCTGTTTGCCAAAGGCAGTTACAGTGTAGTTCACAGTATGACTAAGGTTGGAAGAGACCTTGAAGATCGAGTCGTCCAACCTGTAACCACAGACCTCACGACTAGACCATGGCACCAAGTGCCACATCCAGTCCCCTCTTGAACCCCTCCAGGGATGGCGACTCCACCACCTCCCCGGGCAGCACATTCCAATGGCGAATGACTCTCTCGGTGAAGAACTTTCTCCTCACCTCGAGCCTAAACTTCCCCTGTTGCAGCTTGAGACTGTGCCCCCTTGTTCTGGTGCTGGCTGCTAGGGAGAAGAGGCCAACCCCTTCCTGGCTACAACCACCTTTCAGGTAGTTGTAGAGAGCAATGAGGTACTGGAAGCATGAGCCTGATAACAGCACCAACTCTACAACAGTGTGCAGTTGTGCAAACCCAAGGGTAAGGAAGCACTGGCTAGGTGGTGGTCACTGATTTGATTGGATAGTGAATAGATCGAGACTTGAAGCTTTTGCTTCTCCATGCAGTAATCATCTTCTGCTTGGTGCTCAACTGCTCACACCCTCATCTGCCTGCCTCCCAACTCTCCTCCCACGCCTCCACTAACTACCTCAATGCCCTGTGCTAGTGTCCTCATCTGGAGGTCAATGTTCTTTGCACTGAACCTCTTTGTATGCTGCTCAACAGGCAGAAGAAGAAACCTGGCTTTCCATGCAACTCCAAATCATGGTGCATGGAAGTAATTTCCCAGCGGTAATCTCGCCAGTACTTAGCTGGGTGACTGGAAGGCAGCAGAGCCCTGTGGTTGCTGTACCTGGATTTCCACATGCTCAGTAACACATCAGTCATGTACTAAGCTGAGCAACAAGGCAAGATCAAAATTCTGTGACTGCAGCATTGTGCCATCAAAAACACCCCCACCTGATCTGGGACACACACACCCCACACACAAGCATCATTTAGATGCTACCTTGCTAAATCTACTTTCAGTATCCAGGATCACATCTGTTATTTGAAAGAACCCAAAGCCACCCCCACTGCAAGCATCTCCCAGTCCTGACTGCACAGCCATTTGGAGCCCTGCATTAGAAAGGCTACAGACAAGATGGCTTTTCCCAATTCATTTCAGTATAAAGAAATAGCAGCAGCAGCCACAAAAGGCTTGCTGACTGTCAAACATCGGAAACAAACTTGCACCATTCGTGCCAGCAAATGCAGATTTATCCCTCCCCATCCATGTCAAACAGATCCAAGGCAGCCAAAACATCCCATGAAGTACCATGAATACATACCATAATATCTGCTTCCCTTGTTGCATACCGAAGGTTAGGATCCAGCCAGTACATCACTGCTTTGACCTGCTCAAAGTTAAGGAAGAGCACGAACACCAGGAACAGAAAATAGAGCACACTGAGTCCTGCAAAAAGACTCAGCTTTAGAACCAGGTCCAGTCATAAAACTCCTTGGGACAGAGAGTCCAAAAAGCTGCTTTCAAACTGCTGCTCTGCACACGCCCAACTTGCACAAAGGAGCTCCCTACATGCAGTGGCTCCACACAAAGAAGCTCAGGAGCTATATAATTCATGGTAATCTCCGAGTGCTCAGCATTTCAGATCTCCTCCCGTTTCAAACAACATCAGTCTAATCAGCTTAGGCATGAGCAGCACAAGGTTGTGATCAGGAAGCTCTTTAGTAAGAGATACATTAGGAGCCCAGGACTGGATTAGCTCTGCCCCTTTGATTTATGTTTTCTCAGACTCACTAATGCAGGTCTCTAAGTCTAGATGCAGATTTCAACACAGATCACACCTGGCAACTTTTGAGCACTGCTGGCAATAAAGAGCAGTTATAAACTAATGCATGTTTGAATCACTTCTGGGAGCTGGAAAATTTGCTGTTTGAAGCTTATAAAGAACATTATGATGTGTTTTCACACCACCATAAATTACACCTCTCTACTGCATTTGGGACTACTGCCTCTTCTCTTCCCAATGTCTGAGTATGGATTTGTTTGTTTGAAAAGAAGAACTTTTAACAAGTTTACAATCCTAGGTGCTGCTGTTGGGAGCATATCTTTACACTACTCACAAGCTCACAGATCTCTAAGACCACATTTGGAAGAGGCACATAAACAGTTTCCATACTCTAGCATTCAAACTTACTTGTGTCCTGCAGCAATTGTCATGGAAAGCAGAAAGATTCATGTGAGAAACACTTGGTATCTGCCAACCAAAATAAACTACAGCAACTCTAAAAGGAAGTTTTCAGCTGAAATCAAAACTCACATGTTCTTAATCCCTGATATAGGCTAGAGAACAAGTGCTGCTCAAGCACACACAGGGGCAGAAAGTGCACTTACTGTCCGCTGCAGCACAGCCAAGGCAAGCAGATGCCACACTATCACAAGAAGTGGGAAAGGGTGCATCTTGAATCGGTGAGAACACACTACCCCTGCCTTTCATCTGCTAACAGTCTAAGACCTCAAGTGTGACTAATTAAGCCATGCCAGAAGAAACAGAATTACACAGGGAAAAATGCCCTCATGAGACTGCAGAGGGAATATAGTGTCCAGCTCTGGGCCCCCCAGGTCAAGAAGGACCTCAGGGAACTGCTTGAAAGAGTCCAGCACAGAGCCACAAAGATGCTGAAGGCAGTGGAACATCTCCCTGCTGAGGACAGGAGGAGGGACCTGGGAGCAAAGGAGCCTGAGGGTGACCTTATTGCTGCTGATAAAGATGTGCAGGGCAGTGTGGGGAGGATGGAGCCAGGCTCTGCTCAGGGATGTCCAAGGACAGGACAAGGGGCACTGGGGGCAAGCTGGAGCAGAGGAGGTGCCACAGGAACAGAAGGAAAAACATTTCCCCTGTGAGGGTGACAGAGCCCAGGAGCAGGCTGCCCAGAGAGGTTGTGGAGTCTCCTTCTCTGGAGACATTCCAAACCCACCTGGATGTGTTCCTGTGTGACCTGCCCTGGGTGATCCTGCTCTGGCAGGAGGGTTGGACTAGGTGATCTCTCGAGGTCCCTTCCAGCCCCTGACATTCTGTGATTCTGTTGCTCTTGATTTTGCATGCAGCCTTTTCCCAAAAGTACAGGTGGCAGGGTCTGGCAGTATCAACACTGGGAATGACCTGTTTTCCACTGCCATTTGCTGCCATGAAGAACAGGCCCCGTGTTTCCTAGACTTCACAAGGAGCTGGATTCTTTAACCAGTGCCATCTAACCAGCAGGAGCCCCTCAATGTCAACAGATGAGTAACCAGCTACTCAGGAAAGCTATTTATATTTAGCTGCACAAGGTGGCAAGAGACAGAAACAGTCTCCTTACAAAGAAGCAGATCAGCTTTTAAACATGTCCAATTCTTTGCAAATGTGCTTGATGTCTGGGATATGCTCTGTGAACACTGAATTACTTCAAAAGAAAATTCCTTGTGTTTTTGCCATCTCATTTAGATGTTCAGGGAGGAGGATTTCACTCAGCCAGTTCCACAGCTAATAGGATTATTTTCCAAGCCGTGAATGCAGCCAACACTTAAAGGTGTTTTTGCTGAAATTGGCAGCTAACAATATGAAAAGACACGTGTTAAAAATGTTAATGAGTATCTGCTAAGCTATGCAAAACTGAAATGTAAGAAACATGTCAAGTAATAGCATATTTTGCCAATACTGAAAAGCATCCCCCTACCAAATTTGATTTAGTCAGAAGTCAGACAGCACCGAATCACAGAATCAACCGGGTTGGAAAAGACCTCAGAGATCATCAAGTCCAACCTATTACCTAACACTTCCTGACAACTAAACCATGGCTCCAAGTACCACATCCAATCCTGTCTTGAACACCTCCAGGGACGGTGACTCCACCACCTCCCTGGGCAGCACATTCCAATGGCCAGTCTCTCTTGCTGGGAAGAACTTTCTCCTCACCTCCAGCCTAAACTTCCCCTGGTGCAGCTTGAGACTGTGTCCTCTTGTTCTGGTGCTGGTTGCCTGGGAGAAGAGACCAACCCCCTCCTGGCTACAACCTCCCTTCAGGGAGTTGGAGAGAGCAAGAAGGTCTCCCTGAGCCTCCTCTTCTCCAGGCTAAGCAACCCCAGCTCCCTCAGCCTCTCCTCACAGGGCTGTGCTCCAGACCCCTCCCCAGCCTCGTTGCCCTTCTCTGGACACGTTCAAGTGTCTCAATGTCCTTCTTAAACTGAGGGACCCAGAACTGGACACAGGACTCAAGGTGGTAGTATGCAGTAGCTATAAAAACCCAAATCTTTTTCAGGTAGGAAAAGGTGGCAGTATGGAAGCTGTGAGGGAAGATCAGGAAGCACAAATACAAAGCAGGATTAAAATAGAGTATCAAAATGAATGATCCTTTTCTGGTGACTTTATCAGAGTGCTAGGGGCTGGAAGGGACCTTCAGATATCAGTCCAAGCACCCTGCAAAGTAGGATCACTTAGGGAAGGTCACATACAAATGCATCCAGGTGGGTTTTGAAGATCTCTAGAGGAGACTCCACAGCCTCTCTGGGCAGCCTGTTCCAGAGCTCTGGCACCCTCACACTAAAGAAGTTTTTTCTCCTGTTGAGATGGAATTTCCTGTGGTTGAGTTTATGTCCAATGCCCCTTGTCCTATCCCTGGGCATCACTGAAAAGAGCCTGGATCCATCCTCCTGACAGCCACCCTTCAGGTACTTATAGACACCGACAAGGTAGCCTAATGAGAGATGCTTCTCATGAGAGAGATGCTCCAGTCCCCTAACCACCCTCGCAGCTATCCACCCAACTCTCTCCAGCAGTTCCCCATCCCTCTTGAACTGTGGAGACCAGAATTGGGCACAACATTCCATATATGATCTAACTAGGGCTGGGCAGAGGAGGAGAACCTCCCTTAACCTGCTGGACACACTCTTGAGTGCATGAAGTATACCGTTGGGCTTCTTGTCCACCAGGGCACACTGACAGAGAATAACTACAATAACATTCCCCAACATAATTAAGAACAGATTATAATCAACAGCTCAGATGTGGAGGGGAAGCAACATGAACACAAATCTGATGCACAAGTATGTTTTGTGACAATTCCATTTATCTGAAAGCTAAAATAGTTGGACCTGAAGAAGCCCTGGGGGGTGTGTGTGGAAAGTCAGGAACCCAACTTACACTTACCAAAAACCATTCTCCAAATTGCAGGGTGGGGACGTGTAAAAGGTCCTGTGGACAGTAAACAAAAAAGAAAAGCCTGTTAGGAGACAGTCAATATAAACCACCTAATCACTTTGCAGTTGTCATATGCAGATCTGGCATGAGCATGGATCAGCTATCCAGAATATGTAAGACACTTAAAGGTTTAGGCTCTGTTAAAAGAAGCCACAGGAGCCTGCCAAGCAGTAGGATGTCACCAGTATTTTCCATTATCCCTATGGAGCTCTTTCCAAGATAGTTACATGCTGTTTGCTCAGCAAACACTGCATCTCGGGTGTCATCTGAGGGTCTCACCATCTGCTTTCTAGTCCATGCCTTCCCAAAGGCATCAAATACAAATTTCAGTGGGATAACAAAGAAATGGGGTGCTTAGCCTTCAGATGACCATGGAATGCCAGCAACTAGGCCTCCTGAAGCTTCCAAACTGAGTATCATGTACTAGAAAAGAAGGAAGACACCTATCCTCTGTGCCAGTGTCAATATGGCTTACTTCGGAGCCAGTGATAAACTGACTTTATTAGATTAGAAACCTCTCGGGTAATGTGAAAAGCAGAGAAGATTAAGTCTAGTGAAACAGGAAAGCCTCCAACCATGAATCATACGTGAAGGTAGCATGAAGTGGCTGAACAAACATTTTCAGCACAGACTGCAGACTGCTCTTTCACCACTGGATGCATGAAGCTCATTTTTCCCTGGCATTCACTTTAAGGAGTGCTTTGTGAAAAGTATGGGGTCATGAGTTATAAAATATGAGAAAACTACTCTGAACTACACAGCTGTCCTGAGCACAGCCCATGTTTCTTTTTTCCTGAACACTGCCACTCCTGAGATGGTTTAGATCTGACCCAGGAATTGTGCTCCTGCTGACAGCAGTAAGTGGAAATTAAACAGACAGCAGACTTAAACCCCAAACCAAACACCAGGAAGGCAGAATTAAGTGTCACAGAAGCAGTTTTACCTTTTTGCACTTTCTGCTCCTCACAATTACCAAAACCTTTGTCCATCTTTCATTTCTGCTGAGGGCCTGTCGTGGCACGCTGCAGTGTGACTTCCACCATTCCTGACTATCACCACTTGTGGTGATTTATATGTAATATCTCTAAGAATTTGTAGAATGACACTTCTGTTAAAACACACTGGGGCAGACTCCTTTTCAACATCATTTAAAGGTCTAGCAGCATCATTACTCAGCAATCTGAGCTGCAGCTGCACACTTGCAAATAAAGGCACTGATTTTGAGAGCCTGACTTCCTTATTAGATACAGAGGAGCCATAAAGAACTTGCATTTGACTGTTAACTCCACTCAGTATGGTTGCAACCCACTTTTCAACTGTTCCTTAACATACAGGAATTCAAATGAGTCAAGCAAAAGGCACTGAATATTAAAAGTGGCACAGCAGTAAAAATCAAAATACATACAGTGGCAATAAAGAGAAATTCACATCTGGCAAAAAGTATAAACATTATAAACCTACTCACCATTGGGAAAAGCTAGAACACTGATGATTAGAAAGAAGAAAATCACAGAGAGGATACCCCTCCAAATATTATCCTCTGGGACAGAATCATCCCTGAAGAGACAGACAACATCAAAGTGTTAAAGTGCATTGGAAGGATGAAGTTGAAAGGCTCTGAAGGCACCCTGTTACTTAAATAAAGACTACATGGAAATAAGTATAAGAAATAGGCACCCAGGTCAAGGTAGCAACTGCTCTGCACTTCTGGGTATCTCTTTCTTGCAAGAGAGTTAAAGATACAACCAATACATGGCAGCCACAAGCACTGTTACAAATCAATGCAGAGACAATGATTAAACTCAACAAAAGGTGAAAGAGAATTTTCCTCCTTCAGGGTTCACAGAAACACCATCACAAGTACTTTTTACACAGCAAAGAGAAACCTAACCCAAAATCTATGGCAGCCTGGACACATTTGCTAAGTTTCCCTCTGCTGTTTGGGCGCTGTTCACAATCCCCTTCGCTTTCCTTGGTCTGTTCCCAATGCCAAATGCCTGAGGTGAGTGCAGAGATTGCAACCAGCCTTTGGAAATAATGACTACACAGCTCAGAATCCACCTATAAGAGACACAGCAAAACTTAAAAGGAAAAACATCAACTTGCTTTGACATCTCTTATGCCAAAACTATGAATAAAAGACCAGGTGGTTTTTGTGCTGCTGTTGTATGGCCAGAAGAGAGGCCCAAAACCGGAGTTTGCAGTGCCATGGCAAACTTGACTGAGCTCCTCTTTCAGGCAGGTAGAATCTGTTGTACAGCAGTGAGATTAACCAAAAAAACAACCCCAGCAAAAATTTCACACCCTAGAATTCTAGCCAGGAGCCAGCTTCCAGAGTACTTCAATCATAGATTTGTCAGGATTGGAATGGGCCTCAAGGATCAGCCAGTTCCAACCCCCCTGCCATGGGCAGGGACACCTCACACTACAGCAGGTTGCTCACAGCCACAGCCAGCCTGGACAAAAAAACCTCCAGGCAGGAGGCTTCCACCACCTCCCTGGGCAACCTCTGCCAGTCTCTCACCACCCTCAGGGGAAAGAAATTCTTCCTAACATCCAAGCTGAATCTACCCATTTCTAGTTTTGCTCCATTCCGCCCAGTCCTATCCCTCCCTGACACCCTCAGAAGTCCCTCCCCAGCTGTCTTGTAGCTCCCTTCAGATACTGGAAGGCCACAAGAAGGTCTCCTTGGAACCTACTCCTCTCCAGACTGAACAGCCCCAACTCTCTCAGTCTGTCTCCAGAGCAGAGCAGCTCCAGCCCTCTGCTCATCCTCGTGGCCCTTCTCTGGACACCTTCCAGCATCTCCAGATCCTTCCTGTCCTAGGGGCTCCAGAACTGGACACAGAGCTCCAGGTGGGGTCTCAGCAGAGTGGAGCAGAGGGGCAGAATCCCCTCCCTGGACCTGCCAGCCACACTTCTCTTGCTGCAGCCCAGGCTCTGGTTAGCTCTCTGGGCTGCAAGTGCTGACTGCTGGCTCCTGTTGAGCTTCTCCTTCACCAGCATCCCCAAGGCCTTTTCTCCAGGGCTGCTCTCAAGCCAGTCCCTGCCCAGCCTATATTGGTGCTTAGGATTACCCTGACCCAGCTGCAGGACCTTGCACTTGGTACAGAAATAGAAACAAACCCCAGAGTACCAAAATATGCACAGCTAACATTTTATAATGTATTACCCACCATAACTGAAATTCAAGTATCATTTTCAGTTACTTAGGGTCAGTTTGCCTATTTAAATACATTCTTTTTTTAATTCCCAACTCAAAACACCAAAATCTTCCCAGTAAACTTCAGAGAGAGCTAAATCTCTTCCTAGCAAAGCCATTGGTCACATTTCTGGATGGTTCACCAAAGGTTCTGTGACTGCTTAAATCCACTCTGCAGTAGATATTTCCTGCAGTCCTAAAATATTTCTCACTTTGCCAAATGACTTCCCTTTCCCTCAAAATTGAACTTTTCACAGCTCCACAGCAGACTTTCATCAGCGTGAGACATTTAAGCACAGTGTTAGTTTAACTGCATGGCAGGAAAAAGAACATGAACGGTCGCTCTGCAAGCCTTAGGGACTCCCCACAGCAGCTCCTTTAAACCAGCTCAGTCCAGAATTCCCAGCCATTTTCCAGCATTTTCCAGCAGCCAGGCTTGCACAGGGTGACACTTTACACCAGCTAGGAACTCCAAGTTCCAGAGCTTATCTCCTGCTCCCTTGGCAATTTCAAGAGCCTCGTGCCACCCGGCACACTTCCCAGACAGAGCCTGAGGCTCTGATGGCTCAGCCAGCAAAGCCATGCTCCTGTTTTATGCACAGACACAGAGCTGTCCCAGATGCCACCAAGGTGGGGGGAATCTATTGTGTCCAAAAAAAACCAAAAGGAATTGCCAGAGTCAGATCACTGTGCTATTCAGCAGGGCCAAGGAAGAAATGCAAGAAGCTGTGATCACATCACTGGCCAAGACTGATGAACAGAATGATAGGGATTGGGAAGACCTCCAGAGATCACCCTGGTTTGAATCACAGAATCAATAAGGTTGGAAAAGACCTCAGAGATCTTCAAGTCCAACCCATTACCTTACACCTCATGACTAACTAAACCATGGCTCCAAGTGCCACATCCAACCCTTTTTTGAACACCTCCAGGGACGGTGACTCCACCACCTCCCTGGGCAGCACATTCCAATGGCCAATTACTCTTTCTGGAGAGAGCTTTCTCCTCACCTCCAGCCTAAGCTTCCCCTGGTGCAGCTTGAGGCTGTGTCCTCTTGGGCTGGTTGCCTGGAAGAAGAGACCAACCCCCACCTGGCTACAACCTCCCTTCAGGGAGTTGGAGAGAGCAAGGTGGTCTCCCTGAGCCTCCTCTTCTCCAGGCTAAGCAACCCCAGCTCCCTCAGCCTCTCCTCACAGGGCTGTGCTCCAGACCCCTCCCCAGCCTCATTGCCCTTCTCTGGACACGTTCAAGAGTCTCAATGTTCTTCTTAAATTGAGACAGGGTAGCTTTAAAAAAAAATCACCTAGTTGAGACCTGCAGGAAGTCCAGAGTGTCCAGCCTAGTGGGTGGACACAGGAAACAATCTTATTTCATTCCCACAAGTCCTGCATCCCTGTAAAACCAAGCGATATCTGCTTGTTGTGCCCTTTCCCGCCCCCTCCCTCTCTGCTCCCAGAAGACATGCAGGCTGTTGTTGCCTTACAGGAAAGCCCAGGCCTGGTTTGGGCTTGGCAATGCTGCCAGCTGGGGCCCAGAGCTGCCAAGATGAATTCTTTGCTGCATTACATGGTTTCAGTAATGGGGCATGCAGAGAAGCATGGCAGTAGGAGGGGGAGGGAGGGAGGGAGGGAGGGATGGGGGGAAGGACACAGGACATTTGAGGCCTGGAGTTTTACCCTCAGTGGGGGAGGTTTTTTTAAAGGGTGGTTGGCTCCAAGAGGTTGTGGTAAGCCCAGGTCAAAGGACTGGGCTGAGGCTGAACGTCAATTTGGGTGTTTTGTACTTTCTGTATACAGTTGTGAATAGCACATTTTACTTCCAATTCTTTTCCAATCCCACGTGAGAGCATCTTTATTTTACTTTCCTGGGGGGGTGTGTGTGTGTACAATATTATTTCTGTCTGCTCTTAAAATGAGGACACAGTCCAAGCCTCCTGCCACAGCAGGATCCCTCAGGGCAGGCCACATAGGAATGCAGCCAGGTGGGTTTTGAAGATCTCTAGAGATGGAGACTCCACAACCTCTCTGGGCAGCCTGCTCCAGGGCTCTGCCACCCTCACCATAAAGAATTTTCTCCTCATGTTGAGGTGGAACCTCCTGTGTTCCAGCTTGTGCCTGTTGTTCCTTGTCCTACCACTGGGCACCATCAAAACAAGTCACCTTCATCCTGACACCCACCCCTCAGATATTGACAGACATTGATCAAGTCCACTCTCAGCCTTCTCTTCTCCAGACTAAACAGCCCCAGGGCTCTCAGCCTTTCCTCATAGCAGAGATGCTCAAGCCCCTGAATCATCCTCATAGCTCTCTCTCCAGCAGGTCTCTGTCTCTCTTGAACTGGGGAGCCCAAAACCGGACACAGGATTGCCGGTGCGGTCTCACCAGGACAAAGTAGAGGGGAGGAGAACCTCCCTAGACCTGCTGGACACACTTTTCTTGATGCCTCCAAGGATGCCCGTGGCCCTCTTGGCCACAAGGGCACTTTCCTGTCCCATGGAGAACTTGCTGTCTGCTAGGACTCCAAGGTGTTTCTCCATGGAGCTGCTCTCCAGCAGGACGAACCCTACTCTGTGCTGGTGCCTGGTGTTGTTCCTCCCCAGATGCAGGGCTCTGCACTTGTCCTTATTGAACTTCATGAGATTCTTCACCCAGCTCTCAACCTGTCCAGATCTCATTGGATGGCAGCACAACCCAGGATTGTGAGTACCACTCAGCTCCAGGAAAGCTGCCCTAGTTAGTGGCACCCCTGTGCTCCAAAACCAGCCAAGGATTTTGCAGTGTTAAACAGCATTTCACTGCAAGTGAGAGGTAGAGGTACTTCACTTTGGCTTAGATATACCTTTCAAAAGGGGCACACACTCTTGCCAGAAGCAGGCAAAAAAGGTAGGAACAAGAGACTTGCTACTGTGCAAGAGATAGGATAAAGAATTACAGTGCTTGCCTGGAAGAACTATTCTGGGAAATGCCAAAAGAAACAGGGAACCAAAATAACTGCTGGAGGAAAGACACAATCACAGCAATCAGGAAAATGTGTTAAATCATCTCCTCACTTAGCCTTTGGAATTGTGATGCTAATTTTGAAACAGAAGTATTCATGCTTCAGAAAAAAGAGTTTTCTACTGCTCACATGGGAGACCAGATGAAAATTCCCTCCATTTGAATCCCCTTTACCAGCACATTTGTCATGTCTGTGGCTTTCTGGAGAAGAAATAATTAAATGACCACCAAAGTACAGCCTTTTTCCTCTCTCCTGCTCTTCTCTTTGCTCCAGAGCACTACATTATGCTGGCACCTTACCAAAAATGTAAGCTAGTAAGTTATTACATCATGAGTTTAAAAAAGAGAGGCTATTTAAGTGAGGAAAAGAATAGCTAGGACACTAAATTTAGAGTGTGCTTGGGAAAAAGAAGACTTCCATAAACTCCCCAAAACATTTAAATGCATGATAATGCAGTTTAATCAACTTCATTAATTAAGGGGTGTGAAAGATCATCTTGCATCCTTACAGGGTCTTACTCCTGCTTCCACAATCCCTTGTAGCCTCACACCAGAACCTACCAACCTGTCTCCTTCCTCAGTCCTCTTTCTGCACTCCACAAAATAGCACCTCCTCATGTGTGCTACCATGGTTGCCTCCAGGCTCAGGGAAGACCACATACCTCTCCCCAGAGAAAAGGAGGATAGGGCAAGCTAGAGTCACTCTACATCTCCACTCCAGGGTGTAGCCTGGAAGCAGAGGAGGAGCCTGTCTGGTTCATTAAGCAGGCAATAGCCAAGGCAGCTGCAACCACTGTCAAAAATGAAAGAGAAGCATTAAAAGACAGAATACCCTCTAGTCCCCACATCAACCTGGGAAAGTGAAACATACATTTCTCTTTCTGGATAAAGGCTATTAATGCAACCGGAAGATTACAGTTATCTGAAGTTCAGCTTCACCCTTATCTGCTTGCTCAAAACCAGCAGTGGCTGCTCTCAGTGATCCCAAGGAGACCCCCACATTATGACTTGGTCATAAGGAAAAACGTTCCCTGAAATTCACCTGAACCACTGCAAGGATGCTGAAGGGAGTGAAGCACTGCCTGATGAGGAAAGGCTGAGAGACCTGGGGCTGGTCAGTCTGGAGAGGAGAAGACTGAGAGGGGATCTGATCAATGTCTGTAAATATCTGAGGGCTAGGGGTCAGGAAGGAAGGGACAGGGACAGCCTCTGCTCACCTGTGCCCTGGGATAGGACAAGGGGCAATGGATGGAAACTGCAGCACATGAAGTTTCACCTCAATATGAGGATGAACTTCTTTACTGTGAGGGTCACAGAGCCTCGGAGCAGGCTGCCCAGAGAGGTTGTGGAGTCTCCTGCTCTGGAGACTTTCCAGCCCTATCTGGATGTGTTCCTGTGTGACCTGTGCTAAATTCTCTGGTCCTGCTCTGGCAGGGTGGTTGAACTCGAAGATCTCCAGAGGTCCTTTCCAACCCCTAACATCCTGTTATTATAAGAGAGACAAGAAAGACTTTAAGGTAAGCAGAATGCTTTAGTTCCTGGAAAAAAGACTTTTTTTAAAACTTAACAACATCAGTATGAATGCATTAGAGAAAATCCCTGCTTAATAAATTGACCAGGAGAGCTAAGGAACAACTGACAGCACAGGGGAAGCAAAGAATCACTTGTCACACACCTGACAGGGAAGGCTGAAAAGCCTTCTACCCAAGAGCTGGAAACAAACACAGTCACTGGAAACCCAGGGGAATAAGCTGATAGGAATAGAAAGACCAGAGCTGGGAGCACATACCATAAGCACTTGGGGAACTACAGACTTCCCCTCAGTTTCTAAAAGCACATGTGGTTTAGGTAGTGTCCCAAATAAAACAACACAGGCAGCATTCTGGTATCACCCAGGAGATCTAGGAAGGTCTTGTGCTAGTATGAAATAGCTGAGGGAGACAAGGGGGAAGCAAAAAAAACACGAGAGTAGCTTCTGCAACCTAAAAAGAGGAGAAACTGAGAACAGCTAAAGAAAAGTCAATGAGTATTAAACACAGGAAGTGAGGCGGAGCAGGCAGATAGACAGGAGGAAGAAAATGAAACTGAAGTCAGAGTTAGAAAGCTAGCAACCCTCTTGGGAAAATGCAAACAGACATCCCAGATGTGAAGCAGTATTATCTGGGCCTAGACTGCAGTTCTAAAACTGCTGCTTGGCTCATCCTCTGCTTCAAAGAACTCATTCCTTTCCTTCCCCAAAGGTAAGCAATCAATTCCATTAATCCTTCAGAACAATGTCTGGATGAGAATCCTTTAGTTACTCACAAGGTTGACCTGAATTACCCCCATCAGTGAGAAAACTGATCAGGCAAGGGGAGACAAGGAAAGGAGCACTTACAGCAAGGGTCTCCAAGCATTGTACCAAAGCACAGAAACAAGTCTCTGATTTAAGAATGGAGCCCTGGGACATTCTACTTAACCTTGAGTAACAAGATGTAAGCTTGAGGACAGTAGATTTAGACTAAACATTGGGAAGAAATTCTTCAGACTGAGGGTGGTGAGACACTGGAACAGGTTGCCCAGGGAAACTGTGGATGCCCCCTCCCCAGAAACATTCAAGGCCAGGTGGAAGAGGCCTTGAGCAACCTCCTGTAGTGGGAGGTGTCCCTGCACATGGTAAAGAGGGACTGGAACTAGATTATCTTTAAGGTCCCTTCCAACCTAAACCATTCTAAGATTCGAAATAGTACACCAGAAATATCTTCCTTGGGGCCACACACAATTTGAAACAAGTAAAGACACTTCAGACCATTTGCAGCTACACTACTGGACTTTTCCTTATGCTCCTTTCTCAGCTCCAGCCAGGATTGACCATTATTCCCACAGCTGCTAAAACAACAGACATTTGGATTCTTAGGAGAAGACAGAAGATTACATGGTGTGGGCCTAAGGACAAGTAATTGTATTCTCCTGTCAAATGCAGGGTTACATCAAGAAGGCCAATGAAACCCGTGACTGTGTATATAAAACATCACAGAAGTGGAAAGGAGCCCAAAATGGGTTGTGGCCGAGCTGCACATCATCTCAGCAATCACCTTTTGCCCAAAGACTGCACAATTTAGCCTAACAGAGGATTACGTTATCAGCTTCACAGCCCCATTCAGTAGGAGGCTATAAATAGTGCACACAGCTTAGAAAAACACTGCAAGATACCCTTCAGACCGCACTGCAATTCCCTTTCTTTACAAACAGGGCTCCTGAAAACGACTGAGCTTTATTTCCATGACTGGCAGCAGCGGCAGTTTCCATGAATGACAGCCACAGAGCTGTCCCTGTGGTGGGGAAAGGAGGTGGCCAAGTAGATCAGCCCCGGTGCCTAAGCCAACACGTGAATGACCTCAGACAAAGTGCGCTGCATAAAAACTGTGACACAAAACCAATCTCCCCTTCCGCTGAACTCCTGGTAAATTATCTGCTTCAGCGATGTCATTGCTTAGGCTTCTTGAAGCCATCTTTGGCGACTGCTTGAAACGTACGTTTAGGCAGAGACTTTCACAGAGAGCCTCAAAAAAGATCAACAAGTCTCCAGGAAAGGTAGCAGAGGAGGATAACGGCTCTGAGAAAACAGCTCCTCCTAGGAGGGTGCTCTCCGACAAGCCAGCGATGCAACAGCCCAGCCCGCAGAGCATGCAGCAAGTCACGGCCCGGCACCAGGTCTCCCGTCAACCCGCCCCCAGCAGCAATCGCCGCCCGCCGGCGCCGCGCTGCCCGACCTCGCTGCCGGGGGGACCGGCACCAGCACCCTCCCCGTTCCCCGACCCGGGATTTCCTCCGCCCCGGGGTCGGGTACGCGCGGCCGCGGCGCGGCCGGCAGCCAGGGGCGGGGTCGGGGAATCCCCACGGCGGCGCCGCCGAGGGCCGCGCACCTGGTGAAGGCGAAGGCCATGAGGCTGAGGATGGTGAAGCTGAGGAGGGTGATGGTGTGCGGCCGGTAGAAGAACTCCAGCGTGATGTCCTCCACCTGCTGCTCATTGATCATGCGGAAGTGCAGGCGATAGTTCACGTCGTCCTTGCTCAGGGTCCGGCTCCCCAAGCACGACGCCATCTCGCCCCCTTCCCGTCGCCCCAGCGCAGCTCCGGGTTTCGCGGGGCGGCGCGGACGCGGCGTGGCGTGGCCCGAACCGGTTCGAACCGAGCCGGTCAACCGGCCCGCTCGGTCGGTCGCTCACCCGCCCGCGCCGCCTCCCACCCCGGCGGCGCCACGGCCGCTGCTGAGGGCAGAATCGCCGCGCCCGCCGCACGAGGGGCGGAGCGGAGCAGAACTCGCCCCGCAGCTCCCCGCGCCCACGCAGTGAGGGAGGAAGAAGGAATGGAGCGGCGGCGTGGAGGTGGAGCCGGAGCCGGAGCCGTACCGCCCCTTTCGGGTAAGCGGTGGGGAGGGCTCTTATCTGCCCGTCCCCTGCCGTTACCGAATGGTCTCGCCCGAGCTGGGGCGGGCAGGCACGTGGGCTGCGCCGCGCGTGGGGCAGGTGAGGCGTTGGCAGGGCCCGCGGCCGTGCCCACGCTCTAACTCCTGTATGCTGAGCTCGCTGCGTGCGGGAAGGGGAAGGGGAAGGGGAAGGGGGAGCGGGCCCTCAACGCAGGCTGGGCTCGGAGGCTGCCGGCCTGGTGGCGAGCGCGGCCTAGCCTGGCCGGGTTTCCCCCAGGCCTGTGGCGCGGAGTGAGGTGGAGGATCCCGTCCCTTGAGAAGGGTCGAGGTCCCAAGGAGAGCGGCTGTCGTACAGCGCAGCGAACTGTGGCGTTCAGAGCTGGCTGCTATCCTCGGTTACTCCTCTTCCGTTAAGTCACGCGTTTAAAGCCCCGGAGCGGCTCCGAAGCGCTCTGCGGAGGGTAATTTCTGCTTTGGCGCTCGGGGAGTTGCCGCTCAGGCTGTCAGCCCCGCGGGCCGGCTGAGGCGGCAGCGCCTGTGTTCTCCCTCAGCCCCTTCTCCCTCGGCAGGACGCGGCGCTGAGGTGGAAGATGGCTTTGCGGGTCCGGCAGCTCTCCCGCTGGTGTTGCCTGCTGCAAGCGGCCCGTCCTGCTGAATTTCCCCGGAGGCTGAGCGGCCGGAGCAGCACCACACAGGCGTTCCCCGAGGCCACCTGCCTGGCTCTGCTGCCATCCGCAAATGCCATTCTTACGTGGAGATGGCAGGCGTGCAGGCATGTGTCTGTAGGAAGCTGTTCTCCAGCTGGCAGTGCCAAGGATGGATCCTTTTCTTCTCCCAAAGTAGTTTGCCTGCACCCATAAAGCAGGAAGAAGCAAAAGCAGAAACATTACCTGAGCTGAATGCAGAAATACGGTGTGAAGGTAAGAGGCTGTGAGGATGCTATTAGTCTCAGATCTCCAAATCACGCTTTCAGCACTACTCTTGCTTCTCCCTTTTTGGCCTGTTTATCTGAAATATTTACCTGAAGTTCCTGACTTTTGCTTGGTTTTAATCTCATCCTTAACACAGAATTCTTATGGTCACTACCATGCAAAGACTGTCTTTAGGTAAAGATGAAATGGTTTGGGCCAAAATGTTGCTCTGGAGCTGCTGTTTGAAGACTTGTTAATGTGTAAAGCTCCCTGCAACAGCTGAGTGTTTGCTTTTCCCTTGTAGTTGTGCTGGTACAAAATAAAGGGGTGGGTTTGTGGGTTTTGGGGAGGTGAGGTTGGAGCAGGACTGAGGAAAGCCGCCCCTGAAGCAGCTCTTATCATAGCCCCTTTGTACAATGAGGAGAAAGTTCTTCACAGAAAGAGTTGTTAGCCATTGGAAAGTGCTGCCCGGGGAGGTGGTGGAGTCACCCTCCCGGGAGGTGTTCAAAAAGGGATTGGATGTGGCACTTGGAGCCATGGTTTAGTAGTCATGAGGTGTTGGGTGACAGGTTGGACTTGATGATCTGAGGTCTTTTCCAAACTCATTGATTCTATGATTCTATGAGAGATGAACAACAGGAGGCAGCAGCGTGAAGCCTGCGTAAGCACTGCCCTGATAGGAAGTGATTTATCCAGCTGCCTCCCAAGAAAAGGAGATAGATACATGGTTGCCTTTGTGTTGTTGCCCTGGGGAAGTTGCCTCCATTTTTTTCTCCTTTTATATCTTTAAAAAGTAAAAATTAAATAGCACTCTCTGAGAACAGTTCTGCTATGCCGAGGAAACTTGTGGATTACAAAGCAATCTCGTGTGTTCAGGTTCTGCTTTGAGCCCAGCCAACGCGGATGCTACATAGTTGATTTTTGAGGTGGCTCAGAGGTGCAACTGAGATCTGTGTGTTTGTGCAGCTGGTTGTGGAAACTGTGCTGCACCAGCTCTGACAGGTCGACCAGCTCATATGTGTCTGCACCTGTGGTGCAGTTTACCTACATGCCAGATTTTTATCTGCCAGCAGCCTTATTGTGTATGTGTGTGTGTGTGTAATATATTACCCAGTTAGCATTGTATGTAATGCAACAAAAATAATGGCTGACTGACTTTTGGTGGTAACTTGAGGTGTGTTTTCTGATGGGAGGTCTAAAGAAATTAAAAGGGGGGGGTGGGAAATGATATCTGTGTTTCAGGAATAGACCTTGCTGTATATTGGTTTGGTCCTCAACAGGTTGAAAGAAAATGCTTCACATCCATCTAGATTCCTAGAGAGTCCTTACTGCTATTTAAGGAGTAAATGTTGCTGAAAACATTTTACTGTGCTTTTGTTTGTGAGGCTTTGAGAATAAAGAAGAGGCAAGACCTTCAACAGCTCTTGAGCTAGTCTGTGCAATTCTTCCTGGAATATTAGGATCATCCTACTTACTTTGGAACTTACTTTGGTAGTTCTGGTGTGGCTTTGTTTTCCTGACATGGAAGAGTGTTGCCCTAGTCTCTAGGCAATCATTGTGTGAAAGTGCAGGGGAACAGAAAACCTCAATCCTGTAGAGTTCTGAGTTTGTGCTCTTTATCAGTAATCAGTTTGATAGTTGAGGTGGATACTATCATCCAGCCTGCAAACAGCAAGCCTGATCTAGCTGGTTTGAGCTTCTGAGAGTGGAGAACTTGGTCAGTTTAGAGAATATTTCTTTAAGAGACACTGAGCTCTGTGACTTCAAACACCTAAGGGGAACAAGCATCGTGATGTTTACTTGGAAACCTTAATGAGTAGGAAATGGAGCTTGGTTTCTTTAGCTGCTGGAGTGGTGGCGGTCAGCAGCCATTCTGTAATGGATAAAACATGAGAGCTTGGTTGGAGTTGGCTGTGAAATACCTGGGAAGTTGAAACAACTGGAGTTGAGGTGTCAGATTCAGAAAAGGCAGAAAGCAGTGGCCTTGTCAGGGACTGTGCTCAGATTTGGCCATAAGTAAGAGTTGATGGGCAGTGACAGGGAAACATAACAGTGACAGAAACTGAGAGCAGGGCCTGTATTTTCAGATAATAATCACAGAATGTTAGGGGTTGGAAGGGACCTCAAAAGCTCATCCAGCCCACCCCCCTTGCTAGAGCAGGATCACCCAGGGCTGGTCACACAAGAACCCATCCAAGCAGGTTTTGAATGTCTTCAGAGAAGGAGTCGCCACAGCCTCCCTGGGCAGCCTGCTCCAGGGCTCTGTCACCTTCAGGGGGAAAAAGTTTTCCTTTCTAGGCTGTTGATCTCACTTGGAGGCTTCCTGCATTTCAAAACAGGTTTTAAGAGATCGGTATAATGTTTGGTGGGAGTAGCTTTGCCTTTCACAAAATGCATTTGAGTCTTCTCTGTTTGTTTGTTAGACTGGGATGACATCCCACCTTCATCTGCCTTGGATTTGATTTCTGAGGAAGAAGCTGTACAGATCGTTGCGGAACCGCTTCTTCCCCTTCGGTCTTCCACGCTCCGAGATTATGTTGATTACTCTGAAACCCTGGCAAAACTTGTCCAACTAGGTATGTGTGGGTTTCTTTATCTGGTTTGCCTATGCCTGGATCGTCAGAGACTCTCTAATTTGTGTTCTGATCTTGCTGGTTGCCTTGTAAACTTGAAAATAGGAACGCTGACTAATGGCTGAGAGCAGCAGAATGGGATCCAGGTGGCCAGGAAGGCCAGTGGCATCCTGGCCTCCATCAGGAATAGTGTGGCTAGCAGGAGCAGGGAAGCCATTCTGCCCCTGTACTTGGCACTGGTTAGGCCACACCTCGAGTCCTGTGTCCAGTTCTGGGCCCCACAGTTTAGGAAAGATGTTGAGTTGCTGGAACATATCCAGAGGAGGGCAACAAAGCTGGGGAGGGGTTTGGAGCACAGCCCTGTGAGGAGAGGCTGAGGGAGCTGGGGTTGTTTAGCCCGGAGAAGGGGAGGCTCAGAGACCTTCTTGCTCTCTACAACTCCCTGAAGGGAGGTTGTAGCCAGGTGGGGGCTGGTCTCTTCTCCCAGGCAACCAGCACCAGAACAAGAGGACACAGTCTCAAGGCTGTGGCTGCCTCCTCCCTGGAGGTGTTCAAGGCCAGGTTGGATGAGGCCTTGAGCAGCTGAGTCTGGTTGAGAGGTGTCCCTGCCTGTGGTGGTGAGGTTGCAGTAGATGTCTGAGGTCCTTTCCAGTCTGAGCCATTCTGTGCAGCAAGAGTAGATCTCTGCATGTGTTACATGCTAGTATAGTTGATTCCTCACATGCATGATTCATTGCAAATATCTTCCTTCAAAAAACAAACCACAGCATCACAGAATTTCAGGGGCTGGAAGGGAACTCAAAAGATCATCTAGTCTAACCCCCAAACTCAGCAAAAGTGTCTAAAATGACTGCTTGTTTTATCTGGAATCCTTCCACAATACACATGGTGGTGTGACCTTGCTCTGTGGAGCAGTTCAAATCGGCTCAATCAGTGCAAAAAAGGAGTGGTCCTGTACATTTCAATGTGCCTTTGTGAAGCATAGGAAGTAGAGCCTGTCTTTAATTAAAGCAGTTGTCCATTTTCTTTGCTGTAGGAGTTGACTTATCCCAAGTTGAGAAACGTCAGAAGGCAGGTCAGCTCTTACTGACCTTGGACTTTGAAAAAGATATAAGAAAAATACTTCTGTTTCTTAAGGATGTGGGTGTGGAAGACAATCAGCTGGGACCATTCCTGACCAAAAATCCATACATCCTAGCTGAAGATCTGGAAGCTTTGGAAACCAGGTAAGCCTTACAAATAGCAGCAGGGTGGTAAGCCTCCGGGCTTGAAGGTCTAGTTTCCCAGTTGGTTTAACTTTGTCTGAAACTGTGTTGCTGTTGATGCCTTTTTCATAGAATCAATAAGGTTGGAAAAGACCTCAAAGATCGTCAAGTCCAACCTGTCACCCAACACCTCGTGACTACTAAACCATGGCACTAAGTGCTATGTCCAGTCCCCTCTTGAACACCTCCAGAGATGGTGACTGCCCTGGCACAGCTTGAGACTGTGTCCTCTTGTTCTGGTACTGGCTGCCTGGGAGAAGAGACCAACCTCTGCCTGGCTACAACCTCCCTTCAGGTAGTTGTAGAGAGCAATAAGGTCACCCCTCAGTCTCCTCTTCTCCAGGCTAAACAACCCCAGCTCCCTCAGCCTCTCCTCACAGGGTTTGTGTTCCAAGCCCCTCATCAGCTTTGTTGCCCTTCTCTGGACACCTTCCAGCAAGTCAACATCGTTCCTAAACTCAGTGGGCCAGAACTGGACACAGGACTCAAGGTGTGGCCTAACCAGTGCAGTGTACAGGGCACAATGACCTCCCTGCTCCTGCTGGCCACACTGTTCCTGATGCAGGCCAGGATGCTATTGACCTTCTTGGCTGCCTGGGCACACTGCAGGCTCATGTTCAGCCTACCATCGACCAGTACCCTCAGGTCCCTCTCTGCCTGGCAGCTTTCCAGCCACTCTGACCCCAGCCTGTAGCACTGCATGGGGTTGTTGTGGCCAAAGTGCAGCCCCCAGCACTCGGACTTGATCCTCACCCCATACTTCTCTGCTTTTCCAGCAGTCAGTATTAACAAGTGGTGGTATCACAAGTCAACACCCTGAACATTGAAAATGAAAATTGATCATGGGCAAATTTAAGTGTTCATCCCTGTCACTCTGTCACAGAGTAAGCAGGTTTTCATCCTAGGCCACTTGCTTTGCCTGTGTCAGCTTGGATGCCAAAATACTAGTCCCAGGGGATTTAGCTAGGTTTGTGAAACCATACTCACCTCTTCAGTCATGTTTTGAAACCCCTCTTCCAGATGATGTCTGCTCATACCTTGTGAGTTCTGCAGTAAGACAAGCAGATCAGCTCTCTTCTCTGTTTACATCTAATGGCCGCAGAAAGTTTAAGTTACTTTTTCTTTGTTCCCATTGTCTGGCTCAAACCTAGCACAAGATTACAATGAACTAATTTTTTGTGTTTACACTGGTTTGACTCTACACTGTCCCTCAGTCTACAAAACAGACTTTCATTCTTAAAATTACTCAGTAGGCTTGCATTAATCCAACAGTTGTTTTACAGCAGAACTTCTATGTGTGCACACTCAAAACACAGAATGGCTCAGGTTGGAAGTGACCTCAGAGATCGCATACTCCAACCTCCCTGCCAAGGGCAGGGCCACCTCTCAAGTAGACTCAGCTGCTCAAGGCCTCATCCAGCCTGGCCTTGAGCACCTCCATGGAGGAGGTAGCCACATCTATGGGCAGCCTATTCCAGAATCCCACCACCCTCATACTGAAGAACTTCCTAAGATGCAGCCTAAACCTCCTCTCTCTCAGCTTAAAACTGTTCCCCCTTGTCCTGTCTCTGGACACCCTTATGAAAAGTCCTTCTGCAGCCTTCCTCTAGGATCCCTTCAGCTATTGGAAGGCAGCTCTAAGGTGCCCCCGAGTCTTCTCCAGGCTGAACACCCCCAGCTCCCTCATCCTGTCCTCACAGCAGAGCTGCTCCAGCCCTTGGATCATCTTTGTGGCCTCCTCTGGATTCACTCCAGCAGCTCTGTGTGCTGCTTCTGCTGGGGACACCAGAACTGGAGGCAGTATTCAAAGTGGGGCCTCAGCAGAGCAGAGTCAAGGGGCAGAATCCCCCTCTTGCCCTGCTGCCCACACTCCTCTTGATGCAGCCTAGGATTTGATTTGCCTTGTGGGCTGCATGAATTCTAGACAAGACAGTCTGCCTGCTTGGCTCTTGTTTGTAATAGCTGCTGAAGACAGAAATCTGAAAATAGGGCTTTTTCGGACAGGGGCACATTATTAGACTCATGTTTAACATAGACCTGACTTCTTTCTCTGTTCATCCATCCTCCTGTTCAGAATGTGGCCTTTCAGAAACAACCTCCACAAAGAACCTGTGTCATTTTTCAGCAGTAGTTTTGAGTCTGGATGTCAGAGTTGCTCATACCCATCTAAAGAGAGTATTTTTTTGTTGTTGTTGTTAAAATAAACATACTAACTCTCCTGTGTAGTCAGATTTCCTTTTCAGGACAGATCCTGTGGCACTTGTCTGGTTAGGGAAGTAAGGGTCTGAACAGAGCAATCCAATTTCTTCATTTTCTACAGCTTGATTATTGTTTGGGTTTGGGTTTTTTTTTTGTTTCCTCACAAGTTTTATCTCTGGCACTGGTGAATGTTTTCCTGCAGGCTTTCAAGTAAGTGTGCTGCAGAGGGTGTATGGCAGACTGTGAAGTGAATGTGTCTCAAAGAGCTGTCTTTTGAAAGCTGAGTATCACCTTTGCATAAACACTTTGGTGCAGATGGACATGGTATTGGTTACATCACCCTGGAATGTTTTATTGCTATGGATTCCACGTTGCCAGGAAACAAAACAAAAAATCCAATGGATTTGGCATTTGACTTCAGATAAACACTGTAAAAGTCAAAACATTCCATAATTCATAACAATTCTGACAGTTGCAAATCAGTGTCTGTACTGCAGCTGCACCAGATGCTTTGTTTTATGGTACTGTTAATGATGACTTCAAACTCTTAACGTGCTGCACAGAGCTGCTGACCCCTTCAGCAGAACAAGGGCTAACCTTGGTGCCAGCACTGATTTTTCTCAGACTTTGGTCAGGTTGGATGATTGTGCTTTTTGAACATACCTCTTGCTAAAGTCAGGTTGTTACAGTCTTGCCATCCCTCTTTTAAGTTTCTTGCCTTTCCAGGATGTGAAGGAATGCTTCAGGTGTGAAGCTTAATGACTTGTTAACAGAAAACAAGTGGAGGGGTGTCAAGGCAACCGGGAGGTTTTCTTTCCAATCTGCTCATTTAGCTATGTGTCTAGAATGCTTGGCAGTTGCACCCTTGAAAAATGGAGTGGAAGAAGTATGGTGTAGCCAAGCTGCAGCATTCAAAACATAATGTGATCATTTTTGAAGGGCCCCTTGTTTATTGTTGTGTTCTGCGTTTCTCCCCTTCCAGACCTCTCCTTGTCTCTTGATGTTCCTGCAGCCAGTTCCATCAGCATCCTCTGGAGCCTAGGCTGCTATCTTCTGCTGGGGTACCTGCTCAGTTAGCAATTGGTCCTCTATAGGTTTTGGGCTTGTGATGACTTCATTTTGGAGGGTTTGTGGAAAAAGAGGGAGGTCGTAGTGACTGGAGGATATTGTTGTTTCTCCCCAAAAGACATGATATAACACACAGCCTCTCTTCTCACTGAATATCTGCTTCTGCAGAATGTTCTGCAAACTATGTAGTATCTTAATTACTGCCAGATAAAAAAATCAATTGTCCCAAGCTCATCTGACAGTAAATCCTTCTGTATGTGCTCATCTGTGACCAGAGCAAACCTCTTCAAATTGTAGTTTAGGTTTATCTCTCATGTGCTGCATTTCCCCTCCATTACCTCTGCTGGGAGCTGTGGTGATAATCTACTCCAAGTAGTACTTGCAGTGAGATTTCACTTTCATCAAATTCAATAAAGTTTGGGAAAAGTTTTGAATTGGGAAGAAAGGGGGGAAAAAAAAAAAAAGCTCTGTTAAACACAAAAACTTTAGTCAGCTCTTTCTCTTTGCTGATAACCAGATGTCCTGGAACTTAATCATTGACCAGTGACTGAAAGTAGGGAGCTGTTGTAACAGAAGTAACCAGCTGCTTGAGAAATGTCTTTCTGGACAATGTCTCTACAGGCAGCATTGTTGTATGGTGTTTCTACTCCAGTGCTATTGGCAGAACAGGGATGTATGAGTTACAGTCCTCTGTTCTTTCAGCAGTAGAAGTGGAATTCATTAAAAGAGCAAAAGGCTGTGTGTCTCTTCTTGTCCATGCCCTGTGATGATCTATTAATGTGTTTGCAATCTAGGAGACAGGCTGGTAGTTAAGGGTAGGTGAACATAGTTATCTGCTGAAGTACAGCTGGAAGGAATTAAAATCTGTCTTCAGCATTGACATTCTGCTCTGAGGTTTATTTTACTTCTCATTAATTGGAAGGGATGGTATTTTGCTTTTCTGATAACTGCAGATTTCCCCCTAATTATTTTTGGCATGTTAATGCTGGAACATCTGTCTCTTTATAAGATATCACAGAGGAATTTAAGCAAGTACTGAATAAAGGGAGGCAATAAAATTTTCATCACTGGATTTCATTTTGATTTTCTTCTCTTT
The DNA here is from genome assembly GCA_033816785.1 of Picus viridis. Classification (NCBI taxonomy): domain Eukaryota; kingdom Metazoa; phylum Chordata; class Aves; order Piciformes; family Picidae; genus Picus; species Picus viridis. The sequence continues at coordinate 466,515 of CM066572.1, forward strand.
CTAGAGTGGCTTACCTAAAATCAAAAAATTTGGTGAGGCAGATATTGCTCAGATGGTCTCAAGAGCTCCATACTTGCTCCTGTTTTCAGTGGAAAGACTGGATAACAGACTGGGATTCTTCAAAAATGAACTTGGTCTCAGTGTGAAAAAGGTAAAAACTATACACTGAAGTCTTCAGTTACAACTGGATGGGCTTGGAACTTGAATACTGTGTTTGGAGTTGCCCACAAACCATTAGTGACATTGCTAGAGGAGGATGAGATGCTTTTAACTGTATATAGAAGTCATATGGACATCTGACATTCAAAGGTCCTGAATTGCAGTTCTTGGATCACAGTATCACAGGATGTTAGGGGTTAGGACCTCTGGAGATCTTCAAGTCTAACCCCCTGTCTGAGCAGGACCAGAGAATCCAGCACAGGTCACACAGGAACGCATCCAGACAGGGCTGGAAAGCCTCCAGAGAAGGAGACTCCACAACCTCTCTGGGCCCAGTTCCAGTGCCCTGTGACCCTCACAGTAAAGTTCTTCCTCATGTTGAGGTGGAACTTCCTGTGCTGTAGTTTCCATCCATTGCCCCTTGTCCTTCCCAGGGCACAAGTGAGCAGAGGCTGTCCCTGTCCCTTCCTTCCTGCCCCCCAGCCCTCAGATATTTATAGACATTGATCAGATCCCCTCTCAGTCTTCTCTCCAGACTAAACAGCCCCAGAGCTCTCGGCCTCTCTTCACAAGGCAGTGCTCCAGCCCTCCCTTGGACTCAAGTAGATCCTTGTCCCTCTTGAACTGGGGAGCCCAGAACTGGATGCAATATTCCAGGTGGGGCTTCACTAGGGAACATGATCTGCTGCAGATTATTGTCAAACAAGCATGTGTGTGTCCAGTTTTACTCTCTGAGGTGGGCCAGGGGACTGAATCCATTGCTGAAACAGCAAGCAGGTTTTTTAACTTGAAGAAAATGAAGTGACTCGTTTCAGCTCTTCAAAATACTGTAACATCCTTGACTCATTAGCTAACAAATGTCTAACTATATGTCAAATCATTTGCTCAGAGTAATCCCTGGGTTTTCTCATGAGTGCTTACCACGTTACATGCTTGGCAGGTATTTATTTGGCATGCTTTGGGATCTTCAGGCTAAGTAGTAGTGGGAGTTTCCTGCAATAAGCAGGCAGAGTTAGCTGTTCCCTGCATTAGTTGGAGACTGCACTAAATGCCAAGTTCCTAGTGCAATCTGGTGTTCTATTAGCTGAACAGTCACAGCTATCACAGTGCCTGTTGCTGGCCTTTCAGTGCTTGAGGTGAAAAGGGTTTAGGCACTGCCTGGTACTCAGGGCAGATTACAAGTAATTACATGGCTTAGAGGTTGTGGCATAGTTTCTTATATTGCCATAAGATCTAACCAGATCCCGAGGCAGACAAATTCCACTGCTGCTGAAAAAGCCTTTCATAGCCTCTTACCAGGTAGTGCTTTGCTTGCTTTTTTAAAAGAAGGTGGGAAGGAACAACTTGAGCACTGAGCAGGCTTTCTGGTTGTGGGGTAGACTTTCATTCCCTCCTCCTGTCTATTTTACAACACTTATTTATGGCTTTCCAAATTAACACATCTGAATAACTTAATCTGCTGCAGCTCCATGCAAGCTTATCTTTGGAGCAGAGGTAAAATGAAATGGAGGTGAAAGTGCATCCCTCTTCCAGCTGGGAAAACAAAGTTGATAGGAGGTCTCTACCTTTGTTTCACAGGTGGCTTCACAAACAAGCTTGCAGCAATAATCTTTCCTTTGTCTCTTTTTCCTAACTGTAGACAAAGGATCTGGTAATTCGTCTTCCAAGGCTACTGACTGGCAAATTAGAGCCTGTGAAAGAAAATCTTGAGGTGAGTAGACACTAAAAGTGTGTTGTGTATCCCAGTAGTTGAAGAGTTGTCAGAAGAGAAAGTTCCTTGAGGACAGTCCTGCACAGGGAGAATCTAATGGAATAATTTTAGTGGAGATCCAAAATAACTGAGGATTTAAAAAGATTTCTTTTCCTCTATAGCTTGCAAGCTTACATGGAGCAGTATCTGAGTCTGTGTTCTGCTCTGATGTAGGTTAGAAGCTGACTTGGATTGTCCTTGAGAATCTAGGAGCAAGAACTGTGCAGTTGGTTATTTTCCTCTTGGCAGGTAGCTGGTCTGCCAAAATGTGCATTTGACACCTATTGTCTGATAGCAGATGGTCATTATTAAGAGCTGTTGGGTAAATAACTTCAAACCCCCAGGGATTCCTTTCCCTTCTGGAAATGTAGCTATGTATTGGTTTAATTATTGTGCTGTAAAGTTATCTAGGCCAAGCAGCATGATGTAGTCTAACAAGTTGAGAAATCCCATTATCCTATAATGCCTATGTGTTAAAATATGTAATTTTCAGACAGATTCATTGCTCTGAAGCTATTAAACACTGGGAATCTTGCAGTCTGAAATGTGTGTGTGTGTGGTAAGGGAGGAGACTGGAAAGTAGCAGACTGTTCCAATTAATAGTGCTTTCTTTTTAATGAACATTGTTTCCACAGGCTGGGGGATTCAGTCTGTTATAATCAATCTGGGTTTAAGAGCCTCAGTTCTGTTCTATCTACCAAAAAGTGTATAGTGTAGCAGCCTATTTTTAACATGTGAGAGAGAGAGAGAGAGGAAGGACTTTTAGATTGTTACTGACAGAATCTACTGATACTTAGAGGCTCCAGCCTTGCAGGAGGTTGGATACCTTCAGATTCAGAATCTGAGTTCAGCCCTGTTGTCGTGGTTTAATGAGCAGACACATTCCTCTATTGCTCCAAAAGGAGCAAAAGAATAACCCTCACACCAATGCATTGGATAGTATTGGAAAGCTTAAATGGAAAGGCTATTTACAAACTACAGTGCTACAGTCTTGCTCTCAGTCATGTATCACAATGCAGTAAGCCTCCAGGAGACTCAGGGGAGACCCTATTGCTGTCTACAACTCCCTGAAAGGAGGCTGTAGCCAGGTGGGGGTTGGTCTCTTCTCCCAGGCACCCAGCACCAGAACAAGAGGACACAGTCTCAAGCTGTGCCAGGGGAAGTTTAGGCTGGAGGTGAGGAGAAAGTTCTTCCCAGAAAGACTAATTGGCCATTGGAATGTGCTGCCCAGCCAGGGAGGTGGTGGAGTCACTATCCCTGGAGTGTTCAAAAAAGGTTTGGATGTGGCACTTGGAGCCATGGTTTAGTTGTCAGGAGGTGTTAGGTATTAGGTAATAGGTTGGACTTGATGATCTCTGAGATCTTTTCCAACCTGGTTGATTCTGTGATTCTGAAGTTACCTATGCTAACTCAGATGCAACAAGAGTTGCATGAAGAACAAGAGTTCTTCATACTTGAATGCTGTTTCAGCTGATGATTTCTTGTGATACATAGGTATTTATAGAGCAGACAAGAACAAACCAGGAGTTGAAATACCTGGTTGTAGTTGCCACTAGAACCAAAAAGAGGGAGATGATTCTCCCCTCTCTACTCCATTCTGGTGAGACCCCACCTGGAGTATTGTGTCCAGTTCCAGAACCCCTAGTACAGTAAAAGACCTGGAGGTGCTGGAAGGTGTCGAGAAAAGGGCCACGAGGATGATCAGAGGGCTGGAGGTGCTCTGCTGTGAGGACAGACTGAGAGAGTTGGGGTTGCGCAGTCTGGAGAAGAGAAGGCTCCCAGAAGACCTTCTTGTGGCCTTCCGATATCTGAAGGGGGCTACAAGAAAGCTGAGGAGGGAGTTTTTAGGGTGTCAGGGAGTGATAGGACTGGAGGGAATGGAGCAAAACTAGAAATGGGGAGATTCAGCTTGGATGTTAGGAAGAAGTTGTTCCCCGTGAGGGTGGTGAGACACTGGCACCGGTTGCCCAGGGAGGTGGTAGAAGCCTCATGCCTGGAGGTGTTTGCAGCCAGGCTGGATGTGGCTGTGAGCAACCTGCTGTAGTGTGAGGTGTCCCTGCCCCTGGCAGGGAGGTTGGAACTGAATGATCCTTGGGATTCCTTCCAGTCCTGACAATTCTATGAATCCTCTGTAAGAGTCTGGAAATCCTAAGGTAGCTTCAAAACCCAGATTTTAAGCCTCTCCCTTTGTATTTGCCACGTGGTTTTGGCAGAGAGCCGCAGCCCTGGCACATGGAACTGGAAGAACAGAAAGCACCACTTCTTTTGCCAACTGAAGAACTACCTGAGTTGGATTTGAAAGTCTGGCTATGTTGACTGGCAGGCACATCTGCTCCAGGACTGCAAACAAGCTGTTTGCAAATGTCACTGGAGGATAGCAGAGATGACTGAGTTACCAGGCACTCCTGTATGCTGAATTGCTTTCTCAACAGCTCTGTGAACTGTTTGCCATTCTGCACTTTGGGAGGAGTGCTCATGAGTTTATTGAAAAAATGTGTTGTGTTGTCCTTTTGGGAAACCATAATTAAAGGCAGTCTCTGCAACAGCCATCTCACTTTGGGCATTAGCAGCTGTGATGAGATGGAATTCAGCAAGTCCAAGTGCCGGGTGCTGCACTTTGGCCACAACAACCCCATGCAGAGCTACAGGCTGGGGTCAGAGTGGCTGGAGAGCAGCCAAACAGAGAGGGACCTGGGGGTGCTGATCGACAGCTGCCTGAACATGAGCCAGCAGTGTGCCCAGGTGGCCAAGAAGGCCAATGGCATCCTGGCCTGCATTAGGAATAGTGTGGCCAGCAGGAGCAGGGAGGTCATTGTGCCCCTGTACTCTGCACTGGTTAGGCCACACCTTGAGTACTGTGTCCAGTTCTGGGTCCCTCAGTTTAAGAAGGGCATTGAGACACTTGAACCTGTCCAGAGAAGGGCAACAAGGCTGGGGAGAGGCCTTGAGCACAAGCCCTGTGAGGAGAGGCTGAGGGAGCTGGGGTTGTTTAGCCTGGAGAAGAGGAGGCTCAGGGGTGACCTCATTGCTCTCTACAATTACCTGAAGGGAGGTTGTAGACAGGAAGGGGTTGGCCTCTTCTCTCTAGCAACCAGCACCAGAACAAGGGGACACAGTCTCAAGCTGCAACAGGGGAAGTTTAGGCTGGAGGTGAGGAGAAAGTTCCTCACTGAGAGAGTGATTCGCCATTGGAATGGGCTGCCCAGGGAGGTGGTTGAGTCGCCGTCCCTGGAGGCGTTCAAGAGGGGACTGGATGTGGCACTTGGTGCCATGGTCTAGTCGTGAGGTTTGTGGTTACAGGTTGGACTCGATGATCTTCGAGGTCTCTTCCAACCTTGGTAATACTGTGATACTGAGATAAATTGGATGCATTGCATATTCTACTCATCTCTTGCAGGTTCAACAGACTTCAGGTGAAGTCTGCAGGACTGAAATTGTACTCTCTAATAAGAAAAGTGTATATGTATATAACTTGGCTACATTAGCAAAAGAACCAACACATGAACAAAAGTAGTCACTAGCTATGGGATTGCTGTGGGCTACAGAGCTCACCAGCTCTGCAAGGAGAAAGTCTCTTGACAGCTTAGTCCTGAAGCTGATAAAAGACCCTTAGGGAATAATTTTTGTGCTTGCAACTGCCATGCAAACTGAGGCACATCTTTTTCCGTTCATAGACAAGCTGAAAAAGACATAGCATTCACAGAATCACCAAGGTTGGAAGAGACCTCAAAGATCATCAAGTCCAACCTGTCACCACAGACCCCATGACAAACCATGGCACCAAGTGCCACGTCCAATCCCCTCTTGAACACCTCCAGGGATGGTGACTCCACCACCTCCCTGGGCAGCACATTCCAATGGCGAACGACTCTCTTGGTGAAGAACTTTCTCCTCACCTCCAGCCTAAACTTCCCCTGGTGCAGCTTGAGATTGTGTCCTCTTGTTCTGGTGCTGGTTGCCTGGGAGAAGAGACCAACTCCCTCCTGGCTACAACCTCCCTTCAGGTAGTTGTAGAGAGCAAGAAGGTCTCCCCTGAGCCTCCTCTTCTCCAGGCCAAGCAACCCCAGCTCCCTCAGCCTCTCCTTGTGGGGCTTGTGCTCAAGGCCTCTCCCCAGCTTTGCTGCCCTTCTTTGGACATATTCAAGTGTCTCAATGTCCTTCTTAAACTGAGGAGCCCAGAACTGGACACAGGACTCAAGGTGTAGCCTAGCAGTGCAAAGTACAGGGGCCCTCCCTGCTCCTGCTGGTCACACTGTTCCTGATGCAGGCCAGGATGCCATTGGCCCTCTTGGCCACCTGGGCACACTGCCGGCTCATGTTCAGGTGGCTGTCAATCAGCACCCCCAGGTCCCTTTCTGTTTGGCAGCTCTCCAGCCACTCTGACCCCAGCCTGTAGCTCTGCATGGGGTTGTTGTGGCCAAAGTGCAGAAGTCATCTTTACTTCAGGGATACTCAATGAACAAATTACACTTTAAATCCAGAATCTGAGACAATTTGCCCTGACTTGAACCAGAGTGACAGCTCTGACTGTGGGTTGCATTCCTCTTGCTGGGGCACAAAGGGTAGAAAAAAATTGGCACTAGTTTGTTTCAGTGGCATTTTAAAGCCAAACTTAAGTTTGCTGTGGCTGACTTTGGAAGACAAAATTGTGCTCTTTGGTGTCGTTTTCTTTTTCAGGTTTGTCAGAGTGAACTTGGCTTTCAGCGCAATGAAGTTCAGCAGATTGTGTTTAAAACCCCCAAGATTTTAACTGCAAATAAAAAGAGGCTCAGGCAGACGTTTGACTACTTGCACAACGTCATGGGCATTCCCCACAACATGCTCACTCGTTTTCCTCAGGTGAGCTGTTCATCTGGGAATAAAGTGTAGGTGCTCTCTGCACAGCTGCTTCACTACTTCGGTGCTGAAGGTGGAGCCTTACTAGATGCAGGGCATGCAGGAGTTCTTCAACTTGTCTGTGAGCTTTACTCTAATTGGAATAACTTCTATTAGCAGTTCAGCCCCCATGGAAGATTCTGGTGTGGAAGTGCCCTCTTTCTCCATCTGGCATGTGGGACACCACTACTCTCAGTCTTCTAAGTTTTTGACAGAAGTAGTTCACAGAATCACACAATGTTAGGGGTTGAAAGGGACCTCAGAAGATCATCCAGTCCAACCTCCCTGCCAGAGCAGGATCACCCAGGGCAGGTCACACAGGAACACATCCAGATGGGTTTGGAATGTCTCCAGAGAAGGAGACTCCACAACCTCTCTGGGCAGCCTGCTCCAGGGCTCTGCCACCCTCACAGTGAAAAAGTTTTTCCTTCTATTCCTGTGGTACCTGCTCTGCTCCAGCTTGCCCCCTTTGCCCCTTGTCTTGTAATTGGACATCCCTGAGCAGAGCCTGGCTCCATCCTCCCCACACTGCCCTGCTTGTCTTTATCAACAGCAATGAGGTCACCCCTCAGGCTCCTCTGCTCCAAGCTCCAAGCCCCAGCTCCCTCAGTCTGTCCTCACAGGGAGATGTTCCACTGCCTGCAGCAGCTTTGTGGCACTGTGCTGGACTCTCTCGAGCAGTCCCCTGAGGTCCTTCCTGAACTACTTCTGCTCATCTCTTCTGGATTCATGCAAGAGAAATTACTGCCTGCTTAGAGATTCCTTGTCCTGAAGTCTCACCTAGCTAAAAGGCAGAAGGGAAAACAGATCATGCTGAAAATATGTTCAGCAGATAACAGAGATACATAGACATTTATTTTGGATTTATCTAGTTAAAAAATAGGGGTTTTAATCCTAGGGTCTGAAAACATGGTGTAAAGATAAAAATCTTCTGTCCATTAAGCAATGAGATTCTCATTCATCTTCCAGTACCTGAGGGGGTCTAAAAGAAGGGTGGCAAGAGACTGTTTATAAAGGTCTGTAGTGATAGGATGAGGGGCAATGGTTTGAAATGAGAGAAGAGTAGATTTAGATTGGGTGTTAGGAACAAGCTCTGCACCATGAAGATAGTGGAACATGGCAACAGGTTGCCCAGAGAGGTGGGTGAGGCCCCATCCCTGGAGATATTCAAGGTGAGGCTCAACAGAGCTCTGGGCAACCTGATCTAGTCACGGATGTCCCTGCTGACTGCAGAGGGTGCTGAAATAGATGAGCTTTGGAAGTCCCCTCCAACCCAAACCATTCTGATTCCTATTGTTGCAGCAGTAACTAAAAAAAATGTAAAAATCACAAGAGTGAAAATAGACTTTAGTTGCTTGTTGACTGCTTTCATTTTTTCTATCTCCTCATTGCTGTTATTTTGTCAGGAATTACAAGTTGAAAGCATTAGTCACTTCCTCCGCTGCTGACAGGCACTCACACCAGCTTCTTACAAGGGGGGCAAAAAAAGTACAGAACTTCAGAACTACAAACATTTTCTTCCCCAAGCAAGTCAGTCTAGTAGTGAAATAAACTGTTTAATCCAACTGGCTGAACACCCAAAATTATAAGGGGAAATAAAAGTATTCCCTCGGGTCAGCCCACCCCATGCGGCGAAAGAAGCCAAAGGCACTACCTTGGGGGACAAGCAATTTAGTAGGGCCAGTTATGACAGGACAAGGGGTGCTGGTTTTAGACTAAATGAGGGAGATTTAGAGGAGAGACAAGGAAGAATGTTTTTTTCACACTGAGGGTGCTGAGACACTGGCCCAGGTTGCCCAGAGAGGTGTTAGATGCCCCATCCCTGGAACCATTACAGATGAGGTGGTTTGGGGCTCTGAACAACCTGCTCTAGTTGCAGGTGTCCCTGCTTGACTGCAGGGGGGATAGGACTGGATGAACTGTAAAGGTCCCATCCAACCCAAAGCAGTCTGATTCTGTCCTATTTCATATATCTTCACTTAACAAGGGTGCTTGCTGTAACTCCAGTCTGTCACTTGTGCACTCCTTGACCTGTAAACAGTCAGAAATATTGGTCACTTCTCAGTTGCCTTATTGTTAGCTTCACGGTGGTTCACCTCATTATTTCCCTCCACTTTATTTGGAAAAGAAAGAGGAGAGTTTCTTCTCCTCTTTGTGCTTGGTGCAGTCACCCCCTGTCTTCCCTGTTCTTCCCTTCCAGCCTCAAACTGTGAGCCTTGGGATATGGCTAGAGCAGCTCAGTCTGGGTATGGGCTGGCCATTAACTTTTGCAGCCACAGATGGATGCTTGTCTCCATCTGTTCTTGCTTCTATCCTGATTGACAGTGCTGGAAACAAGAGGCATACAGGAATTGATTGATTTATTTTTGTTAAATCCTCTCTGATGTTGCAGCTGCTGCTGTAACCACCCTTCCTGTCAGCCAGACCCATAAATGGTGGCTAAGGATTTTTCTCCTGTGTTCTGCTTCCCCCTCTAAATTCAAGGAAGGCAGAGGAGGGACAGGAATTTTGCTCTCTTTCCAGTTCAAATTAGTTTGCATCCTCCTGAAACCCCTCCTCCAGTAGTGCAGTCATTCCTTTTCACTAAAAACTGCTCCCTCTCATCACTGGAGCATTCATGTTTTCTCCATTACCTTCTTTAAAGCAGCATCTTTCTCTTTGGAAATGCAGAGTAAGATCTCTGCTTTCAAGATGTCTTAGCTGTGCATCTCCTGGCTTCCCCACTTCTCTCCCTTCTTTGATGCTCCACTGATTTTTTTTCCCATTGTATTTTCATTTTTCCCTTGCCATTATTTTCACCTTTGACTAGAATTCTTTGTGACAATTATCTTCACAGGTAGGCATCACTGTGCAGCAGAGGACAAGTGGCCCTGATTTCTCTTGTGTGTGTCAGCATACTCTGTTGAGGTTCTTTTCCCCTTTACTCTGACCTGCTGAGGCTGCATCTGGAATATTGTGTCCAGTTCTGGCCCCTCAGTTCAAGAAGGACCTCAGGGAACTGCTTGAAAGAGTCCAGCACAGAGCCACAGAGATGCTGAAGGCAGTGGAATTTCTCCCTGTGAGGACAGGCTGAGGGAGTTGAGGCTCTGTAGCTTGGAGAGGAGGAGCCTGAGGGGTGACCTCATTCATATTGATCAAAGATGTGTAGGGTGAGTGCCAAGAGGATGGAGCCAGGCTCTGCTGGGTGATGCCCAATGACAGCATAAGGGGCAGTGGTGGAAGTTGAGGCATAGGAAGTTCCATGGAAACAGGGGGAAACAGTTTTTCCTGTGAGGGTGACAAAGCCCTGGAACAGGCTGCTCAGGGGGGTTGTGGAGTCTCCCTCTCTGGAGAGACTCAAAATCCACCTGGATGTGTTCCTGTGTGATCTGCTCTAGGTGATCCTGCTCTGGCAGGGGGTTGGACTGGATGATCTCTGGAGGTCCCTAGCATTCTGTGATTCTGTGTAATTCAAATAATCTGAAATTGATGCAAAGATGCACGTATTTTGTTGTTGTTCCCCCCCCAGATCTCCAGTTTTCAATGCTTTTATTTTACAATCGGCAGAGTCTGTAATTTAGGCAATGTAAAAGATTCTTCCCTTTCTTTCTTTCTTTCTTTCTTTCTTTCTTTCTTTCTAGGTTTTCAACTCCAAGCTGTTACGAATCAAGGAGAGACATATGTTTCTTAAATTCTTGGGAAGAGCCCAGTATGACCCAGCACAACCCAGTTACATCTCTCTGGACCAGTTAGTATCCTTACCCGATGAGGTGTTTTGTACAGAGATTGCCAAAGCATCTATGCAGGACTTTGAAAAATTCTTAAAAACACTTTAATTAGTAACACATGTGAAAAAAAAAAAAAAAAGGACTAGAATAAAGTCAGGAAATATGTACCTCCCCTTTATGGTGTCTTAATAGTTACTGGTTTAAGAAGTTGTTGCTTAAGAAACAGTAGTATTGTTTTGATTCTCCCCCTCTGCACCACTCTGGTGAGACCTCACCTGGAGCACTGTCTCCAGTTCTGGAGCCTCTATTACAAGAGAGATCTGGAGGTGCGGGAGAGCATCCAGAGGAGGACCACGAGGATGAGCAGAGGGCTGGAGCTCCTTTGCTATGAGGACAGGTTGAGAGAGTTGGGAGTGTCCAGTTTGGAGAAGAGAAGGCTCTGAGGACACCTTCTTGTGGCCTTCCAGTATCTGAAGAGGGCTGCAAAAAAGCTGGGGAGGGACTTCTGAGGGTGTCAGGGAGTGATAGGACTGGGAGGGGATGGATCCAAATTAGAGGACGGGAGATTTAGATTAAACATGAGGAACAAGTTCTGCACCATGAGGATAGTGAAACACTGCAACAGGTTGCCCAAGAAGGTGGTTGAGTCCCCATCCCTGGAGATATTCAAGGTGAGGCTCAACAGGGTTCTGGGCAACCTGATCTAGCTGAGGATGCCCCTGCTGACTGCAGAGCGGGCTGGACTGGATGACCTTTGGAGGTCCCTTCCAACCCAGACCGTTCTGTGATTCTCTTACTTGGAAGACTGAGCAACAGCTGTGGCTGCCCCGGGGGACATGTGGGCATTGCTGGCACAGGCAGCAGCCTGGGCAATGGCAACAAAAGCTTTTGGTTTTTGAGGTGCTGCAAGGACACTGTGCTACACTCAGGCTTCAGAGCAAGCACTGATTAATCTTGGCTTAATTTCCAATCCACCAAGGTTGTGTCATTTGAAATCATCATAAGGCATGGGCTTCATTTGCCTCTCAGGTGCCTCAGAGACAGCTCTATGCACACAAGCTCTGTGTGCATGGCCTGTTAGTGGTGCCAGCACAGTCACTGCCTCCCTGCCACGGCGGAGACCGATGGAGCCGTCTCCATCCTCGGGCACGCTGGCTACTAGCCTGCACGAAACCGCGGGCAACCGCAGCCCTCGGGGCAGCCAGCCCCTGCGGCCCGCCCGGCTGCTGCCGCCGCGGCGGCAGGGCGCATGCGCCAGCGCTGCGGCGTCATTGGCGCGGCCGCCTCCGCCCCGGGCACGCGGCGGCTCACCCAGAAGGCAGCGCGCCGCTCCGAGGTCAAGATGGCCGCCAGGGCGCCGGGTGAGGCGGCGGGGGCGGCAGGGGTGGTCGGGGGGGTGCGGTGCGCCGCGCCGCGCCGCGCCGCGCCCGTTCCGTTTGCGGTGCAGGGCTTCTCCTGTGCCGCTCTGTGAGGAGACGAGGGCCGTGACGGGGAGTGGGGAGCTGGTGGGCGGTGTGCGCTCTGTGCCCTTGACGCGGGCAGCGGCCGCAGCCAGTAGCAAAACCATTTAAACTCACTTTCAGGTTTTCTTCCTCTGTCGTGAAACTAGTGCTAAAATACAAAAAGATTTTGCACGTATACATATGCGCGTGTGTGTGTATGCATATTGCAAGCCATCTTTGAGAAAAGAAGGAAAGCGTCTCCTTGACAGTATCGTGTGAGTCCCTTGAGGCTTTTCCTGCTCGTCTTTCCCGCTGTCCGGGCCTCAGCCCAGGGAGTCGGGTTCTGGTTCTGAGGTGTTCGGAGAGCACTGGGGCAGAAGGTGCTCTGGAGGAGCCCTTGGGCTGCCCCAGAGGGGCCTCGGGGGTCGCTGTTCTGCCCCCGCCACTGACTCTAGACTTTGTCTAATGTCATTCCTTCTCTAGCCCGAAGTGCGAGTGAATAAAGCCTGATGAGGTGATGTGCTACTGGCACGCCTAGCACTGAATTTATGACTTCAAGCCATGAGAGACAGCTTGCCGTGGCCGCACTGCCCATGTTGTGCTGTTTCTGGATTTTTAGACCCCCTTGATGAGTTATTTCAATGGTATTGGGTATTACATTCTACATGCTTACATTTCAAAGCACTTTTGCCATCCAGAATCACAGTTTAGGAAAGATGAACGCTCTGTATCTGGCATGTTTTGTTCTGTCTTTTGGTAATCAGTGATTTTATTATTTATTGGAGGTTTCAGTGTTCCCTTTCCAGTTGACTTAAATGCTATTCCAGAGATTTATTGTTTTTTTTAAGCAACTAAAGAGGAGAGCAGGTTGACAATGTAATAATGTGCTTGCCTCGAAATGCCATTAGCCTATAGTGAGAGCTGTGGAACCTAGAGAAATGATTTGAAAAGCCTGATGGGTTTGCTTTATGTGGAATATTGGCTTTTATTTCATTTAAATGGAGCCTTGAAATCTTTGGTGCTGTCTTTAGCAATTAACTGTCAGCATTGTTCCAAGCCTTGAATCTGTTTAACATTCAAATACATTGAATAAACATTAAACATTGTACTTAACAGCTACTCGTTCTACTTCTTCAGTTAAGAGGTATTGAAAAACAGAGCATCCCACTCGTGGATTGGGTGCTAGGACATACTTCTTCACAGAGTGGGTTCTCAAACATTGGAATGGTCTGCCCAGGGCACTTCTGCAGTCACCATGCCTGGAGGTGTTTAAGCAGCCTGTGCGCCTGGTGCTGAGGGATGTGGTTTGGTGTTGGCCCTTCAGTGCTGGGTGAAAGCTTGGAGGTCTCTTCCAGCTGGATGTTTCCTGTGATTCTGTATGTTCAAATTCAAACTTGGTGTGGTGGTGTGCTCCTGCAAATGAAGGAGGCCAGCAAATATTTGTCTGGCTGTGTGCAAATGCTGAATTTCATATTGCTCTGCAACTGATGATGGTCACAGATTGCATTGGGTTGGAAGGGGACCCTCAAAGGGCATCTTGGCCAACACTGGGGACACCTCCAACTCGAGCAGGCTGCCCAGAGCTACATCCAGTCTGATTTTGAGTATCTCCAGGGACAGGGCCTCAACCACATCCCTGTGCAACCTGTTCCAGTTTTTTTACCCCTTTCATTGTGCAGAACTTCCTCCTGATGTCCAACCTTGTGTCACTTTCAGTTGCAGGAGGTGGTCGCCTGTGGGACACATTTCGGAAGTGGTATTACAACGCAGCTGGGTTCAACAAACTCGGTGAGTGTTTGGTGGAGGTGTTTGTAAATTCTGCCAATTGAACAATCCCCAGGCTAGACTGCAGTTTGGAATCAGTCTTTTTGATCAAAATTAGCTACTGCCTTTGTGAGGCTAAAGCTAGCAGCAGCTTCACTCATCATGACTCCTACTCGATAATGAATCGGTGACTTTTAGTTCTTTGTTTCCTCTTTCTTTTCTTGACCAAGGTTAAGCTGGAGCAGTTGAAAAAGCTTGCATAAAGAAGTCCTAAAAGCTTGGTTATGTATCTTTTCCCACCAAGTCACTTTCACTGGCCAGTATCTTCTAACCCAAAGGCTGCCCTTGAGGCTGGAGAAGTTCCTATTGGTGGCAGTCAGCCTGCCTGTAATATTTATGCTAAAGATCCAAAGTGCAAACAATGGCTTCAGTTTCGTTTGTACCACCATAACTTCACTTGGTGTCTCTCTGGCCTGCACAGTGGTGAAGTAGGTGTACAAGTAGTGATTCTAGGAAGCTGCCTTGGTGGTGTTGTCTTCAATTTGTGTTTGGAGTTGTTAGCAAGTTTGTTTCAGCTATTTGAGGTGGCACAACTGTTCTTGATTGACAGGAGAAGCTGAATGTGCAGAGGCTGAGATTTACTGCTGACCACAACATGGGCAAATCATTTAAAGGCAGTTAACATACATGCCCTGGGCAAGTTAGAAATAAATTGCAAGACAGCTGTAGAATGGGTTGGGTTGGAAGGGACCTCCAAAGGTTGTCTAGCAGTCAGCAGGGACATCAACCACTAGATCAGGTTACTCAGAGCTTTACTGAGCCTAACCTTGGATATCTCCAGGGATGGGGCCTCGGCTACCTCTCTGGGCAAGCTGTTGCACTGTTTCTTCACCCTGATGGTAAAGAACTTGATCCTAGTGTCCAGTCCACCTTCCAGCAGACCAGGCTGCTCAAGGCCTCATTCAAGTTCTTTTCTCCTGGGTTGGTTTTGGTTTTCTTCTCAGTTTTGCATTGGGAATGTTTTGGCTCTGTTACATCCTAGAGCACTCTTCCTAAACACCTCCAGTGATGGTGACCGCACCACCTCCCTGGGCAGCACATTCCAATGGCCAATCACTCTTTCTATGAAGAATTCCTTCCTAACCTCCAGCCTAAACCTGCCCTGGCACAGCTTGAGACTGTGTCCTCTTGTTCTGGTGCTGGCCGCCCGGGAGAAGAGACCAACCCCCACCTGGCTACAACCTCCCTTCAGGTAGCTGTAGCCAGCACCCTAGAGCACAAAGAGCATTGATTTGGTGACGCTGTGCAATCTCCTTGGCACAGGATTGATGCGAGATGATACTCTGTATGAAGATGACGATGTCAAGGAGGCACTGAGGAGGCTTCCGGAGCATCTTTACAACGAAAGAATATTTCGCATAAAGCGAGCCCTCGACCTGAGCCTCAAACACCAGATCCTCCCCAAGGACCAGTGGGTGAAGTATGAGGAGGTATGTGCACAGTGGTTCCAAGCTGGAGGGCTTAAATGAGTCAGAATTGTGGGATCATAGAATGGTTTGGGTTGGAAGAGACCTCTGAAAATCATTGGCAGTCATCTAATCCAACCCCCTCTGCGGTCAGCAGGGACATCCTCAACTAGGTCAGGTTGCCCAGAGCCTTGTCAGGCTTCATCTTGAATATGTCCAGGGATGGGGCTTCAAACACCTCCCTGGGCAACCTGTTGCAGTGTTCCACTATCCTTGTGGTGCAGAACTTGTTCCTAACATCCAGTCGAAATCTACTCTAGTTAAAAGCCATTGCCCCTCGTCCTATTCAATACAGACCTTTGTAAATAGTCTCTCTGCAGCCTTTTTCTAGGCCCCCTTCAGGTGCTGGAAGGCAGCTTTATCTTCTCCAAGCTGAACACCACCAGCCCCCTCAGCCTGTCCTCAGGAGAGGTGCTCCAGCCCCCTGATGATTATTCTGGGCCTTCTCTGGACCTGCTCCTGCAGGGCAAGAGAGGGGATTCTGCCCCTCTGCTCTGCTGAGACCTCTTTTCAAATACTGCTTCCAGCTGTGGTGTCCTCAGCAGAAGGAGGACACAGAGCTGCTGGAGTGAGTTCAGAAGAAACCACAAAGATGATCCATGGGCTGCAGTACCTCTTCTATGAGGACAGGTTGAGGGAGCTGGGGGTGTTCAGCCTGGAGAAGAGTAGACTCTGGGGGGACCTTCAAGCTGCCTGCCAATAGCTGAAGGGATCCTACAGGAAGGCTGCAGAGAGACTTTTTCTGAGGGTGTGTAGAGACAGGACAAGGGGAAATGGTTTGAAGCTGAGGGAGAGCAGGGTGAGACTGGAGCTGAGGAAGAAGTTCTTCAGTGTGAAGTTGGTGAGACTCTAGAATAGGTTGCCTGTGGAGGCTGTGGCTGCCTCCTCCCTGGGGGTGTGGAAGGCCAGGTTGGATGAGGCTTTGAGCAGCTGAGTCTAGCTGAGAGGTGTCCCTGCTCATGGTGAGGTTGGAGTAGATGATCTCTGAGGTCTCTTCCAACCTGAGCTATTCTAGGTTTCTATCAGATAAAGAAATGCACTGTAAATAGCTTGGAAATTCTCTTGCTTTTCTGTTGAATTCCTTCATGTTAGAGAAAATCTCAAGCCAAAGCTTTTATTTGTGAAGGAGGAGCCATTTCAACAGAAACCCTGCATGGAAGCAAGTGTCACCTTGTGATATGACAAACAAACTGCAGTTTCTTTTTCAGATGTAACTACCATTACTGTCTTTGTGTAATGGTTTGATTCACAGACTTCCTGTTAGTGTCAGTTTTCTCCAAATTACCATAGAAAGGGAGTCTTGCCACTAAACATCTGGCTACAGGATAGTATAAGGGTGTTTCGTGTCTCTAAGCAGAGGCTGTTTCTTGTGATCCAGTAGCTCATATTTAGATAACACCTGCATTGAATAACTGCTTGTTTCACACACACTCACAGAATGGTTCAGGCTGGAAGAGACCTCCACAGGTCATCCAGTCCAACCTCCCTGCAGACAACAGGGGCATCCCCAACTAGATAAGGCTGCCCAGGGCCTCAGTGAGTCTCACCTTGAATATCTCCAGGGATGGGGCCTCAACCACCTCCCTGGGCAGCCTGTTTCAGTGTTCCAGCACTCTCATAGTGAGGAACTTGTTCTTGATATGCAATCTAAATCTGCCCTTTTCCAGTTAGAAGCCATTGCCCCTGGTCCTGTCCCTGCAGGTCTTTGCAAACAGTCTCTCTCCATCCTTCCTGTAGCCCCCTTCAGGTACAAGGTGGCAAGCTGCTGCTAGGTCTCCCTGGAGCCTTCTCTTCTCCAGGCTGAACACCCCCAGCTCCCTCAGCCTGTCCTCATAGCAGAGCTGCTCCAATCCCTCTGATTATTTTTGTGGCCTCTTCTGGACCCTCTCCATCAGGTCCATGTCCTTCCTATATTGAGGGCTCCAGACCTGTACACAGCACTGCAGGTGAAGTCTCACCAGAGCAAAGTGTCAGTCACCTCTCTGGATGCAGCCCAGGCTGTGATTTGCCTTCTGTGCTGCAAGCTCACACTGCCTGCTCCTGTCCAGCTTCTCATCCATCAGCACCCCAAATCCTTTTCCTCAGGCCTGCTTTCTAACACCTCATCCCCCAGTCTGTATTGACAGTGACGATTGTTCCTTAAGCAGCAGTTTGGTTTGCAAGTGTTAAACACATTCAAGGTGCCCAAATTTGCAGCGCTGCTTAGAAGTTCAAAATTAAATGTCTTCAGATTACTATATTTGGACTTTGATATAATTAAAGTGGATTTGGTACATTTATGTGTCTGCCCAAAGAATATTGTTGCTGAAGGTGTAGCTGGTAGCATCCCTTTGCTTGTTGGTGTTGGCAAGGCATTAGGAGCTAGTGGTTGCTGCAGTAGAGAAATAGTCTTTGCAGGCTTGGCAGGTATGAAGTTTATCTTTTCAGAGTAAGCAGTGTTGGGGTGGGGGATTTCTTCTTTTAGATTCTGCCTCTTCTTTTGTTTGGTGTTTTGGTTTGGAGTTTTGATTTTCTCTTTGTTGGTTTGGTTGGTTTGTTTTGTGGTTGTTTTGGTTTGGGGTTTTTTGTTGTTGGGTGGGTTTTTGTTTGGTTTTTTTTGGTGTTGGGGTTTGGTTTGGGTTTTTCTGGGTGGTTGTTTGGGGTTTTGTTGGTTTGGGTTTGGTTTATTTCTTGTTAGGGAGGAATTGGTTAAAATCTGAGAAGGAATGAGACGAGAGGAAGCTGTAGGAATGGCTTGAGATAATTCTGGACCTCCCTATAAGTGAAATGTGCTCCCCGCCCTCTCTCCCCGCGGCTCAGGTTGTGCCCCCGCGCCCTCTCTCCCCGCGGCTCAGGCTGTGCCCCCCGCCCTCTCTCCCGCGGCTCAGGCTGTGCCCCCCGCCCTCTCTCCCCCCGCGGCTCAGGCTCCCCGCGCCCTCTCTCCCCGCGGCTCAGGTTGTGCCCCTCTCCCCGCGCCCCCGCTCGGCTCAGGCTCAGTGTGCCCCCCGCCCTCTCTCCCCGCGGCTCAGGCTGTGCCCCGCGCCCTCTCTCCCCGCGGCTCAGGCTGTGCCCCGCGCCCTCTCTCCCCCGCGGCTCAGGCTGTGCCCCGCGCCCTCTCTCCCCCCGCGGCTCAGGCTGTGCCCCGCGCCCTCTCTCCCGCCTCTCTCTCCCCCGCGGCTCAGGCTGTGCCCCGCGCCCTCTCTCCCCCTCTCTCCCCCGCTCAGGCTCAGGCTGTGCCCCGCGCCCTCCCCCGCGCCCTCTCCCCGCGGCTCAGGCTGTGCCCCGCGCCCTCTCTCCCCGCGGGCTCAGGCTGTGCCCCGCGCCCTCTCTCCCCGCGGCTCAGGCTGTGCCCCGCGCCCTCTCTCCCCGCGGCTCAGGCTGTGCCCCGCGCCCTCTCTCCCCGCGGCTCAGGCTGTGCCTCCCTCCCTCTCTCCCCGCGGCTCAGGGCTGTGCCCCGCGCCCTCTCTCCCCGCGGCTCAGGCTTGTGCCCTCCCCCCCCCCGCGGCTCAGGTTGTGCCCAGGCTCCCCGCGCCCTCCCCGCGGCTCAGGCTTGTGCCCTCCCTCCCCGCGGCTCAGGTTGTGCCCTCCCTCCCCCTCCCTCCCCGCGGCTCAGGTTGTGCCCTCCCTCCCCGCGGCTCAGCCCAGGTCCCCCTCCCCGCGGCTCAGGTTGTGCCCTCCCTCCCTCGCGGCCTCAGGTTGTGCCCTCTCTCCCCGCGGCTCAGGTTGTGCCCCGCGCCAGGTTGTGCCCTCTCTCCCCGCGGCTCAGGTTGTGCCCCCTCCCCGCGCCCTCTCTCCCCGCGGCTCAGGTTGTGCCCCCCTCCTCTCCCCCCTCAGGTTGTGCCCTCCCTCCCCGGCTCAGGTTGTGCCCTCCCTCCCCGCCTCAGGTTGTGCCCTCCCTCCCCGCGGCTCAGGTTGTGCCCTCCCTCCCCGCGGCTCAGGTTGTGCCCTCCCTCCCCGCGGCTCAGGTTGTGCCCTCCTCCCCGCGGCTCAGGTTGTGCCCTCCCTCCCCGCGGCTCAGGTTGTGCCCTCCCTCCCCGCGGCTCAGGTTGTGCCCTCCCTCCCCGGCTCAGCCCTCCCTCCCCGGCTCAGGTTGTGCCCCGCGCCCTCTCTCCCCGCCTCAGGTTGTGCCCCGCGCCCTCTCCCCCCGCGGCTCCCCTCTCTCCCCGCGGCTCAGGTTGTGCCCTCGCTCCCCCGCGGCCCCCCGCGCCCTCTCTCCCCGCGGCTCAGGTTGTGCCCCGCGCCCTCTCTCCCCCGCGGCTCAGGTCCCCTCCCCTCTCTCCCCGCGCTCAGGTTGTGCCCCGCGCCCTCCCCCCGCGGCTCAGGTTGTGCCCTCCCTCCCCGCGGCTCAGGTTGTGCCCTCCCCTCCCCGCGGCTCAGGTTGTGCCCTCCCTCCCCGCGCTCAGGCCCTCCCTCCCCGCGGCTCAGGTTGTGCCCTCCCCCTCCCCCCCGCGGCTCAGGTTGTGCCCCGCGCCCTCTCTCCCCGCGGCTCAACTTGTGCTCTCTTCCTTTTCAGGACAAGCATTATCTGGAGCCATACCTAAAAGAAGTAATCCGTGAAAGGCTCGAAAGAGAAGCATGGAACAAGAAGTAACTGTTGAACTACTTCATGCAGATACCTACCTGCATGGTTCTGTGATCTTTAAGCACTGGGTTATGTAAGTCTGCAGGGAAGCAAATGTGAGGCTGAGGAACCTTGTTCATTGAATTTGTTCACCCAACTACAATAAACATGTCTAAGTGTAAAAATCTACTTGGCAGAGTTCTCTGTGGATGTTAAGAAGCTGGTGTTCAGGTCTCTCCTGTGAGCACACACATTACAGATCACCTTCATTCTGTACAGGTTTTGGATTCTTACTCTTTTCACAGTCCAGCTGTTTTCTGCAGCTGTTGGGTTAGGTAAGAAATGTGTAAGGCTATTGGTGCTAGATGCTCTGTTAAATTAAACAGAGGTTGCTCATTGAGAGCACCTCTGAAGAAAGAGACTTGGGGGTGCTGGTTGCTGAGCAGCTCCCCAGGAACCAGCAGTGCCCTCCTGCAGCCCAGAGGGCAGCTGTGTGCTGGGCTGCAGCCAGAGGAGTGTGGGCAGCAGGGCAAGAGAGGGGATTCCGCCCCTTGACTCTGCTCTGCTGAGACCCCACCTCCAATCCTGCCTCCAGCTCTGGGATCCCCAGCGTAAGAAGGACACAGAGCTGCTGGAGTGAGGCCAGAGGAGGCCACAAAGATGATCCAAGGGCTGGAGCAGCTCTGCTGTGAGGATAGGCTGAGGGAGCTGGGGGTGCTCAGCCTGGAGAAGAGGATCCTAGAGGAAGGCTGCAGAGGTGTCTAGATACAGGACAAGGAGGAATGGTTTGAAGCTGAGGGAGAGCAGGGCGAGACTGGATCTGAGAAGCTCTTCAGTGTGAGGGTGGTGAGACTTGGGAACAGTTTGCCCAGGGAGGCTGTGGCTGCCTTCTCCCTGGAGGTGTTGGAAGGCCAGGTTGGATCAGGGCTTGAGCAGCCAAGTCCAACTGAGAGGTGTTCCTGCCCATGGTGATGAGGTTGGAGGTAGATGATCTGTGAGTTCTCTTTCAGCCTAAGCCATTCGGTGCAGGACTGCAGCCATGAGCTTACTGTCTGGAAAACAGGCCTCATTTTAAGGAAAAGCTTTATAACAGTAAAGGGAATCAAACTGCAGAGGTGAAAAGATAATGCAGTGATGGCTTGGAGAACTGAGGGTTTTATCTGCTGCTGTCATGAGGTTCTTCTGTAACACTAAGCAAGACCCTTGGTTCACAGAAACCCACCAAGCATCTTGCTAAATGCTTAACATCTGGTGCTGGGGGCCGTGCCTGCAGAAGTGCAGAGTAATCACATCCATGTCTTGGTTCAGTAGACCTGCTCTGAAAATACGAGGTGGAAGTGTCAGAATCCATCCTTCCACACGAGAGATACTGCAGGTGGTGGTACCAGGAGCAGGTCTCAGAGGGCTTCTCACAGCTTTGAAAAACCCCTCGGATTCCCTTGGTAAGCACAGAAATGCTTATAAAGAAGCTGATAGGTTTGTGGTCTGTGCAGAGTGCAGAAAGCAAGGTTGAGCTGTGTGTGCTGAAAGGGGTTGGAAAGAATTCCTGAAAGAGGGAGCAGTTCCTACTGGGAAAACTTGGAGCCTGCAGTTTGAAAGTCCTAGCGAAATGCACAAGGCAACAACAGAGCAGCTTGGCTTTGAAACCTTCATCTCCATTCATTTAGCTTTCTGGAGATAAAATTCTACCCAGCTTCCATAAATTACTGAGGCCTTTTTGTAGTTTGAGTTCCCAGCACCTCTAGATGAAGAGAGACTTGAGCTGACATTGCTGATCCTGCAGCTCAGTGAACAGTTCTGGCTCGAGCTAATTTTCATCGCTTTCAAGCAGACCCGGGCTGCCCTTGAAGTTCTTTTATTAGATCCACAGCAAAGCACAAGACTGCATTTGGAGTGCTGCAGCTCTTGTTTGTGATGGCAGGCTGAAACCTTGACATTTTTGAATTGGTTGACCCAGAAACAGGAGATTTTTTTTTGGTCTCTTAATTTATTTGCAGCACTGTAACAAGAAACAGATGGCTTGTGTTGCATCCAACTTCCATCCAAAGGAGGGCAGATCTAAATCTCCTCAGGATTTTGATGAAACATCAGGCTTGTCATGATAATGGAGCTGTTCTAACATGCATGTGGTAAAGACATTCCCACTTGAAGCATTTTCTCTCCAGACAGCAAAGGGTCAAAGATTATCTCCAGGATTTCCTCACTCTACTTGCAGTCAGTTTGCTTGGACTGGAGCTTTGTCCAGGGTAAGGGCTGGAGAGGCAACTTGAGGCACTGCTGCTCCAGGGTGAGAGCAGGGCTGGAACATGGGTGTCTCACCTGCTGTGCAGCTGACCTGAGTGTCTTGAGTGACTTCACTTCTCTCAGCCACTTTAAGCTGGTCTAAGGCCCAAAGGGCTGAGATCTTGAGAAACCTGTGGGCTACAATTTGGGTTAGCATCTAAGCGCATTTGAAGAACTGGGCCTGATCCCAAAACACAGCTTCCTCAGGCTCCTGCAGGCCATGCAGAGATGCAAGCTGCCTTCAGGGCAGTTTTGTAAATCCATCAGTGTTAAACAGTCCCTGGTTCCTTCAGGGCATAGTGCTGGTGATCACAGAACCACAGAATGTTAGCGGCTGGAAGGGACCTCCAGAGATCACCCAGTCCAACCCCCTGCCAGAGCAGCGTCATCCAGAGCAGGTCACACAGGAACACATCCAGGTGGGTTTTGAATATCTCCACAGGGAGCCTCCACAACTTTCCCCGCCCTGGGCAGCCTGTTCCAGGGTTCTGTCACCCTCACAGGGAAAAAAATGTTTCCTCCTGTTTCCATGGCATTTCCTATGCCTCAACTTCCACCAGTGCCCCTTGTGCTGGCATTGGGCATCACCCAGCAGAGCCTGGCTCCAGCCTCTGGGCACTCACCCTGCACATCTTTATCAGCAGGAATGCGGTCACCCTTCAGGATCCTCTTCTCCCTCAGGCTCTCCTCCTAAGGAAGATGGTCCAATCCATCATTTTTGTGGCTCTGTGCTGGACTCTTTCAAGCAGGTCCCCCTTGAAATGAGGGGACCAGAACTGGACACAATACTCCAGATGCAGCCTAGCCAGGTCAGAGTTGAGGAGCAGGAGAACCTCTCTCCACCTTCTAACCACAGCCCTTCTAATCCACCCCAGGATGTCCTTGGCCTTCTTGGCCACCAGAGCACATTGCTGGCTCATGACAACCTCCCATCCACCAGGACCCCCAAGTCCCTTTCCCCTTCACTGCTCTCCAACAGCTCAGTCCCCAACCTATCCTGCTCCATGGGGTTGTTCTTTCCCAGGTGCCAGACTCTCCCCTTGCCCTTGTTGAATTCCATTTCTCCCTACCCAACTCTTAGCCTGTCCAGGTCTGGCTGAATGGCAGCACCACCCTCCTGTGTCAGCCACTCCACCCAGCTTGGTGCCATCAGCAAACCTGCTGACAGTGCTCTCTGTGCCCTCATCCAGGTCATTGGTGAATATATTGAATAGTCCTGGTCCCAGTACTGACCCCTGAGGGACTCCACTAGATAGAGGTCTCCAACTAGACTCCATCGCATTGACCACAACTCTCTGACTCCTTTCCTGTAACCAGTTCCCATCTACCTCACTCCCTGACCATCCAGACCACACTGCCTCAGCATAGCTGCAAGGATGCTGGGATGAGGTGAGAGTCTGATCTGACATCCCAGGGTGCCAGAAATCAGGTGGATTTGTGCTTGCCTGGTGAGGTGAGTGCTCTCATGGTGTGTCTGCAAAAGGAGAGCAGGCTGGCATCTGGACCCAGAGATAAGCCACAGGTTTGGGTGAGATACACAGGGTGGACAAAGGATTGAGATAGACACAAGGTTAGGAAATCATGTGCAGGGGATTGGAAGAAGTGTAGGGAAAATAAGTTGACCTCCATTCCCTTTGCCTGCTTTTGGGGTTCACAGTGAGGATGAAGTGAGCCCAGATAAATGGGAAAGGGAGAAAGGAAAGCATGAGGTTGAACCCAGCCTGGGAAGTGGAAGCACTCGGTGGGATAGTGAAGAAAGAGGTATGTGATGGTTTGGTAAAGGTCAAGGTGTTCTTCAGGCTGCTGTAGAAGGAGATGCCTGTGTGTCCTGTATTTGGGAACCCCAAGTTCATTGTCCTCACTGAGGTTAAAGCTTTCTCTAAAGAATATTTAAGTATCATCTATTGAACTGGATCATGAGTGGAGCCCAGGCTGACCTTGTGCCACCTCCAGAGTTCCTGAACACAACCTCAGTGTACATCTCCTCTGGCCTAACCTCATCTACTTCTTTCCACGTGAACTAGAATGGCTTCAAGAGGATGCCCTGACAGCTTCTCTGGAGACTGTCAAAACCCATCTGGATGTGTTCCAGTGTGGCCTGGCCTGCATCAGGAATAGTGTGGCCAGCAGGAGCGGGGAGGCCATTCTGCCCTGTACTCTGCACTGGTTAGGCCACACCTTGAGTCCTGTGTCCAGTTCTGGGCCCCTGAGTTTAAGAAAGACATTGAGACACTTGAACGTGTCCAGAGAAGAGCAACAAGGCTGGGGAGGGGTCTGGAGCACAGCCCTGTGAGGAGAGGCTGAGGGAGCTGGGGTTGCTTAGCCTGGAGAAGAGGAGGCTCAGGGGAGACCTTCTTGCTCTCTCCAACTCCCTGAAGGGAGGTTGTAGCCAGGAGGGGGTTGGTCTCTTCTCCCAGGCAGCCAGCACCAGAACAAGGGGATACAGTCTCAAGCTGTGCCAGGGGAAGTTTAGGGTGGAGGTGAGGAGAAAGTTCTTCACAGAGAGAGTTGTTAGCCATTGGAATGTGCTGCCCAGGGAGGTGGTGGAGTCACCATCCCTGGAGGTGTTCAAGAGGGGATTGGACATGGCACTTGGAGCCATGGTTTAGTTAGTCATGAGGTGTTGGGTAATAGGTTGGACTTGATGATCTCTCAGGTATTTTCTACCTTTATTGATTCTATGGCTCTATGACCTGTGTTGGATTCTGTGGTCCTGCTCCGGCAGGGGGGTTGGACCGGATGATCTTCAAAGGTCCCTTCCAACCCCTAACTTCCCGGGATCCAATGATCCTACAGGGCACAGGTCTGAGTTTGAAGTGCTTCCATCTCTGCAGTGAAAGAGGAGCTCTGGCTCGCTCTCTTCCAGACCTCAGCAAGTGCTGAAACCTCCGTTGGTGGTTTATGAGAGTTGTGCTGCTACGGTCCCTGCACCGGGGAGGGATCTGCTGCTTGAAACCTGATCAGAAAGAGGTCACTCAGCACAGCTGGGCTGTGCACTCCTCGCTGCCTAAAGCCCCTGGCCTTTGTGGACCTGGTTCTTTGTGTCTAAATCTTCTGGCTTGCACAGGGAGAGGCTGGACAGCAAGACCTGGAGCTCGGTGCTGCTGCAGGCAGTATTACACCCCCCAAGCCCTTTGCTGAAGCCTCATACTCCTGCTGCAGCCCAGCAGATTGAAATGATTGTCTGCAAGTTGTGTTCCCGGGCAGAGTATTAGCTTTAAACAGGTCCTATTTGAAAGGGGGCTACAAGAAAGCTGGGGAGGGACTTCTAAGGGGGTCAGGGAGTGATAGCACTGGGGGGAATAGAAAAAAAATAGGGATGGGTGGACTCAGCTTGGATGTTAGGAAGAAGTTGTTCCCCATGAGGGTGGTGAGAGACTGGCACAGGTTGCCCAGGGAGGTGGTGGAAGCCTCATGCCTGGAGGTGTTTGCAGCCAGGCTGGCTGTGAGCAACCTGCTGTAGTGTGAGAGGTCCCTGCCCATGGCAAGGGGGGTTTGGAATTGGCTGATCCTTGAGGTCCCTTCCAACTTTAATAATTCTATGATTCTATTATGAAGCGGCCCTAAAAGCAGCTGTGATAGGTTTGGTTTAGTGTGATTAACTCAAAATTCTCAACCTCCTGAAGGTTTCTTAGCTGCAGCCTGAGGAGGACAGGAGGAAATTCTCCAGCAGCGTGTTAGCTGCCCCCGGTGACGCTCGGCGCCCAGCCTGCTCGCTGGAGGAGCGCAGGGGGCTGTCGCAGCAGTGGGGAGGTGGCTCTGATAAAAAGCAAACTTGTGGTCCCCTGCCAGGTGAGCTTTGGCTCGGCGCTGCTCTCAGCGCTGCAAAAAGCCCCTGTACCAGAGGAGGGCTGAGATCAGCAGCTCAGAGCTTTCTGGAGGCAGTCAGCCCTGCCTAGGAGCGTTTAGGCTTGTAGCAAGGCAATGCCAAGACCTGGATCTGCACTGGCAGCAGCCAGGGATGTTTTGTTTTGCTAAAAACAGAGGTAAGAGAATAAAAGAAGTTCCAGGCACAGAGTAGCACAGCACTTTCCCTTTCAGAAGCACAGCTGCCTTACTGAGAGGCTGCTATTCCCAGCCTAGGACTGCTGAGGTAATTGCAACACATCAGATGCTGAGATCTGTAGTTTAATGTTTTCATGTGGTAGCCCAGGTTCACCTGGCTTACCCCAAAGAGCATCGTTATCCACTCCATCTGCTGCCTGGGTCTTGAGAACAACTTCTGCTGGCAGCAGCATTTTCTGCAGCACAGGAGGTTCCACCTCAACAGGAGGAGGAACTTCTTCACTGTGAGGGTCACAGAGCACTGGAGCAGGCTGCCCAGAGAGGCTGTGGAGTCTCCTTCTCTGGAGGCTTTCCAGCCCTGTCTGGATGTGTTCTTGTGTGGCCTGCACTGGATTCTGTGGTCCTACTCAGGCGGGGGTGGTGGATTGGCAGATCTCTGGAGGTCCCTTCCAACCCCTAGCATCCTGGGATCCTGTGAACTCCTAGGTTTGCAGCCATTCCCCACAGCTGGTTCTTGGTGCTTAGGGTACAGAATGCCTGGCTTTGCACAGCCTTCTTCCTATCTGATTGCAGGCTCTTGCTCTTTCCCAGGGAGAGGAGGGGTGTAGCCATCACCACCCCTGGAGCTCTGGGGGATCTCCTTCATGCATTTTTTTTTATACTTAGCTTTTCACGTGCATATCAACCCCAGGGGTGAGACTGAACCCTCCAAACCAACCATTAAAGCCTTGATACTTTCTAGGGCTTCAACAAAGCCACTTCAAAAAGCACATGAGGAGGTGTGCTCTGAAAGGAGACTTCTCCTCCAGCTGCTTCCACGCAGTACCTTCAACACACAGAAGACACAATGAAGCATGTGTTGACATAAGTGAGCTTCAAAAAAAACAAAGAAGAAATCAAAGTTCCCCCCCCCCCCCCCCCGAAACCAACCCTGGGATTATTTTTAAGGAGTATAAACACACGTGGGGAGAGTTGTCAGCCTTCACCCAGCAAAACAATGACATCAGTGCAGCCTGGCCTGGGATCTGCCTTAAGATCTCCCAGATGTTGCTGTCAGCCCAGTTGCTGATGGGCTGCTCTGGGTAATTATAAGCCATCAGATGGAGGAGGAGAGGCTGGCTCTCAAAATAAAACCCCAGCATCCCCAAATAAAAGCCTGTGGGGGAGTGAAAGAGAAGATGCACTCTTCATAGCTGACAGCCAGAGCCGCACGGCCTCTGCTTGCTCCTGATTTAGCCAGGCCGGTGGCGTGAACGTGGCTCAGAGCCTATCTTGTGCCTGGGCTCTGGCATTCTGCATGGAGGGGATGAGCCCTTCAGCAAGGAAGGGGTTGCAGTGAGGGGATCCTAGGGCAGCTCAGAAATCATGTTAGCAGCATGTGGGTGAAGGACCTGCCACCTACACCACTAGCAGGAGCCCGTCTGGTCCTGAGGCAGGAGATGCCAACCCTGATGCTCAGAAGGGAAGAGGGATCCGGGGAAAAGCTGCAGCCTTGCTGGCTCAGGGAAGGAAAGAAATTGCCTGGCCCCAGGGCTGGTCCCCTGCTCCAACCTGGGCTGTGCAGCTGGAGGACAGAACCCCAAATGAGGTGTTGATGTTGTGCTGCAGCACAACAAGAGTTCCAGATTTTGTGGGCTGCAGGAAGACAGGGAGCAGGTCCCTGACACAGTAGCTGGGTGGCTTGAGCACAGGTAAGCCCCAGCTCACAGTCCAGCTGGGCTACAGCTGTGCCACCTCCCTGGACTGTTTGCAACCTCCATGAGTGGGAGTAGCTGGGGTGCCCATCCAGCTCCCCACAGCCTGGGGCCCTTAGCAGAGCTACCAGCTCACATTCTCCTGCTCACAGCACTACAACAGGAGGTGAGTAGCTGTGAGTGACACCTGGAGGCAGTGCCTGGAGGGTGGGTGACATGGCATCTG
Source organism: Picus viridis (assembly GCA_033816785.1). Lineage (NCBI taxonomy): Eukaryota > Metazoa > Chordata > Aves > Piciformes > Picidae > Picus > Picus viridis. Next base: position 494,486 of record CM066572.1, read on the forward strand.
GCACAGGACACGGAGGGTGAGAGGGCAGCTTCTCTGCCTTGTGCTGTGCCCAAGGAGCTGAGAGACAGCAGCTAACACCTCCTAGGTGCGATGGCAGAGGGAGTGCAGGCATCCAGCCCATGGCTCTGGCTATGTCAGCAGCTCAGGGCTGCTTGACCAGCACTACCCAGTGTGGAGGGGGTTGAGCAGCAGCAGGGTGTCTTCATCCAGTGTCCTCAAGCAGCTGCCCAGAGCTGGAGGCAGATGTGGCTTCATCAGCAGACAAGGGTGGCAAACTCAGCAGCAGGTCAGCTATGCAGAAGAACATAGAGTCCTAGAATGGCTCACGTTGGAAGGGACTTCAGAGATTGTCTATTCCAACCTCCCTGCCATGGGCCAGGACACCTCTCAGCTAGACTCAGCTGCTCAAGGCCTCATCCAACCTGGCCTTGAATGCCCCCAGGAGAAGGCAGCCACAACCTCCACAGGCAACCTTGTCCAGAGTCTCACCACCCTCACACTGAAGAACTTCTTGCTCAGATCCAGTCTAACCCTACTCTCCCTCAGCTTCAAACCCTTCCCCCTTCTCCTGTCTCTAGACACCCTCAGGAAAAGTCTCTCTGCAGCCTTCCTGGAGGATCCCTTCAGGTACTGGAAGGCAGCTCTAAGGTCCCCCCAGAGTCTTCTCTTCTCCAGGCTGAACACCCCCAGCTCCCTCAGCCTGTCCTCATAGCAGAAGATAGTAATACATAATAAGAAATACTAGTAAACAATAATGAATAATAATTAGTAGTAATATGTAATAAGAAAGAATAGTAAATAATAATTAGTAGCAATTAATAATAATAATAAAAACGAAAGGCTGGCAGTGCCAGTGCCCTGTGATAAGGAGCAGTTTCCTCCTGGACACGATGGCAACAGTAGAAAGAATCATGGAATTGTCAGGGTTGGAGGGTACCTCAAGGATCAGCCAGTTCCAAGCCCCCTGCCATGGGCAGGGACACCCCACACTGCAGCAGGTTGCTCACAGCCACATCCAGCCTGGCTGCAAACACCTCCAGGCAGGAGGCTTCCACCACCTCCCTGGGCAACCTGTGCCAGTCTCTCACCACCCTCATGGGGAAGTGCGGGGGATTGTGACCCCCAGACTGAATGGTTGAACATAATTGTTAGGAAGAAGTTCTCTACAGAGAGAGTGATTGCCCATTGGAACGGGCTGCCCATGGAGTTGGTGGAGTCACCATCATTGGAGGTGTTCAGGAGGAGACTTGATGGGGTGCTTGGTGCCATGGTCTAGTTGTTGGGTGGGTTGGATTAGTTGATGGGTTGGACGCGATGATCTTGAAGGTCTCTTCCAACCTGGTCTATTCTATTGTATTCTATAAGAAGTTGCAAGGAGAGATGAAATGGGAGCCACCTGCTGATGGCTTAACAAGTAACTCCATTAGATGAGATAAGAATCAGCTGTGCAACCCTAATTAAGTATCGCCAGCCAGTAAGAAGAGGAGGTCGGTTAACCACGCCCATGCAGACAGCTCGTTGACCAATCCCCTGCGGCCACACCAAGGGGAGAGCAACCAATGTGAGCTGCGAGGCAGGCAGTCGTCAGTCTCATGGGCGTGCTGCTGCAGGCAGGAGCTCTTGACCTGGCTTGACCTTACTGACTGGACAGATGGGCGGAGTCCATCAGGATGGTATTCAACAAGTCCAAATGCCGGGTGCTGCACTTTGGCCACAGCAACCCCATGCAGAGCTACAGGCTGGGGTCAGAGTGGCTGGAGAGCTGCCAAACAGAGAGGGACCTGGGGGTGCTGATCGACAGCCGCCTAAACATGAGCCAGCAGTGTGCCCAGGTGGCCAAGAAGGCCAATGGCATCCTGGCCTGCATTAGGAACAGTGTGGCCAGCAGGAGCAGGGAGGTCATTCTGCCCCTGTACTCTGCACTGGTTAGGCCACACCTTGAGTCCTGTGTCCAGTTCTGGGCCCCTCAGTTTAAGAAGGACATCGAGACACTTGAACCTGTCCAGAGAAGGGCAACAAGGCTGGGGAGAGGCCTTGAGCACAAGCCCTGTGAGGAGAGGCTGAGGGAGCTGGGGTTGTTTAGCCTGGAGAAGAAGAGGCTCAGGGAGACCTTCTTGCCATCTACAACTCCCTGAAGGGAGGTTGTAGCCAGGAAGGGGTTGGCCTCTTCTCTCTAGTACCCAGCACCAGAACAAGAGGACACAGTCTCAAGCTGTGCCAGAGGAGGTTTAGGCTGGAGGTGAGGAGAAAGTTCTTCACGGAGAGAGTCATTTGTCATTGGAATGTGCTGCCCAGGGAAGTGGTGGAGTCACCGTCCCTGGAGGTGTTCAAGAGGGGACTGGATGTGGCACTTGGTGCCATGGTCTAGTCATGAGGTCTGTGGTGACAGGTTGGACTCGATGATCTTCGAGGTCTCTTCCAATCTTTGTGATACTGTGACCTGGGCGCTCCCTACCCCCTGCTTGAATTCCATCCCCGTTGCTGTGGGTGCTGCCCTGCGCCCTACTGCGACAGGGAAGAACTTCTTCCTGACATCCAAGCTCAATCTCCCCTCCTCTAGCTTGGGTCCATGTCACCCATGCCCTGCATCACCCACCAAGGCCAGTTCACCCCAAGAGGAGGCGGGGAGCTGCTCCGTAACAGCCCCGGCCCCACCCGGGGGTCCTGGTGTTGTCATCTTCTCCTTTCCTTTTTAATTCCCTTTTTTCAGGATGACAACACCTCAGAGCTTTATGACCAACAGGAGACTTCACTACCAAGTCACATACTGATGTAATGAAATCTAATCTATGCTGTGTAATGAGTTATGAGATGTTATTTGGTTTGGGGGTTTTGTTACTTCAATCAGCTAGGACCATATTTCCTTTTATATGCTTGCTCACTCTTTAACCAGACCAGATGACTGTATGAAGAACACCTAATAAAGCCTGGAGATGCTAAAATAGAAAGGTTTTAATTTTTTTCCCCTTTTTTGGCCATAAATTTGGGTTAATTAGAATCATAGTATCAGTCAGGGTTGGAAGGGACCACAAGGATCATCTAGTTCCAACCCCCCTGCCATGGGCAGGGACACCCCACACTAGATCAGGCTGGCCAGAGCCTCGTCCAGCCTGGGCTTAAACACCTCCAGGGACGGGGCCTCAACCACCTCCCTGGATAACCCATTCCAGGGCTTCACCACTCTCATGGGGAAGAACTTCCTCCTCACCTCCAGCCTGAATCTCCCCACCTCCAGCTTCATTCCATTCCCCCTAGTCCTATCACTCCCTGAGATCCTGAGAAGTCCCTCCCCAGCCTTCTTGTAGCCCCCTTCAGATCCTGGAAGGCCACAATGAGGTCACCTGGGAGCCTTCTCTTCTCCAGACTGAACAGCCCCAACTCCTTCAGTCTGTCCTCACAGGAGAGGTGCTCCAGCCCTCTGCTCATCCTCGTGGCCCTTAATTCTACCGGTGGTGGCTTTTGTGCTGGAAGTGATGCAGTCCTTGCCAGCTGTGACAGTTTAGGCTGTGCCTTTAAAACAAAATGGATGTAGGTGGGTCAAAGCATCGCAGTAGCAGCACAGACCTTGCTCACATTGTCTTGGGAAGGAACTGAGGGACCCCTGCTTCACTGTAAAGCATTGATGGTCACCAGTGCTCGCCTTTGATCACTAGACATAGAAATGGAAAGGGTTTTAGAACAGAGTAAAAGACAGAAACATTCACCTGTGCACAGGGAAAGACCTTGGAGTCCTAGTGGACAGCAAGCCCTCCATGGGACAGCAATGTGCCCTGGTGGGCAAGAGAGTCAGTGGGATCCTGGGTTGCCCCAAGCAAAGTGTGGCCAGCAGGGCTAGGGAGGTTCTTCTCCCCCTCTGCTCTGCCCTGCTGAGACCACACCTGCAATCCTGTGTCCAGTTTGGGGCTCCCAGTTCGAGAGAGACAGAGACCTGCTGGAGAGAGTCCAAGGGAGAGCCAGGAGGATGCTTAGGGGACTTGAGCATCTCCCCTGTGAAGAGAGACTGAGAGCCCTGGGGCTGTTTAGTCTGGAGAAGAGAAGGCTGAGAGGGGATCTGATCAATGTCTATCAATATGTGAGGGGTGGGTGTCAAGTAGAGGGGGCCAAGCTCTTTTGGGTGGTGCACAGGAATAAGCCAAGGACCAATGGATAGAAACTGGAACAGAGAAGGTTTCAGCTCAACATGAGGAGAAACTTCTTTGCAGTGAGGGTGGCAGAGCCCTGGAGCAGGCTGCCCAGAGAGATTGTGGAGTCTCCTTCTCTGGAGCCTTTCCAACCCCACCTGGATGCATTCCTGTGCAGACTAACTGGGTGATGCTGCTCTGGCAGGGGGGTTGGACCTGATAATCTGTGGAGGTCCCTTCCAACCTCCTCTGTACTGTGGTACTGTGATGCTGTGGTCTAAGCTATACTCTCATATTTAGCAGTGTAACTTCAGTGTATTCATCCTGGTTTCTACCAGTCTTCAGGAAGGGAGAATCAGGTCTTCAGCATCAAGAATCAAATGTATCAATGTCCCACCCATGCAGCTTTTGGTAACCCTCCCAAGTTTTCCACATTTATGCATTGCATTGGGATAGTGTCCCAGCAGTGCCATTATAGAGCTGTGAAACAAGATCAGAATCAAGTCTTCAGTAAATCAATGTTTAAGCAAGTGAAGGGTTTCAGCTGCTGTACAATTGCAGGAACCTAGTGCTGTAGAGTCTTGGTCATGCTAAGTTCATAGGGAGTGTTGAGCTCTTCAAAATTACTGTAGAAGAGGTTTTCTGATGGTTAAGGACTCTGCAACAAGGGCTTGTGCCTTCAGTAATCTGCAGCTATTGCAAGGCTGCAGCATGCTGCTGCTATCTCTTGAGCCACCCCCTGTGGGCACACAGAGATCGTGGGCACACAGAGATCTCCAAAGCCGTTGGCTGTGGTCCTGCAGGGTGCCAGCTGCCTGGAAACAGAATCACAGAATCACAGAATGAACCAGGTTGGGAAAGACCTCAGAGATCATCAAGTCCAACCTATTACCTAATACCTAACACCTCCTGACAACTAAATCATGGCTCCAAGTGCCACATCCAATCCTGTCTTGAACACCTCCAGGGATAGTGACTCCACCACCTCCTTGGGCAGCACATTCCAATGGCCAATCTCTCTTGCTGGGAAGAACTTTCTCTTCATCTCCAGCCTAAACTTCCCCTGGTGCAGCTTGACACTATGTCCTCTTGTTCTGGTGCTGGCTGCCTGGGAGAAGAGACCAACCCCCACCTTCAGGGAGTTGTAGATGGCAAGAAGGTCTCCCCTGAGCCTCCTCTTCTCCAGGCTAAGCAACCCCAGCTCCCTCAGCCTCTCCTCACAGGGCTGTGCTCCAGACCCCTCCCCAGCCTTGTTGCCCTTCTCTGGACGCATTCAAGAGTCTCAGTGTCCTTCTTAAACTGAGGGGCCCAGAACTGGACACAGGACTCAAGGTGTGGCCTAAGCAGTGCTGAGTACAGGGCAGAATGACCTCCCTGCTCCTGCTGGCCACACTGTTCCTGATGCAGGCCAGGATGCCATTGGCCTTCTTGGCCACCTGGGCACACTGCTGGCTCCTGTTCAGCTGCTGTCACCCAGCACCCCCAGGTCCCTCTCTGCCTGGCTGCTCTCCAGCCACTCTGACCCCAGCCTGTAGCTCTGCATGGGGTTGTTGTGGTCAAAGTGCAGAACACAGCACCTGGACATCTACATCTAACAAAGCTTTCTGATTGCCCTGCTCACCTCTGCAGCAGGCAGCACTTGCATGATTTGCTTAGCCTAACTGATGTCCCCATCTCCTCCATAGCAGGGACTTCTCTCCTGGACCAGGTATTTCTGCCCAGGCCTGCTGCTGGTTATGCCTTGAGGATGAGGCACCATCAGACAGCTCCTGCAGTGGAGCGATGCATAGATCCCCTCTGTCTGCAAACTGTTGCTACAGGGGCTCAAAAGCAGCAAGCAGCAAACAGTTTGATGAGAGACCATGAAAGCAGACTTTGCAGCAGGGTGTTTGGTGCTGCTGTGCTGCTACAAGGGCAGGGTTCTGGTGCCTGGGCTCACTCCTGCCTCTCAGCAGTGAGAGAAACCAGCCTGTGGTGCGCCAGGACGGGAGCCTGAGCTGCTGCTCTCCTGAGAGGGTGCTGAGCTGTGGGGAAAGGAGCCTGGTAAAGCTGAGGGTGCTGTAGAGGTTTGTCTGGCCAGGTTCAAGGGAGGGAAAGCTGCCTCTTAGTAACAATTTAAGCTAGAATTTTCAGCAAGCAGTAATATTTTCAGCATGTTTCATCTGCTGTGGCTGTGGCCTGCACCATGGCCCCGGGATGAGCTGTTTGCAGTGATGATCCCTTGCTGCTCTATTGCCTGTGGCAGAAGGAAGCCAGAGGCCCACGTTTGGCAGAAGTCCCTTTCTCATCTCCATCCCAACCTCCCAGCCCTGTCCCTAGCCAGGCTTTGTCCTTTTTTCAGCTGTGGTTGCTGCCATCTGTAAAGTTCCCCTTCTGGTCCTGCAAGGCAGGGTGTCATCTCCCTGCAGTTCTTTATCAATTCTTCTATTACTGTTATTTGTTAATACATCCAGATGCTGCACTGCTGGTATCTATTCAGTCACTGACAGAGATAGATACTAACAGAAGAGGGGGAAGGGAGGGGGGAAATGCTAAATGACCCATTTTGCTTATTCCATTCTACCAACATACCACTAATTGGATAAATTCTAGAAGAATTACAGCAAGTAATGAAATAAAAGGGCTTTACTATTCACAAATGCAGGAGAATAATTCAGCCAGAGAGAATCATACATCAAATAAATGGCCAAGCATACTTAAAATGTGCCTTTGTACAGCAACAAGGCACAATTTAATCCCATTAAGAAAATGCTGGCAGTGGCTCACAGTTTGAGAGCATGCCACTGAACTGTCCTGCTGTAACCTTGGTTGTAGAAAAAGCTGAGACAAAGCAGCGTGCTCAGCTTGACACAGCTTTGCCCTTTAGGTCCTTAACGATGCAATGAATTACTGAAATGTGCCCTCCTGGCCAAGAGAGCCAAAGGCATCCTGGGGTGCCCCAAGCAAAGTGTGGCCAGCAGGGCTAGGGAGGGTCTTCTCCCCCTCTGCTCTGCCCTGCTGAGACCACACCTGCAATCCTGTGTCCAGTTCTGGGCTCCCCAGTTCAAGAGAGACAGAGACCTGCTGGAGAGAGTCCAAGGGAGAGCCAGGAGGATGCTTAAGAGACTTGAGCATCTCCCCTGTGAAGAGAGACTGAGAGCCCTGGGGCTGTTTAGTCTGGAGAGGAGAAGGCTGAGAGGGGATCTGATCAATGTCTATCAACATGTGAGGGGTGGGGGCAAGTGGAGGGGGCCAAGCTCGTTTGGGTGGTGCACAGGAATAGGACAAGGACCAATGGATAGAAACTGGAACAGAGAAGGTTTCAGCTCAACATGAGGAGAAACTTCTTTGCAGTGAGGGTGGCAGAGCCCTGGAGCAGGCTGCCCAGAGAGATTGTGGAGTCTCCTTCTCTGGAGCCTTTCCAACCCCACCTGGATGCATTCCTGTGCAGACTAACTGGGTGATGCTGCTCTGGCGGGGGGAGGTTGGACCTGATAATCTCCAGAGGTCCCTTCCAACCTCCAATGCTCTGTGACACTGTGATATTGTTTAGCTGCAGGAACTGTCTTACAGGCAGGAGCTGAATGCTAACACTCTTGCTGGAGGTGCCCTGCCTGCTGCTTTGTGTGCAAAGTTTATTTGCCTCTCCAGAAAGCACAGATCCTTGCAGGAGACCAAATCTTTGTTCCATCTCTTTCACTTAAAGCATAAAGACACAGGTAGGCTGGTTTCTCACAGGCTAAAAACTGAAGGAAAACATTGAGGGTTTGGTTGGTTGGGGTTTTTTTTTCCCATCAGGTTCTATTTTTCACCTGGGTTACTCTGCCTTTACTTTGTCCCCAGTGTTTTCAGTACTACCTGGAGTACTTTTTCTCTGGGTACTTTGTGTGGGGCACTCAACTGCCCAAATAACTGATTTAGTTCTAATTAAGAAGGATTTGGTAGGTACTGTAGAAAAGAGAGTGTGGGCAGCCTGCTCTACTTGGAAGCCTTCCAGTATCTGAAGGGGGCAACAAGAAAGCCGGGGAAGGACTTTTGAGAGTTTCAGGTAGGGATAGGACTGGGGGGAATGGATCTAAGCTAGAAGAGAGGAGATTTAGATTGGGTATTAGGAGAAAGTTCTTCCCCATGAGAGACTGGCACAGGTTGCCCAGGGAGGTGGTGGAAGCCTCATGCCTGGAGGTGTTTGCAGCCAGGTTGGATGTGGCTGTGACCAACCTGCTGTAGTGTGAGGTGTCCCTGCCCATGGCAGGGGGATTGGAACTGGCTGATCCTTGAGGTCCCTTCCAACCCTAACAATACTATGATTCTATGACCATGAAGCACTATTAAACACTAAAAAGAAGTATTCATCTGGCAGCTGCACCAGCTCTCAGGCTGGGCTCTTCTATGGTTCTGTGCCTACTGACTGCAGGGGGGTTGGACAAGCTGACCTGTGAGGGTCACACCCAACTTGATGCAGCCTGTGAATCTGTGATGCAATTCTCATTATACCCTTGGAGTTTCAGCTGTAGATCTTCTTAAAGAACCCTGTGGGTGTTTTAAAGCATTTGATTGTCAAGTCAAATACCACAGCTCATTCAGTATACCCCAAGACTGGCAGCATGCTGGGGAGGGGGGAAGTGTCAGCTGAATGCAGCGTGATCCCCACTTCTCTGCAGCTCAGTGAGGCATTGGTGCTACTCCTCCCTGTGCACACAGCCTCCATCCCACCAGCTAGCCTGGCACTTCATAGAATCATAGAATCAATAAGGTTGGAAAAGACCTCCAAAATCATCCAGTCCAACCCATTACCTAACACCTAACACCTCTTGACAATTAAACCATGGCTCCAAGTGACACATCCAAGCCTTTTTGAACACCTCCAGGGATGGTGACTCCACCACCTCCCTGGGCAGCACATTCCAATGGCCAATTACTCTTTCTGGGAAGAACTTTCTCCTCACCTCCAACCTAAACTTCCCCTGTCACAGCTTGAGACTGTGTCCTCTTGTTCTGGTGCTGGCTGCCTGGGAGAAGAGACCAAGCCCCTCCTGGCTACAACCTCCCTTCAGGGAGTTGGAGGGAGCAAGAAGGTCTCCCTGAGCCTCCTCTTCTCCAAGCTAAGCAACCCCAGCTCCCTCAGCCTCTCCTCACAGGGCTGTGCTCCAGACCCCTCCCCAGCCTTGTTGCCCTTCTTCAAGTGTCTCAATGTCCTTCTTAAATTGAGGGGCCCAGAACTGAACAATTCCCTGCTGCAGAAAGCAGGGGAGGAGAGCAGGTGCCCTGAGTGTCACCGAGACGCAGTCCAGTGTCACAAGTCAGAAGCACCAATGGTCACTGCTGCCTCCTGATTCTCTGTGAAGGTCTTGCCCTTCAAATATCAGCTCTGTGGGTTTTCTCCACTGTAACTTGCAGTATCTTCTTGTTGCATGGAGTGAATTACTTGACAAAGATATTTGTACTAGAAGAGCTTCTAGAAAAATTCATGCTGACAGTTCACCCAGTGAGGGATGAGGAAATACAGCTGAATAGTGCATGTGTTTTACAGGGGAAGGTCACAGCACACTCATACATCACAGGCCAGCATGGGGAATAAGAGGGTAGCTATAGATAGGCACAGCACACACACAAACATGACTGCTCATTTCTAGCTCTTAATCCATCCTCTGGCATCTGCTTCCAAACCAAAGTGATTGCCGAAGGAGTCTTCATTCCACAGAACCATAGAATCATAGAATTGTTGGGGTTGGGAGGTTTAGAGTCTACAGAATGCAAACAGCGTGGCTTAGGGATATTGTTTAGTGGTGAGCTTGCAGTGCTGGGTCAAAGGTTGGACTAGAAGAGCTGGAGGGTTTCTTCCAGCCAAAGATATGCTGGGATTTTGTGATAGATAAGGCATGGCCCCATTTTTCCTGCATGATTTGTAGTGCTAAGGAGCTGGCATGGGTGCCCCAAGGGGCTGTGTTCCTGTGCCAGCAGCCCCACTGTCACAGCTGGCATGGATGCTCCAAGGCCACATCTGGAATATTGTGTCCAGTTCTGGGCCCTTCAGGTCAAGAAGGACCTCAGGGAACTGCTTGAAAGAGTCCAGCACAGAGCCACAAAAAATATTAAGGGAGTGGAGCATCTTCCTCACAAGAAGAGCTTGAGGGAGCTGAGGGCTCTGTAGCTTGGAGAGGAGGAGCCTGAGGGTGACCTCATTCCTGTTGGTAAAGATGTACAGGGTGAGTGCCCAGAGGCTGGAGCCAGGCTCTGCTGGGTGATGCCCAAGGACAGCACAAGGGGCACTGGTGGAAGCTGAGGCAGAGGAAGTTCCATGGAAACAAGAGGAAGAATTTTTTCCCTGTGAGGGTTGTCAGAGCCCTGGAACAGGCTGCCCAGGGGGTTGTGGAGTCTCCCTCTCTGGAGGTATTCAAGACCTGCCTGGATGTGTTCCTGTGTGACCTGCCCTGGGTGACCCTGCTCTTGCAGGGGTTGGACTGGATGAGCTTTTGAGGTCCCTTCCAGCTCCTAACATTCTGTGATTCTGTAATTCCAAGGGGCTGTGCTCCTGTGCCAGCAGCCCCACAATCACAGCTGGCATGGGGTGACCATGCTCCTTCTAGTGGGTCTCCTCCAAGGAGCAGAAGAGCAGGATGGTGTGGTGGGTCAATAGACACTAGGTGGGCTCAGGACCAGTTCTGGCTCCTAAGCGGCTCTCTGCTGCCAACAGCCTTGCACCAATACTTTAAGGGAAGCCTGCTGACAGTGGAAGCAGTGTGACATAAATTAGGTGGGTAAGAGGGATTAAAACATGCAGAGTTGTGCAGAATTTGTGAGGCTCAATTACACGAGTCAGGAACTAGTGAAGTGTTTGAAGACCTGGAAAGAAAGCCAATTTGTCATATCAGGAGTCTCCTTCCTGCAAAGAGCCTGTGGTAGCAGAGGCAAGCCCACCATATGGAGAGCAGATGTCTCGAGGGAGCTGGAAAGAAGCTATTTTGCAAGCTTTAACGAGCCCAAGGAGGTGATAACAAGTACCTCTTTAGCAGAAGCAATTATTTGTCACTGAAGAGACAATTTCCCCTGTTTCCTGGAACACGATGTCTGCGTGTGCTCAGCTAAGCCTGGAGTGCTGCGCTGGAGAGGCACTGCTCCGCTGCTCGAGGCAGAAGCTGTAGCAGCAAGCAGTGACTGCACTTCTTGCCCAAACACCTGCTTTTGAAAGCACATTTTAAGCACAGGCTGCACCACTCCAAAACCAAACAACAAAAAATAGGTAAGGAAATAGGCAGACAGTGAATTCCAGATGCACAACGAACGTAGAGGTACAGAGCAGGAGGGTTGCCTTTGTTTGCAGCCTTGATACACTCTTTGTTTGCCTGTATTTGCACTCTTTCAGCACTCTAATTAGGAGCTGTGTTGTGGAGATTGACTCAGTTTACAAGGTCAGTACTGTGGTGGTGCTTGGTGCCTGTGAGCGCTGCCTCCCAGTACCAGCCCTGGTTAAACAGCAGTGATGAGGTTGCTGATTTCAGGTGCTTAGGAGATGTGTTAAGGAAAGGGCCCACTAAGTGAGGGCCCACACAGAATCACAGAAGGTTAGCAGTGGGAAGGGACCTCCAGAGACCATCCAGTCCCAACCCCCCTGCCAGAGCAGGATCACCTAGGGTAGGTCACACAGGAACACATCCAGGTGGGCTTTGAAAGTCTTCAGAGGAGATTCCACAACCTATATCAGCAATAGTGTGGCCAGCAGGAGCAGGGAGGTCATTCTGCCCTGTGCTCAGCACTGGTTAGGCCACACCTTGAGTCCTGTGTCCAGTTCTGGGCCCCTCAGTTTAAGAAGGACATTGAGACACTTGAAGGTGTCCAGAGAAGGGCAACGAGGCTGGGGAGAGGTCTGGAGCACAGCCCTGTGAGGAGAGGCTGAGGGAGCTGGGGTTGCTTAGCCTGGAGAAGAGGAGGCTCAGGGGAGACCTTCTTGCTGTCTCCAACTCCCTGAAGGGAGGTTGTAGCCAGGTGGGGGTTGGTCTCTTCTCCCAGGCAGCCAGCACCAGAACAAGAGGACACAGTCTCAAGCTGTGCCAGGGGAGGTTTAGGCTGGAGGTGAGGAGAAAGTTCTTCACAGAGAGAGTCGTTCGCCATTGGAATGTGCTGCCCAGGGAGGTGGTGGAGTCACCATTACTTGAGGTGTTCAAGAGGGGATTGCATCACAGTATCACAGTATCACAGTATCATGAAGGTTGGAAGAGACCTCAAAGATCATCAAGTCCAACCTGTCACCACAGACCTCATGACTAGACCATGGCACCAAGTGCCACATCCAATCCCCTCTTGAACACCTCCAGGGATGGTGACCTATCACTGAGGAAGCTCAAGGACAGCTTGAATTTTAGTGGAACTCTGCAAAGTCTTACTCTGTAAGCAAAGAGGTGAAGCTGTGGCTGATGCCACCACATACTTGTGTTACTCCTGTCACAGGTAGATGTTTGGATTTTGCTCCTGCCAGAGCTCCTCTGCCTCCCAAACAGCAGACCAAGGGAGAATAGAATAGAATAGAATAGAATAGAATAGAATAGAATAGAATAGAATAGAATAGAATAGAATAGAATAGAATAGAATAGAATTAACCAGGTTAGAAAAGACCTTCAAGATCATAAAGTCCAACCTATCACCCAACACCATCTAATCAACTAAACCATGGCACCAAGCACCCCATCCAGTCTCTTCTTAAACACCTCCAGGGATGGTGACTCCACCACAGCTCTCTCAGCTCCTACAAAACTCCTACAGGGAAAGATAAAGCAACCCCAGCAAGGCAGGGCTGTGCTGTTTGCTCCTCGGTGCTGAAATGAGAGGAGCTGCAACAGACCATCTCTGACAGGTACTCATTTAACCTGCTCTTACAAACCTCCAGAGACTGTGCTCACAAGTCTGGCTTGCTCCAGACCTTCTCTTTGGTTATAGCTGGGAAGTTTGTCCTGATACCTAATCTAAATCTCCCTTGCTCCCAGTTAAACATATTACTTCTTGTCCCTCTCTCAGGGAACATCAAGGCAAGAGATTTTCATCCTCTTTACAGTAATCTTTGTTATCCTGCTCCCCCCAGACCCATCCATCTTCTCTTCACTAGACTAAACAACCCCAAGCTCTTTCAACCTCTCCTCACAGATCAGGTTTTATAAACTTCTTAACACCCTTCTTGGTCTCTCAGGGCTTTCTGTGTCCAGCTCTGGGCCCCTCAGTTTAGAAAAGATATTGAATTGCTGGAAGGTGTCCAGAGAAGGGCAACAAAGCTGGGGAGGGGTCTGTCTGGAGCACAGCCCTGTGAGGAGAGGCTGAGGGAGCTGGGGTTGCTTAGCCTGGAGAAGAGGAGGCTCAGGGGAGACCTTCTTGCTCTCTACAACTCCCTGAAGGGAGGTTGTAGCCAGGTGGGGGTTGGTCCTTCTCCCAGGCAACCAGCACCAGAACAAGCTGCACCAGGGGAGGTTTAGACTGGATGTTAGGAAGAAATTCTTCCCAGAAAGAGTAATTGGCCATTGGAATGTGCTGCCCAGGGAGGTGGTGGAGTCACCATCACTGGAGGTGTTTAAAAAGAGCCTGGATGAGGCACTTGGTGCCATGGTTTAGTTGATGAGATGGTGCTGGGTGATAGGTTGGACTCGATGATCTCAAAGGTCTTTTCCAACCTGGTTAGTTCTGTGTTCTGTTTCATTTAAGGCTTTCTCAAAAGGTGAAGCTCAGTGCTGGACACAGCACTTGAGCTCAGAAGTTCCTAGCAGCAGGAAGCTTACAGCCAGCCCCTGACTTTCTGTCCCTGTGGGTACACTTGTGAGTGTCACTGGTCACCCAGGCTGTGGTTTCTCCCAGGTCTCTTCTGCCACCTGTTTGGTCCCCCCTGAGCCCAAGGAGGTCCTTCTACCCTCCTTGCACCCTGTGTATGTCTCTCTTTGGTTCCTTTTGTTGACTCTGGAAAACCTCTCCAATTTTTCATAGCTATTTTGAATTCTAATCCTGGGCCCCAGCGTGCTCACAATCCTCCTGGCTCAGTGTGATGGGCCAGGTTTATAGGCACACTTTATTACATTATCCAGGTTACCAGCAAAAATATCAAACAGAAACAGGCCCTGCACAGACCCTGGCTGACCCCACTCAAAATGAATTTGCACTTTGATGGCAAGCTGGGAGAAGTCCAGCATGCTTTTCAACCACATATGCACCCACTGGCTAATGGCTTCATCTGGCCTTATTTCCCTTGCTGGCCTTAGAAGAACATCATGGGTGACATGCCATCCAGAGGCACCTGGACAGGCTGCAGAGCTGGGTCCAAGCCAAGCTCATGAGGTTCAACAAGACCAAGTGTAAGGTCCTGCAGCTGGGTCAGGGCAATCCCAGGCATCAATATAGGCTGGGCAGGGACTGGCTGGAGAGCAGCTCTTGAGGGTGCTGGTGGATGAGAAGCTCAACAGGAGCCAGCAGTGAGCACTTGCAGCCCAGAGAGCCAAGCAGAGCCTGGGCTGCAGCAGGCTCTGTGCCAGGGGAGGTTTAGGCCGGAGGTGAGGAGAAAGTTCTTCCCATACAGAGAGATTGGCCATTGGAATGTGCTGCCCAGGGAGGTGGTGGAGTCCCCATCCCTGGAGGTGTTCAAGAGGGGATTGGATGTGGCACTTGGTGCCATGGCTTAGTCATGAGGTCTGTGGTGACAGGTTGGACTTGATGATCTTTGAGGTCTTTCCCAACCTTGGTGATTCTGTGACCTGGAGAGTGACTTTCTCTTCTTTGAGTTTCCTCGCTCTGGCAGATACCAACTTGTGGCTTCTGCTCTGCTCTGCTGACCTTGAATGAGTTCTTGTTGTGGTTAGGAAACTAACAGCAGCCCTCTGCTCTTTCTCTTGGCCTGGGTACAGGTGGATAGGGAAGGGAGCAGAGAAGGGGGAAGCTATCAGTAGCCCCCTGGTTTCTCCAGGGGGTTCTTGTGCTGTTTATAAATTGTAAGTACCTGTGACTCTTGTGTATTTTGTACATATTCATTGCACTCCATATTTAGATTGTAGTTTTGCTTTGTAAATGCAGCTTCACTTGCTTTTTTAACTTAGCTGGCCTGGCAATTTTATGCTGGGGGAATTTTCAACCCATCACAGCAGCGTTGTAGAATCCCCAGCATTAGAGTCTCAGAGTCCCACTTGCAGAGGAAGTCACAGAATCACAGAATCACAGAATGTCAGGGGCTGGAAGGGACCTCCAAAGCTCATCCAGACCAACCCACTGCCAGAGCAGGGTCACCTAGAGCAGGTCACACAGGAACACATCCAGGTGGGGCTGGAATATCTCCAGAGAGGGAGGCTCCATAACCCCCTGGGCAGCCTGTTCCAGGGCTCTGTCACCCTGACAGGGAAAGAATTTTTCCTCATATTTACATGAAACTTCCTCTGCCTCAGCTTCCACCACTGCCCCTTGTGCTGTCCTTGGGCATCTCCCAGCAGAGCCTGGCTCCAGCCTCTGGGCACTCACCCTGCACAGCTTTAGCAACAGGAATGAGGTCACCCTCAGGCTCCTCCTCTCCAAGCTAGAGGGCCTCAAATCCCTCAGGCTCTCCTCATAAGGAATATGTTCCACTGCCTTCATCATCCTCATGGCTCTGCATTGGACTCTTTCAAGTAGCTCACTGTCTTTCTTGATCTGAGGGGACCAGAAGTGAACACAATATTCCAGATGCAGCCTCACCAGTGCAGAGTAGAGGGGCAGGAGAACCTCCCTCCACCTCCTAACCACAGCCCTTCCAATCCACCCCATTATGCCCTTGGCCTTCTTGGCCACAAGGGCACATTGCTGGCTCATGGTCAACCTCCCATCCACCAGGACCCCCAGTCCCTTTCACCTTCACTGCCCTCCAGCAAGTCTGTTCCCAACCTATACTGGTGTATGGAGTAGTTCCTTCCCAGGTGCAAGACTCTCCTCTGCCCTTGTTGAACTTCATCGAATTTCCCCCTGCCCAGCTCTCAGCCTGTGCAAGTGTGACTGAATATCAGCACAACCTTCTGCTGTGTCAGCCACTCCACCCAGCTTTGTGTCCAGCAAACTTGCTGAAATGTCCTGGAAGCCCTTAACAGATGAAGCAGCTAACAGAAGTCCTGAGCATATCCCTAGCAGCATCCCTGCACTGCAGCCCCAGCCAGAAGTAGCTAACAGAGGCAGAAGTCTCTAGCAGCCCTAAGTCCCCCCAAGCCTTTCCTAATCTATGTCCCTAACCCCACTCACCCTTGCTCAGAATGGCTGTTTATATACTCTTGATTGTCAATCCCTTCACCAGTACAACCCAACCACACATCTAAGCCAAAATCTTTTCCCAACAAGAGGTGCCAGCGTGTCAAGGAGGTGGCTCCTGCAGCATGTTCCGATCACAGGGTGCCAAGGTGAGGATGTTGTTCTTGGCCCCCATGGACCGTGATTGTCTGCTGAAGGGCAGAGAGGCTTTGAAGAGAGACCTCAACAGGCTGGACAGATGGGCAGAGGCCAAGGGCAGGAGATTGAACACATCCAAGTGCCGGGTGCTGCACATTGGCCACAGCAACCCCATGCAGTGCTACAGGCTGGGGTCAGAGTGGCTGGAGAGCAGCCAGGCAGAGAGGGACCTGGGGGTACTGGTCGATGGGAGGCTGAACATGAGCCTGCAGTGTGCCCAGGCAGCCAAGAAGGCCAATGGCATCCTGGCCTGCATTAGGAATAGTATGGCCAGCAGGAGCAGGGAGGTCATTGTGCCCCTGTACACTGCACTGGTTAGGCCACACCTTGAGTCCTGTGTCCAGTTCTGGGCCCCCAGTTTAGGAAGGATGTTGAGTTGCTGGAGCATGTCCAGAGAAGGGCAACGAAGTTGGTGAGGGGTTTGGAACACAAGCCCTATGAAGAGAGGCTGAGGGAGCTGGGGTTGCTTAGCCTGGAGAAGAGGAGACTCAGGGGTGACCTTATTGCTCTCTACAACTACCTGAAGGGAGGTTGTAGACAGGCAGAGGTTGGTGTGGTGGAGTAGGAAGGTTCCCCCCACACACATACAAAAGACTTCCACAGCTAACTCAGCCGGAGAAGCAGATGAAAGCTGTATTTTACAAGCAGATATGGAATGCAGTGAATATGTACAAAAACATACAATATTTACAATATATACAGAAGTATACAGCAATGGATGCAATACAGGAAACCTTTCCCCAACCCCCCTGCCGCCAGGGGGGTTTGGCCTTTTCCCCCCTTCACCCTCCCTACCTCCCCTTTTTCCCAAAAGGGTTAGAGAGAGAGAGAGAAAAGAAGGTAATTAAAAGGGGAAAACTTTGTTAAAGCTCAAAGCGAATGCAAAAAGTTAGTTTTCTTATCTGGTTAGCAAGAATCGTAGAGAGAAACGAGCCAGCTCACAGCACAGGGGGAAGAAGAAGATGACGACTGACTGCCCCCCCCCGACTGAAAGACTAAACAAGAACCTTCAGCCGAGTTCCACCAATGAAATTGGATTAGCATATCGTTGTTTTCATTCATATACCAAATACATTCAGCCAGAGTGTTCAGAAAGTGTCCCTTTCTTAAAGGCACAGCCTAAACCGGTCACAGTTGGTCTCTTTTCCCAGGCAGCCAGCACCAGAACAAGAGGACAAAGTCTCAAGCTGCGCCAAGGCAGGTTTAGGCTGGATGTTAGGAGGAAGTTCTATACAGAGAGAGTGATTGCCCATTGGAATGGGCTGCCTGGGGAGGTGGTGGAGTCACCTTCATTGGAGGTGTTCAGGAGGAGACTTGATGGGGTGCTTGGTGACATGATCTAGTTGTTTGATAGGTTGGACACGATGATCTTGAAGGTCTCTTCCAACCTGGTTTATTTTATTGTATTGTATTGGTTGGCTCTAGGCAGCAGCTAAGGAATTGGTCAGATAAGGAAGGCTGCACCCTGCACAGCTGCCCCCAGAGCAGTGGCTGCAACACTCTGGATTCAAGACAGGATCAGCGCTTCCATGCAGCCCTCACAGGCAGGCAGAAAATGGAGTGACATTGCTTCTCCCAGGCCAAGATGAGAGGCAACTGCCACAGGGAACAAAACTTTGGGGAAACCTCCTTCAGTGGAGAATCCCCCTGAGGAAGGCAGGTTGTCTTGCTGGGAGAGCACAGGAGAAGGCTTTGCTGTGCTCTTCAGGCATAACCTTGAAGGAGATGCTCCAGAAGCAATAGGACTTGCATGGCTGGACCACTGGAAAATTCCTCCACTCTCAAAGACCTAAACAGGATAGTCTGGGGGTAACAGTGCCCCAGGGCTGGCCTTCATGAGTGAGCACAATAGCTGAAGGGAATGATGTGGTGGCACACTGGAACAGGTTGCCCAGGGAGGGGGTTGGGGCCCCAGCCCTGGAGATACTCAAAGTCAGGCTCAACAGGGCTCTGGGTAACCTGATCTAGGTGAGGATGTCCCTGCTGAGTGTCAGAGGGGCTTGGACTGGATGACCTTTGGAGATGCCTTCCAACCCAGACCATTCTATGGCTCTATGACAGTGGAAGAGACAAGTAATTTTTAGTGCCTATTCTGGTTGCCTCGGGCTGGGCGTGCACTGGGTGCCCCTGGCAGCCTTCTGCAGCTGTGGATCTGGGACAGAGCCTCTGGTGCTGGTAGCTCTGGGCTATGTATGTTGCACCTTTATGTTCAATTTGATACTGGCTCTAGCCTGCTGGCCCTCTGCCAGTGCAGCTGCAGAAAAGTTGGGGAAATTTGCCTTAATGTGCTTGGGAAGTCTTATGGAAAGCAAATTTCACCTACTGCAGTGGAGGTGGATAGGTTTAAGGGGCTTGGTTTGTCTTTTTGTTGCTGTTGCTCTGAAATGCTCATCCTCACTTAAAATCAGAACTGAGGTGCAGTTTAACACTAAAATATTCCAGCTTGAACACACTGAAGCACTGGAACTGATTAGAAAATTCACTGAATCATAGAATCACAGAATTGTCAGGGCTGGAAAGGACCTCAAGGATCAGCCAGTTCCAACCCCCTGCCATGGCCTCACACTACAGCAGGTTGCTCACAGCCACATCCAGCCTGGCTGCCAAAACCTCCAGGCATGAGGCTTCCACCACCTCCCTGGGCAACCTGTGCCAGTCTCTCACCACCCTCATGGGGAACAACTTCTTCCTCACATCCAAGCTGAATCTACACACTTCTATTTTTGTTCCATCCCCCCAGTCCTATCACTCCCTGACACCCTCAGAAGTCCCTCCTCAGCTTTCTTGGAGACCCCTTCAGATTCTGGAAGGCCACAAGAAGGTCTCCTCAGAGCCTTTTCTACTCCAGACTGAACAGCCCCAACTCTCTCAGTCTGTCTCCAGAGCAGAGCAGCTCCAGCCCTCTGCTCATCCTCGTGGCCCTTCTCTGGACACCTTCCAGCACCTCCAGATCCTTCCTGTCCTAGGGGCTCCAGAACTGGACACAGAGCTCCAGGTGCAGTCTCAGCAGAGTGGAGCAGAGGGGGAGAATCCCCTCCCTGTCCCTGCTGGCCACACTTCTCTTGCTGCAGCCCAGGATGCCTCCAATTAAAAGCTGCAGAAGCAAAACACTGCTTCAAGCAGGATCCAGTCAATGTCATTAACACCAGTGAAGACAATGCCCTCAACCCAGAATTTGGTGAGCACCTTCAAGAAGCACAGAGCTGGCTGTCCTAGCTGCTGCTCAGTGACACAACCCCTGCCCGTGGGGCTTTGGCCAGGCAGCCTTCTCCTGCCTTCAACCCATGAAATCCTGGCACAAAAACCTCCGCTGCCACCCCACTGCTACATCCTTCAACTGCAAGAAGGTTTTCTGAAGCCTAGAGGATGATGCTGGCAAGTGCACAGATGATTAAAGCTAGAGACAGAGGGAACTTTTATCTGCTCCCTATCAGTGATGGTTTAGGTTTTCAAGACTACCCTAATTCATCATTTTGCTGCAGCAGGGTGGTCACTGGGCTTTGGCCCACAGCCCAGCCAAACAGAAGGGAGCTTTTTCATCAGTGAAAAACCAAGAAGGGGAATAATGACCTCAGAGGTTTGTGTTTATCATTGTAGTTGGTCCACTGTCCTGCCTAAAGGCAGGCAGTGGCTTGAAACACTTTTCCCAAGGCCAAGACATAAATGGATGCAGTAAAAATTGAATTTATCCTGATTTTAGCTTTTTTTTCTCCCCCTCAGATACACAAATTTCTATCATGCTTGGATAAATCTTGCCTCCCTACTTCCCTCAGAATGGTCAATGCAGCTCTCCACACTCCAAGAAGCCCATGCTGGCCTGAAGACGTCTCTGTCTTGGCAATGACTCAGGGGCTATGTGCAGCTCTGTGTGATTCAGCAGCAAAAAGTGGCTTGAGACTGCTGCCTCTCACCCTCCATCAACCCTTTTATGCTCCTGGCACTCACTGTGAGCATTGCTGGCTGCAGGTACTTAAAAAAAATGAGCACTGCAGCTAGATTTTAAACAGGAACACATCCAGGTGGCTTTGGAATGTCTCCAGAGGAGACTCCACAACCCCTCTGGGCAGCCTGCTCCAGGGCTCTGCCACCCTCACAGGGAAAAAGTTTTCCCTTCTGTCCCTGTGGCACCTCCTCTGCTCCAGCTTGCCCCCAGTGCCCCTTGTGCTGTCCTTGGACATCCCTGAGCAGAGCCTGGCTCCAGCCTCCCCACACTGCCCTGCACATCTTTATCGAGAGGACTGAAGTGGCGGGGGAGGTTTGGAGGAAGGGTGTTCAGAGAGTCCAAAAGCATCACAGCTGGCAGCACCGCCGGACATCTGTGTTGGCTGCCCGAGTTACCAGCTGAAGAGTGATCTCTCCAGGTTCCCTCCAAGCAACACTTCTTCTTGCTGCTAAACCCAGAGCTGAATTCACTTTCAGATGAAAGCCAAGTCCCCTCTGGTTCTGCCAGCTAAAGAAATCACAGGCTTAAAGACAAATGAGATGGATATTGATTTTGTTCTTCTGTCCCACAGCGTCCACGATTGCTGCAAATTCTTTCTTTCCTGTGTATCATCTTTTTATTTTTCTTCTTCTTCCTTTTTCTTTTTATTTTGTTCTTTTTCTTTACATTTTCTCCTTTACTTTTTTCTTTTTTTTTTTTAATTTCCTTTTCTTTTTCTTTTCTTTCTTCCTTTCCTTTTTCTTTTCTCTTTTCTTTTTCTCCTTACTTTCATTTTTTATTCTTTTTATTTTTTTCCCTTTTCCTTTTTCTTTTCCTTTTTTCTTTTTCTTTTTTTCTTTTGTTTCTTTTCCTTTTTTTCTCTTTCCTTTTTTTTTCTTTTTCTTTTTTTTTTTTTTTTTTCTTTTTCTTTTTCTTTTTCTTTTTCTTTTTCTTTTCTTTTTCTTTTTCTTTTTTTTTTCTTTTTCTTTTTCTTTTTCTTTTTCTTTTTCTTTTTCCTTTTCCTTTTCCTTTTTCTTCTTTTTTTTTTTTTTTCTTTTCCTTTTTCTTTTTTTTACTTTCCTCTTTTTCTTTTCCTTTTTATTTTCCTTTTCCTTTTTTTCCTTTTTCTTTTTATCTTTTCCTTTGTCTTGTTTACTTTTTTTATTTTTCTTTTTTATTGTTAGTTTTCTTTTTTACCCTTTTTTCTTTCCTTTTTGGTTTTGGTTTTTTCTTCTTTATCTTTTCCTTTTTCTTCTTTTTCTTCTTTTCCTTTTATTCTTCTTTTTCTTCATCTCTTTCTTTGCCTTTTTCTTTTTATCTTTTTATGTTTCTCTTTTTCTTTCCTTTTTTTTTTTTTCTTTGTCCCCCCCAACACCCCCCCCAGTTTATTTGTCCTGCTTCAGAGCTAACAGCTGGTTTTACCTAAGAGAACCAGCTCACAGACACACTTCACAGTACAAAGCACATTCATGATAAGACACCTGATAAATCCCTTTGCATTCTGCATCTTTCCTGTAAAGCTGGGGAGTGGGGAGTGAAGAAGGAGAAAAGACCAGCTTTAGGATGATGTCATAGCTCTTGGGCACATCTGCCCCCAATTAAATGACCATCTAAAAGGGCTTATTTCCCAAACATATTTCTTTCTTTGGCTTGGAAGGAGACATAAAGCAGTGTGTGCCTTTGGTTCATATTTGAGGAGTCTCCCGAAATTTGGGGTCACCCTTCAGAGTATGCCAGCAAGATTTACTGGTGCTGAGTCTCTCAGGTGATGCTGCTGCACAAGTTGCACGAGAAATGAATCTGTCTTGGTTCCTTGATTAAGCTGTGACTCGCAATAAATCTTCTGGAGACATCATGCCTCTCTTGCTAAAAGCATGAGGGACCTTGGCAAAGCCCTCTAATAAGGTGTGGGGAAAGGGACCTCACCTGTATGAGAGAAAACTCCAACAAAACCTTGCAGAAGTGAACCTGCTTGAGTTTTAAAATACTCATTCCCCAGCCTTGACAGCAAACTTTGCAGGTGTGCCGGAATCTGAAGACAAAAATGCAAGAGGCATAGAAAACTTTAAACACATCAAGGATAAAAGACTTGCAAACAGCCCGTGTTGGCTGCTGCAATAGCAAATTGAAAAATAAAAAGAGAAGCAGAAAGGAGAGGAGAAAATGCAGAAAAATCTCATTTTTTAAAGTACCTTCTATGTGATCTGGTGGAGGAGAAGCTCAACAGGAGCCAGCAGGGAGCACTTGCAGCCTGGAGAGCCAAGCAGAGCCTGGGCTGCAGCAAGAGAAGTGTGGCCAGCAGGGCCAGGGAGGGGATTCTGCCCCTCTGCTCCATTCTGCTGAGACTACACCTGGAGCTCTGTGTCCAGTTCTAGAGCCCCTAGGACAGGAAGGGTCTGGAGGTGCTGGAAGGTGTCCAGAGAAGGGCCACAAAGTTGAGCAGAGGGCTGGAGCTGCTCTGCTCTGGAGACAGACTGAGAGAGTTGGGGTTGTGCAGTCTGGAGAAAAAAAGGCTCTGAGGAGACCTTCTTGTGGCCTTGCAGTATCTGAAGGGGACTACAAGAAAGCTGGGGAGGGACTTCTGAGGGTGTCAGGGAGTGATAGGACTGGGGGGGGATGGAGCAAACTAGAAATGGGTAGATTCAGCTTGGATGTTAGGAAGTTGTTCCCCATGAGGGTGGTGAGAGACTGGCACAGGTTGCCCAGGGAGGTGGTGGCAGCCTCCTGCCTGGAGGTGTTTGCAGCCAGGCTGGCTGTGGCTGTGAGCAACCTGCTGTAGTGTGAGGTGTCCCTGGCCATGGCAGGGGGTTGGAACTGGCTGATCCTTGAGGTCCCTTCCAACCCTGACAATTCCATGATTCTAATGACACCTTCCCTTTCCCGAGGCAGGGGCTCCACAGCAGGAAATGTTCAGTATTCCCCCTAACAGCAGCATGACAAGCAATGGAAACCAGAGATGCATGCTGTGTGGAGACATTCCCAGCAGGTACACTCGTTTCAGGACTTACCAAATAATTAATCAATATCAGATTTTTGCCTCAAAATTCGCCAGGCCTCACTTGTTCCTGAAATCCCACAGTAGTTCTTCAGCAAGATGACAGAGTTCCAGGGTAAAGCCAATGGAAGCACTCTACTCTTTGGCTGGGCATAGAATCATAGGATCATAGAACCAACAAGGTTGGAAAAGACCTCAAAGATCATCAAGTCCAACCTGTCACCCAACACCTCATGACTAACTAAACCATGGCTCCAAGTGCTACGTCCAATCCCCTCTTGAGCACCTCCAGGGACAGTGACTCCATCACCTCCCTGGGCAGCCCATTCCAAAGGCTAACAACTCTCTCTGTGAAGAACTTTCTCCTCACCTCAAGTCTAAACTTCCCCTGGCACAGCTGGCTGTGAGCAACCTGCTGCAGTGTGAGGTGTCCCTGCCCATGGCAGGGGGTTGGAACTGGCTGATCCTTGAGGTCCCTTCCAACCCTGACAATTCCATGATTCCTCAGGAAGTCCTTGGACCTTATGGCTTCCAGTCAATAAAGAAGGGCCAGGCAAAAATCCCATCCTCTTGCTGCCTGCTGGCACAAACTGAAGGTGTCCCCCATGTGCCCATTGTGTCCAAGACCCATGTACCATGGGAGCTGTCCCTTTGGACTTTGGCAGCAACTCCTGAGGATGTCCCATGGGCCCAGTGGCCCTGACAAAGCTGTGCACGTGTGTGCCTTGTGCTGCACTGGAGGGAAAGACCCTGGTAGCACCTGGGCAGCCAGGACAGCTCAGGCTACCTGGATGCTGAACACAATCACACTGGCATTGCTTTACAGGATCTCCACTAAAAGCCAGCAGCCTGTTATTTATCCCTGGTGGTCACTTAGAAACAGAGCAAAAAATGCCAACAAATGTCTCTCTCCAAGCAGCTGCAAATAGCACCCAAGCACAGCAAAGCCTTCCAGCCCATCTAGAAGCCCCAGCCCTGACTCTGTGCTGATGTAAGCCCCCACAGCTGGTGAGCTGTGCCAGCTGACACTAGCTAGGACAGGGTTAATTGGCAAAAGAAGCTGGGAGGGACCATGGCCAAGGCAGCAGAACCAAAACAGCCATTGTGATATTGATCCCGCCTCTACTGTGCCCTGCCGAGACCACACCTGCAATACTGTGCCCAGTTTTGGCCTCCTCGGTCCAAGAGAGACAGAGACCTGCTGGAGAGAGTCCAGTAGAGGCTATGAGGATGACTGGGGGACTTGAGCACCTCCCCTATGAGGAAGGGCTGAGAGCCCTGGGGCTGTTTGGCCTCAAGAAGAAAAGTCTGAGAGGAGATCTGATCAATGCCTGTAAATATCTGAGGAGAGGGTGTCTGGATGAAGGTGACGGTCTCTTCTCGGTGATGCTCAGTGATAGGACAACTACCTACCGCTCTGTACAACTACCTGAAGGGTGGTTGTGACCAGGAAGGGGTTGGTCTCTTCTCTCCAGCAACCAGCACCAGAACAAGGGGACAGAGTCTGAAGCTGTGCCAGGGGAAGTTTAGGCTGGAGGTGAGGAGAAAGTCCTTCACTGAGAAAGTCATTCACCATTGGAATGTGCTGCCCAGGGAGGTGGTGGAGTCACCATCCCTGGAGGTGTTCAAGAGGGGATTGGACGTGGCACTTGGTGCCTCTAGTCCTGAGGTCTGTGGTGACAGGTTGGACTTGATGATCTTCAAGGTCTCTTCCAACCTTAGTGATACTGTGACAAGGAACAACAGGCACAAGCTGGAGCACAGGAGGCTCCACCTCAACATGAGGAGAAACTTCTTTCCAGTGAGGGTGGCAGAGCCCTGGAGCAGGCTGCCCAGAGAGGTTGTGGAGTCTCCTTCTCTGGAAACTTTCAAAACCCACCTGGATGTGTTCCTGTGAAAGCTGCCCTGGGTGATCCCGCTCTGGCAGAGGGGTTGGACTGGATGATCTCTGGGGGTCCCTTTCAACCCCTAACATTCTGTTAGGAAAGGTTCCAGTCTGTATGCACCTCTGGAAGGTCCAGGCCAGCAGTTCACATCCTGTGATCCTGACCTCACATCCAGTACAGAAGAGGAGCAGGGAGCTGGCTGTGGGCAGTGTAGCTGGAGGGGCAGTGTTGTGGGTGGGCAGCAGTTCTGCTGTGCATCGCTGGGTTTGTTTGGTACCTTGGCAGGAGTCTCCCTGTTGTTCCTTCTATCTCTGTGTTGTTCTGCTCAACCCTCCTTACCTTGGCCCAGAAAGCTTTTGCCTTTTTGTCCTGATTCTCCTCCCCATCCCACCAGAGGGGAGAGAGCAAGCAGCCACATGGTGCTCAGCTGCCAGCTGGGCTTGAACCAGGACCATGAGGAACTGCTGCTATATTTTCACCTGGTCCATGAAGATTTATGTACTAATTCCCTGCAAAGCATTACAATGAAGGAGGAGGAACAAAAAAAACCCTCCTAGCTGGGTCCACAAGTGCTGTTCCATAAGTTAGTTATCTCAGCCTTGCTGGGTCAGGTCTTACTGAGAGGGTGATATATCCAGGGCTGTCATGTAAATCATTTCCTTTTGAACACTTATATCTAATCAACTTCAGGCCTTTGGTTTGGACACACTGTATGTTTCATAAGCTGAAGTACTCTCTCTGATGAAATCCTTGCCTCCTGACCCCAAAAATCCATCTGAACAAAATTGTCCCATCAGGAGTTCAGATAATTGCTTGGCCTTTTCCTGTCAGTCATAAACCAGACTGAGCCAACTTTTTTGGACACTGCCCCACAATTTAATGTGCTTCTCAAGCATGTTCTGAGCAGCAGAGCAGAACAGGAGGTGGCTGCTTTCAGAAACGTGTGGTGCTTTGCAGGCTTCAGCACAGACATCAGAGGCTCTCTCTTCTGGTGCCATATGGATTATTGTGTGATAAAAATTTACCAGCAGGTAGTTCTGCAATTATTGTACTTACAGCTCCATTGGTCTTAAATCTTATTTATATACTGTGGGCTTTTTTTCTTTCGCTGGAAGGAACTCCCAGGCTCTCCCTTTTCTTGTGCCAAAGCTTACAAAGCGCTGAGTGGTCCAGGCACAATTTAAAGGCTCGACCTCTCTCATGCCCAGAGGACGTTTGAGAGCGAAGGCTTTCTGCTCCCATCCACAAACTCCTCGGGGATCCACAGCCACGCAGCATTTTGGACCTAGCAGAGGTGGCTGACGCAGCAGGACACTGCCACTAGGTGAAGGCTGTGCTCACCACCTGGCCAAGCCAGCATTCACCATGCAGGGATGAGGCTTACAACCAGGAGAAGCCGAAGTCCTCCCTTGGGGGCTGAGCTGGGACGCTGTCCAAGCGCCACGGGGGGCAGCAGGATGAGAGGTCCGCATGAAAGGCACGGCGTGGACTCAGGGAGAGCCAGCAGAATGTTTCCTACTGACAGCTGAAGGGGCCGTGGTTTTCCGCCCCCCAGCCACCCTCAGCAGCCTGCTGGTGTGCACAGGATTGCTTGGGAAGGTGAGGAAGATTTGCTGGAGGAAGCCCAACACATTTCTGCTGGTGAAGAGCAAGCAGCCCCACGCGCTTTGGCCGGCACTAAATCCTGAACAATGAGAAGTATTACAAACATTCAGACATCACAGACAAGGGTTTACAGAGATCACAGTCTGGAGTTGAAAGCCTGGGAATTCCTCAAGGAGAAGGTGTGGTCTGGGGCAGCACATGTGAGCCAAGAGCTTTCCAAGTACCTCTGCTGCTCTCAAGGTCCGATGAGAAGATTAAGTTCATGGGCAAAGCACACTGTGAAAATGGAAAGCAGGCTGCTCCATCTGTTACTGAGCTGAAAGGACAGAATGTACATCAATGCTAGAAAAGAAAAATCATTACAAGGCCGTTCTACAGCAAGAGGACATTTTTCCAAGGAGTGGAAAACAGGGACCTGCTGAGCTTCGGTGCCATGGAGGAATCTCACCTCTGCATTTGAGTCCTGGCCACAGCAGCAGAGCTGCAGAGCCATATGTGGCACTTCACAGACCATTAAGATGCTAAGCCTGCACATCTCATGGCTCCTCCTGACAGACAGGCTCCATCAGACATCACCATGCCTGAGGTTTCAGCCTCTTAGTGGTTTGCTGGAAGTGATTGCTACCTTGCAGGGGTGACAAAACTGAACATAACATGACTCTGCCACAATTTCACAGTATCACAGTACAGAGGAGGTTGGAAGGGACCTCCAGAGATCACCAAGTCCACCCCCTGCCAGAGCAGCATCACCCAGGGTAGTCTGCACAGGAATGCATCCAGGTGGGTTTGGAAAGGCTCCAGAGAAGGAGACTCCACAACCTCTCTGGGCAGCCTGCTCCAGGGCTCTGCCACCCTCACTATAAAGAAGTTTCTCCTCATGTTGAGGTGAAATCTTCTATGTTCAAGTTTGAACCTGTTGTTCCTTGTCTTATTCCTGTGCACCACCCAAAAGAGATTGGCCCCCTCCATTTGACACCCACTTCGCACCTTCAGCAGAGTTATCTGGAAACATCAACCGTGTTTCTGACACTGGTGGGTGACATACAGGGCAGGGGTTGGCTTCAGCACAGCCTCAGGAGAGACTGTGCTTGTGGGTTTCAGGTCTGTACAGTTACAGAGCAGGTCCTGAAGCTTATGTCACTTTGCAGTGAACCTCTTTTAGCCTGTAGTCTTAGACAGAGCTCTTGCAGGTTTTATGAGCTCAGCAGTGTACTTTTCTGAGCCTGCAGTCTCAGGCAGAGCTCTTGCAGGGTTTATAAGCTCAGCAGTGTACTTTTGTGAGCCTGCAGTCTCAGGCAGGGCTCTTGAGGGGTTTATAAGCTCAACAGTGTACTTTTGTGAGCCTGCAGTCTCAGGCAGAGCTCTTGCAAGGTTCATAAGCTCTCCTCTGAGGACGTGCAGAAAGCATGAAGCCTCAAAAAGTATGTATGCTCTACAAGAGCACCTGCAGCAAAGGCTTCAGGAGCCTCCTTGCAATGTTGCACACACTGGAGTGACAACACCCACGGAGCAGCACGTACTGAGCTGCTTTCCTCAGACTTCTCACTATTTCAGAATTTAGACCAAGGGTAGGAAAATAACTGTCAAATGTTCACAGCCCTGCGTTTCTCCTCTTCACCATTGTCAGAAAAGGCCTCGTATTGTCATTCCCCTGTGCTGTGAAAGGGATTTCCAGGCTGGATGCCCTCTGTTTCAACCTTCACCTTCGTGTTTCTTCACCTCGAATGCTCCCTGCGGCTGCCGCACGTCTCAGCTGTCACCCCTCTTTGATCCTTCCAAGCATCATACGGAAAAAAACTCAGCGTGCAGGCTGCTGCTTTGAGCCCAGCAATGAGCGTATCCAGAATAAAACGGGAAGCGAACAAACGGGGACCGAAATGAGGGCAGAGATTGCGGTGAGCTCAGGGCAGTCCCGCGGTACCGCCCCACCCTAGGAAACGAACCGTCCTCGGGAAGCCCTGTGGGACCGTCACGGCGGCATCCGGGAGACACTCACGGTAGCACACCGTGTGTGTGCGTGCCTGTGTGTCGAAGCATAATTCCCCGCCGGGCACACACAGGGCGAAGCGGGAGATCCTCCTGGGTCCCTCCCGCTGTCCCGGTGCCCTTATCTGACCGGCGCGGGGCGGCGGCGCGGCTGGCTCTGGCCGGCAGGTGGCGCTGCCGTCTCGGGCAGGGCTTGGTCCGGCTCCGCAGCGGGTGAGGGAGACCCGGCCCCAGGAGCGGCGGGATGGGGAGAGAGGACCCGGCCCCGGGAGCGGCGGGATGGGGAGAGGGAACCCGGCCCCGGGAGCGGCGGGATGGGGAGAGGGAACCCGGCCCCGGGAGCGGCGGGATGGGGAGAGGAACCCGGCCCCGGGAGCGGCGGGATGGGGAGAGGGAACCCGGCCCCGGGAGCGGCGGGATGGGGAGAGGGAACCCGGCCCCGGGAGCGGCGGGATGGGGAGAGGGAACCCGGCCCCGGGAGCGGCGGGATGGGGAGAGGGAACCCGGCCCCGGGAGCGGCGGGATGGGGAGATGGAACCCGATGGGGACCCGGCCCCGGGAGCGGCGGGATGGGGAGAGAGGACCCGGCCCCGGGAGCGGCGGGATGGGGAGAGGGAACCCGGCCCCGGGAGCGGCGGGATGGGGAGAGGGAACCCGGCCCCGGGAGCGGCGGGATGGGGAGAGGGAACCCGGCCCCGGGAGCGGCGGGATGGGGAGATGGAACCCGGCCCCGGGAGCGGCGGGATGAGGAGAGAGGACCCGGCCCTGGGAGCGGCGGGATGAGGAGAGGGGACCCAGCATCGGGAGCGGAGAGACGGGGCGTCCCTGCCCTCCTCCAGACAGCCGTCCCCGCCGGGTCCGAGGCACGGCGGGCTCTCCTGTAAGGGGGAGGAGGTCGGGAAAGAGAAGGAGAGAGGAAAGCCGTTACACCGTGAGCCCCCTCCCAGGCCTGGGCACCCCTCGGGGCAAAGGGCTATTTTGGCCTCACGGGGGAACAATGCTCGGAGCCAGGGACCGCTTCCTACCCAGCGCGTTCCGTGTCACCCCAGGGTGTCTGGGGCGCTAGTGGTTTGCATCGGCTGCGAGTAGGATCCTCGCTCTCAGACCGATGGTATCGCGCAGGTTTGTTCCCGTCCTGCCCGGGGCTTTCACTTGAGTTCTCTTAGTCTGAGTGACGCACGGAAAGGCTCAGTGACTTTCCTAAGGAGCCTCCGAGGTGTCGATTTCTCTTGCAATAGAATAAAAAGAGCTTTCTCACTGCCAGGTGCCTCACACTAGCCTCTAAAATACATCACCTAGTTCAACCTGCCATGGTTTGGCCCTACTATGAATTGATTGTCTCCGGAGAAGCATGTTCTTGGCTCTTTCTTCTGATCATTTATTCTGTGCTGGGGGCTCTGAGCTCCCCTTTCTGTCTAAGGCACTGACAGCTGCTTCACAGTACCATTTAACAATGGTTCACTTGAGTTCAGAGACATTTGGTATTGAAGCAAGCACACAATCCGGATGTCTGGCACAGTCCAAACACGTTTCACCAAATTCAGAGACCAGACCCCTGTCCCAGCTCTCAGTAGTCACTAAATCCAACCAGCATTTCCTTGCCCACCAGTTGTTTTCTCCATGGCTCACTGCTACAGGCTCTGTCAGGTCTCCCTGTGATGTGCTCTGCTCCCTTCCCAGCCACCTGGGCAAAGGGCAGCTGATGACATTTTCCTATCACCACCTGCTGGTGTTTATTTTGGCCCTCCTACAGGTGTTGCCAAATGACTTTTGTGGGAGAAATGTGGAAAACAAGAGCTAGGGCAATGCATTGAAGGAACTCGGAGGCAGGGGATGAAAACTCTCAAGGTGCTGCTTTTGGAGCTTCAGTGCTCTTGTCCTGCCTTGCCCTGAGCCCCGGTGTGATGTACGGCTCCAGGTCCCTCAGAAGACGCAAGGGCCATCAGCAGTTCTCAAAACTGGGGCTTGGGAGTTCACCCAGAACCCAACTTCTGCTCTGCAAAACCTGTGATCTCAGAAGCAGGCATGGTTTGGATGGGCTGAAAATCCAGAGGGAGCACAGGATTTCATCAGGTGCGAGGATGCTGTTGTAGGGCCCATGAGACACTGGTGACTACAACATGGAGTTGTTTTCATAAACAAACACGTGCATGTTACCATTGGAAGGTGAATCATAGAATTGTCAGGGTTGGAAGGGACCTCAAGGATCAGCCAGTTCCCAACCCCCTGTCATGGGCAGGGACACCTCACACTACAGCAGGTTGCTCACAGCCTCATTCAGCCTGGCTGCAAACACCTCCAGGCATGAGGCTTCCACCACCTCCCTGGGCAACCTGTGCCAGTCTCTCACCACCCTCAGGGGGTAGAACTTCTTCTTCACATCCAAGCTGAATCTACCCATTTCTAGTTCTGTTCCATTCCCCCAGTCCTATCACTCCCTGACACCCCCAAAAGTCCCTCCTCAGCTTTCTTGGAGACCCTTTCAGATTCTGGAAAGCCACAAGAAGGTTGCCTTGGAGCCTTCTCCAGACTGAACAGCCCCAACTCTCTCAGTCTGTCTCCAGAGCAGAGCAGCTCCAGCCCTCTGCTCATCTTTGTGGCCCTTTTCTGGACACCTTCCAGCACCTCCAGATCCTTCCTGTCCTAGGGGCTCCAGAACTGGACACAGAGCTCGAGCTGTGGTCTCAGCAGAGTGGAGCAGAGGGGCAGAATCCCCTCCCTGGCCCTGCTGGCCACACTTCTCTTGCTGCAGCCCAGGCTCTGCTTGGCTCTCTGGGCTGCAAGTGCTGACTGCTGGCTCCTGTTGAGCTCCTCCTCCACCAGCACCCCCAAGGCCTTTTCTTCAGGGCTGCTCTCAAGGCAGTCCCTGCCCTGCCTGTACTGGGGCCTGGGATTGCCCCGACTCAGCTGCAGGACCTTGCATGAAGTCAGATTTGGAGTTCCTTTGTGTTTTAACAGACATGGAAATAACAACAAACTAAGGGAACATGCTTGCTTGTAAGAGAGCAAAGCCACACAAGTCAGACTGAGAGCCATCAAACTTACTCCTGTTGAATAATATCCCTTTGCTCCCTGAATGAATAAAGCAGTCCTCGATGGTGCTATCAAGGAACTGATTCCAGTCAGTTATATACAATTCTGGACTTCTTTTCAAAATACATGTGTTAATTTACGTTTTTTTCCCTTGTTTTTTTGGAAATAAGCCCATTCCATTCTTTTTTGGCCTGCACTCTCCTTTTCTATAGCTCTGATAAAGCTCAGGCTGAGAAGTATTCCTTCAGCTACCTCAACACAAGTGTTGACATCACCAGGAAGGATGCAGTGCTAGAGCAGAAGGAATATCTCCAAGGGAAAGGCCAGGCTGTAATTACAGAGGATGAAATGGAAGATTCTGGGCCTCTCAATTTAAGAAGGACACTGAGACTCTTGAACGTGTCCAGAGATGGGCAACGAGGCTGGGGAGGGGTCTGGAGCACAGCCCTGTGAGGAGAGGCTGAGGGAGCTGGGGTTGCTTAGCCTGGAGAAGAGGAGGCTCAGGGGAGACCTTCTTGCTCTCTACAACTCCCTAAAGGGAGGTTGTAGCCAGGTGGGGGTTGGTCTCTTCTCCCAGGCACCCAGCACCAGAACAAGAGGACACAGTCTCAAGCTGCACCACGGGAGATTTAGACTTGAGGTGAGGAGAAAGTTCTTCACAGAGAGAGTCACTCGCCTTTGGAATGTGCTGCCCAGTGAGGTGGTGGAGTCACCATCCCTGGAGCTGTTCAAGAGGGGATTGGACCTGGCACTTGGAGCCATGGTTTAGTTAGTCATGAGGTGTTGGGTGACAGGTTGGACTTGATGATCTTTGAGGTCTTTTCCAACCTTGTTGATTCTATGATCCTATGATTCTATGCCCAGCCAAAGAGTAGAGTGCTTCCATTGGCTTTACCCTGGAACTCT
The DNA here is from genome assembly GCA_033816785.1 of Picus viridis. Taxonomy (NCBI): domain Eukaryota; kingdom Metazoa; phylum Chordata; class Aves; order Piciformes; family Picidae; genus Picus; species Picus viridis. Next base: position 527,345 of record CM066572.1, read on the forward strand.
GTCATCTTGCTGAAAAACTACTGTGGGATTTCAGGAACAAGTGAGGCCTGATGAATTTTGAGGCAAAAATCTGATATTGATTAATTATTTGGTAAGTCCTGAAACCAGTGTACCTGCTGGGAATGTCTCCACACAGCATGCATCTCTGGTTTCCATTGCTTGTCATGCTGCTGTTAGGGGGAATACTGAAGATTCCCTGCTGTGGAGCCCCTGCCTCAGGAAAGGGAAGGTGTCATTAGAATCATGGAATTGTCAGGGTTGGAAGGGACCTCAAGGATCATTTAGTTCCAACCCCCTGCCATGGGCAGGGACACCTCACACTACACAGGTTGCTCACAGCCTCATTCAGCCTGGCTGCAAACACCTCCAGGCAGGAGGCTTCCACCACCTCCCTGGGCAACCTGTGCCAGTCTCTCACCACCCTCATGGGGAACAACTTCTTCCTGACATCCAATCTCAATCTACCCATTTCTAGTTTTCCTCCTTTGCCCTCAGTCCTATCACTCCCTGACACCCTCAGAAGTCCCTCCCCAGCTTTATTGGAGTCCCCTTCAGATACTGCAAGGCCATAATTAGGTCTCCTGGGAGCCTTCTCTTCTCCAGACTGAACAGCCCCAACTCTCTCAGTCTGTCCTCATAGCAGAGCAGCTCCAGCCCTCTGCTCCTCCTCGTGGCCCTTCTCTGGACACCTTCCAGCACCTCCAGATCCTTCCTGTCCTAGGGGCTCTAGAACTGGACACAGAGCTCCAGGTGTGGTCTCAGCAGAGTGGATCAGAGGGGCAGAATCCCCTCCCTGGCCCTGCTGGCCACACTTCCCTTGCTGCAGCCCAGGCTCTGCTTGGCTCTCTGGGCTGCAAGTGCTGACTGCTGGCTCCTGTTGAGCTTCTCATCCCCCAGCACTTTTCTTTCAGGGCTGCTCTCAAGTCAGTCCCTGTCCCAGCTGCAGGACCCAGCACAGGCAGTGCTGATATTTATAGGGAAGTAAAGACTATTTCTGATAGTAAGCATAGAAAAGCTGAGCTGGATAAAGAGCTTCTGTCTCTTTTTTCCTGAACTGTGACCAAATAATAATAATAATAATAATAATAAACCCCCCAAACCAGTGAAGGGGAAAGTCCCCAGTGATTGCATCCAGCTGCTCTGGTTTTATGACACCGAGATCCCCACTTGTCACGACCACTTCATGCACTTTATTATGCAGACACATTTTTTTCACTTTCATTTTCTTTCCCAGCTTCAGTTAATAAAACACCTTCCAGTCATCAGACTGCTCTTAGCAGCTGTAGAGTGCCTGGTTGTCTTCTTTTCTGAAGAGCAGAGATGTGTGCAGCTTTAAGAACGAATTCATACACACACACACACGCACAGAGGCCATTACCTGTGGGACATGTTGGCACGTGAGGAAGCTAAACTGCAGCCATCCTTCCCACTGGCATCAGTGAGAGCAACATTTGTGCCTTTCCCCATGTGAAGGAGACAGGAGCTGAACAGAAGCAGCCCTTTTGCAATCCCCGTGGACCAGCCTTGCCATAAAAAGGTCAAACCTCTGCCCCAGCCAAGAATCTTCTTGCCTGTGGATGGCTTTGGACTCAGGCCCAAAATGAATAAATCTCTCTGGAGTTTGGAAAGTCAGAGGCAAAGCAGCACCTTCTGCTCATTTATTCTCTGTTTCACCCTCAGTGAGCACAGGGCTCGTGGAAGTTCTTTAGAATAAGAGAGGTGAAATACTGGAACAGGCTGCCCAGGGAGGTGGCTGAGCCCCCATCCCTGGCAACATTCAAGCTCAGACTGGATGCGGCCCTGTGCAGCCTGCCGTAGTTGGAGGTGTCCCTGCTGACTGCAGGGGGCTTGGCCAAGATGCCTTTTGAAGGGTCCCTTCCAACCCAATGCAATCTGTGATTCCATTGTTACCTGCGCTGTTTGTACAGTTTCAGCCTGGTTTTCCTAAAGGAGATTTTAGTTGTTCTGTTGGAACAGATAAAATACCCAGGATAAAATCAGTGCCTGCTTGCTGCCCAGAGAGCCAAGCAGGGCCTGGGCTGCAGCAACAGAAGTGTGGCCAGCAGGGACAGAGAGGGGATTCTCCCCCTCTGCTCCACTCTGCTGAGACCCCAGCTGGAGCTCTGTGTCCAGTTCTGGAGCCCCTAGGACAGGAAGGGTCTGGAGGTGCTGGAAGGTGTCCAGAGAAGGGCCACGAGGATGATCAGAGGGCTGGAGCTGCTCTGCTATGAAGACAGACTGAGAGAGTTGGGGCTGTTCAGTCTGGAGAAGGTTCCCAGGAGACCATCTTGTGGCCTTCCAGGATCTGAAGGGGTCTCCAAGAAAGCTGGGGAGGAACTTTTTAGGATCATAGAATCACTGAATTGTTAGGGGTGGAAGGGACCTCAAGGATCATCTAGTTCTGACCCCTGTCATGAGCAGGGTCATCTCATGCTAGGTCAGCTTGCTTGCAGCCACATCCAGCCTGACCTTAAAAACCTCCAGGAATGAGGGTGTCAGGGAGTGATAGGACTGGGAGGAATGGAGCAAACCTAGAAATAGCTAGACTGAGATTGGATGTTAGGAAGAAGTTGTTCCCCATGAGGGTGGTGAGAGACTGGCACAGGTTGCCCAGGGAGGTGATGGCAGCCTCCTGCCTGGAGGTGTTTGCAGCCAGGCTGGCTGTGGCTGTGAGCAGCCTGCTGTAGTGTGAGGTGTCCCTGGCCATGGCAGGGGGTTGGAACTGGCTGATCCTTGAGGTCCCTTCCAACCCTGACAATTCTGTGATTCTATGAATTTCTGCTTTTAAATGCACTATTTATTTAAATCTGATCACTCCCTACTCCCTCCTGCCATACTGGTGTTTGCCCATTCCAGCACCTATGCACATGTGGTGGGAGGAGAGGCAGGGGCATGAATCCCTGTGCCAGGGCATCATTGGCATCAGTGAAGAGGTGCAACGCTCTGCCATCCACTTCAACTTTAGAGCTCTGGCTTGCTACCACTGCTCCCATATAGAGAAACTCCCACATCCTACATTAAGAAAGAATAAGTGTGCACAGTGGCAGGTCAGGGATCAGGCCAGCTGATTTAATGAATCCCAGAGCAAGCATTTTAGATAAGGGAATTCAGACTTGGCTGGCGAATCCAAAGGAGGAGGCTCAGGGGAGACCTTATTGCTCTCTACAACTACCTGAAGGGAGGTTGTAGCCAGGAGGGGCAACCAGCCCCAGAACAAGAGGACACAGTCTCAAGCTGCACCAGGGGAAGTTTAGGCTGGAGGTGAGGAGAAGGTTCTTCACAGAGAGAGTTGCTAGCCATTGGGATGTGCTGCTCAGGGAGGTGGCAGAGTCACTATCCCTGGAGGTGTTCAAGAGGGGATTGGATGTGGCACTTGGAGCCATGGTTTAGTTGTCATGAGGTGTTGGGTGACAGGTTGGACTTGATGATCCTTGAGGTCTTTTCCAACCTTATTGATTCTATGATTCCTCCTTTTTTTTCAGCTTCAGCATTCTTTTGCCTTTGTGGTGCTGCAAATAGTTTGGGGGAATCTGTTTAATGCTGCAGCTTGATGTTGCAGGGTAACCACGCTGCTGCACTAAATAGAAAGCAGACAGGCAAACTGTAACAAACAAACTGGTTTGGCTTCCCCAGAGGTAGCACTGATAAACATTTTGGTCAGCCAATGCATTTTGTGGACAATGTTTAAGGAAACATTAGCTGCTCACATGCTTAGCTTGAAGAAGCTTTATCCTCCCTGTGCCAGTATTTATAGTCGTTGTTTAATAGGAAGCCTCTAATGATAACATCTTACTGCTTGTTTAATCACCTTTTTACCCAGTGAAATAACTGAGTTAATTTGGGACCAAGAAAGGCTGTGGACGGTGTGGCTGGCTCAGGTCAGGGCACCACTGCTCTGTGTGCTCTCTGCAGGAGCTGCCTCAGTGTGGGGCTGTGTCCCAGCACTGCCCCTCAGCGAAATACTTCAGCTGTTTCCTCGGGGAAAGTCAAAAGCTTCTCTTTGCTGTGCCTCTCCCTCACGCTGTACCAGGGATATGAAAAATGGCTTTTAAAAATGACAGAGATTTACAAATGCAAAAGGGAAGTGCAAGGGGAAGGGAACTCTTGCAGCACGTGGGGGTGTTTTCTGAGATGGAGTTGAATTTGCACTGAGGGTGTCCATAGTAGAGAAGATCCAGCCAACAGCTAAACTGGTAGAGAATCACAGAATTGTCAGGGTTGGAACAGACCTCAAAGATCCAGGTCCACCCCCTGCAACATGCAGAGATACCTCACACTACCTCAGCCTGCTCACAGCCACGTCCATCCTGGCCTTAAAATCCTCCAGGGATGAGGCTTCCACCACCTCCCTGGGCAACCTGTGCCAGTGTCCCACCACCCTCATGGGGAAGAACTTCTTCTTAACATCCAATCTGATGAAACCACTGCCAGCCTGCCTTTCCCTCTCCTTCCTCGATCCCTTCCTCTTTCTCTCTATGCATCTCACTCCTTTCTCAGTAAAATCAACAAAACAGAGAACAGGGGAGAAAAAGCAGAGTTAAAATGACAGCTGTCACCATCACATAGCTGTGCCTCTCCATTCCCTGCCACCATCTTCAGATCAGGGAATGTCCCCAGCCTGGGGACTGCTGCAGCTTAGCTCCTTCTTACAGCAAAGCACTGATCAGAATCAACATGAATTTTGTACTTCCCAGGAGCTGGTTTCCCTTGCCAGAGGCTTCTCACTTGGCAGCCCCTGCTTTGGGTCTATTTGCAGCGATTTGGGTCTGTATGCCACTCCTAAAGGGGTATCTTTAGGGCAGACAGCTGCCTGTCCTTGCCCAGGAAACAATACCCAGCTGCCACTGGTGGACTGCTTTGAAAGAGTAAATATGAGGGGGGAAAAATAAATTTCCCACACCACCACCAAGAAGAAATGCAAATAGCAGTGGGAGGCAGCCCCCATCCTGAACATTTTGCAGCTGAAAGAAGGAATGAGGCAGAAACAGCAGCGAGGAGAGGCAGAGGGGAACTCCTGAGGTAGTGTGAGCGTGGCTGAGATCGGTAGCCACATCCTTGGAGTCTCTGGTAAGCTGCTTGCCTGCATCCCAACGGGAGCAACACAACAGTAACTGAGATGCCTGAGAGTCATCTCAGGTCCTGCGAGAAAACCCAGCTGCCATGCAGTGCTGAAGTGACAAGAGGGAAGTGACAGCAATGAGAGGAGCAAGAAAGGAACTGTGAAATAACAGGATGCAAATAAATTCTGTTCTGCTGCTAGGCCAAGCAGCATTTTGCACAGAGTCCTTCAACTCTTTTCAGAAGGAATTCACTGTGTGCCCCTGGCCCTCTCCAGGCAGAACGTTTGTGGCAGTGATCGCTGGTGACGGTGAACATCATTCCACAGCACCAGCCTAAGCAAAACCAAAGCTGGAAGCCTGAGCTTGAGGGAACCACCCCCAAAACACCCCCAAAACCTGCAGTTAGATCTAACTGCAAGCATCCTCACACAGAATGTAGAAGGGCCAGAAATGTCTGCAAATCATCCCACGGGGTGCTTTTCCTCAAATCAGAAGCTGCTAGGCATAGAAAAGCTCCTGCACTCCCTGCACTGAAGCAAAGAACAGTCCTAAACATATGGCCACTAAGGATTAAAGACAATAAATAGCATCATTTAGCCCACAAATGAAGGGCTGGATCCTGCTGGGGCTGAGCTCCTTTTGTGTCCTAGAAAAAAAATAGGGATTGTGGCTATTCTGCCCCGGAGAAGAAATGCCAAGTGTCCTCCGGGGATGGGTTAGCAGCCTAGTGGAAAGTCCAGCTCAAAAGAAAACAATAAATTCAACCACCAGCAAACTCCCCAGAAGAGAGAAGGCAGCATGGAAGCAACAGCCTTTCGCTTTTAGCCCCCAAGAGCTGAAAATGAGGCGGGAAGTGGCTCTCATCCCGCCACCGGCTGCAGGACTGAGAAAGGACAGAAAGTGTCCAAGCTAGCAGCGTGGCTGAAGAGAATAGAAAAGGACAGGGTTCAAGTTCTATAGCTGGAGCTCTGAGACAGTAATAGAGATTATGACAGGTTAATGGAGACTGTGACAACCTCTATCCATGTAAATAAACACTGAATTCGAGCCCCTCTGTTTTCCCCGAGCACCAGTAAATAAAAGTCTAACAGAGACCTCATGTAAAGTAACCATATGCTTATAATTACACAAACATTGTAGATCCCCTGTGTGAAATTTCACATCTTTATTGCTTCTATTTTAATGTTTACAAAGTTAGCAGTGATTTTTCAATACCAAATCTATCTGAAACAGGAAAGGCAATTTCCTACCTCCTCAGAATTTTCCACCCCGGGCACCAGCGAAAGCAGAACTGCTCCTGCAAACCTCTTCCCTTTTCTCCTGCTCTATCCACTGCAGTTCGTTTCCCCGACGTTCAGGATATGTTTTGAACGCAGGAGTGGTTTCCCTCTTCATGCCCATACAGTAAGTTTTGAAGTGTGAGCGAGGGGAAATGTGGTTCTAATCTAAGACAGTGACAAAAACGCAGAGAGCTTGCAGGGGAGCGGCGTTGCCGCTGGTTCGTGGCGAAATAAAACGCTGTGAAAAGCAGCCGCGGTGCACGGGGTTAGCCCTGACGCCTCTCCCGACTTTTCGTGTGAAAATACTAACTGCCGAAAGCAGGAGCAAAAGAGGGAGAAAGGGGCAAGCTCATCCCTGTGCCGTGAGGCTACACGAGCCTCCGTCGAGCCGGAGTGTGGGAGACTCGCCTGGAAGAGCCCGCGGGCCATGGGGCACTGGGAGAGGCGCAGATTCCTCACCGGATGCTTGGAAAGTGAAAGAGCTTTCCTTGAAGGGACAATGCAGGAGATGATTCAGAGTCTCCTGAAGCAACCCTGCGTATATGGGTGTGCTCCTTCATCTCCTCTTAGTTCACACGCCATAGTTTTGACAGTTAAAATTCTTGCACTGCTTAGACTTTGGAGGTTTGTGCTAACAGTCTGGAGAGTGTGGAGGCTGAAACAAATATGCTGAGGGGAAAAAAATTAAATTATGGTTCGTTGTACCAAGTAACAACAAAAAGAAAAAACAAACATTTGTCTAATCTGATGATCCAGGATGCAGGCAGCAGAGAAAGAAACTTGGTGCTCCGTCCCCAAGGATGCTCTCAGCTGAGAGCACGACAGGAGAGTCAGGCAGGGAGAGGAGCTGGTGCATTACCCACAAGGGAATGTCCACCAGGGGAAGGGGTAGCAAATTCTGGGCCAAAATCTACCTTCTGGGAAAATAACGGAAGGAAGAAAGGAAGAAAGGAAGAAAGGAAGAAAGGAAGAAAGAAAGAAAGAGAAAGAAAGAAGGAAAAAGAAGGAAAGAAGGAAAGAAGGAAAGAAAGAAAGAAAGAAAGAAAGAAAGAAAGAAAGAAAGAAAGAAAGAAAGAAAGAAAGAAAGAAAGAAAGAAAGAAAGAAAGAAAGAAAGAAAGAAAGAAAGAAAGAAAGAAAGAAAGAAAGAAAGAAAGAAAAAAGAAAGAAAAAAGAAAGAAAGAAAGATGAAAAAGAGAGAAAGAAATAGAGAAAGAAAGAGAGAAAGAAATAGAGAAAGAAAGAGAGAAAGAAATAGAGAAAGAAAGAGAGAAACAGAGGAAGAGAGAAAGAGAAGGAGAGAAAGAGAGAGAGAAGGAGAGAGAGAAGGAGAGAAAGAAAGAAAGAAAGAAAGAAAGAAAGAAAGAAAGAAAGAAAGAAAGAAAGAAAGAAAGAAAGAAAGAAAGAAAGAAAGAAAGAAAGAAAGAAAGAAAGAAAGAAAGAAAGAAAGAAAGAAAGAAAGAAAGAAAGAAAGAAAGAAAGAAAGAAAGAAAGAAAGAAAGAAAGAAAGAAAGAAAGAAAGGAAAAAGAAAGGAAGAAAGAAAGGAAGAAAGGAAGGAAGAAAGGAAGAAAGAAAGGAAGGAAGGAAGGAAGGAAGGAAGGAAGGAAGGAAGGAAGGAAGGAAGGAAGGAAGGAAGGAAGAAAGAAAGAAAGAAAGAAAGAAAGAAAGAAAGAAAGAAAGAAAGAAAGAAAGAAAGAAAGAAAGAAAAAGAAAGAAAGAAAGAAAGAAAGAAAGAAAGAAAGAAAGAAAGAAAGAAAGAAAGAAAGAAAGAAAGAAAGAAAGAAAGAAAGAAAGAAAGGAAGAAAGAAAGAAGAAAGAAAGAAGAAAGGAAGGAAGAAAGGAAGAAAGAAAGGAAGGAAGGAAGGAAGAAAGGAAGGAAGGAAGGAAGGAAGGAAGGAAGGAAGGAAGGAAGGAAGGAAGGAAGGAAGGAAGGAAGGAAGGAAGGAAGGAAGGAAGGAAGGAAGGAAGGAAGGAAGGAAGGAAGGAAGGAAGGAAGGAAGGAAGGAAGGAAGGAAGGAAGGAAGGAAGGAAGGAAGGAAGGAAGGAAGGAAGGAAGGAAGGAAGGAAGAGAATTTCCTGCTAGTATGGAGCACCAAACCCAAATCGTTTCAGGAGTGCTGCAGCAAGGCAGAAGAGAGGCTAAAAATATGGAGGCTAAACCAGTGGGAGTTCAATGCCTTGGATCTGGGATCTCTGAAAAACAACACACACACACCCCCCATTTTCAAAGCCGACGCAGAGACTGATGTTTTGCTGAGAACCAGCACATGTGGGCATTGCAGAAAACGTTGTGCTAACTGCTCTGGCAGTAGGAAACCCTACCCCTGTAATTATGTGGTGTGACCACGATCCTTTTGGAGGCTTTTTGTGTGTGGTGAAGGAGGAAGCAGCCCATACTTTGAGCGGTCGTGTTTTGTACTCATCCTAATAGAGAATGATTTGCCTCCACAGAAATGGAAATACTGCAACGCTTCCATCATGGTAAAAAAGAAGACACAAGCTAGGCATTAAATACCAATAAAATCTGTTAAGAGGGACTGCCTACAAGCTGATCAGCTCTGTGCTAATGCTCCTCGTGCACCTTCTGACAGGCCACAAACCAGAGGTGAAAAGGGTGATGCTTAAACCTCGCTTGACCACTTGTGCAGGAATGAAAGACCCCCTGGGTGTGTTCCTGTGTGACCTGGTATAGATGGTCCTGCTCTGGCGGTGGGGTTGGATTGGATGATCTTTCAAGGTCCCTTCCAGCCCCTAACATTCTGTGGTTCTGTAACCTCTAAGACTATCCTCAACCTGCTGCTCATTTTATGGCTGTAACAAGATATATTTCCATTAAACCTACAGAGTGAAAAAAATTACAGATGGCTTTTGTCTGTCTCCTGGCCTTCAAATTCTCCTCTTCTGAGTTTTCTTTTCACCAGAAGAGCAAACTCACAGAATCACGGAAACATACAGGGTGGAAAAGAACCTCAGGATCACCAAGTCCAACCTACACTACAAGGGTCACCCCTAAACCCATATCCCCAAGCGCCACATCCAACCCACCTTCAAACACATCCAGGCCTGGTGACTCAACCACCTCCCTGAGCAGCTCATTCCAATGCCTGACCACTCTTTCCATGAGACATTTTTCCCTGCTCTCCAGTCTAAACCTATCCAGTCATAGCTTGAGAAGCCTAATTACCTAGGAGAAGGGACCAGCACCAGCCTCTTTACAATGTCCTTTCAGGTAGCTGCGGACAGCAATGAGGTCTCCCCCTCAGCCTTCTCTTTCTCAAACTAAATGAAACCAACCAAGCAAAACCAAATTCAAACAGAAAATAGAACTAAATGAATGCCTTTTAAAAACTGAAACATGTGAAAGCTGTGTGGATTAGTGCAGGGAAATTGAAGGAAGTGGTTTTCAAATTGCCTGGGTTTGGAGCAACATGCTGAAACCAATCAATCAATCGATCAATCAAGTTAGAAAAGATTTGTAATGCAATTATAACCAAAATCTGGCCAACTTTTGTTGTGGAGAAAACCAGAAAGGAAATTTTTTTTTCAAAGTGCTATTCTTCTTGTTCTTTCTTTTTTTTCTTCTGGTGGCAGCTATTATTTAACTCTTCTTATTGTTGCTGCTGTTGTTACTCCCTTTGCTGAGCTCCGGAGCCAGGATTTCACAGGCAACGATTCCCTCCCTCCCGTCCTGCCTGCCAGGTCTGTGCTTCCCAGGTCCAGGTCCAGTTCCAGGTGGTTTTCTCAATGCTAATCAACATCAAAACTTCTTCAGATGGTTCTGCTGCCTTCAGATCCCTCGCAGTGATCTGACTGAGGGAGCTGGGGTTGTTTGGTCTGCAGAAGAGAAGGCTCCCAGGAGACCTTCTTGTGGCCTTCCAGGATCTGAAGGGGGCTACAAGAAAGCTGGGGAGGGACTTTTGAGGGTGGCAAGGAGCGATAGGACGGGGGGCAAAGGAGCAAAACTAGAAATGGGTAGATTCAGCTTGGATGTTAGGAAGAAGTTGTTCCCCATGAGGGTGGTGGGAGACTGGCACAGGTTGCCCAGGGAGGTGGTGGAAGCCTCCTGCCTGGAGGTGTTTGCAGCCAGGCTGGCTGTGGCTGTGAGCAACCTGCTGTAGTGTGAGGTGTCCCTGCCCATGGCAGAGGGGCTGGAGCTGGCTGATCCTTGAGGTCCCTTCCAACCCTGACAATTCTGTGATTCTATGACTGTCCAGCTGCTTAAGACACCACAGTTGCTACATCTTTTGGTTCCCTACATTCTCTTGCTCCCTTAAGTGACTGTCCTGGCAATTAGCCGTATTGAACAATGGCTTTGTCTTCCAAAATGGCACGGGGACACTGGGAGCAACGGGGCTGAGAGGAATGGGCAGGAGAGCAGCACTACCTACTCCACAGCTGTTAGTACTAACAGCATGCACTATCATCTGGTGAACAGTGCTGTCTTGGGGGGATAACAGCAGGGTGTGCACCTGCCTCAGCCTCCGCGCTGCCTGAAAGGTTGCTGGAGCCGGGGGAAAGACCCTCGTTGGCTGCAGAGGGCTTCCAGTCAGGCCCTTGATAAAAGAAGCAAGGGTGGAAAGCAGCCATCCCGGTCAGCTTTAGAGAATGTGTTAAAACATGCAAAAGCAGCAGGTAGAAATGAAGTCAGGCTGATGGAAGCTGTTTTCGAGACCACCCGACCCTTGCGGCTTTGCATTAGTATGAAACCACCTTCCCTTGGGAGAGGAGGAGGCCAAGGGAGGAAAAAGCTGAGAACAAAGAGGGAAGAGGAGAGACAGATCGAGAGACAAAGGCAGGAAGGGAACAGACACTCCGGGACCAGCAAGGGGACCCTGGAAACCAGCGGGGTGGGAGTGGGAAAGGGCAGCCGTGCGGCAGCAGCACTGGGAACCACAAGGAGGGGATGTGGGAAGTGGAAACAATATCAGAAGAGGAAAATAGGACAATGAAATGCAGCAGGAGAGAAAAGAAAGAGCCTGAGGGACTAGGGTTGGGCAGAAGTTGGCGGAGAAGAAACTGGAGCTGGGCAGCTGATTTGAGATAGCAGGCGGGAGCGTGGAATAAGTGAAGAGGGCACAAAAGAAGCAGAAGGAAACAAAAAAGTGATGATAAGGCTCCGGAAGGAACTGGGTCACGACAAGAAAAAGTAGCCAAAACGCTAAGCACAGAGCAGAAAGTATGGGAGCAGCAAAGAAGAGCAGAACTAACACAAGCGAGGCATCAGAAACGCGAAGCCAAAGGGCCAGGAGGAGGGGGAAGGTCCCCAAAGCAGAAAACAGATGATGAAAAGAGAGAGGAACGGTCAGGAGGGTGTCTGTGAAGTCAGGGGTTAGGCAGGAGGAGTGAAAGCACAGTAAATAAAAGAGGGTGAAGAAACCAGGCCAGAGAGATGTGGGGATTGGTTTTGCAGAACACTTGCCTCATTTCTGCGCTGTCACTGATACTCTTTGTAGCCCTGCTTCCTCACAGCTCATCTGCCAGCACCTCGCAGTGCATCTGCCCTGCTGAAGAGAAGCCAAGGCAATGACAGGCCTCACTCTCTAATACCAGCTATATGGCGTGTCCCACATCCAAATGGCTGTCAAGGGACAGCCCCTGGCACAAGCCACAACTTGCAACAGGCCTGGGCACCGGCTGGCAAAGTGATAGCTGGCATGGGCCAAAATCACACTGTGGAGCTCATTAAACCATGTATGGAAGACTGCAGGGCAGCACTTTGGAGTTACCTTCTTCTCTAGTGGACATGCAGCCTGGGGCACTTGGAACCTGAGTCCCTCACTTGCTTTCAATGTCCTCCATCACTCTCTTCACCTCCCCTAGCATCTCTCCCCAAGAGCTGGGGAGCATGGTGGGACTGAGCTCGCTACAGGAAAACCAGGACCTAACAGGCTGGATGTCTGCTTCCTGTGCCCCAGCGGGGTCTGCTTGCCCTACTGATGTGTAGTGCACTGGGAACAGTGCCAGAAGCCCAGGCATGAGTTGCCCTCTCATGGTGGAAAATGGTGGGGGGAGGGGGAAGACCAGAAAGTCCAGTGTACAACCACATGGCCCATGAAGAGCAGCTGTTGATGAAGAAGTGCAGAGATGTCAGATTCAGTGTGGGATAAAAGCCACACTGCCTATGACTGCCACGGACTGCTAAATACACAGGATCCTCAGGCTGCAGCATCTCTCGCTGGAATGAATGGAAAATCCCCAGGTGGCAGACCTAGAGCAGGTTGGAGAGGTAGGAGTAAGTGGAAAACGGGAGATTAGGACACAAGATGGGGGAAGCTCAGCGCAGGGGAAAACAAAAGCAGTGTGGGGAAATAAAGGAGACTGGAGGCTGGCTTGTGGCTGCAGTGCCATGGTTCAGACAGGAGGTGAGAAAGAAGCAATGAGGGAACAGGACAGGTAAGGTAACACAATCTCATTACTGTGCTTTGTCCATGGCTGTGAACCCTACATAGGTGGTTGGATGAGCTGACATTTGGAGAGCTGACACCAGTCTGATACTGGAGGATGCACCTCTGAAAAGCCAGCCAAAAAGGGATGGCTGAATCCTGCTTCTGCATGACCAGGACAAGGAAGATCTGTGCCCCACTTTGAGGAGGCTTTCCTGACCACCCAGCCTGCCCTGTTTGTCTTGACAGTGCTGCCCAGCACTGCATTTTCCCAGACCCCAGCCTGTCACCGTGCTCCTTTTGGGCTGGTCTCCTCTTGGTATCTGTGCATACTTTGAGAGGAGAATGGTCTGTGGTTCTTCATTCCTGTGCTTTCCTTTCCCCCTCTGATGGTGGCAAGGCCTGCCTCAGGGCTGCTCATTAGCTGGGCCCCAGCTCACGCTAAAGAGAGAACCTGCTTTTGACCATGTTCTCCTTCGTGAAAGAGCCCTGCTCTGTGCCAGGCTCTGGGGCACAGGGCTGTGGGAAGAGAAAGAGCCCCGGGCACGATCATTAGCATCCCATGAGTCTGCCCACACCTGAAACCACAGCAAGTAAGAGCACCAAAGGGTTGGAAGGTTCATGAGAACCCCAAAGGTGGCTTGGTGGGAAGTGGTACCCAAAGGGTGCCAGGAAGACCTACAGCGTCTCTCTCTGGCCATCGTGTCCACGTCCCGCGTGGCGTCGACAGCGAGGAGGGAGCCAAGGGTCCCCCGAGCACCCGACGGCGGGACCGCCCCGCGGGGGCGGGCTGGGTGCCCCCACGGGGCGGTCCGCGGCGGGGCGGTACCCACGGGGCGGGCGGGCTACCCGGGCCGAGCCCGCCCGGGTGCAGTCCCCGCTCCGCGCCACGCCGCCGCGCAGTCCCCGCGCCGCTCCGTGGGCCGCCGGAGCCGCACGTCGGGCCGCCCTCCTCTCCCTCCTCACGGCCGCCTCTCGCTATGAATGCACGCCGGGCCCTGCTCTCCGCCGCCTTGCTTGCCAGCCTCCTCTGGGATTTACCTTGCTGCCTCCCGGCTTCCCTACCCGCCGCCTCCTCCAAGGGCGGACGGGGCCGCAGGCTGCCGCGGTCCCCACGGAGAACCGCCCGCGGCAAGAGGGACACGCCGTGGGCCGGGCGCTCCCACGAGCGGAACCCCACGAGTACATGCTGTCTCTGTTCAGGACTTACTCTATCGCGGAGAAACTGGGCATCAACGCCAGCTTTTTCAGTCGTCCAAATCCGCCAACACCATCACTAGCTTTGTAGACAGGGGACGAGGTAAGTTATACCCCACCCGCGCCCCTCGCTGGCCTCCGGGTCGGCGGGCGCCCCTTCCAGCGGCTGCCGTTCCCCGGAGCCTGGCGCTGGGAGATGGGGACACGCTGCGCCGGTCACCGGTGGTCTTTCAGTATTCGGTATTGCAGAAAAGTGGATCTCTAGGTAAATTGAGGATCGCGTTGTTTTATCCGAGAGCGAAGCGTCCCGCGGCGCTACGCCCTGACTGCGGCTGCCTGCGGGAAACACGCGTGTTCGCCCCCGAACCGTCATGGGGTGGTGGGAAACACGCCTCAGGAGCACTTTGGGTGTAAACGCAACCTTAAACAACAACAGAAAAAAAAAAAACAACAAACAAAAAAAAACAAACACCCAAATGCAAACCTCTCTTTGGTTTGTTTCCGTCAGCCGGAGAAAGGATCGCCCTTATCGCGGCGGCTCCAAGGCAAATAGAAAGTTCAAACTGACCGAGGGCAAACATTTGCTGCCTTCAGCTGCTCTCGGTGGGTGCTTTATCTGGGTTACCTGGAAGAGCACCAGCCCCGTTCGGAAGCGCTGTGGCTGGGAGGCGGCTCGAAGCCCAGGTAACTCCTGGCCCCGGGGCTCATCGGGGAGCGGCTGGGACCCGCCGTCTGTTTCGGGGACGCAACCCGAGTCCTTTAAGCCTAGTGTATGCGGGGCTGGTCCTCACCCATCCCGGGACGGGTCGGCAGCAGGAGCCGCTTCCCGGGCCCTCGGCTGCCCCGTGGTGGGAGTGAGGAGGAGGGAGAGGACGGGCGGGAACCGGGGTTCGGAGGCAACTGGATGGCAGGCCTTGCCCGCCTCTCCTCGGGCAGCACCGGTGCCGCGGGGCTCTCAGTACCTCTCCACGACCTGCAGTCCCGGCCGGGAGCCTGCATTGCTTTTCTCTCGTTTGTTCTATCGCTCGCTCGCAGCCGGCACAGCTTATGGAGGTTTCTCGGAGACGCAGAGGAAAATTACCCTTCCTTCAAAACACCCTTTTTGGTTTTATTTTTTATTACCCTGTTTTGTGAGTCATCAAGGACAGACTAATTAACAGGTTCTTAATGAAGGTTGTGCATTCTTTCCTCCTCTCCTCCCCATCCCGCTTTGAAGGCCTTCCCCTCCGTCCGCGCCCCCCGGGGACCCCGCTCGTGTACCTGCCAGAGGTTGGCAGCAGCGTTCCGGGAGCTGGGACTCCGGAACCCCCCCGCGTCCCAGCCGTTCGAGCGCTGGGAAAACCGCTCAGACTCACAGGAGCTTCTGCCTCCCCAAACCAAATCGAACCCAAATCAACCACCTCCGCCGCCTCCCCTCGCCCCCCACGCCCCGAGTCGGCAGCCTCTCCTCCCCCGGGGAACCCATGGCTCAGCCCCTTTCCCTATCGTGACGACCACCGTCTCAGGGGGTCCTCCCCCGCGGAAGGAGCTCGGCTCGGCGTGGCTCTTCCCCTCCCGCCCCGGTACCCGTCGCGCCTCTCTGGCCTCGGGAGGGTGGAAGCGCCTTCGGTGGGTGCACCCCCGGGCAAGAAGAACCCGGTCGTTCCCGAGGATAGAGGGGACGGAGGGTTTTACATTCCGCCTTCGCTTTAAGGTTTTTTTTTTTCTCCGTCGCTGTTAAAAGCGGGGGGCGGGGGTGGGAAAGAGGACTCGCTTTCTAGAAACACGGTTTCGAAAGTTCAGTCTTCAGAAACGAGCTGGCCGCTTCCCCCGCCGGAGAGCAAACGGGGTGCGAATTGTGCAAGCCGCGGGGAAACAGATCCGCGCTCAAGATCATCTTATTCTTGATAACCAGAAGAAAGACAGTTAATTCAACAAATTTAGCTCATCTCGCTGCATGGGAGATTCTCCTCCGGGGGAAGTGATTTGCTAACAGAAGTCCTGGTTTGATTAAGGAAAAGCATCACTTTTCCCCACTGATTTTGATTTGATGTGTCACAGGCTGTGACCTTCTGCTGGACCTTCTGAGGGTTGCTTAGCATCAAGCCACTGATTGGAGTATTTCAACTCAGTGATCTAATTGAGTGTTCATGTCATAACATATCAAATATTGTCTAGTCTCCCATAATGAAGCTGACCAGCCAATGGCACATCACCAAAAAACTTCAAGAGAGCTTCCGTTCCTCTGAAGTGGTAGCTATTTTACTGCCCACCTCCCCGTGGGCTCCTAGCCCAGTTAATTGGCGAGCTGCAGTTGTGCTGATGATGAACAGTATTTGCTCAGGGAAAGCGGGGAAGGGGAGGGTGGTGGGGAGTTTCTGTCAATTCATTTGCAGACAATATAGCCGCCCAAAATTGACCCAATTAGAAGGGCTGCTCTTTACCTAAGCGGCATCTCCGGGGAAGACAACGGTGGCCGCCCCTCCTGCCCACACGGCATCCTTCATCGGAGTATTTCGAGGAGACAGCAGCCCAGGGAGGAGCGCGAAGCAGCTTTTACTCCTGCCAAGAACTACCCTTCCTGCACGGCATGGGCTGCTGTCCTGCGTGTCCGTGAAAGCGTCTCGCGGGAAAGGTAGTTCTGCTGCCAGCCCCTGGCCGCAGCAGCCCCTGGCCGCAGCAGCCCCTGGCCGCCCTCCGCAGCCCTGCAGCCAGCCCGCTCCGCCACCCTGCGCAGCTGACTGGGGCAGAGTGCTTCGGCACGATCACCACCAACCTCTTCTCTTCGCCTCGTTTCTTTCCTTCCCTCTTGAAGCTAATAAGATCTTTTTCAGGCTAGCTCGAAGCTACAGTACTGCATTACATGTATATACATATTTTTATTCTCCCCCCCGCCCCTCCCGCCCCCCATCAGTAGAAAAAAGGAGCGCAGAAAGGAGGAAAAGGTTTGCGATTTCCCCTTCTCCACCCCTCCCGCCCCCCGCTCTCTCCCCCTTGTTACGGTCGCAAGATCAGACAGGACTTAGCTGAATGTAGGAAAATTACTGTTGGCACATGAAGTAACTCATTAAAACGCAGATGGTGCTCTCGCTGGCCTCAGGACCCCCAGCATTGGAGCTCCACAGTGAGGCAGGACAATTAGGAGCTGCAAGGACTCCACCAGGCAGGGGAGGGAAAAAAAGAAAAAGAAAAAAAAAAAAAGAGAGAGAGAGAGGCAGAGCGAGCGGGAGGGAGCAGGAGAAGGGAGCTATAAACAAGGAAATCCAAACTAGCAAGAAACGTGGCACGGCTCGGAACAAACTGAAAAAAAAAAAAATATATATATAGCTGGGGTGCGAGGGAGCTCGATTGTTAAAGGATTCTGCCGTGGGAAGGGAATGCTACAGGGACATGCTGCTGTGGCCTCGCTTCGCCTTTCCCTTCTGTATCCACAGGGCTGCCGGCAGCCGCCGTGCCGTGGCCGGGCTCTCGCTTACGGAATGTTGAGCTACGCGCCTAAGGGATGGGGAAACCGAAATGAGTCGAGACCGTCTCCTTTTCCCTCCCCGTTTCCTTTGTGCAGTTTCGTGTTCCACTTGAGAGGCAGCTGATTCGGATGGGCAGGGGTCCCACCGTGGTTATTTTGCTCTTTGCCATAAGGGTCGTGAGAGGGTGAGGAGCAGGGGCAGGACTAAAGGAGGATCCCGTGCGCAGAAACTGGAAATGGCCTGGCTGTGCATGTGGCAGAAGAAAAGAGCGCAAATCCCACTTGAAGTTCATCTAGTGCAACATGTTTATGCAAAACAGCGGGTTTCTGGGTGGACCGAAAGCTGCGATATAGTGTAATCCGTGCAGCGCCTTTGCCCAGGCAGTGTTGTCGTTGGCAGAGGGAAAATTAAATATAAGCAGGGAAGTATTTTAATGGGCAAGGAGGGAATTCACAACTGTTAATTATTTGGTGACCTTGTATTCGATTTGTTTGAGCCCCTTATAAAAGCACTAATGCAGACCAGACGGCCGGAGTGCGGCAGCGAGCAGCCGCTCCTCATCCCTGCGGTGCGCCCGGGGAAGGAACGGAGCGGCACGGCCCGGCACGGCGGAGGGGTCTCCGCGCCCGCGGAACCGACTGTACGGGGGGGCGGCGGCGGCCGGGGAGCAAGCTCTGCCTCCGTTCTGCCCGACCCTGCGGGACATGCTGGGGTTTGTTGTTCTCCCCAGCCCCGCGCTGCGGGGGCTGCGGGAGGGAGCGGAGAGGGGCTGGGGCGCGGGCGGAGCGAGCAGCGGTGCGTCCCCTCAGGGCCCGCGGCCGCGTGTTTCTCACCGTTGAAAAACGGGGGAGGGATTCTTACTTATTTAGTTTTGTTTTCTTTAGCGAAGGCGCGGGGGTCTGCGCAGAGGGAGGGTGGTCGGAGAGAGCGGCCCCGTGGCTGCTCGGCGAAGCGGTGCGCGACCGCGGATCCCCTCCGCTAACAGGAAGGAGCAGTTAAAGCCTAATAAGCCATTCTGGTGGCTCGTTTCGGACCCGATCCTGAATTTTTCATTTCAGTTTTTAAATCCAGAAGCCCCCTCGTTGGCCTCGCTAAGCGGCCGCGGCTGATTCTTGTTTTTATTTGTTGGCTTTGGGGGTGGGGAGGGGTGAGGAGGAAGTGGGAAGGGTGGGTTTGAGGACCGTAGGACGGAGCGTTGCGTCCGGGAGCTGTTCAATTCCTGCCGCTCGCAGGGCGATACCATGCCACAGCCTAGGCTGGCCTCGACCCCGGGGGTCGAGCGGGCCGCGGAGAAACAACCCAGCGCAGCCCGGGACTAGCCCGGCGGTGGTCACGGCAGCGGAGTGTTTCGCCATCCTCCTCTTCCTCCTCGCTTCGTAGTCTTGCAGAAGAAAAGCAGCCGATGGGAGAAATGCTACTTTCCCTGCGAGTTCGGGGTAGGCTGGAACTGAGGCTGGGAGTCCTGCTGTGCCTGGTCTGGTTTACGAGCGAAAGGGGACATTACAGTCCTTGCTAGTCGTGGCCAGATCTGTATGTTGCGTTGCTTATCCCGACGCTCCCACACATACCGCTCAGAAATATCCTTCAAAGCGTCCCCTCGCTCCGCGTTTTAGTTCCGAGCGCTGGGGATATTAATTCCCATTTTCTCAGAAAGAGTAATTTTGGAAGAACAGCTTTCTCCTCGACCTAAGTATTTCGGGTAGCGAAACTGCCGCAAACGGGGAAAGGGAAGGGAAACTGGATAATGGCTGTTACAGCAGGTAGAAACCACCCCCACCTCCGAAAGCCCCTCTCCGCCTCGGCGCATCTCCTGCGGCAGTGCTGATGGATGAGGGGCCCGGAGCCCCGCGGGATGTCCCACGGGTGTGGCGGTGGTCCCGAGGGCCGAGCGGCGCTCGTGGGAACCTGAGAGGCAGCGGCAGAAGGCGGCAAGCGGCCGGCGGCAGCGGCGAGCTGGGGAACGGGGTGAGGGCAGGCAGCCTTCCCGGAGCAGTTACGGCAAGGCAGTGATCAAAGGTCTATCGCAGCCAGGTGAATTCTTGCTCCGGGGGTTGTGGGTGGGAAGGAAACAACTAACAAAACCCCCAAACCAACCAACAACCGAAAAGCAACTCCGAAACAGTCCTCTATGATCTCGCTGGGGTTCTGGCTGGATTGAGAATTCGTCGGAGGAAGGTGTGGTCTTTCCCGGTTACTGGACAGTGAAGCGAACGAAACATTTAAAACTCATCAGCTGGTGTAATAAAAAACCACGGCGAGGCAGGCGCTGGGAGACGCGGAATTGAAACCCGGAGAAATGCCACACATGGAGTCAGCTCCTTGTTTCCACAAGCTCGGGTTATGCTCCGAAAAAAAAAAAAAACCTGTCAGCCTTGCGACTCTGCAGACAACCTGTGGGCAGCCCCTCGCGATTAGGGGGTGGGTGTGTGTATGTTTTAATTTCCAGATTATTGCTGAGCGAGCGCCTGCAAAGGGTCTTTAAACTGCAAATGTGCTTTTGGTTTGCGAGTTTAAATACGGCTTGAAAGAGAATTCGGGAATGGGAAATTTTTTCTTGAATGTGGTTTGGGTATAATTTGCAGTGATGTAAAGTTAAGATCTGAGCCCTGATGAATTGGCCGGCAGCCCAGTACCTGATCTGCCATGAAAAGGGAAACTCTGTGTAGCCTTCGTTAACCCCCGGCTCGCCTCAGAGGCACCCCAGGCTGCCGGGCGAGAAAGCGAACCCGGCAGGCGAGAGAGGGGAGGGAGTTAAAGGAAGTGTCCCAACCTAGCTACTCATTTAACCTCGAAGGTGATAAAGCCTCCGCCACCTCAAAGCGGAGAGAAGCCGGGAGGCGGAGGCCGGGGGCCTGGCCTAATTTAGCCTGTCACGCAGGAGCACTGGGCACGGCGGCTGTGCCGGCGCTTTGGGAAGAGCACACCTCTCGCTCCCTTACCGCTGAAACAGGCTTAAATTAAAGATAGATCTACTATTATTTTTTTTTTCCCTCATCCTCCTTCCCGCTCCCAGCATTTTAGCTTCGCCCGAAAAAAAAACAACCCACCAAAACACGAATAAAAGGGGAAGTCGAAATGAAACCAATACTTACTGCGTAACTAACATTCACCTAAGTTCAAGTTACAAATGCAGACACACCTCTCTGGTGCATTTCCTGCAGCGTGAATTTTCCCATCCACATCCATTGTGGATGTGGGATGACTTTGCTGCTCTCTCCAATTATTTCGGTACCGGGGATAACGGGAATAACAGCTTCAGCTGGCCTGACAAAAAGGCAAATCTAAAGCTGGCCGTTAGAATCCCCCGCAGCTGACCCCAGCCTCTCTTCGCTTTTAAAGGAAAACTGAAAAGGACAAGACCCAGCCCCCGTGTGCTCCTCACACGGAGGCAGAGGGGGAGGCCAGGGTGTCCCCACGCCTTCGTTTCTGCCGCTCTTTGTGTGCTGGGAAGGCAGTAGCTTTGCTGGAACAAAGGGTCCCCAAACCAGACCCCTCTCTCCCCGGTTTGTGGCGGTTCCGGAGGTACCGTTTGACCTCCCAGCCCTCCGCTGCTTTCCCCACCCTCTGGACTGCGCTGGGAGCGAGCCAGTACTGGTTTAGGATAATGCATTCATCTGGAATTATTAGGTTACAGGAGTGAATAAAAAGCGTTTATCTGATCGGATTCAGAGCTGCTTATTCGAAACAGCCAGCAGCCCTGCCCCTTTCGGGGAGAGGAGCAGGAGCCGGCAGCGGCGTGAAGCAGCGGGAGTTCTCCAGCGCAGTCGGTGCTGCCTAAACCCGGCTCGCAGCCCCCTTTGCCCGGAGGCACATTTCTCTGCCATTCGTCCGTGTCTCCAGCCTGCCATGCCACCGAGCCAGCCGGAGCCGCCGTGGAACGCGTTCAACCTCCGTCAAGCTGAAGCTTCAAAGGGTGCTGCTGCGTGCGCCTAAAGCGCGCTCCCTGAGCAAGCCTCTGACACCCGCAGGACCGGAGCTGGCTGCCCCCTGCATGGCAGGGGGTCTGCTTTCAGCAGCGAGGACCCGCGGGAAATTCAGCCGCTCCCGTCTTAACACATCCGTGAATGTCACTCCGGAGGGACAGATTCCCCTCGCCGCAGCCGCCTGCTTGTCCCTCTGTGTCTCCCTATCCCTCGGGAAAGGGCTGTCCTCTTTTTTCCCGAAAGCGGGGCAGTGCTACCTTTCTCTTGCAGCCTGGCAGGGATGCGGGGTCCCCTAAATGAGGACACTGCCCCGGAGTAGGACGGGGAGGAGGGGAGGTGGTGTCTGCTCCGAAGGGATAACGAAGCTGGAGGAAGCGCTCCCCCCACCTCCGCCCTGTTGCGTTAGGGAGCACCGAACAGGCCCAGCATCTGCCCTTGAAACCAAGCAAGACACCCCCACCCCCACTTTCCCAGGCAGAGAGCGGAGCTGTGTCCGGGCCTGGCTCTGCCCACACGCTAAAACCGAGGGCAGGGGCAGGCGCTGATCTGGTTTCCGCAACAGTCGCTGGAGCCGTTGAAGTAAGGTGAGAGGCAGCTCGGCGGGGCCAGGAGAGCCGTCTGTGACCTGCCGGACTCAAGGGCACCTGACGGCTGCTGGGCGCTTGGAGAGCCAAAGACGAGCAAGGGGATCCGCGCGTTCTTGTCCAAGGGATGCACAACCCCTTCAGTCTGAAGGTCTCAGTCTCACCCGATCCCCTCTTGGATGTCCCCGGAGCTCTCCCCTAGCTGCCAGACCCTCCTCCGGCCAGCCAGGCACACCTCAGCCCCCAGCCACAAGGGAAAATATCCCAAACCCACAAGCCAAATCCCCGTCCTTGCAGCGCTGTCGAGACTGCCCAGTGCCTGCAGGCAACTCCCGCTGGATTTCAAATTTTCTTTTCAGCGGATCGATAGCGCAGCTGTTGGCGTCACCTGAGACTGTGACGACGTTTTTCACTCTGTGATTTTCTGACGACTCTCCCTGGGCGCTCCCGAGCGGGATACGCAGTCCCCTGCCCGGGAGCGGGGCAGGTGTCCCCAGCGGGCACCCAGTTCCACGGCTCCCCGCGGAGCAGGAGGGATGCGCTCGGCTGTCCGCAAGCTCCGCTGAGGGCTCCCCAGTCCCAGAGTGGACTTCTGTGCCCCAGGGTGGACTACTTTGTCCACGCTTCATGTCCCTCCTCGCGTCTGGGGGAACACGCCACAGCACTGGGCGACTTTCGGGTATGCTTATCGGCGCTTCTTAATTGCATGCCAGTCTGCACCGATTTCTGTAATTGCCGTGGCGGCATCTGAAGGTTTTGGGTTGCATAAATCATCCCGTTGTCCTTCCTGCCCCTCAGGAGGTTCCCCCTCAGGTAGACCCGAAGTGGTGAAACACGCCGATGACCTTTGATATCAATAAATAACAGGGGATGTATATTCCTTTAGTCTTCCATCCCTGGTGCGGGCGAGGGAAAAGCGGCGAGGGGCTGCTGAACAGAGGCTCCAGTGACATTTTTACTATTCAAACCCGCACAAGCTTTACTAGCTTCTGGGGAAACCCTGGGGCTTTGGGAATTTTTATATTTGCTGGGTTGTAAACATTTTATTGGAAAGCAGCTCAGGGGAATCTGGTTTGCTTTCTGTGCTGCACTTCGTACACCGATGTGTCAAAAAAGAAGTCCAGGTTTTTCTGCTGGAGGACAACATGTACGTGTAGATGTCCGTATGTGTGCATAATGTACATGAGCACACGAACGCTACCAGTCCCACACTGAAGGCAGTGCTCATGGGCAGAAGAGAGTGGCGTGGGGCTTGCCCCTGGTGCGGAAGAGAAGTCTCCTGTCTCCTGTGCGTTCTTACGTACATTTGCCTTCTTTCTTCTTCCCTTTCCCTTTCCCTTTCCCTTTCCCTTTCCCTTTCCCATTTCATTTTCCTTTTCCCTTTCTCTCCTTTCCCCCTTTCCCTTTCCCTTTCCCTTTCCCTTTCCCATTTCATTTTCCTTTTCCCTTTCTCTCCTTTCCCCCTTTCCCTTTCCTCTTCCCAGTGGTAGTTTTGGGCTATGTCCTCTCCCCGCCCTCTCCCGGTCCCAGCTCAGTACCGGCTCCCGGTGGAGCCCCTGGTCCCAGCCCGGGGACGGCCCCAGCTGGGGGCGGGGGTGAGGCGGGGGCAGGAGCGGCCCTGCCCGCCCTTCCCCTCCCCGGAGGCCTCTCGGCCGATCCCCTTGTGCGAGACTGACCGTGATTATTTTTTTTATCTGGCAGACGATCTCCCGCCCGCTCCCCTGAGGCGGCAGCAGTACGTGTTCGATGTCTCGACCCTCTCGGAGACGGAGGAGCTGGTGGGGGCCGAGCTGCGGCTGTTCCGCCGGGCCCCCGCGGCCACCCGCCGCCTGCCGTCCCGCTGCACATGGAACTCTTCTCCTGCCTCTCGCAGCGGCCGCTGGACTCCCGCGCCCTGGACCTGCGGGCGGCCCCCGCCGCCGGCTGGGAGGTCTTCGACGTGCGGCAGAGCCTGCGGGAGCCACGGCCCTGGAAGCGCCTGTGCCTGGAGCTGCGCGCCTCGGCGGGCCGTGGGCCGCCGCGCTGGCTGGACCTGCGGGGCCTGGGCTTCGGGCGCCGGGCGAGGCCGCCGCAGGAGCGGGCGCTGCTGGTGGTCTTCACCCGCGCTCGGCGGCGGAGCCTGCTCGGGGAGCTGCGCGCAGAGCTGGGCGCGCCGCCGCCGCCCGCTGCCCGCCACCCGCCGGCCCGGCGCCAGCGGCGCACCGCCTTCGCCAGCCGGCACGGCAAGCGGCACGGCAAGAAGTCCCGCCTGCGCTGCAGCAAGAAGCCGCTGCACGTCAACTTCAAGGAGCTGGGCTGGGACGACTGGATTATCGCTCCGCTGGAGTACGAGGCCCACCACTGCGAAGGGGTCTGCGACTTTCCGCTGCGCTCCCACCTGGAGCCCACGAACCACGCCATCATCCAGACCCTCATGAACTCCATGGACCCTAGCTCCACGCCGCCCAGCTGCTGCGTCCCCACCAAATTGACTCCAATCAGCATCCTCTACATCGACGCGGGCAACAACGTGGTGTACAAGCAGTACGAGGACATGGTGGTGGAGTCCTGCGGCTGCAGGTAGTGGGCGGAACGCCCCTCGGCGGCAGCCGGGGCTACGTCTGGCGGAGATGCCGGCGGCGAGCGGGGCGGCCCCGCGCCCGCCCGGCGCTTGTCTGAGGGCGGCGGGCGGCGTGTGGCGGCGGCCTTGGCGCCTCCGCTCCGTGGCGGTGAAGGGCGAGCAGGCGGGGGCCCCGCCGGCTCCCTTCCCGTCTTCCCTGCCAGCTCCGGGGTTTACCTGGCGATCTGTCCTCCGCCCTCCGAAGGTGAGGGCAATTTACCGAGTACATAAGGGGCCGTCCGGTGTGGGGTGGGGGAGAGGGAGCAAACCGATCCCTCTGTCGGAAGTTGCTCTAAAGAGGGCTGTTGCATTTCTGCCCTCTTTCACATTCCTGCGAGATTACCAGCCAGAAATTGTTTACGGCGCACCCCACCTTCCCAAAGGAAAAACAAAAAAAGGAAAAAAAAAAAAAAAAGGAAAAGAAAAGAAGGGGAAAAAAAGACGGAAAAAAAAGAGAGAGAGAAAAGAAAAAATAATGAAAGAGAAAAGGGAAAAAAAAAAAAAAAAAAAAAGGAGAATTGCTCAAGATTACCAGCTAGGTTTTATTTTAAGATAGCAATGGAAAACTGTGAAGAGCGAAGTGTTGCAGAAAGCACAACCTGGGTAGCTTGGAAAGGAAACTCCTCGGGATTTTAGGAAGAGTGCAAGGGTGCCATTGCGAGGTCTCTAGGTAACTCTAGCTCGGCAGCCCTCGCAACCTGCAGCAGTATTATACGCGAACGTTGTGCTGGCCAAGGCGTTGTATGTAAGATTCCTGTTTCTTTCCCACCTTCGGTCTCAGCTCTGGCTTCACCTGAGGAAAGTGCACTTCGAAGCATGCCTTGCCCTTGTTTATTGTGGTTTTTTTTTTTCAGTGTAACGATTATGTTCATCGTTCCAAGGTTCCCCCCTCCCGATTTCTAGAATCGTTGGCTTATCTGGTTGGGCAGAGCTACAAACTGACGGGGAAAAAAAGAAGAAAAAAAGAAAAAAGGAGGGGGAAAAAAAAAAAGAAAGAAAGGAGGGGGAAAAAAGGAGGAAAAAAAGAAAAAAAGGAGGAAAAAAAGGAAAAAAGGAGGAAAAAGGAAAAAAGGAGGAAAAAAGAAAAAAAGGAGGAAAAAAGAAAAAAAGGAGGAAAAAAGAAAAAAAGGAGGAAAAAAAAGAAAAAAAGGAGGAAAAAGAAAGGAAAAAAGAAAAAAAGGAGGAAAAAAGAAAGGAAAAAAGAAAAAAAGGAGGAAAAAAAGAAAAAAAAAGGAGGAAAAAAGAAAAAGGAGAAAAGAAAAAAGGAGGAAAAACGAAAAAAAGGAGGAAAAAAGAAAAAGGAGGAAAAAAGAAAAAAGGAGGAAAAAAGAAAAAAAGGAGGAAAAAAGAAAAAAGGAGGAAAAAAGAAAAGAAAAAAAGAGAAAGAGGAGGGGGAAAAGGAAAAAGGAGGGGGAAAAAGAAAAAAGGAAAAAGAAAAAAAGAAAAAAAGGAGGAAAAAAAAAAAAAAGAGGAGGGGGGAAAGAAAAAAAGGAGAGGGGATAAAGGAGGGAAAAAAGAAAAAAAGGAAAAAGGAGAAAAAAGGAAAAAAGAAAAAGGAGGAAAAAAGAAAAGAAAGGAAAAAAAGGAAAAAGGAAAAAGAAAAAAAAGAGGAGGGGGAAAGAAAAAAGGAGGGGAAAAAGGAGGGAAAAAAGAAAAAAGGAAAAAAGAAAAAAGGAGAAAAAAGAGGAAAAAAGGAGGGAAAAAGAAAAAAAGGAGAAAAAGAGAAAAAAGAAAAAAAGGGGAAAAAAGAAAAAAGGGGGGGAAGAAAAAAAGGAGGGGGGGAAAAAGGAGGGGAAAAAAAGGAGAGGAAAAAAAAGGAGGGGAAAAAAAAGAGGGAAAAAAAAAAAAAGGAGGGAGAGAAGAGAATAATAATAATAATAATATAAAATGCTAATAAAAAAGACTCACCCAGGAGCAATAATTTAAAATGCACATTTTGCTTGGGATGCACCGTTGTTCATATCAAAGCTGTAAATATTTGTTTATTTAAACAGACTGAAAAGTGCAAAAACGGAGATGAACAACCTGCATTTCTTGGATTTGGTTTGTTGGTTTTTTTTTTTTTTTTTTTTGGTTGTTGGTTTTTATTTTCTTTTAATGTACAAAACCCCATGATATGCACTCGAAATGCTATTAATTGCTAATATTTTTGGGTTTTTTTTTGGAAAGCTTTCTATTTCGGTTGTACAGACCTAAGCATTAATCGAACCTTTCCTCTTGCCCTTAAACGTTATCACTGCCTTCAGATCTTAAAACGCCGAGGTTTCAGTTCTGTGCTAGTAATGGAGAAAAGAAGGGTTGGGGGGTTGGGGGGGGTTTGTTTGTTTTATTTTGTTGTGTTGGGTTTTTTTTTTTTTTGGGGGGTGGGGTGGGGTGGTTTTTTTTTTGGTTGATTTTTTTTTTGGGGGGTGGGGGGTGTGTGGGGGTTTTTGTTGGTTTTGGTCGGTTGGGGGTGGGGGTTTGGTTGGTTTTTGTTCGTTTGGGGGGGTTTTGTTGTTTTGTTTTGTTTTGTTTTGTTTTCCACTGTCTACCTCACTATAATGCAAGTATTTACAACTCTTAACGTTAATCTGAGGTTCAATTAATATCCAGAACATCTTTTTTTTTTTTTTAACCCTACACCTTTACTGGACGATACCTACAGCCATTACTGTATCATTAAACGTGCTTTTTGTTTCCCACAACGACAACGAAAATCCACCCTTGCTTTTTATATGCTCTGTTGGTCGGTTGAGGAGTCCTCGAGTCCTCAAGCAAACATTGGCTCCAGCTCTAAAAAATGCTGCAGAGTCGCTGAGGTTGAGGCAAGTGCCACTTTGGAGACGTACCTAAAGCCATTCCTCCTCGCTGGAGAGACCTTTTGTACCCCCTTCGCGAGATCTTTCGTTTGGTCTTGGGTCTGTGCGGGTGGCAAAGCGCTGCGGGATGTTGTGCTGCCTTTTATGCAATGATTACTGTAAGTGGGAGAATGCATTAAGGGGGAAAGATTCAGGCAAGCCTTTGTAAAAAAGAAATCTCATCTGTACTGGGCACATTTATATACACTGTATGATGATGATGATGATGATGATGAGCAAAAGACAATGAATGTTTTATAAATGATATTTATTTTGATGCAACGGGTAATATATTTATTAAATACTTCCTGGCTGTCTCTTAGATAATGAAGAACTATTCACTGAGTAGCTGTTTCAGTAAGAGAAGGGTTGTCCTCTCTCGACAGCGATGGGTTGGGGGGTGGTGCTGCAGGCAGTGCGGGGGCTGTGAGCTTACTCTGGGTGTGTGTGTGGGGGGTGTAAAAGTAGCGCCTCATCTTCTACGCAGGAGGGCTGAGAGAGCTGCTCACCTTGTGGAATGTGTTTGGAAACAAGGTTCTTTTCAGGGAAAGTGGATTTCTTCAACCATATCACAAGATCTGATCGCACACGGGGTTTTTTTCTGGCCAGCTTTCACGCCCTTGGAACAAAGGATTGCAGAATTGGACCCAAGTGTTTGAATAGCAGCAGCTAAGAGACCTGTAGAAGAGCCCAGCCTGAGAGCTGGTGCAGCTGCCAGAGGAATACTTCTTTTTAGTGCTTAATAGTGCTTCATGGTCATAGAATCATAGTATTGTTAGGGTTGGAAGGGACCTCAAGGATCAGCCAGTTCCACCCCCGCCACGGCCAGGGACACCTCACACTACAGCAGGTTGCTCACAGCCACAGCCAGCCTGGCTGCAAACACCTCCAGGCAGGAGGCTTCCACCACCTCCCTGGGCAACCTGTGTCAGTCTCACCACCCTCATGGGGAACAAGTTCTTCCTGACATCCAATCTCAATCTACTCATTCCTAGTTTTGTTCCATTCCCCCAGTCCTATCACTCCCTGACACCCTCTAAAGTCCCTCCCCAGCTTTCTTGGAGTCCCCTTCAGATACTGGAAGGCCACAAGAAGGTCTTCTCAGAGCCTTCTCTTCTCCAGACTGAACAGCCCCAACTCCCTCTGTCTTCATAGCAGAGCACTTCCAGCCCTCTGCTCATCCTCATGGCCATTCTCTGGACATCTTCCAGCACCTCCAGATCTTTCCTGTACTAGGGGCTCCAGAACTGGACACAGTGCTCCAGGTGGGGTCTCATCATAGTGGAGTAGCCTAATTGTCAATTTGGAAATGGCAGCTTTGAAAAGAGCTTCAGTTTGAAAGCTGGGCATCAGTGGTGGTGCCCTATGACAGCACAAGGGGCACTGGTGGAAGCTGAGGCATAGGGAGTTCCATGGAAACAGAAGGAAAATTTTTATCGCTGGAGCAGGCTGCCCAGGGAGTTTGTGGAGTTTCCCTTTCTGGAGATATTCAAAACCCACCTGGATGTGTTCCTGTGTGATCCTGCTCTGGGTGGTCCTGCTCTGGCAGGGGGGTTGGACTGGATGAGCTTTTGAGATCCCTGACATTGTGTGATTCTATGTTTCTGTTTGCAGTTCTGACCAGTGTGAACTTCTGTTGCTACTCCAACATCACCAATTCGGTCTTCTGCTCTGGATCAAGCTCTCGGTCTCTCTGTGAAGGAGAGAGAGCAATGTGCAAAAGATGCCTAACAGGCTGCAGTATGCTCTCTGAGGAAGGGTCATTGAGATCCTTAAGACACCAGCCACTGGAAATCAAAACCATGTAAGAATCTGAAGTTTTGCCAGGGCTGAATGCATCATCTGTTAATGTGGCTGTCTAGTGAGCAAGTATGAGTTGTCACATGCACAGATAAAGCGTTGGCTAAAAACATTCACAGAGGTTTGCAAAGCAGTTTCCTGCTCATGTAAACCCCAGAATGGCTTCTGTTGCAAGCTTGTGCATTGTAGGCTTGGTGACAATCTGTACTGTCACTGAGCTGTCCTTTCTTCTCCAACTCTCTTCTGCCTGGGGAGCTCAACTGTGGGAGGCCAGAAATGTGTCTCCTGAAAGGAAGTCCTCAAAGAGGTAACAGGGAACATTTTACTGCCTTGGATGTACAGAGTAGAAGACTTTATACCTTCTCCTGCACTAGCTGAATTTTTGATGATATCTTTAATGCAAGAGTTTGAAAGCCTTTTGTCCCAAATGTCTGGTCTGTGTTTGTTAGCCCCCAAGGGAAGTGAGAGGACTTGAAGAGTTGAAAATAAAAAAGGGCAGAAATGATCAGGGTCTGGAAACAAACCTGGATTCTGCTTATTGAAAGTGAGGGAGCACTGGCCTTTCTGAGCATGTGCTCTGGGTGCTGTAGCTAATACATTGTCTGAGCCCATTCTGGCAAGTTTGCTATTCCTGAGGATGGGCTCTCTGCCCCTTTTCTCTTTAAGATTGGCAGGATTCTTTTTCCACCCAACTGAGGAGGAGCAGCGCAGCGCTGAGAAGGAGAACTGGAAAGATGCAGCAAAGCGGATCGGTGGTCTCTCCTTCCTTGCACCTCTCTTCCTCTCTCCTACCCTTCTCCCTTAAGAGCTAGCCAGTGAACTGAAAAAAACAAACCAAACAAAAAAAAAAAACCCAACCAAAAGCCCCAAACCCACAACAATAATCATTTTTTTCTGCTTTGACCACAAAAGCTTCAAGCCTTTTGTTACAGAGAAATCCAAATATAGACATTCAGCGGATGCGCATCTCAGATCTCTGTGTCCTGCCAAAGTAACATGAATTCTCTTTTCCATTTCTCAACTCCCCATGCTCAAAATCATACTTACAAAGGGGGGAAATGATTTCTTTCATTATGTTGCTGGCCAGAAGAGGGAGCAGAATCTATGAAGTAGTGGGAATAGGCTGCAGCCAAAGTCAGTCTGGGTGATGATGTGATTCGTACCAGCAGACGTTGTGCATTGCACTGTGGCGCTCAGATGCAAGCCACTGGCTCATCTTGGAAGTCTAGGTATGCAGTGGGACAATTCCAGTCTGAATGTGTGAATGAAAACAGTAGCAGAGGGCTTAAAACCTTGTTTTGTCGTTGCAGCTGCTTTTTGGACCTCTTCCACCGATTTATGGGAGGGGTGTATTTGTGAAAGTGGTTTTTGTGGGCAAATTGCAGAGTAGACCCAATCTTCCTCTTCACTATCTGCATAGGTGAGAGCTGGATCTGTTCACTAAAATGTGTAAAATAACCATGCTTATTTTTAACACTTCAATACAGACTGGAGGATGAGGTGTTAGAAAGCAGCCCTGGGGTGCTGATGGATGCGAAGCTGGACAGGAGCAGGCAGTGTGAGCTTGCAGCACAGAAGGCCAAGGGCAGCCTGGGCTGCATCCAAAGCAGCATTGCCGGCAGAGCCAGAGAGGTGATTCTGACACTTTGCTCTGGTGAGACCTCACCTGGAGTGCTGCGTACAGGTCTGGAGCCCTCGATATAGGAAGGACATGGACCTGATGGAGAGGGTCTAGAGGAGGACCATGGAAATGGGTGCTGGAGCACCTCTGCTACAAGGACAGGCTGAGGGAGCTGGGGGTGTTCAGCCTGGAGAAGAGAAGGCTCCTGGGAGACCTAACAGCAGCCTGCCAGTACCTGAAGGGGGCTACAAGAAGGCTGCAGGGAGACTGTTTGGAAAGGCCTTCAGGGACAGGACGAGGGACAATGGCTTTAAACGAGAAAAGGGCAGATTCAGACTGGGTATCAGGAACAAGTTCTTTACTGTGAGGGTGGTGAAACACTGGAATAGGTTGCCCAGGGAGGTGGTTGTGTCCCCATCCCTGGAGATACTCAAAGTGAGGCTCAACAGGGCTCTGGGCAGCCTGATCTAGTTGGGGATGTCCCTGCTGACTGCAGGGAGGTTGGACTGGATGAGCTTTGGAGGTCCCTTCCAGCCTGGACCATTCTGTGGTTCTATGAATGTTTAACCTCAAATGTTAGCTGAGGGACAGAGCTGATCACATTGTACAAAACATTTTGCTTCACAATCTCTTGGATTTTCCTTCAGTGTTTAACCTCAAATGTTAGCTGAGGGACAGTCAATCACAATGTACAAAACATTTTACTTCATAATCTCTTAAGCTTGTCCTTCTGAAGCACATCTGAAGCTTTGTGGAAGTCGAGTGACCGAAGTTCACCCTTGTCGAGCGTTCAGAGGCTGGACAGCAGATTTCAACAGCGCAGGATTTGTTCTCTCACATAGCAGCCATGTGCTGTAGAGGAGCATACACCCCTAGAGTGAGGTCCTTTTGTCAGCATTCAGCTCTATTATACAAGCAGATTTCCAAACATTTGCTCTTGCTCCTTTGCAGTGTCAGGCCCATTGTAAACTGAGGATGTTCCAGCTGTTCATAATTGCGAGGGAGGAGAGTCAACGGATTATCCCTTCTCCGCTCATCATCTGCCTATTCCTTGCTGACCACAGCCTTGAAAAGTACCACTGTCTTCCTTAATAGACATTACTGCTTGGTGTATTGGACTGCTGGAGATTAGGAAGGGCTCTCCCAAGGTTTTTAACCAGAGCTAATTTTGCACAGCATCAGCTTGAGGTGGAGGATGAGACCCCAGCCTTCGCCCATGTGCTAGCAGTTGGACAAAAGTAGCATTCATTTAAGCTCTGAACGCTGTCAATCCCCTCTCTTGGAACACAGAAGTCTGAAATTGGGCTGGGGACTTCCATCCCATAAGACCATCCCCTCCCCTCCCCCCCCCAACAACTTTACGTGCTGGTTTTGGTTCGGGTTTTGGTTTTGTGATTATTTGTTTTTAGGAAGACCCTCAGGAGAATCTTCGTCCTATGGAGTTTTGTTTAATCTGTGAAACAAACAAAAAACCCATTTGGTTGGGTGGGTTTGGGTTGTTTTGGTTTTTTTTGTTTTGAGAATGTGAGAATTTTATTACTTGGAGAAGAATGAGAAGGCTCCTAGGACACCAGGTTTTGAGTAGGTGGGCAGGAAAGACCTCAGGTGAATAAGAAAATCGGAGGTCTGGTTCCCAACTCATTGCTCCAGTGGAAGTGGGAAATGGCAGGAAGGCCACAGAACAAAAGGGATAACGTAAGGGCAAGCTGCCAAACATCTGAGATGTATTTACACTAATGCTAAAAGTATGGAAAATAAACAGGAAGAACTAGAAGTCTTGGGACACAACAAAGGCTGCAGTTTAATCAGCGTCACACAGGCTCAGTGGAATAAGCTGCAGCCCTTCGATATTAGCAGAGAGAGTTATAATTCGTGGAGGAAGGACAGGCAGGGAAAGAAAAAAATGGGGAGAGTATTATCTTCTATATTAGGAATGTGTAGAAGGCCAGAAAGAGGGGAAAAGCAGAGCTGTTGGAGGTAGAAGAGAGGTGAACTGTAAAGCTCTACAAACGATTTGCTTAATGAGGAGGAGGAGGAGGAGCCAATGTCACATTTTGTGAGCAACTTTTGAGCAATGTTTTTGAGTGTCCCCAGGATATGAGGCAGTGGTAATTGAGGACTTTAATCTAACCAGGGTGGGGTTTTTCTTTGCTGTAAGAAATGAAAAAACCCAACCAAACTGAAGAGCAGCACAGACAGTTCCTCGGGTTTTTGGAATGTGTTGGGATCAACCTTTTTGTTTTAAAGAGTGGAGGCAGTTACAGGAGACATGGTCAGATAAGCTATGATAGATAAGACTTGCTAGAAGGCAATTTGAGCTCATGTGCCTGTGGAAAAGGAGGCTTGAGACGAGGAACAATGGACATGAACTTGAACAGAGAAGGTTTCAGCTCAACATGAGGAGAAACTTCTTTATAGTGAGGGTGGCAGAGCCCTGGAGCAGGCTGCCCAGAGAGGTTGTGGAGTCTCCTTCTCTGGAGACTTTCCAACCCCAGCTGGATGCATTCCTATGCAGACTACCCTATGTGATCCTGCTTTGGCAGGGGGGTTGGACTGGGTGATCTCTGGAAGTCCCTTCCAACCTCTAATATAATGTGATAGAGTGATACTGTGATTTCTTCATGTTGAGGAATTGATAGGGAAAGTTCTACAGGCAGGAGTTAAAAGAAGGAAGGAGCTTTAGGAAACAGGCAGTTTGGAAGAAGTCCTTATTTAAAGGTCCTGTAGGAAGCTATCCTCCTGGCAAGGAGGACAACACTGGTGGAGGGGTCTGAGTTTGGAGCCACTTGGTTAGCTGACAACAAAACCCCATCGCACATAAGAAGGGCAAAGACACTGCACTAGGGAAAGTAAAAGAAGGGCTGCAGTATGAAGGGTGCAAATGGGACCAAAAACAAAGAGAGGAAAAGAAGGAAATGGATTGGCACTTCACAGGGGTGGTGAACAAGGACAAATGGCAGCAGGCTAAAGAGTGAATCATCTTTGCAGGTAGGGGACATCTGGTAGAAGTGGGCAAACACATTCAGAGGGAATTGAAACATTGGGCATGGAAAAGAAGTGAAGCGCTAGAGGCTGGGGTCGGAGTGGCTGGAGAGCAGCCAGGCAGAAAGGGACCTGGGGGGACTGCTTGACAGCAGCTGAACATGAGCCAGCAGTGTGCCCACATGGCCAAGAAGGCCAATGGCATCCTGGCTTGCATCAGGAATAGTGTGGCCAGCAGGAGCAGGGAGGTACTGCCCTGTACTCAGCACGGCTTAGGCCACACCTTGAGTCCTGTGTCCAGTTCTGGGCTCCTCAGTTTAAGAAGGACATTGAGATACTTGAATGTGTCCAGAGAAGGGCAACGAGGCTGGGGAGGGGTCTGGAGCACAGCCCTGTGAGGAGAGGCTGAGGGAGCTGGGGTTGCTTAGCCTGGAGAAGAGGAGGCTCATGGTTTAGTAGTCATGAGGTGTTGGGTGATAGGTTGGACTTGATGATCTCTGAGGTCTTTTCCAACCTTATTGATTCTATGACTCTCTGAACACTGGGATAAAGGGCATGTTGTCAGAGCTGCATGTCCTGGGGACATTTGCTCTGGTATGACTGAAGAACTGCCCACAATCATTTCTGAAACATGAACAAGTGGATTTAAGAACACACAGAAGAATTAAGAGGTACCAAGAATTAGAGATTAGCCTCAGGTGTCTCAGACACCCCAAATTGGTTGCATGGTTTAGTTGATTAGGTGGTGTTGGATGATAGGTTGGACACAATGATCTTGAAGGTCTCTTCCAACCTGGTCTGGTCTGGTCTCTTCTCTTCTCTTCTCTTCTCTTCTCTTCTCTTCTCTTCTCTTCTCTTCTCTTCTCTTCTCTTCTCTTCTCTTCTCTTCTCTTCTCTTCTCTTCTCTTCTCTTCTCTTCCTATTCTATTCTATTCTATTCTATTCTATTCTATTCTATTCTATTCTATTCTATTCTATTCTATTCTATTCTATTCTATTCTATTCTATTCTTTGACAAATCCTGCAATTAAATAAAAGTTAATCACATGCTTCATATAATAATGCCTGCAAAATAATGGGATAAAATCATCCCCACAGAATCAGAGTCACAGAATCACCATGGTTGGAAGACACCCTAAGATCATCAAGCCCAACCATTATTTAACTCTACCAGGGCCACTACTACACATGGGTTTATCCAGAACAAGTGATATCCAAGTCTAATGTTCTCTGACACAAGGGAAATGTAACTTTGCCATCACAGGATCATGATGTCTGCTCTAGAGCTGCCTTCTAAATGCAGCTCTGCTACAGATGGGAAGGAGCTGGAGCATAGATGTCTGCTCCATAGCTACCATCACAGGATCATGGAATAGCTTAGATTGGAAGGCACCTCAGAAATCATCTACTCCAACGTGGCAGGGCAAGGCTACTGCTTTACCAGGCTTGGTTGCCCAAGGTCTCTTTCTACTTTAAAGGGACAGTTTGACCTAAGTACAGTGAGATGCACTTAAGGAAGGATAACCTCAAGCATAAGATGCAAATCTGCCTAGATAATGGTTCTGCAAAAATAATCTGGGCATGTGAGGCAGTAAATGATGCTGTTCCCCAGGCTATTCCACAATATTCTAACTGGGAGGTTAGAATAGAATAAAATAAATTAGAATAGAATAGAATAGAATAGAATAGAATAGAATAGAATAGAATAGAATAGAATAGAATAGAACAGAACAGAACAGAATAGAATTAACCAGTTTAGAAGAGACCTTTGACATCATTGAGTCCAACCTATCACCCAACACCATCTCATCAACTAAACCATGGCACCAAGCTCCACATCAAGTCTGTTCCTAAACACCTCCAGGGATGGTGACTCCACCACCTCCCTGGGCAGCACATTCCAAGGGCCAATCTCTCTTTCTATGAAGAATTTCTTCCTAACATCCCGACTAAACCTCCCCTGGTGCAGCTTGAGACTGTATCCTCTTGTTGCTGGTTGCCTGGGAGAAGAGACCGACCCCCACCTGAGTACAACCTCCTATCAGGTAGTTGGAGAGAGCAAGAAGGTCTCCCCTGAGCCTCCTCTTCTCCAGGCTAAGCAACCCCAGCTCCCTCAGCCTCTCCTCACAGGGCTGTGCTCCAAACCCCTCCCCAGCTTTGTTGCCCTTCTCTGGACACTTTCCATCAACTCAACATCTTTCCTAAACTGAGGAGCCCAGAACTGGATATAGGACTCAAGATGTGGCCTAACCAGTGCTGAGCACAGAGCAGAATGACCTCCCTGCTCCTGCTGGCCACACTATTTCTGTTGCAGGCCAGGATGCCATTGGCCTTCTTGGCCACCTGGGCACACTGCTGGCTCATGTTCAGTTTGCTATCAATATCAGAAATGCTCCATAGGGAATTGGGTTGATGAGAGCTCAGTTAAAGTTCTGTGGCTGGTTTTAGGGGCTAATTTTCTGATGTCTCCTGCACCAGTGGTGCTCTGCTCACCACAGACTGGCTAATAAGGGCTTGGGACCTAAAAATATATGAACATGACAGATAGGTATCTAAGCCTGGGTAGCTTGTGGTCCAAAGACCAAGTGTTCTTTGCTTGCTTTCTCTCTATGCTCTCAGAAATATTGTCATATATGTTACTGTCAGAAGAGGAAGGAGTGGAGCTCCCAGGGGCTCAGGGCATGGAGCACTCTCTACAGTGCCACAGCATTTGAGGTCTTTTCATCATAAACTGCCTGAGACCAGGGGGAACTGGATGCCCTGGTGCTCCTAAAAACTGTGGCGCACTCAGCTGCAATTAACTCCCTTGAGAAATACAGGCCTGAATTTTGCTCTTAGAATGGGGAAAAGGGGATTTATTGCAATGCCTATTGTGGCACCTAAGCTGGGCAGTAACCCTGCTGAGATGTCATTAGTACTGAGCAGAGTGGAATAAATGTCTCCCATAACTTCATAGAAGCGATTCTGTTGAATGCAGCCAGCTGAATCCTTCAGAATGAGAGAGACCCTTTGTTTGCTCCCACTCCAGTGGAGTCCTGCACTGGGTGACAGTCTCTTGTTGCCATCATAAACCAGACAATGGCTCATGGCATGACAACAATGTGCTGCTTTGAATTGCTTCTGTGAATTCACCAGGCACGACCTGCTGGTGAGGATGATGCTGGCCAAAAGAGTCCCAAATCTCAGCCTGCCTCAACCCAGTTATCTCCACTTCCTTGAAGACATGCTGCACCCAGCACTGCTGTGTCCTGCAGCTGACTCCCAAATACTTTTAAACAGACTGGGTTTTGTGTCCTTGGGGGTTTTAATCTGTCATTGCTCTTCTGTCATTTACTATTCATATTGGTTTGGATGAGGATCACTAGAGAGGAGCTTTGGACCTTGCTATGATGAGCCAGAGAGAAGCAATGGAAAACTCTGGTCCATCTTGAACCAGAAATCCTGCAGACCTGGGAGGAAGTGGCTCTCAGATATGTCTGCAGGCCCTTGGCACGGCCATGAACTGAACAGAGCATATCTGCCAGTCAACCCCTTCACATATATCTTTCACTAGCAAAGAAGAGCAGCATCCAGTATGCCACAGGTTCCCAAATGTTAGTGACCCTGTTCTGCTCTTTTAGGGTGAAATAAATGACTGCCACCATGGCTACCATCATCCAGAACTGGAATTCTGTAAGCCATGCTCCTGTCCCTTTTGGTCAATACCCTACAAACACACTCTTTTCATTAGCAGTGCTGAAGTGGTGCTGAGCCTTCTCTATCACTGCTTTTGGTTCTTTTAGACTAGAGCCTGAAAAAAGCTATTTAACCTGGGATGTACCTCTGCCAAGGGCTGAACTGCTGGGAGGCAATGCAAACAAATTCATCACTGGTGAAGCAGGCAGCAGAGCCATCAAACATAGAGCAGTTACAGCAACTCTGGCTGAAAGCTTTTGAGGGAGAAAAAGGAAATAAAGCAGGGTTCAGCATCTAAGGACTTGGAGTATTTCTGATTTCACATTTCTTCCTACGGGGGAATGGGTCTCCCAAGGAGAGGATCAATGAATGCCTGGGGGAATGAGGCAGGTGGGATCAGCCTGAGGCCATTCGAAGTGTGGCAAACAGTTTGAAAGCCTTTATAGTGCTTGGAAAACAACAAAGCCCACTCTCTTCTGCCCCATTGACTCATCACAGCAGTTAGGCTGTGTGAGGAGAAGATGACTTCAACATGCATGAAAGCTTTCAGCATTTTTTCTATGCTTCTGAGTGCTATAGGATTAGAAATTGCTTGAGATGTCTGCTCTAAAGCTGCCTTCTAAATGCTGCTTTGCTATAGATGGGAAGGAGCTGGAGCTGAGATGTCTGCCCCATAGCTGCCTTCTAAATCCTGGACTGCTGCAGATGGGAAGGAGCTGGAGCTGAGTTGTCTGCTCCATAGCTGCCTTCTAAATGCTGCTTTGCTATAGATGGGAAGGAGCTGGAGCTGAGATGTCTGCTCTAAAGCTGCCTTCTAAATCCTGCCCTGCTACAGATGGGAAGGAGCTGGAGCTGAGATGACTGCTCTAAAGCTGTCTTCTAAATGCTGCTCTGCTGCAGATGGGAAGGAGCTGGAGCTGAGATGTCTGCTCCAGAGCTGCCTTCTAGATCCTGCCCTGCTACAGATAGGAAGGAGCTGGAGCTGAGATGTCTGCTCCATAGCTGCCTTCTAAATCCTGGACTGCTGCAGATGGGAAGGGGCTGGAGCTGAGTTGTCTGCTCCATAGCTGCCTTCTAAATGCTGCTTTGCTATAGATGGGAAGGAGCTGGAGCTGAGATGTCTGCTCTAAAGCTGCCTTCTAAATCCTGCCCTGCTACAGATGGGAAGGAGCTGGAGCTGAGATGACTGCTCTAAAGCTGTCTTCTAAATGCTGCTCTGCTGCAGATGGGAAGGAGCTGGAGCTGAGATGTCTGCTCCAGAGCTGCCTTCTAGATCCTGCCCTGCTACAGATAGGAAGGAGCTGGAGCTGAGATGTCTGCTCCATAGCTGCCTTCTAAATCCTGGACTGCTGCAGATGGGAAGGGGCTGGAGCTGAGTTGTCTGCTCCATAGCTGCCTTCTAAATGCTGCCCTGCTACAGATGGGAAGGAGCTGGAGCTGAGATGTCTGCTCTAAAGCTGCCTTCTAAATCCTGGACTGCTGCAGATGGGAAGGAGCTGGAGCTGAGTTGTCTGCTCCATAGCTGCCTTCTAAATGCTGCTTTGCTATAGATGGGAAGGAGCTGGAGCTGAGATGTCTGCTCTAAAGCTGCCTTCTAAATCCTGCCCTGCTACAGATGGGAAGGAGCTGGAGCTGAGATGTCTGCTCTAAAGCTGCCTTCTAAATCCTGCCCTGCTACAGATGGGAAGGAGCTGGAGCTGAGATGACTGCTCTAAAGCTGTCTTCTAAATGCTGCTCTGCTGCAGATGGGAAGGAGCTGGAGCTGAGATGTCTGCTCTAAAGCTGCCTTCTAAATCCTGCCCTGCTACAGATGGGAAGGAGCTGGAGCTGAGATGACTGCTCTAAAGCTGTCTTCTAAATGCTGCTCTGCTGCAGATGGGAAGGAGCTGGAGCTGAGATGTCTGCTCCAGAGCTGCCTTCTAGATCCTGCCCTGCTACAGATAGGAAGGAGCTGGAGCTGAGATGTCTGCTCCATAGCTGCCTTCTAAATCCTGGACTGCTGCAGATGGGAAGGGGCTGGAGCTGAGTTGTCTGCTCCATAGCTGCCTTCTAAATGCTGCCCTGCTACAGATGGGAAGGAGCTGGAGCTGAGATGTCTGCCCCATAGCTGCCTTCTAAATCCTGGACTGGTGCAGATGGGAAGGAGCTGGAGCTGAGTTGTCTGCTC
Organism: Picus viridis; assembly: GCA_033816785.1. Classification (NCBI taxonomy): domain Eukaryota; kingdom Metazoa; phylum Chordata; class Aves; order Piciformes; family Picidae; genus Picus; species Picus viridis. The sequence goes on from CM066572.1 coordinate 566,898, forward strand.
CATAGCTGCCTTCTAAATGCTGCTTTGCTATAGATGGGAAGGAGCTGGAGCTGAGATGTCTGCTCTAAAGCTGCCTTCTAAATCCTGCCCTGCTACAGATGGGAAGGAGCTGGAGCTGAGATGTCTGCTCTAAAGCTGCCTTCTAAATCCTGCCCTGCTACAGATGGGAAGGAGCTGGAGCTGAGATGTCTGCTCTAAAGCTGTCTTCTAAATGCTGCTCTGCTGCAGATGGGAAGGAGCTGGAGCTGAGATGTCTGCTCCAGAGCTGCCTTCTAGATCCTGCCCTGCTACAGATAGGAAGGAGCTGGAGCTGAGATGTCTGCTCCATAGCTGCCTTCTAAATCCTGGACTGCTACAGATGGGAAGGAGCTGGAGCTGAGATGTCTGCTCTAAAGCTGTCTTCTAAATGCTGCTCTGCTGCAGATGGGAAGGAGCTGGAGCTGAGATGTCTGCTCCAGAGCTGCCTTCTAGATCCTGCCCTGCTACAGATAGGAAGGAGCTGGAGCTGAGATGTCTGCTCTAGAGCTGCCTTCTAAATCCTGGACTGCTACAGATGGGAAGGAGCTGGAGCTGAGATGTCTGCTCCATAGCTGCCTTCTAAATGCTGCCCTGCTACAGATGGGAAGGAGCTGGAGCTGAGATGTCTGCTCTAAAGCTGCCTTCTAAATCCTGGACTGCTGCAGATGGGAAGGAGCTGGAGCTGAGATGTCTGCTCTAAAGCTACCTTCTAAATCCTGCCCTGCTACAGATGGGAAGGAGCTGGAGCTGAGATGTCTGCTCTAAAGCTGCCTTCTAAATCCTGCCCTGCTGCAGATGGGAAGGAGCTGGAGCTGAGATGTCTGCTCCAGAGCTGCCTTCTAGATCCTGCCCTGCTACAGATGGGAAGGAGCTGGAGCTGAGATGTCTGCTCCATAGCTGCCTTCTATATCCTGCTCTGCTATATATGCAAAGGAGCTAGATCAGATTAGATAAAGCCCAAAGGATGTACTCCTGCAGTATCATCTGCAGTGTGTCTGCTCGAGGTTCTGCCCTGTGCACTCTCAGCCAGCAGCAGGACAAGCTCCTCAGCATGAAGGTGGAGTTTATTTAAGATGGCAGAGCCCAGTGGCTTGCTTCTGGTCTTTTCTGGTTGAGGCAGAACCTTCACCAGAAATTCCAGGGCATTTAGCCTCCTAGCCTAGCAGGAGGGTTTCGTTTTGTGTGAGGAAGGCTACGCCTTCAAATTCAAAGCAGATTGTTTCATGCAGTGTCAAATTCTGTGCAGATGGAACATGATAGGATATGTTGAAGTGTGATATATAGCATATGGCCATAATTCAGGGAAACACATTTCTCCAGCTGGATACCTGCTATTGAGTTGGAAAACATGTGTCCTGCATTCTAGTAGGTTTCTACCAGAACAGGGAGAGGACATTAAAGACAGCTCGTTCCTGGGTTTGAGTATCAGCTACATCTATCTCACTGCTTTCATAGTGCTGTTCAAAATTAAGCCTCTTGTCACAACAGGCAAAGTGCACCTGAAAAAAAACCAACCAACAACAGCCACTATTGCTGAGCTTTGCACCCCCAAGTAGATGTTAAGAAGCTAACGAAAGCATCTCCCTGTGAAGAGAACTGAGAGCCCTGGGGCTATTTAGTCTGGAGAAGAGAAGGCTGAGAGGGGATCTGATCAATGTCTATCAATAGCTGAGGGCTGGGGGTCAAGTGGAGGGGGCAAGCTCTTTGGGGTGGTGCAGTAATAAGACAAAGAACAATGGATACAAACTTGAACAGAGAAGGTTTCAGCTCAACATGAGGAGAAACTTCTTTCCAGTGAGGGTGGCAGAGCCCTGGAGCAGGCTGCTCCTTCTCTAGAGACTTTCAAACCCCAGCTGGATGCATTGCTGTGTGGGCTGACCTGGGTGATGCTGCTCTGGCAGGAGGGTTGGCCTGGATGATCTCTGGAGGTCCCTTCCAACCTCTAATGTTGTGTGATTCTGTGAAACAAGCAGGACAGCTTTGCACAGCTGTGACTTTGGGCTGACATGGCCATGCCTTCTCCTTTCCTTTCTCCAGAGGAAAAGGAAGCCCAAGCTGCCTCAGGATGCAGCACTTCTTCCAGCCACCAGTCCCTGGGCTCCTGGGCCCTGGGGATGCCACACTCAGCCCTTGTCTTGCTCAGACTGGCTGGGGTGCTGCAGCGAGCAGCGGTATGGGAGCGATGGGTGCCTGGGGGAGAGGCTGCACTTCTGCCTGGCTCCCATATGGCCTCACAAGGTGTGGGTGTCGTTCTGCAGCACCCCTAAACTGCTGGGAGCCGAGCTGCATGTGGTAGGCCTATTCCTCAAGGAAAATGGGCACATGGAGAGGTGAGCTGTAAGTGACTTAAGCTGTATTAATCATCAACTTCTGCCTCCTGCCAGGCAGAGGTAGGCTGTGCGTGCAGTTTCTTCTGTGGTTCAACTGCTAAATACCTCGTGGTCAGACTCATGAGTAATTACCTGCCTCAGCCTGCTTTTAAATAATGAAGCAAGTGTAAACCATTGCCCTGCAGTGATCCATCCTTTTCAACACTGCCTTTCACCGCCTGCTGGTCACCCGCTCTGCTGCCTTACACCCATCCAGGCTCTGGCATGGCTCTGCTCCATCCCGGCCAAGCACAGTAAATAACCATCCCTCTCCTTTGCTCAGGCTGACAACAATCCCCTCTCACACCCTTCCCTCTGGTTTTCTTTCTTTTTCTTTTTCTGACTCCCTTCCTTTTGTCCTTGGTTTTACTTTCAAGACCTTGTGCAGCCACTTACCAGTCTGGCTGTTGTGGTTTCTCAGGGCACAGTCCCTCAGTCCCTTTGGGGATGATGGCATCTGCTCATTCCTCCTGCCTCTCTCTCCCCAGGTGTGGCTTTTGCCATGTTAAGTCACTGTTTCCTACTCCTGCATCCCCCAATACTCTCATAGCTACAAAAAATGTGTTTTCTCCAGGAGCACTTCACAGAATCATAGAATTGTCAGGGTTGGAAGGGACCTCAAGGATCAGCCAGTTGCAAACCCCCTGCCATGGGCAGGGACACCTCACACTACAGCAGCTTGCTCACAGCCACATCCAGCCTGGCTGCAAACACCTCCAGGCAGGAGGCTTCCACCACCTCCCTGGGCAACCTGTGCCAGTCTCTCACCACCCTCATGGGGAACAACTTCTTCCTCACATCCAATCTGAATCTACCCATTTACTCCATCCCCCCCAGTCCTATCAACAGTTGACACCCTCAGAAGTCCCTCCCCAGCTTTCTTGTAGCCCCCTTTAGATACTGGAAGGCCACAAGAAGGTCTCCTTGGAGCCTTCTCTTCTCCAGACTGAACTTTCTCAGTCTGTCTCCATAGCAGAGCAGCTCCAGCCCTCTGCTCCTCCTCGTGGCCCTTCTCTGCACACTGAACTCTTGAAATCCAGGTAGCTGCATTCAACCCCTTCTGCCAAGACCGACCTGGTAAACTGCTGATGGCAAAGGTGGAGGCTGAATGTGGTGTGCAAAAACCTTGCTTTGCCTTTTTGTAGTCTGCCTGGACTTCAGCAAGGCCTTAAACACCAATCCCCAACAGCAAACTCCTTGCCAAGCTGTCAGCCCCTGGCTTGGACAGCAGCACTCTGAGCTGGGTTAGGAACTGGCTGGAGGCTGAGCCCAGAGAGTGGTGGTGAATGGTGCCACAGCCAGCTGGCAGCCAGGCACCAGTGGCATCCCCCAGGGATCAGTGCTGGGCCCCATCCTGTTCAATACCTTTACTGATGATCTAGATGAGGGGCTTGAGTCAGTCATCAGCAAATTTGCAGATGACACCAAGTTGGGAGCAGATGTTGATCTGTTAGAGGGTGGGAGAGCTCTGCAGAGGGACCTTGACAGGCTGGGCACATGGCCAGAGTCCAAGGGCATGAGAATTAACACATCTAAGTGCCAGGTTCTACACATTGGCCACAGCAACCCCATGCAGTGCTACACGCTGGGGTCAGAGTGGCTGGAGAGCAGCCAGGCAGAAAGGGACCTGGGGGGACTGGTTGACAGCAGCTGAACATGAGCCAGCAGTATGCCCAGCTGGCCAAGAAGGCAAATGGCATCCTGGCCTGCATCAGCAATAGCGTGGCCAGCAGGAGCAGGGAAGTCATCCCGCCCTGTACTGGTTAGGCCACACCTTGAGTTCTGTGTCCAGTTCTGGGCTCCTCAATTCAAGAAGGACATTGAGACACTTGAATGTGTCCAGAGAAGGGCAACGAGGCTGGGGCGGGGTCTGGAGCACAGCCCTGTGAGGAGAGGCTGAGGGAGCTGGGCTTGCTTAGCCTGGAGAAGAGGAGGCTCAGGGGAGACCTTCTTGCTCTCTCCAGCTCCCTGAAGGGAGGTTGTAGCCAGGAGGGGTTGGTCTCTTCTCCCAGGCAACCAGCACTAGAACAAGAGGACACAGTCTCAAGCTGTGCCAGGGAGGTTTAGTCTGGATATTAGGAAGAAATTCTTCATAGAAAGTGAGACTGGCCATTGGAATGTGCTGCCCAGGGAGGTGGTGGAGTCACCATCCCTGGAGGTGATTAGGAAGAGCCTGGATGAGACACTTGGTTTAGTTGATTACATGGTGTTGGGTGATAGGTTGGATGATGATCTCGAAGGTCTTTTCCAACCTGGTTAATTCTTTTCTCTTCTTCTCCTCTCTTCTCTTCTCTTCTCTTCTCTTCTCTTCTCTTCTCTTCTCTTCTCTTCTCTTCTCTTCTCTTCTCTTCTCTTCTCTTCTCTTCTCTTCTCTTCTCTTCTCTTCTCTTCTCTTCTCTTCTCTCCTCTTCTCTTCTTTTATTTTATTTTATTTTATTTTATTTTATTTTATTTTATTTTATTTTTAACTTTTAAATAAAAATGGCTGAAACAAAGCTCTTCCCTCCCACCAGAAAAGGTAGGGCTCTAAGAAGAATCAAAGGGATTTTTATGTGGGAAAAGTATCACTGAGAAAATGCTGTAGGAAAGCCTTGGGCAATACCTTAGGATGATGCAGCTCTGACTAAGCTCTTGGAGAAAACCAGCAATGCTCTTCAGTGGTACACAGAGTGCATTAAGATCACAATTATGGAGTAAGAGGGGTTGGAAGGGACAGAGTTGACATGCAAGCCAAACTTTGGACAGCTCTGTGTCTCCTGAGTCCTCTGTTTGTGATAAGTAAACAATGGCACAACAGTAACTCTGCAGACCTAAATATTTGGCTGCCTGTGTATTTCACAGAAAGTTCCTCTGGTTTTGAAAGGTCATACAAATGGAACAGCTTGGCCCAGATGTGAAAACCAAAGAGCCTCTCCTGAGCGCTGAGGAGCAGCAAGCCACTGAATAGAATAGAACAGAACAGAACAGAACAGAACAGAACAGAACAGAACAGAATAGAATAGAATAGAATAGAATAGAATAGAATAGAATAGAATAGAATAGAATAGAATAGAATAGAATTAATCAGGTTGAAAAAGACCTTCGAGATCATTGAGTCCAACCTATCACCCAACACCATCTAATCAACTAAACCATGGCACCAAGTCCAGGCTCTTCCTAAACACCTCCAGGGATGGTGACTCCACCACCTCCCTGGGCAGCACATTCCAATGGCCAATCTCTCTCTATGAAGAATTTCTTCCTAGCATCCAGACTAAACCTCCCCTGGCACAGCTTGAGACTGTGTCCTCTTGTTCTGGTGCTGGTTGCCTGGGAGAAGAGACCAACCCCCTCCTGGCTACAACCTCCCTTCAGGGAGCTGGAGAGAGCAAGAAGGTCTCCCCTGAGCCTCCCCTTCTCCAGGCTAAGCAACCCCAGCTCCCTCAGCCTCTCCTCACAGGGCTGTGCTCCAGACCCCTCCCCAACCTCGTTGCCTTTCTCTGGACACCTTCCAGCATCTCAACATCTTTCCTAAACTGAGGAGCCCAGAACTGGACACAGGACTCAAGCAGTGCTGAGCACAGGGCGGGATGACTTCCCTGCTCCTGCTGGCCACACTCTTCCTGATGCAGGCCAGGATGCCATTGGCCTTCTTGGCCATCTGGGCACACTGCAGGCTCATGTTCAGCTGCTGTCACCCAGTACCCCCAGGTCCCTTTCTTCCTGGCTGCTCTCCAGCCACTCTGACCCCAGCCTGTAGCTCTGCATGGGGTTGTTGTGGCCAATGTGCAGAACCCGGCACTTGGATGTGTTCAATCTCCTGCCCTTGGCCTCTGCCCATCTGTCCAGTCTGTCAAGGTTCCTCTGCAGAGCTCTCCTACCCTCTAACAGATCAACTCCTGCCCCCAGCTTGGTGTCATCTGCAAATTTACTGAGGATGGACTCAATCCCTCCTCCAGATCACCAATAAAGATATTAAAGAGCATGGGGCCCAGCCCCAAGTTATGTGCTGGAGCACTCCTGGCTCCTCTCTGATTCATAGAATTGTGGAATGCATCACGTTGCAAGGTCATCTTGTCCAGCCCCCCTGCAGTGAAGCAGGGACATCTTTCACTAGATAACTTTGCTCAGGGCCCCATGAAGTTTGATCTTGAATGTCTGAGGGGATGGGGCCTGCACCACCTCTCTGGGCAACCTGTTCCAGTGTTTCACTGCTCTTGTTGTGAAGAGCTTCCTCTGAATGTCCAGTTAGGTCCAATTCCAATTCTTCCAGGGCTGATATCTACCCAAGGCCACACAGATTATGTGTCTGCTTTCCTAAAAGACTGAGAGGCAAAACCTGTCCCCATGTTTCCTTGCAGAGGATGCTGTGTGACGGGGTGTCACTGACAGTTTGGGGTGATCACCTTTCTTGTGTTTAGCCTGACACAGGGAGGTGGGCAAAATGTCAGAGTGTAAAAGCAAGGCAAAGATAGGGAGCTACTGAATCTTATGTTTAGTTTAACATAGCCATTTGAGAGGAGGAACTGGGAGATCTCACCCATGGTCTCTGTTGGCCTGAGTCCAAAGCTGCTTGATTTACTCCAGCTGAGGACCTGGCTCTAAACTCTTTCCTTCCCACATAGATCTAGCTGTAATCAAGCCAACTGGTCTATGCCTGTGCAGATCAGCATCCAGTGTAACAGCCAGCAGAGAGCAACTGGGAAATAAAACTTCAGGCACTGAAGGTCAACATTCAGCTAACCCCTGCCTATAGCCCAAAGTGATCTGAAAATGCACCAAAGTGATCTGCACCTTGTAGCTCTGGATGGTCCCATCTCAAGAGCCACAAGACTTGATCTAGACTCTGCACTGCTTCTCCTCTTTTCCCTTCTGTCCCCTTGCAAATAGCCCCTCAAGCCCTACAAGCCACTGCCTCTCAACCTCTGCTCAAGCAGCCACTCCTCCCCTCATCCCTGGTAGGAGCAAGCAGCCTTTGGAGGTGCCAGGCTGCATTCCTCCCTATCAGAGCAGCTCCTTCTGTCTTCTTGTGTCTTCAGTGCACTCCTCAGGCAGGCTTTGGAGGCTGGATGGAAGTGTGCTGCAGGTGGCTTTCATACACAGCCTGCTGGTGAGACTGCATCCATCTGCTTCAGCCTCAGACTGATTTTCTGTGCAGTGTCTGATTTCAGGTTTGCATGAGAAGACTTTCCTCCTGAAAAGGATGGGAACCAGGATCATGAGATTGGTTAAGGCTGCAGGAGTTGTTTCAGATCTGGGCAGAGAATCTAAGAGTTTGGGGGCTCTGAACTCACCAAAGATGTCCCCTCTGTGGGGCACACCTGGATAGAAGAGGCTGCTTGCACTTGAGGCACCAGCTGTCAGCTATCTTTGTCTCCCAGGCTTCCTAGAGCAAGAGAAACTCAGTTTCATGGCTTCTCTGGAGAGAATGCTTGCCCAGGGGACAGAGCAGGTAGAACTCTGGAGCTGGGTCTCCCCTGACCCTCACTGGGACAACAACCACAGACTTCAGTTTCTGTGGGAAATTCCATCTTCATTCCAAGAAGGTGGTATCAGCTTACCCTAGCCAGCACACCACACCTTGACCTCTCTCATCAATCTGCAACGCTGGAGCTGGCACCATAAGCATATCTTTGACTTCCCTGCAATGACTTTGGCTCTGCATGAGTTTAGAACAGCCACAAGTGTAAGATAGTCTTCAAAATGTCTTGCTTTGTGGTTTGTTTTTTTTCCCCCTCCTCTTTAGCCTTCTGTCATTTAAGTCTCCTCTTAGCCTTGTTAAGATCTATTGTGTGTTCCACCTGCTGTACACCACAGTCCTTCCAGTGGCATGACCTGTAGGAAGTAGCCATCTGTGGTTGGTTGAAATTACCCTCCCAACTTATTTGGAGGAAACCACCCTCAGAATCACACTGCCAGACTAGCTCAGTTTGGGATGGAAGCAAGTGAAGCTCTATTTACAAGCAAACTACATTCTAGAGGTATGAAATGCAATGAGTATGTACAAAATATACAATATAGATACTACAGATGTCTATATCTACATCTGTATATCAGTATCTACATCTCTATCTCTATATCTGCATCTATATATCTCTATCTCTCTCTATATATATCTGTATCTACATCTGTATATCTATATCTACATCTCTATCTCTATATCTCTATCTCTATATCTTTATCTCCATCTCTACATCTATCTCCATATCTATATCTATCTCTATCTCCATCTATACCTCTATCTACATATCTATATCTGTATCTCCAGCTCTATATCATCTCTATCTCTACTTCTTTATCTCTATCTCTATCTCTATCTCTATCTCTATCTCTATCTCTATCTCTATCTCTATCTATCTCTATCTCTATCTCTATCTCTATCTCTATCTCTATCTCTATCTCTATCTCTCTCTCTACTTCTTTATCTCTCTCTCTCTCTCTCTCTCTCTCTCTCTCTATCTCCGTCTTTATCTCTGTCTCTACTTCTTTATCTCTCTCTCTCTCTCTCTACTTCTTTATCTCTCTCTCTCTCTCTCTCTCTCTCTCTCTATCTCTATCTCTATCTCTATCTCTCTTTCTCTCTCTCTATCTCTATATATCTCTATCTCTATCTCTCTATCATGTCTATCTCTATCTCTCTCTCTCTGCATCTCTCTCTCCTCTCTCTCTCTCTCCATCTCTTTCTCTCTCTCTCCAATTTATAAACAACACAGAAAGTCCTCAGACCCCTTGGACAGACCCAGGGGGACCATTCACCTCCACCTCCACTCCCTTCCTCCTCCCTGTAGTCAAAACAGAGATCCCCTGGCAAGTCCACAGGAGAGAGAGAGGAGAGTTGCAACAGAAGAAAAAAAAAAGAGAGCGAGCTGTTTATGCCTCTTCTCTCTATCCAATTAACAATCCAATGAATTCTGTACACCTTAGCATTACCTTCCTTTTGCATCCAATGGTGATTTATTTTACTTTCAGTCCTTGCAGGTAGGATCTAGGCTACAGTTTCCCCTTTAAGCTGTAGCACCATCTAGCCCTGCTTGCTTCTTCCTGAACTCCAAGAGCTGGGTTCCTTCTGTGTCTGAGCTACGTTGCCACTCTGTGAACGCTGGGAACTTGAATTTCCAGTTTTCAGATGTCTTTCACTGGAAAAACTCAAATCACAGAATCACAGATTGTCAGTGGCTGGAAGGGACCTGCAAAGCTCACCCAGTCCAACCCACTGACAGAGCAGGCTCACCCAGGGCAGGTCACCCAGGCAGGTCTTGAATATGTCTAGAGAGGGAGACTCTACAACCCCTCTGGGCAGCCTGTCCCAGGGCTCTGTCAGCCTCACAGGGTAAAAATTCTTCCTCCTGTTTCCATGGAACTTCCTCTGCCTCAGCTTCCACCAGTGCCCCTTGTGCTGTCCTTGGGCATCACCCAGCAGAGCCTGGCTCCAGCCTCTGGGCACTCACCCTGCACATCTTTACCAACAGGAATGAGGTCACCCTCAGGCTCCTCCTCTCCAAGCCACAGAGCCCTCAGCTCCCTCAGGCTCTGCTGAGATGTTCCACTCCCTTCATCATCTTTGTGGCTCTGTGCTGGATTCTTTCAAGCACTTCCCTGAGGTCCTTCCTGACCTGAGGGGCCCAGAACTGGACACAATATTCCAGATGTGGCCTCAGCAGGACAGAGCAGAGGGGCAGGAGAACCTCTCTGGACCTACTCACCACAGCCCTTCTAATCCACCCCAGGATGCCCTTGGCCTTCTTGGCCACAAGAGCACATTGCTGGCTCATGGTCAACCTTCCACCCCTTAGGACCCCCAGGTCCTTTCCCCCTTCACTGCTCTCCATCAGGTCAGTCCCCAACCTCTCCTGCTCCATGGGGTTGTTCTTTCCCAGGTGCCAGACTCTCCCTTTGCCCTTGTTGAGTTCCATTCCATTTCTCCCTGCCCAGCTCTCAGCCTGTCCAGGTCTGGCTGAATGGCAGCATCACCCTCCTGTGTCAGCCACTCCACCCAGCTTGGTGCCATCAGCAAACCTGCTGACAGTGCTCTCTGTGCCCTCATCCAGGTCATTGATGAATGTATTGAATAGTCCTGGTCCCAGTACTGACCCCTGAGGGACTCCACTAGGCACAGGCCTCCAACTAGCCTCTGTCCCATTGGCCACAACTCTCTGACTTCTTCCCTTCAAGCAGTTCCCATCCACCTCACTCCCTGATCATCCAGACCACACTGCCTCAGCTTGGCTGAGGAGAGTGATGCTGCAGTGCTCTGCCTTTGGCATGGAACTTCTTTGGTGTCCCGAGTGGACAGCTCACTTAAAGGACAGCACTTTCTGCCTCCAAATGGAGATCTCACACCTTAGCACTGGGAGGACCTTGATGTGGGCTGTTTGATATTGGACATTTCCTGTGCTGGGGGAAGGGAATATTGACTTGTCTATTCTTTTCGTCATCTGGGGACTGGAGCACTGCCCTGTGAGGAAGGGCTGAGAGCCCTGGGGCTTTTTAGTCTGGAGAAGAGAAGACTGAGAGGACATTTAACAAATGTTTATAAATGTCTAAGGGCTGGGGGTCAAGAGGGAGGGGACAGGCTCTGCTCAGTTGCATAATGTGATAGGACAAGGGGCAATGGATATAAACTACAGCACAGGCGGTTCCACTTCAACATGAGGAGGAACTTCTTCACTGTGAGGGTCACAGGTTGCCCAGAGAGGTTGTGGAGTCTCCTGCTCTGGAGACTTTCAAGACTCATCTGGATGTGTTCCTGTGTGACCTGTGCTAGATTCTCTGCTCCTGCTCTGACAGGGGGGATGGACTTCATGATCTCTGGAGGTCCCTTCCAACCTCTAACATCCTGGGATCCTGTGGTCTGGTCCATGTGTAACCCTGCAAGAATGTTGCAATGATGCCTAGATGACCAAAATAAAACCCCAGGCTTTTAGCAAACTTTCCACTTCATTTGTTCTCAGTCCTGCTTGGATGGATGGTCAGGAAAAGGCACAGAGTGTGGTGAGCTGATTTCTGAGTCCTGTCCTGCATGATGTCCTGCAGCTTCACTCACCACACTTTGTAAGGCTCTGTGAAACACATCTCACCAGCTCCTCCTGGTACTAAATAGTGGGGGTTTTGTTATCAGTGAAACAAAGTTTTCTTGCTCACCTCCTCCTCCTCTGCCTACTGGGGATAGAATCACGCTGGAGTTTTACCTAGTGACAGAAGCTGACTGCTTCCTGCTTTTAGTGTTTATTTAGCCAAGGCATTTGACATACCTGGAGAGATACCAGTCTGTCATTAATGGCTTCTTGGCTTGCTGCCAGCAGCTAATAGTTTTGTTGGTCCTCACAGAGAGTTCTGTGATTTGGGTAAGTGCACTGAGCTGTGCCTTTCTCCTCTTTAATTCTGACCCACCCCTCAAAAAAAGGGCACTGATGGAGGGATGGCTGGCAGGATCTCCAGAGAGGGAAGGGATGAAGGACTCCAGTATCTGAAGGGGGCTTACAAGAAAGCTGGGGAGGGACTTCTGAGGGTGTCAGGGAGTGATAGGACTGGGGGGGATGGAACAAAACCAGAAATGGGTAGATTCACCTTGGATGTTAGGAAGAAGTTGCTCCCCATGAGGGTGGTGAGAGACTGGCACAGGTTGCCCAGGGAGGTGGTGGAAGCCTCCTGCCTGGAGGTGTTTGCAGCCAGGCTGGCTGTGGCTGTGAGCAACCTGCTGTAGTGTGAGGTGTCCCTGCCCATGGCAGGGGGGTTGGAACTGGCTGATCCTTGAGGTCCCTTCCAACCCTGACAATTCTGTGATTCTGTGACTCTGTCCTACCAAGCTTTACAAGGACTAAACACAACTGCTGACAGGCAGTTGGAGGCCTCCACAGCCCCAGTTGGAGCAGGGTAAGGTGGAGTCCACACCTATGATGGCAGTGCACTAGTGAGGGCCTTTGGCTTGTCCCATGTCTCGCTGGAAGCCCTTTTCTCTTGCTGCCCATGGCCCTGTTGCACAGGGATGCTCAGACCCCCGTGTCCCCAGTGCAACCCCCTGCCCTCCTTCTTTCCCTGCTCTCCCAGGAGCACAGGCAGAGCTGGCTGTGGCCAGGGGGCTGCAGGCAGAGCTCTGCAACTGCAAGGGTAGGGGCTGGGCTCCCAGCAGCACTGCATGCTTGACATGCCTGTTCCATCCCATCTCATTTTCCATGCGCAATTAAGATCAAGCCACTTCTTCCTCCCAGCTTCTTCCTCCATTAGTCTCTGTGAGGAGAGGGAGGTGGGAGTGTGGTTACTTTTAAATGGGGTGGGGGAGGCTTGAATTTGTCTTTCAGTTGGAGAAGGCAGGGTGTTACATCCATGCATATACATTTCAAGGGCATGACGTAGCTGGAGAAAAATGAGCGCTTTGGTGCTGGAGGTCAAGTTTATTTAACACCACAATGTTTTAAAACAGGGTGATGCCATTTCAATTAAACGGCCCTGAGCTGGTTTTTTGCAAGGTAATCGTTAAGGGGAAACTTTTCAGGAGTGCTTTTCCCCCCCCTCTCCCCCCCTCCCCTCCCCCCCCTCAAGCCAGGCACATCTCGCTTCAAGCAGCCTGGCAATAAACCAGCATGTGTTATGAGACTGAAGCTGGGGAAGGGGTGAAGTGGGGGACTCTGCAAGAGATGAGGGAAGCAGTAATATTCTTTTCAGGACAGTTCTGGTTTATAACAACAACTTGTTACATAACTCAGCATTACAGCCTGCTCTGTATTTCTTTTGCAGCTTTGCTTCTCTCGCCCATTCTCTCTCTCTTTCTCTCTCTCTTTCTCTCTCTCTCTCCTTCTCTCTCTCTCTCCCAGCAGCCTTGTGATAGGACTGTCAGGGAAAATGAGAAGAGGTTAAAGGCACAACAACAAAAAACACACTAATAAAGAACAAGTGAGCACTTGAATTTATAGTGCACATTCGAACCTGCCTGCAGCTCTTTGCCTTTCATCTGCAACATCTCTGCTCCTGCCCTCTCTTGATGTTTCCCCATGATCAAACTCAGCTCGGCGGTTAGGATCAGCTGAGACCTGCAACTGGACTTGACAGCAGACAGCTGGAGGGGCAAAGAGAGTGTGGTGGGTTTAGGCTGCACCTTAAGAATTCCCCACAGGTCTTGAACAGAAAGTGGTGGAATGCCACAAGGTCACCACTGGGTGTAAAAAGGCAAATAATGGTAAGTTCTAACCAATCCCCATTGGACAGATACCTACCAGATGAATGAGTGTGGTCAGCTTTCTCTCTCTCTCTCTTGGCTTCCTCGCTCTGGGAGACACCAATTTGCTTCTGCTTGACCTTGGCTGTGTTCTTTGCTTTGGCTGAGCATCCTAACAAAATAACTCCCTGCTCTTTTCTCTTGTCCCTTCGTGTGCAGGGGAGGTAAGGAAGGGGGCAGGGAGTGGGAAGCTGTTAGCAGCTCCCCTGGTTTTTGGCTGGGGTTGGGGGGGGGGGTTCTTGTGCTGTTTATAAAGTGTAAACACCTGTAAATGTTGTAAATATTGTGTATTTTGTACCTACTCATTGCATTCCACTGTAGATTGGAGTTTTGCTTGTAAACACAGTTTCCATTTGCTTCCAGCTGGCAATTTAATGTTGGAGGGGGGACTTTTCAACCCAGCGCAGAGAGACGAAGGACACTTCAGGCTTTAATCCTGGCTACTTCTCTTGGCATTGCAGCCTCCAGCTTTGTAAAGCTGAGACATTTCTTTGGATTACTGAAAGTTTTGCAAGGGGCTTTTTTTCCCTCTTCTTCTCTGTCCACCCCCCTCCCTCCCAGAACTGCTGGTTATTTGATCTTGTGCTTGTAAAGAAGCTTTTGCAAAGTCCATGGCACAATGGTGTCTCGCTCTGCTCCTAGGCAGAATGGAAATTGGAGGAAGGAAGTTTCCAAAGCAAGTGTCAGGTTCTGATCTCTTTTACAGAAGGCCAAATCCAGAATAACTCAGTGCAGTTACTTCAGATTTATGCTGGGAGAAATAAGATAAGATTTTGGCTCTGGGAATCTCTGCTAGCTCCCTGTTTGCTCATCTAACAGCTGGCAGCTTGCTTCTTGCTATTCCTCTTGCTTTCTGAGCTGATTTGTCTTGCCTGGTGCTCCAGGCAGGGCTGAGCGAGCCTGGGAGTTAGTTAAAGGAGCAAATGTGTTTCACACAACACACAGCTATGAATGGCTCAGGATCCTTCACCTGACCATACATATTTCATATCTCCCAGAGGCCAGGAATTAATGGCTAGTAAATGGCCAGAAATATTACTTCACACAGCATGGAGGCAGCTAGTGGAATTTGGTATTGCAGGAGGTCACTCCTTCAAACAGTGGGTCAGGGTTTGAAAAATGGCTGGATGATTTTAAGTCAATTAGTTACACTTGGAGCTGGGCAAGCTAAGAGTGAGGAAAGCAGGCCTTCTTGCACCAGTGTACGACACACAAAGGACCAGGGAGGAATCCTCCCTTCCTGCATGGTCACGACCGGTTGGCAAAGTCAGCTCCACGGTGGGCGACAGCAGGAGGGAGCAGGTGGAACTGAGCTTTGAAGGGCTCTGCCTGCTGCAAACCCTCAGATTCCAACACCTCCTGGCTTTGATCTAGCTCTAGAGCCAAGTCAGGCCTGCACTATCTCCACCTGCTTTTGGTGCTTGTGAAGTGTTCTCCGTGTGCTGGGGCACAGAGAGCAAAACATGGAGCAAATTCTTTGCTATGAAGGTGGTGGAACACTGGAACAGGTTGCCCAGGGAGGTATCCCTGGAGATATTCAAGGGGAGGCTCAACAGGGCTCTGGGCAACCTGATCTAGTCAAGGATGTCCCTGCTGACTGTGGGGAGGTTGAACTGGATGAGCTTTGGAGATCAGTTCCAACCCAGACCGTTCTATGCTATGACTCTATGATTCCATGATTCCATGTCTCTATGATTCCATGTCTCTATGATTCCATGTCTCTATGATTCCATGATTCCATGTCTCTATGATTCCATGTCTCTATGATTCCAGGTCTCTATGATTCCATGATTCCATGTCTCTATGATTCCAGGTTTCTATCACAGTATCACAGTATCACAGTATAACCAAGGTTGGAAGAGACCCCAAGGATCATCAAGTCCAACCCGTCCCAAAAGACCTCACAACTAGACCATGGCACCAAGTGCCATGTCCAGTCTCCTCTTGAACACCTCCAGGGACGGCGACTCCACCACCTCCCCGGGCAGCCCATTCCAATGACGAATGACTCGCTCAGTGAAGAACTTCCTCCTCACCTCGAGTCTAAACCTCCCCTGGCACAGCTTGAGACTGTGTCCCCTTGTTCTGGTGCTGGTTGCCTGGGAGAAGAGACCAACCCCCTCCTGTTCACTACCACCCTTCAGGTAGTTGTAGAGGGCAATGAGGTCACCCCTGGTCCTTCTCTTCTCCAGGCTAAGCAACCCCAGCTCCCTCAGCCTCTCCTCACAGGGCTGTGCTCAAGGCCTCTCACCAGCCTTGTTGCCCTCCTCTGGACACGTTCAAGTGTCTCGATGTCCTTCTTAAACTGAGGGGCCCAGAACTGGACACAGTACTCAAGGTGTGGCCTAACCAATGCAGAGTACAGGGGCACAATGACCTCCCTGCTCCTGCTGGCCACACTATTCTTAATACAGGCCAGGATGCCATTGGCCCTCTTGGCCACCTGGGCACACTGCTGGCTCATGTTTAGGCGGGTGTCGATCAGCACCCCCAGGTCCCTCTCTGTTTGGCAGCTCTCCAGCCACTCTGACCCCAGCCTGTAGCTCTGCATGGGGTTGCTGTGGCCAAAGTGCAGCACCCGGCACTTGGACTTGTTGAATGTCATCCCATTGGACTCTGCCCATCTGTCCAGTCGGTCGAGGTCCCTCTGCAGAGCCTTTCTACCCTCTAAATGACTAACATCTATTCCCAACTTGGTGTCATCTGCAAACTTGCTGATGACTGAATCAATTCCCTCATCCATATCATCAATGAAGATGTTAAAGAGGATGGGGCCCAGCACTGATCCCTGGGGACACCACTGGTGACTGGCCGCCAGCTGGATGTGGCACCATTCACCACCACTCTCTGATGATTCTGATCATGATTCCATGATTCCATGTCTCTATGATTCCATGTCTCTATGATTCCATGTCTCTATGATTCCATGATTCTATGTCTCTATGATTCCATGATTCCATGTCTCTATGATTCCATGTCTCTATGATTCCAGGTTTTTATGATTCCATGTCTCTATGATTCCATGTCGCTATGATTCAATGTCTCTATGATTCCATGATTCCATGTCTCTATGATTCCATGTCTCTGTGATTCCATGATTCCATGTCTCTATGATTCCATGTCTCTATGATTCCAGGTTTTCATGATTCCATGATTCCATGTCTCTATGATTCCATGTCGCTATGATTCAATGTCTCTATGATTCCATGATTCCATGTCTCTATGATTCCATGTCTCTGTGATTCCATGATTCCATGTCTCTATGATTCCATGTCTCTATGATTCCATGTCTCTATGATTCCATGATTCTATGATTCCATGATTCCATGTCTCTATGATTCCATGTCGCTATGATTCAATGTCTCTATGATTCCATGATTCCATGTCTCTATGATTCCATGTCTCTGTGATTCCATGATTCCATGTCTCTATGATTCCATGTCTCTATGATTCCATGATTCTATGATTCCATGATTCCATGTCTCTATGATTCCATGATTCCATGTCTCTGTGATTCCATGATTCTATGACTCTATGATTCCAGGTCTCTATGACTCTATGATTCCATGTCTCTATGATTCCATGTCTCTATGATTCCATGATTCCATGTCTCTATGATTCCATGATTCCATGTCTCTATGATTCCATGTCTCTATGATTCCACGATTCCATGTCTCTATGACTCCATGTCTCTATGATTCCATGTCTCTATGATTCCATATCTCTATGATTCCATGTCTCTATGATTCCATGATTCTATGACTCTATGATTCCATGTCTCTATGATTCCATGATTCTATGACTCTATGATTCCATGTCTCTATGATTCTAGGTCTCTATGATTCCATGACTCTATGACTCTATGATTCCATGACTCTATGATTCTATGATTCCATGATTCTATGTCTCTGTGATTCCATGTCTCTACGATTCCATGACTCTATGATTCCATGATTCTATGTCTCTGTGATTCCATGTCTCTGTGATTCCATGTCTCTACGATTCCATGACTCTATGATTCCATGATTCTATGTCTCTGTGATTCCATGTCTCTGTGATTCCATGTCTCTACGATTCCATGATTCCATATTCTATGTCTCTATTCCATGTCTCTGTGATTCCATGTCTCTATGATTCTATGTCTCTATGATTCCATGACTCTATGATTCCATGATTCTGTCTCTGTGATTCCACGTCTCTATGATTCTATGTCTCTATGATTCCATGACTCTATGATTCCATGATTCTATGTCTCTATGACTCTATGATTCCACATCTCCATGATTCTATGATTCTATAACTCTATGATTCTATGCATTCACATAGCTGAGCCAGAGCACTCACTACTGCCTGTAATTTACAAATGAGGTCCTGTTCTTGGCTGGGACTGAGTCAGTTTTCTCCCCAGTAGCTGGTGCAGTGCTGTGTTTGGGATTCAGGCTGAGCACGGTGTTGGTAACGCACTGATGTTGCAGCTGCTGCTGAGCCTACGTGAGGTCAGGGACTTTTCAGCTTCTCGCAGTGCCCTGCCGGCAGGGAGGCTGGGGGTGTGCACAGGAAGCTGGGAGGGGACACAGCCAGGAGACCTGACCCCAACAAGCCACAAAGGATATTCCACACCGTGTGATGTCGTGCTGAACAATGAACCTGGGGGAGTTAGCAGGGAGGTGGCAGCCTGCTGTCAGCAGGCTGTGAGCAATTGCATTGCACATCACTTGTTTTGTGTTTTCTTTTATCATGATTATTATTTCCCCTTCCTTTTCTGCCCTATGAAACTGCCTTTACCTCAACCCACAAGTTGTACCTCTTTTTTTTTTTTTTTTTTTGTCTTCTTTCTTTTCTCCTCCCTGACTCTCTCCCCCCCTATTCCACTGTGGGGGGAGTGAGGGAATGACTGCATGGTGTGTAGCTGCCTGCCAGGTTAAACCACAACAGTGTGACAACAAAATGACTTCCAAATCATTTTAGAAAATGAGTAGCCCAGCCTTGAACCATCAGCCTCTCCTTAAGCATTTAAATGTGTGATCTGATCCCCCCCTTGGGAGTTTCATAGTGAAGGCCCCAGCCAGCTCAGTGCAATTTCCCAACCATAGGTGTCTCAGTGTCATTTGAGAGGTCCTCACGCACCAAGACGTCTGCTGGTGGTTGATGGGGAGAGACTCTGCTCTCCAGCTGCTTGGGGCCAGGTCAGACTGGCTGAGGTATCTCAAATAGCCTTAAGCACCACTGCTGAGACAATTAAATCCTACTTAACTCAAAAAAAGGGATCATACATCTATCCAGTGTATGTCCAAAAGAGAGGTAAGGTTATTATCCAGGGTTGCAGGGGACCTTCTGGTACAGTGCTGATCATTGCCTAGAGCATTACCAAGGGGGTTGGTGATGGATGTGTGATGGGGCCAGGCCCACAGTAGACCCTCCACATAGATAGTACTGTCTGCAGACCTTAGGTCTGGGTCTTGGTCTACCCAGCAGTGCAGGCATGCCCTCAGAAGTCCAACTTTTTGCAGGCCTGCTGTTCTAAGCTGGTTAAATCACACAGCGATGAAATAAGGTTGAGAAGATTCCCACTAGCTATTATAGTAAAAGATCATGGAAACATAGAACTGTCAGGGTTGGAAGGGGCCTCAAGGATCAGCCACTTCCAACCCCCCTGCCATGGCCAGGGACACCTCACACTACAGCAGCTTGCTCACAGCCACAGCCAGCCTGGACAAAAAAACCTCCAGGCAGGAGGCTTCCACCACCTCCCTGGGCAACCTGTGCCAGTCTCTCACCACCCTCATGGGCAACAACTTCTTCCAACATCCAAGCTGAATCTACCTACTTCTAGTTTTGGTCCATTCCCCCAATCCTATCATTCCCTGACACCCTCAGAAGTCCCTCCCCAGCTTTATTGGAGTCCCCTTCAGATACTGCAAGGCCATAATTAGGTCTCCTGGGAGCCTTCTCTTCTCCAGACTGAACAGCCCCAACTCTCTCAGTCTGTCCTCATAGCAGAGCAGCTCCAGCCCTCTGCTCATCCTCGTGGCCCTTCTCTGGACACCTTCCAGCACCTCCAGATCCTTCCTGTATTAGGGGCTCCAGAACTGGACACAGAGCTCCAGCTGTGGTCTCAGCAGAGTGGAGCAGAGGGGCAGAATCCCCTCCCTGGCCCTGCTGGCCACACTTCTCTTGCTGCAGCCCAGGCTCTGCTTGGCTCTCTGGGCTGCAAGTGCTCCCTGCTGGCTCCTGTTGAGCTTCTCATCCACCAGCACCCCCAGTCTTTTCTTTCAGGGCTGCTGTCAAGCCAGTCCCTACCCAGCCTATATTGGTGCCTGGGCTTGCCCTGACCCAGCTGCAGGACCTTGCCCTTGGTCTTGTTGAACCTCATGAGGATGTGAGCTCTGAGAATGTATCTCAGTGAAGGCATCAGGTAGGTGTGATTTGGAGTCCCTGGGGACAGCATAGTCCTTGATTCTTGTTCTGCAATGTTTGCTTTCCATGGGGGTCCTTAGAGAGGTGAACCCTGTGGGAAAGAGGAGAAATCTTCTCACCTTCTTCACGGACAGACAGAGGGAATTATTGCATTGGAACAAAAATAAAAAGACCTCTTTTAGAAGTGCACAGCAGAAGTGCAGGACTTTGACAGCAGCACAGGGAGGGAGCCTGAGGACTGCACAGAACTGCACAGCACTGGCTTTTGGTCCATACAGAGTCATCATTTGTTATATGCTGACTGCTCCGACTGCATTAAACACCTGAACAATAAAGACATCAGAGTTTCCTGTCACAGCTGGGAAAGGGAGGTCAGTGGGAAATCTCTCCCTAGCTCCTCTCAAACCAGCAGCTTTGCCTTTGAGATGGCCAGAGGAATCTGAGTGAGTCTGCTGAGCAGTTGCAACGCTCTGATTCCATCAGGTTCAGACTAGAGGAAAATCCTCTTCACGTGCACAAAGCTTTCCAAAGAGGTTTATGCAAATGTGAGCTCCCTGGCTTGGCTTCAGGGAGCTGTGCCTTGGCAGGTTGTTGGAGAAAATCCTCCCTTCTCTGGCTGGAAGCTTGTTAGGAGAGCAGACCACCACGTGGTAGCTCGCAGTGCTGAACAAGCTCTGCCCTCACCTTCTTTAGGTTCAGCAGAGGATGAGCCTGCAAACAAGCTCAGCGTTTGGAGCGCTGCTTTGAGCTGTGGTTCAGAGGAAGCCTGGCTTCCCTGCTTCCTGCAGGACAGCCAGGGACAGCTAAACACCCTGGGATGATCTCTTTTGGCAAGGAGGGAAACTCTTCCTGCTCAAGTTGCCCATGATGAAGCTTGCAGCTGCGGTGAACAACCTCTGGATTCCCAATGCCTTGCAAACGTAAGCCTCCTCCCCTCTGTAAGCAGCAACCTCTCTTTTCCTCTGCTCTTTTGTCAACTGTGAGCAGAGATCTGCCAGCAGCTGCAGTATCCTCATGACAAAAAATAAACAGCAAAGGGCTCCACTCACCTCTGTCCCCTAAGCAGCTGTTCACAAGTGTCCTGCTCATTGCTGTGTTTCATATGTTGACTGGAGACTTCCAAGACCTATCTGGATGTGTTCCTGCATGACCTGTGCTGGATTCCATGGTCCTGCTCTGGCAGGGGAGTTGGATTTGACAGTCTTCAAAGGTCCCTTCCAACCACTAACATCCTATGATCCTGTAAGTTCCTGCAAGTTAAAATCTTGTCAGATGCCAAAGTGCCTTCAGCTGGCAGAGCTTGGAGGCCCAGCATGGCAGGACATGGCCAGTGAAGCTTCTCCTTGGCCTTGCAGAGGTTGGATTTGAGAGGGGTAGCTGCACCAGCAAGCAGATCCACATGGATGTTAAGAGTTTCTCACACATGTTCAACTGTCCAAGAGAAGCATAGCCAGCAGGGACAGGGAGGGGATTCTCCTCCTCTGCTCTGCTCTGCTGAGACCCCATCTGGAGCACTGTGTCCAGTTCTGGAGCCCCTAGGACAGGAAGGATCTGGAGGTGCTGGAAGGTGTCCAGAGAAGGGCCACGAGGATGAGCAGAGGGCTGGAGCTGCTCTGCTCTGGGGACAGACTGAGAGAGTTTGGTCTGGAGTTTGGTCTGGAGAAGAGAAGACTCTGAGGAGACCTTCTTGTGGCCTTTCAGAATCTGAAGGGGGCTCCAAGAAACCTGGGGAGGGACTTCTGAGGGTGTCAGGGAGTGATAGGACTTGCGGGGGGGGGATGGAACAAAACTAGAAATGGGTAGATTGGGATTGGATGTTAGGAAGAAGTTGTTCCCCATGAGGGTGGTGAGAGACTGGCACAGGTTGCCCAGGGAGGTGGTGGAAGCCTCCTGCCTGGAGGTTTTTTTGTCCAGGCTGGCTGTGGCTGTGAGCAACCTGCTGTGGTGTGAGGTATATGGAGGGATCTGGAGGTGCTGGAAGGTGTCCAGAGAAGGGCCACGAGGATGAGCAGAGGGATGGAGCTGCTCTGTTATGAGGACAGACTGAAGGAGTTGGGGCTGTTCAGTCTGGAGAAGAGAAGGCTCCCAGGTGACCTCATTGTGGCCTTCCAGTATCTGAAGGGGGCTCCAAGAAGGCTGGGGAGGGACTTCTCAGGATCTCAGGGAGTGATAGGACTAGGGGGAATGGAATGAAGCTGGAGGTGGGAGATTCAGGCTGGATGTGAGGAGGAAGTTCTTCCCCATGAGAGTGGTGAAGCCCTGGAATGGGCTGTCCAGGGAGGTGGTTGAGGCCCCATCACTGGAAGTGTTTAAGCCCAGGCTGGATGAGGCTGTGGCAAGCCTGATCTAGTGTGGGGTGTCCCTGCCCATGGCAGGGGGGTTGGAACTAGATGATCCTTGTGGTCCCTTCCAACCCTGTCTGATACTATGATACTATGAGGTGTCCCTGCCCATGGCAGGGGGGTTGGAACTGGCTGATCCTTGATGTCCTTTCCAACCCTGACCATTCTGTGATTCTATGATATCAACCATCCAGAACCTGCCATTGCATCTCTCCTCTGTTTATGGGTTTTTTCACTCCTTGAGATGTGCTGAAGAGGAGGTGATACCCATGGAAGAGAAAAAGAAGTGTTGGCTCCAATGACTTCAGCTAAAGAACTAACCAGAAGGAAGCATTTGCTGTCCATCTGAACAAGGCTTCTGTTGTGAAATGCGTCACAGAACCACAGGTTCATAAAAAAAACCCCAACACAACCAAAATTCACTGTGGAATGGTTTGGCTAAAACACAGCAGAGCCTAAATGAAGCTGCTGAGTAAGTTTCTCACATCCGGAAGGAACTTTGCCTTTCCTTGGAGACAGCCTGGGATATCAGAGGCTGACAAAGTAGAGTGTCCAGGTCATCTTGTTGGGCCACCAGATGTCTTGTGAGGTTGGTTTTGGTATTTCTTTTGTTGTTGCTGTTGTTTGGTTGGTTTTTATTTCATAGATTTACAGAATGGTTTGGGTTAGAAGGGACCTTCAAGATCATCTGGTTCCGACTCCCCTACCATGGGGACCTTCCACCAGCCCAGGTTGCTCAAGGACTCATCCAGCCTGGGCTTGAGCACCTCCAGAGAGAGGGCATCCACAACCTCCCTGGGCAACCTGTGCCAGTGTCTCACCCCCTCACTGCCAAGAATTTCTTCCTAACCTCCAGTCTAAATCTGCCTTCTTCCAGCTTCAATCCATTCCCTCTCATCCTATCACTACAAGCCCTTGTCAAAAGTCCCTTTCCAGCTCTCCTGTAGCCCCTTTCAGGTACTGGAAGGCTGCTCTAAGGTCTCTCCAGAGCCTTCTCTTCTCCAGGCTGAACAGTCCCAACTCTCTCATCCTGTCCCCAGGGGGGAGATTCTCCAGCCCTCTGATTATCTTCATTGCCTCCTCAGGACCCTCCATGTCTCTCCTATGCTGAGGGCACCAGAACTGGATGCAGTGGTCCAGATGGGGGTCTCACAGGAGCAGAGTAGGGGAGAATCCTCTCCATCATCCTGCACCACAATTCATGGAATCAGAGAGTCATAGAATGGTTTGGGTTGGAAGGGACTTCCAAAGGTCATCCAGCCCAACCCCCCTTGCAGTAAGCACTCCACTAGACCAGGTTGCCCAGCGCCTCTTTGAGCTTCACCTTGATTGGTGTGGTGCTGACCTGTGCTCTGCTAAATCAGACAGCTTGGGTCTTCAACTGATTTAAGTGTGCTAATCATTTCTGACCAAGAAGGTTTGCAGTAAGGTTTTCTTTCCTGAGTTGTGTTAGCACTTGGGTTAACCACGATGTGTGCCTCAGGGTCCCTGCAGAGCTTCTGATAACTCCATGTCACCAGGCATTACAGTATGCAAGGGCTAAATCTTTTAGGGGCTAGTTCATCAGCACAGTCACAGTCTCTCTGGGATTTGCTGCAAAGGGTTGTCATCCACATCATCCTCTTCCTCTGGGTCTGCCAGGAGCTGCCTCTGACCTCCAGGGGCTTCAAACAGTGATTCATGGTGTACTCCAGCACGTCCATGCCCCTGGGCAGTCATTAAATTGCCTTTGATGTGGGTCACCGTGCAAGGATGAAGGCTGCATGATGTCACCAGCCTGCCTCTGACAGACCTGCAGAGCCCTGCCAATGTCAATACAGAGTGGTGGTGCTGGCTGGCTGCAAGAAGCTCTGTGCTGAGTCCTTCCAGCCCTGCAGGAGCTGCCAGGGTTTTCTCATAGAATTGTCAGGGTTGGAAGGGACCTCAAGGATCAGCCACTTCCAACCCCCTGCCATGGGGGCTTGGATCTCACACTACAGCAGGTTGCTCACAGCCACAGCCAGCCTGGACAAAAAAACTCCAGGCAGGAGGCTTCCACCACCTCCCTGGGCAACCTGTGCCAGTCTCTCACCACCCTCATGGGCAGCAACTTCCTCATAACATCCAAACTGAATTACCCATTTCTAGTTTTGCCCCATCCCTCTCAGTCCTATCACTCCCTGACACTCCCTGACACCCTCAACAGTCCCTCCCCAGCATTCTTGGAGCCCCTTCAGATACTGCAAGGCCACAAGAAGGTCTCCTCAGAACCTTCTCTTCTCCAGACTGAACTCCAGACCCAACTCTCTCAGTCTGTCTCCAGAGCAGAGCAGCTCCAGCCCTCTGCTCCTCCTCGTGGCCCTTCTCTGGACATGCTCCAGCACCTCCAGATCCTTCCTGTACCATAGGCTCCAGAACTGGAGCTCCAGAACTGGAGCAGCCCTCTTGGCTGCTGCAGTGACCAGTTCACAGCCCCCTGCAGAGAAGCAACACAGGTAACTGTCGTCTAAGCCAGCGTGGAGCTGAGCTCTAGCTTCTCTTTTCAAAAGAAGATCTCTACAGAGCTTTTTATTGTTCCTTCTGGTGTCTGCTCCTGGGGCAGGGTGTGTGTGTGTGTGTGTGTGTGCACCGGTGGGGGTCAAAGAGAGGTGTTTAAGGTCTGTAAGCATCTGATATTGCTCTTCTGGTGCTCTTCCAGCCATGCAAAGCTCAGTGCTTTGCTGCTGATGGCTCGGAAGAAAAGGCAAACAGGGTTCCAATCGCTCTGCAGTCAGCTGCTTCTTTCTCAGGGCAGTAGCAGCCCACTTGTAATCTTTTGGGATATTAGGAAGAGTCTAGAGGGTAAAACCGAAATGCAAGTCCTGTAAAAACTCTGTGCATCTGGCTGTGGAATATGTTTATCTTTGAAAGACTGACAAAGTGCTTGCTGGGAAGCTGGGAGTCCCAAACTGGTCCCTAACTCACCCCAAAGCACTTCAAACCAGCCTATTTAAAGCTAGGGGCGATGGATTCTGCTCATGCTGATCTGGGCTCTTACAGAAGCTGTCAGGCAAGTGTCTTTTATCTCCAGTGAAAACTGATGCCTTGAAAGAGTCCAGAGCTGGGGCTGCTGCCTCGACCTTTGCAAGTATTTATACACGGAGCTGAGGAGAAGGATGAATTGAGTTCAGAAGCTGAAGCTGAAGCAAAAAGTGTAGTAGTCAGGAGGTGAGAGTTGAGAATGGTGTGAGAAGATGTGCTCCTGCCTTGTAGGGGTAGTGAGAGGGGATAGTGTAGGACTGGATCTGGGGTCCCACCTTGCTTGGAGGCAGTAGGAGAACAAGGGGGACAGTGCCTGATTTGAGACTCCAGAATTGCATTGACACAACATGGGTAAAGAGCTGCCCAGGGCAGATCCAGGCAACCCTGACCCTGCTGCAGGTGATGAGGAGAGGCAGCATTAGATGACTCTTGAGGGTGGAGAGCACAGCGTGGCCCAACAGAAGTGGTTGGGGCTGTTCAATTTGGAGAAGAGAAGGCTCCCAGGAGACCTTCTTGTGGCCTTGCAGTATCTGAAGTGGGCTCCTAGAAATCTGGGGAGGGACTTTTGAGGGGGTCAAGGAGTGATAGGACTGGGGGGAATGGAGCAAAACTAGAAATGGGTAGATTCAGTTTGGATGTTAGGAAGAAGTTGTACCACATGAGGGTGGTGAGAGCCTGGCACAGGTTGCCCAGGGAGGTGGTGGAAGCCTCCTGCCTGGAGGTGTTTGCAGCCAGGCTGGCTGTGGCTGTGAGCAACCTGCTGTAGTGTGAGGTGTCCCTGGCCATGGCAGGGGGTTGGAAGTGGCTGATCCTTGAGGTCCCTTCCAACCCTGACAATTCTCTGATTCTATGATCCTGCTGCCTGGCAGTCTGCCTCTGAGAAGTGAGTGTTGCCCCACTGAAGTGGCTTTGAAGTGGCCAGCCAGAGTGACTCTGACCTGCTGGTGTCTAAAATATCTGAGCAGGCTGCTTTGCAGTGGTTTGTTGCCTCTCAGTACAGTGGAGAGGACAGTTTCTGGCTACAGCAGGGTGGTTTGGACCCTGCTGTAGCCAGAAATGCTGAAAGTGGTGAGAGGCACACAGAAGGAATATGGTGCCAGAGGCTAATTGGAAGGCACAGTCACAGAGTTAGAGTATGACAAAGTGAGAAATAGAGAATAGAATAGAATAGAATAGAATAGAATAGAATAGAATAGAATAGAATAGAATAGAATAGAATAGAATGAACCAGGTTGGAAAAGACCTTCGGGATCATCGAGTCACACAACACCATCTGATCAACTAAACCATGGCACCAAGTGCCTCATCCGGGCTCTTCTTAAACACCTCCAGGGATGGTGACTCCACCACCTTCCTGGACAGCACATTCCAATGGCCAATCTCTCTTTCTAGGGAGAACTTTCTCCTCACCTCCAGCCTAAACTTCCCCTGGTGCAGCTTGAGACTGTGTCCTCTTGTTCTGATGCTGGGTGCCTGGGAAAAGAGACCAACCTCTGCCTGTCTACAATCTCCCTTCAGGGAGTTGGAGAGAGCAAGAAAGTCTCCCCTGAGCCTCCTCTTCTCCAGGCTAAGCAACCCCAGCTCCCTCAGCCTCTCCTCACAGGGCTGTGCTCCAGACCCCTCCCCAGCTTTGTTGCCCTTCTCTGGACACATTCAAGAGTCTCAATGTCCATCTTAAACTGAGGGGCCCAGAAGTGGACACAGGACTCAAGGTGTGGCCTAACCAGTGCTGAGTACAGGGCAGAATGACTTCCCTGCTCCTGCTGGCCACACTGTTCCTGATACAGGCCAGGATGCCATTTGCCTTCTTGGCCACCTGGGCACACAGATAACTTCTGGAGATGACCTGGTCCATGCCCTGCTCAAGAAGGCTCAGCTGCAGCAGGTCGCCTAGGTTTGCACCCAGTCAGGTTTTGAGTATCTCCAAGGATGGAAGCTCCACATCATCTCTGCCAGCCTGTTCCAGTGCTTGACCACCCTCACTGCCAAACTTTTTTCTCTTATGTTTTTGGTGGAATTTCTTGTGATGCAATTTTTGAGCTCAGTTCACAGTGCCTGGGACTGGTGTCAATAGGAAGCAGCAGGTTGGTGAAGAGAAGTAGCAGCTAGAGAAGAGAAGGCTCTGAGGAGACCTTCTTGTGGCCTTGCAGTATCTGAAGGGGGCTCCAAGAAAGCTGGGGAGGGACTTTTGAGGGGGTCAGGGAGTGATAGGACTGGGGGGAATGGATCACAACTAGAAATGGGTAGATTCAGTTTGGATGTTAGGAAGAAGTTCTTCCCCATGAGGGTGGTGAGAGCCTGGCACAGGTTGCCCAGGGAGGTGGTGGAAGCCTCCTGCCTGGAGGTGTTTGCAGCCAGGCTGGCTGTGGCTGTGAGCAACCTGCTGTAGTGTGAGGTGTCCCTGGCCATGGCAGGGGGTTGGAAGTGGCTGATCCTTGAGGTCCCTTCCAACCCTGACAATTCTGTGATTCTGTGTTATCCCTCAGGCAGATCCTATCCCCAGCCAGCTGCTGCAGGTGCTGCTGGTGGGACGTGGAGGGTGCTGCTCGTGGGACATGGAGGGTGCTGCTGGTGGGATGTGGAGGCTGCTGCTGGTGGGACGTGGAGGCTGCTGCTGGTAGGATGTGGTGGATGCTTCTGCCAATTCAGAATGTGGGATCTTATTGCGAAGGGCTCAGGAGGGCTGAGATTGGAAGGCAGACCTTGCTTATCTCCTTTTCCCCACACATTCCTGGGGCCTATTTGCCCCTGAGCCTCCTCCCTTCTAGTTTTGGGCTGAAAAATGACAACAGTGAGAAAAGAAAAAACCAAAACCAAACACCAACAAAGAAAAAGGAGAAAAACCCCCTTCCACAACCCCAGAACTTCTGATGGTGACAGCTCAGCCTTAGATGTTAAAATCACTTGTCCTTTGTGGGCAGGAGCTCGTTTCTACACATGATTTATACCTGCTGGAAGGAGAGAGGACAGCCCTAACAAATGGCAGGTTTTGAATGGTTGCAAGGTAGTGTTATTAATGTCTGCTGACTTGGTGCCCTGCCCAACTTTGAACTCCTTTCGGTTGCATGGGGCTGAACCAGAGCTGCATGAGGTTTGAAACGGTTCCACATCAAACAGGCTCGGAGACAGATGGAGAAATGTGAGCTTCCTGCTGGAGCCTAGGAGGAAGAGTGCAAGAGGGGGAGGAAAAAAAAGAGGCAAAAAGGATCTTCCTCAATTGGAACAAATCCAACGAATCAGAGGGGAGAAACGGAATGACATTCAACAAGGGCAAGGGGAGAGTCCTGCACCTGGGGAAGAACAACCCCATGGAGCAGGATAGGTTGGGGACTGACCTGATGGAGAGTGGTGAAGGGGAAAAGGACCTGGGGGTCCTGGTGGATGGAAGGTTGACCATGAGCCAGCAATGTGCTCTGGTGGCCAAGAAGGCCAAGGGCATCCTGGGGTGGGTTAGAAGGGCTGCGGTGAGTAGGTCCAGAGAGGTTCTCCTGCACCTCTGCTCTGGAATATTGTGTCCAGTTCTGGGCCCCTCAGGTCAGGAAGGACATCAGAGAAGTGCTTGAAAGAATCCAGCACAGAGCCACAAAGATGACGAAGGGAGTGGAACATCTCAGCAGAGCCTGAGGGAGCTGAGGGCTCTGTGGCTTGGAGAGGAGGAGCCTGAGGGTGACCTCATTCCTGTTGATGAAGATGTGCAGGGTGAGTGCCCAGAGGCTGGAGCCAGGCTCTGCTGGGTGATGCCCAAGGACAGCACAAGGGGCACTGGTGGAAGCTGAGGCAGAGGAAGTTCCATGGAAACAGGAGGAAGAATTTTTACCCTGTGAGGCTGACAGAGCCCTGGGACAGGCTGCCCAGAGGGGTTGTAGAGTCTCCCTCTCTAGACATATTCAAGACCTGCCTGGGTGACCTGCCCTGGGTGAGCCTGCTCTGTCAGTGGGTTGGACTGGGTGAGCTTTGCAGGTCCCTTCCAGCCACTGACAATCTGTGATTCTGTGATTTGAGTTTTTCCAGTGAAAGACATCTGAAAACTGGAAATTCAAGTTCCCAGGGTTCACAGAGTGGCAACGTAGCTCAGACACAGAAGGAACCCAGCTCTTGGAGTTCAGGAAGAAGCAAGCAGGGCTAGATGGTGCTACAGCTTAAAGGGGGAACTTTAGCCTGAATGTATTCCTGTGTGACCTGCCCTGGGTGATGCTGCTCTGTCAGTGGGGTTGGACTGGATAATCTTTGGAGGTCCCTTCCAGCCCCTAACATCCTGTGATTCTGTAATTCCCAGTGCCAACTGCTGTTGTCTGAGGGCTAATCAGAGGGCAGGCTTTATTCAAAAGCTATTTTCAACAACCTTCACTTGCTCTGCAAGCCTGGCAGGTCAGGCAGCACCACATCCATAACCCCAGCCACAGCAGCCTCCCAGGCCAGCACCACCAAATCCTAGCCCTAATTTCTTTCAGTGGGTACAAGATGATTCAGGAGGTGCTAATGCTGCTAATTCAGTAGGTGCTAATGTGTGAATAATTATAGACATATTTAAGCAGCTGCTCTTGTGCCTCCCAAAGCTTCTGTGCATGGAAATTAATAGCTCTGTGGCTGCATGTGTGCTTTACATGCTAGGAAGTGAAGATGGTGGTAGCAGCTCCATGTTAAAAGCTTGAGTCAAGATTTTTCACTTGAAGCAGCAGCCAAACTCTTTGGTTTACAATTGGGTGATTCCAGGCATGGCCCAAGAGATCCTCAAGAAAGAGCACAAGCCCCACCAGGAGAGGCTGAGGGAGCTGGGGCTGCTTAGCCTGGAGAAGAGGAGGCTCAGGGGAGACCTTATTGCTCTCTACAACTACCTGAAGGGAGGTTGTAGCCAGGTGGGGGTTGGTCTCTTCTCCCAGGCAGGTGGAGTCACCATCACTGGCAGTGTTTAAAAAGAGACTGGATGAGGCACTTAATGCCATGGTCTAGTTGATTAGGTAGTGTTGGGCCATTGATTGGACTTGATGGTCTTGGAGGTCTCTTCCAACCTGGCTTATTCTGTGTTAACTGGGTTGGTTTGGGTTTCTTTTCTTTCTTTTTCCCCCCACATTCTTAGCTTTCAGGCTTAGTTTTCTTGATTTCCCCTTGTCTCCCATGTTGCCCAACAGCACAAGCTCGGTGCTGACAGACAGCCCTCCACCCCACATAGGTGTAGTGATGATAGCTCAGAGGCAGGCCTGCTGAGAACAGAACACACATGAACAAATATTCCCCTCTGCATAACCTGTTTGGAGCTGCTCCATGCTCAGCTAATGTCTCCTTACCTAGCTGGAACTGATCATAGGATCCCAGGATGTTAGAGGTTGGAAGGGACCTCCAGAGATCTTCCAGTCCAAGCCCCCTGCCAGAGCAGGGCCATAGAATCCAGCACAGGTCACACAGGAACGCACCCAGACAGGGCTGGAAAGTCTCCAGAGGAGACTCCACAACCTCTCTGGGCAGGCTGCTCCAGTGCTCTGTGGCCCTCAGAGTGAAGAAGTTCCTCCTCATGTTGAAGTGGAGCCTGTTTGGCTGGAGTGGAAGACCCAGCACCTCAGGGAAGCACCTCCAATGTAAACCAGAGAGATGTGTAGCTCAGAGGCTGCAGAGTGACAGTGACAAATGGTTTTGTGTTATTTTCTAGTGCACTTTGCTGCCAGGACAAAAGAAAGGGTTTCTAAGCTTCTGCTCAGGGGTGCTCAGCACCTGGCAGGATTGGCCCCCGCAGAGACCTGGGCTGATGCAGACACTGGCAGTAAGGTTTCGACGTGTCGACTGCTTGGCTTTGGGACACAAACCAGGGTTGAGCTGATGTTGTCTGGTAGATCTCCCTGGGTCGTCCTGACAGCTGCAGCAAGAGCTTTATTGCCTCTAGCAGATAACAGGGGAGAGCCTGCTTTCTTTCTTCTCCCCTGCCCTCTCAGAAAGGAAACATCAACGCTGCTACCCCTCTGGGTGGTGACAGTGCTTGGCAGAGCCTTGCAGAGGAGGGCTCCTGCCAAGCAGAGCTGCAGAGAGGGCTGCAGCCTCAGGTATTTCCTAACTAAACATGCACCATGCACTGCTGTTATTCCAGTGCTTTCTGCCTGGGACAGGGGATGGCAGCTCTGGCCCATATTTGTTTGGATTGCTAGCAGTGGCATGGCTTTGGATGGGAACCAGTCTGCTGACACCTAAGATCACAGAATGTTAGGGGTTGGAAGGGACCCAAAGAGATCATCGAGTCCAACCCCCCTGCCAGACCATACAATCTAGCTCAGGTCACACAGGAATGCATCCAGACAGGGCTTGAAAGTCTCCAGAGAAGGAGACTCCACAACCTCTCTGGGCAGCCTGCTCCAGGGCTCTGGGACCCTCACAGTAAAGAAGTTCCCCTTGTGTTGAGGTGGAACCTCCTGTGCTGCAGCTTACATCCATTGCCCCTTGTCCTATCACAGGCAGCAAGTGAGCAGAGCCTGTCCCCTCCCTCCTGACCCCCAGCCCTCAGGTATTTATAAACATTGATTAAATCCCTTCTCAGTCTCCTCCTCTCCAGACTAAAAAGCCCCAGGTCCCTCAGCCTCTCCTCACCAGGCAGTGCTCCAGTCCCCTAATCATCCTTGTAGTGCTCCACTGGACCCTCTCCAGCAGATCCCTGTCCCTCTTGGACTGGGGAGCCCAAAACTGAGCACAGAACTCAAGATGAGGTCTCAGCAGGGCAGAGTAGAGGAGGAGGAGAACCTGCCTGGATCTGCTGGACACACTCCTCTGAATGCAGCCCAGGATCCCGTTGGCCTTCTTGGCCCCCAGGGCACATTGCTGTCCCAGGCAGAACTTGTTGTCCACCAGCACTCCCAGGTCCTTCCCCACAGGGCTGCTCTCCAGCAGATCCCCTCCCAGCCTGTGCTGCTGCAGTTGATTCTTCCTCCCCAGGTGCAGGACTCTGCACTTCTCCTTGTTGAACCTCCTTAGGTTCCTCTCTGCCCAGCTCTCACTCTGTCCAAGTCTCGCTGGATGGCTGCACAGCCTGTCACAAAGCTTGGGTGAATGGCATAAGCATGGCTCTGGCAGCTGGTTTAAATAGCTGTGCACCAGCCTGACTTCCAGAGCCTCACCTTTTGTGGTAGCTGTAGGCTATGCCCTTAAACTGTTTATTCACAGAGCTTGAGCAGAAAAGTACTGAAATGTAACTAAACCACTACTGGGTGTGAGAAGGAAAATAAAGACAATTCTGAACAATTCCATGGGAGAGAGAAGGAACTGAAGCCCACCACACCTTTTAGCAGCTGAATGTCATTGGGAGGTTTCATGTTAGCACTGGGATGGAATTCAGCTATTTGAAGGTGGAATGATATTATCACAGTATCACAGTATCACCAAGGTTGGAAGGGACCTCAAAGATCATCAAGTCCAACCTGTCACCACAGACCTCATGACTAGACCATGGAGTGCCACATCCAATCCCATCTTGAACACCTCCAGGGATGGTGACTCCACCACCTCCCTGGGCAGCACATTCCAATGGCCAATTACTCTTTCTGGGAAGAACTTTCTCCTCACCTCCAGCCTCAACCTCCCCTGTTACAGCTTGAGACTGTGTCCTCTTGTTCTGGTGCTGGTTGCCTGGGAGAAGAGACCAACCCCCACCTGGCTACAACCTCCCTTCAGGGAGCTGTAGAGAGCAAGAAGGTCTCCCCTGAGCCTCCTCTTCTCCAGGCTAAGCAACCCCATTCCCAGGAATTTCATGTGGGTATGTTGTCTGTCCCCCTGCAAAAGGCATAAACCTCTCCCTCCAGTAGCAGACATGCTGCAGAGGAATGGCTCCCAGCTGTTAACTGCAACAAGTCCAGGCTGACAGGTAACAAGGTCTGCCAGGCTGACAGGTAACAAGGTCTCCCCTCCTGTGCTTTGCATGCAGGCAAGGAAGCCTTGGAATCCATGAATGGTTCATTTATGCTGCACTTCAACTTATCTGCTTCTTAAGTGCTCCCAGCCTTTTAAACATGTTGGATAAATTGGCACTGGCTATCCCCTGCCTAAACTGAGGATCAGTATCAGGTCCCAAAGTAATAATTTCATTCCTCTGAGCACTGCCTGTTGCTTCCTGTTCCACTGTACAATAGTTTATTGTCTGGCTCTGTTGTGCCACATTTTGTCCTGTCAGCCTGGCTGAAAGGGGAGATGAAAGTGTTCTGCACTCCTTTGCAAAGCCATCAGGCAAACCCCACGGAATGCACTTTACATCAGACAGCCCCCTCCCCCCAGCCACGGAGGTAAGGACTATTTTACCTTCACCTTTGTGTAGCTCTCTGGGGCTTGTCTGGGATGCAGAAAGCGTGTGTGGTGCACGGGACGAAGGGGGCAGAGGCTGCACCTCAGATAGAAGCTGCCTTTGCCTGCCTTGGCACCAAACTCGTTTTGGCCCACAAGCAAAGCCCAAGATTTTGCTTGCTCTGCTGTTATTAGGTAGTTCCTATGGTCCTGCTCTGGCAGGGGGGTTGGACTCGATGACATCACTAGGAGAACAGGAGGTTCAGGGGAGACCTTATCACTGTCTACAACTCCCTGAAGGGAGGTTGTAGCCAGGTGGGGGTTGGTCTCTTCTCCCAGGCAACCAGCAGCAGAACAAGAGGACACAGTCTGAAGCTGTGCCAGGGGAGGTTGAGGCTGGAGGTAAGGAGAAAGTTCTTCACAGAGAGTTGTTAGCCATTGGGATGTGCTGCCCAGGGAGGTGGTGGAGTCACCATCCCTGGAGGTGTTCAAGAGGGGACTGGATATGGCACTTGGTGCCATGGTTTAGTTGTCAGGAGGTGTTAGGTATTAGAATCATAGAAGCATAGCATCAATAAGGTTGGAAGAGACCTCAGAGATCATCAAGTCCAACCTGTCACCACAGACCTGTGCTGGTGGTGGCCAGCACAGTGCTTGTCTGTGCCAGGAGAGCACCCTTGCCTCCCTAAGTCACTGCCCTGGGCTTGCAGTCCTGCTGCTGGGGAGCTCAGAGCATTGTTAATGCTGTGTGAGGACATCTCAGCCTCAGTCCAAACCTGCAGTCCCCCTGTTTGATGGCTGCCTAGCCCTGAGGTACCTGAAACCAGGATGATGAGGGGAGGTCCCTTCCAACCTCTAATGTACTGTGAGCCTGTGAGCCTGTGAAACTCAGCACCTGCCAGATGAGGAGCACCTTCCTTCTGGCAGCCTGCAAGGGTTTGACACCTCTCCTGAAGTGCAGCAGCCCAGGGGATGGTTGAGCCAGCTCTGCCCGGTGACGTGGTGCTCTGCAGGAGTTTGGCCAGAGGAGGAGGACTGCAGTGGTGGTCTGATGGCCAGTGAATTGTTGTGTGTTAAACAGCCACTGCAGGAACTCCTCAAATAGATGTTGGACCAAGAATGAGACCCCTGATGCCCCCCACCCTGGGTGAGTGATTTGGTTCGGGGTTGAGAATGCTCTTGCTCCCTCTCCCCTGTGGTCCCAATGATCTCGAATGATTCCTTGCCAAGCAGAGCAGTTTTGGCAGGAGTGGCTGAGGATCCTTCTCTCTTCTCTGGAAACTGCTGGGGTTCAAGTTCTGGCAGGCAGAGAGCAGCTCTGAGCCAGCAGGCATTTGGGGGAGAGATGTTATCATCGAGCTGTCTGTTGACCACCACCACCAAGCTCACGTTTTCTGAGTTCAAAGCTGGCTTTCCCTCACACTTTGAAACAAAGCCCACACGTAGGAACTACAGGGAGGGCTAAATCACACTGAGGATGATATTTCACATCGAGGTTTTCCTTCTTTGCCCTCTCAGCATTACTTGCTGCAGGACAGAGTGCTGGTAAGGTGCCCCTGTGCATGATACACAGGTGGAGAGATGAATGAGATTAAAGAATCACAGAATGGTCTGGGTCGAAAGGGACCTCCAAAAGTCATCCAGTCCAACCCCTTCTGCAGTCAGCAGGAGGATCGTCAACTAGAGCAGGATGCCCACAGCCCTGTCGAGCCTCACCTTGACAATCTCCAAGGATGGGGCCCCAACCACCTCCCTGGGCAACCTGTTCCATGGACAGTGGCATCGAGTGCACCCTCAGCAAGTTTGCTGATGACACCAAGCTGTGTGGTGCAGCAGACACGCTGGAGGGAAGGGATACATCCAGAGGGACCTGGACAGGCTGGAGAGGTGGGCACAAGCCAACCTCAGGAGCTTCAACAAGGCCAAGGGCAGGGTCCTGCATCTGGGTCGAGGCAATCCCAGGCACAAATCCAGGCTGGGCAGGGACTGGCTGGAGAGCAGCCCTGAGGAGAGAGACTTGGGGGTGCTGGTGGACGAGAAGCTCAACAGGAGCTCTCAATGTGCACTTGCAGCCCGGAAAGCCAATCAGCTCCTGGGCTGCATCAGGAGAAGTGTGGCCAGCAGGGCAAGGGAGGGGATTCTCCCCCTCTACTCAGCTCTGGTGAGACCCCACCTGGAGTACTGCCTCCAGTTCTGGAGCCCCTATTACAAGAGGGATGTGGAGGTGCTGGAACGTGTCCAGAGAAGGGCCACGAGGATGAGCAGAGGGCTGGAGCACCTCTCCTGTGAGGACAGACTGAAGGAGTTGGGGCTGTTCAGGCTGGAGAAGAGAAGGCTCCCAGGTGACCTCATTGTGGCCTTCCAGGATCTGAAGGGGGCTACAAGAAGGCTGGGGAGGGACTTCTCAGCATATCAAGTAGTGATAGGACTAGGGGGAATGGAATGAAGCTGGAGGTGGGGAGGAAGTTCTTCCCCATGAGAGTGGTGAAGCCCTGGAATGGGTTGTCCAGGGAGGTGGTTGAGGCCCCGTCCCTGGAGGTGTTTAAGCCCAGGCTGGATGAGGCTGTGGCCAGCCTGATCTAGTGTGGGGTGTCCCTGCCCATGGCAGGGGGATTGGAACTAGATGATCCTTGTGGTGCCTTCCAACCCTGACTGATACTATGATACTATGAGACAGGGGGATGAAAACATTGCAAGGGACTCAATCTCATGACAGTAGGACCCATAGAGAGAGGAACACAGTGTGCCTGAGGGGAAAAATGAGTTGTTTTTTTCTCTTTTTCTATGGATTTTCCTAGGTCTTTCAGTCTGTAACAGGGAATTGAGGTTTGGGATAATTGCCTTTATTAATCATTGCTGGAGAGCAATTTGTCCAGGGTGTTTGACACTGCTGCTGCTATGGACAGTTCTGCAGGGCTCATTTCAGTGTTGCAAAGCAGCATTTGTTTGACAGGGGAAAATACAATGAAGAGGTGACCTCATTTTAAATATTGTAGAAGAAAATAAATGGATCTGAACACTTACAGACTGTCAAACACTGCCTTACCTACTGATGAACAATGACTCATAGAATCTCAGAATTGTCAGGGCTTGAAGGGACCTCAAGGATCAGCCAGTTCCAACCCCTGCCATGGGCAGGGACACCTCACACTACAGCAGGTTGCTCACAGCCACAGCCAGCCTGGCTGCAAACACCTCCAGGCAGGAGGCTTCCACCACCTCCCTGGGCAACCTGTGCCAGTCTTTCACCACCCTCATGGGGAACAACTTCTTCCTAACATCCGATTTAGTCTCCCCATTTCTACTTTTTCTCCATCCCCCCCCAGTCCTATCACTCCCTGACACCCTCAAAAGTCCCTCCCCAGCTTTCTTGTAGCCCCCTTCAGATACTGCAAGGCCACAAGAAGGTCTCCTCAGAGCCTTCTCTTCTCCAGACTGAAAAACCCCAACTCTCTCAGTCTGTCTCCATAGCAGAGCAGCTCCAGCCCTCTGCTCAGCCTCGTGACCCTTCTCTGACACCTTCCAGCACCTCCAGACCCTTCCTGTCCTAGCAAGTGCTCAGTAATATATTCAGTCATCATGAGGACTTTGCCATATGAACCAGCCTTGTAAGAGGAGTTGGAAAGGGCTTCTTAGTCTGGAGAAGACTGAGAGGGGATTTACTATATGTCTCTAAATATCTGAGGGCTGGGGGACATGAGGGGGGGGGACAGGAGGGAGGGGACAGACTCTGCTTAGTTGCACCCTGGGACAATGGATGTAAGCTGCAGCACAGGAGGTTCCACCTCAACATGAGGAGGAACTTCTTCACTGTGAGAGTCACAGAGCCCTGGAGCAGGCTGCCCAGAGAGGTTGTGGAGTCTCCTTCTCTGGAGCCTTTCCAGCCCTGTCTGGATGTGTTCCTGTGTGACCTGTGCTGGATTCTGTGGCACTGCTCTGGCAGGGGAGGTGAACTGGAAGTTCCTCAGAGGTCCCTTCCAACTCCTAACATCCTGTGATCCTGTGATCCAGAGACAGCACACTGCAGTGGGGTGCCCTTGAATTTGTTGCTATGGCACAGACCAGCGACACAGAGAGAGCTGGCCAGAGCTCACAAGGCTGCATAAAGCCTGGAGCTGACCTGCCCTGGAAATGCTCAGAGAAAGGTGAACCTTGCTAGACAGTCCCGTAACTCTGTGGCCACAAGCTGACTGGGACAAAAAAATCCATCAGGAGATGTTTGCAGGGCATGGTGGAAGGATCACATGGAGCACCTTTGTCCCTGGCATGGCTTTGGTCTGATGTGCAGGCATGGGCAGGGAGTCCAAGAGTGGCAGGTGTCATGGGGAGAGCCAGGAGCAAGCATCTCTCTCTTAGCGGTGGAGATCACAGAATCACCAAGGTTGGAAGAGACCCCAAAGATCATCAAGTCCAACCTGTCACCACAGACCCCATGACTAGACCATGGCACCAAGTGCCACATCCAATCCCCTCTTGAACACCTCCAGGGATGAGGAATCCATAGATATAACTTCCTCTTCTTTGGTGCCAGTGAAATGCATGGAGCACCAATGTTTATGCTTCACCTCAGCACTGCTTCAAAACAATGAAGAGCCTGGAAATCCTGTCTGAAGTATGAAGAAGTGTTTTCTTACCCCAGTATCCTAGTATCCCATTATCACACTATCACAGCACCTTAGAGGTTGGAAGGGACCTCAAGAGATCAGCCAGAGATCCTGATCACTGGCTGATCAGCCAGAGCAGCATCACCCAGGGTAGTCTGCACAGGAATGCATCCAGGTGGGGTTGGAAAGGCTCCAGAGAAGGAGACTCCACAACCTCTCTGGGCAGCCTGCTCCAGGGCTCTGCCACCCTCACTGTGAAGAAGCTTCTCCTTATGCTGAGCTGAAACCTTCTCTGTTCAAGCTTGTACCCTCATGCATCATGGAAAAGAAAGGAGAGGCAAGAACAAACTCTTCATGCTTTGGGCACCTGTGCTTCATGTTAATGCTGAGCTGTGTTTCTGCTTTCTCAGTGTTTGTGTCAAGCCTTTGCTGTGTGCCAGCCAGGAAGGGTGGCAGCGTGGTTGGCTTCCCACAAAGCCTGCTCCTGAGGGGGTGGTTTTCTTTGGAAGTAGTGCATGAGGCAGTGGGAGAAGCAGCGGAGCACGACCAGGGTGTGATCACTGACCTGCAGAAATGTGTTGGTGCAGAGACACATTGCCTCCAAGGAACAGGAAACAAACCTCCAAGGAGGCCAGAAAAAGCCTTCTTTTCCATCATGAGGCTGGAGAGCTCTCCTAGCACTTGGCAGGTAGTGCTGAAGCCAGTGCAGAGGAGGGCAAGGAAGCTGTGAAGGGCCTGGAGAGTAAATCTGATGAGGAGCAACTGAAGGAGCTGGGGATGGTTAGTGTGGAACAGAGGAGGCTGAGGGGAGACCTCATCACCCTCTACAGCTACCTGAAAGGACCTTGTGGAGAGGTTGGTACTGGTCTCTTCTCACAGGTAATTAGTGATAGAGCAAGAGGGAATGGCCTCAGGCTGTGACTGGGTGAGGAGAAAGTTCTTCACAGAGAGAGTTGTTAGCCATTGAAATGTGCTGCCCAGGGAGGTGGTGGAGTCCCCATCCCTGGAGGTGTTCAAGAGGGGATTGGACGTGGCACTTGGTGGCACGGTTTAGTCATGAGGTGTTGGGTGACAGGTTGGACTTGATGATCTTTGAGGTCTCTTCCAACCTTATTGATTCCATGATTCTATGGTTCTAATACCTAACACCTCCTGACAACTAAACCATGGCACCAAGTGCCACATCTTTGAGGTCTCTTCCAACCTTTTTGATTCCATGATTCTATGGTTCTAATACCTAACACCTCCTGACAACTAAACCATGGCACCAAGTGCCACATCTTTGAGGTCTCTTCCAGCCTTGGTGATTCTGTGATTCTGTGACAGTAGGAAATTTTTTGTCCCATCAAGAGTGGTCAGGCACTGGAATGAGCTGCCCAGGGAGGTGGTGGAGTCACCAACCCTGGATGTGTTTAAAGGTGGTGCTTGGGGCCATGGTTTAGGAGTGACCCTTGTAGAGCGGGGTTAATGGTTGGACTTGGTGATCCTGAGGGTCTTTTCCAACCTGAACGTTGCTGTGATTTTTATGTGCCAACTCCCTAAGAAGTACCTGAGGAAAAAGGGGATGTAAACTCAAACCCAGTGAAAGATGGGAAGGTTAAAACACTGTGTCCCACCAGCAAAAGCCTTGGCAGGAGTGGGTTTGAAAGGCTCGGTCAGGGTTTCTCTTCCGCAGAAGAAGGGAAGCCATGGGTTTTGTGGCTGACGAGGGTGTGGAGAGCAGCAGCCCAGGGCAGTGGAGAGGACCTTTTCCCCCCGGTAAGATGGTGCCATGGAGACACGAGGTGATGGCCCAAGTCACCAGGTGGTGCTATTGTGCACGCTATTTGCGTGGGAGCAGGGCCCCTGCACACGCTTGGGAGGGATGCTGTGGGGCTTCTCCTTGGGATGAGGATTCTGGGGTGCTTTGCTCTGCCTCCTTTGTCTCTGCCTCCTCCAATGTAGATGGTGGGGCTGAGCCTTTCTGAGATTGAGCACTGCCTTCACAGCCCTAAATCCCGAGCTAAGGACCCCTTCAATGCCATTTCAGCCACCGCTGCTTGAAGTTAAAGCATCAATGAAGCAAGTCAGACACAGGAAAACCCTCCTTCTGTTTCACTGAATTCTCCCTTATGGAGAATCCTGACATCTCCACATATGAGGATGTAAAACAATACCTGCAGGACCTTCCATGATGCCCAAGGAGGCAAGAACATCTGCCCATTGCTGATCAGCTCAAGCACCTTCTGAAATATCCCACAGCAACGTTACCTTACAGCTGGAGAGCAGCCAGGCAGAAAAGGACC
Organism: Picus viridis; assembly: GCA_033816785.1. NCBI lineage: Eukaryota > Metazoa > Chordata > Aves > Piciformes > Picidae > Picus > Picus viridis. Next base: position 607,374 of record CM066572.1, read on the forward strand.
TGGGGGGACTGGTTGACAGCAGCTGAACATGAGCCAGCAGTGTGCCCAGGTGGCCAAGAAGGCAAATGGCATCCTGGCCTGCATCAGCAATAGCGTGGCCAGCAGGAGCAGGGAAGTCATTCTGCCCTGTACTCAGCACTGGTTAGGCCACACCTTGAGTCCTGTGTCCAGTTCTGGGCTCCTCAATTCAAGAAGGACATTGAGACACTTGAATGTGTCCAGAGAAGGGCAACGAGGCTGGGGAGGGGTCTGGAGCACAGCCCTGTGAGGAGAGGCTGAGGGAGCTGGGGTTGCTTAGCCTGGAGAAGAGGAGGCTCAGGGAGACCTTCTTGTTGTCTCCAGCTCCCTGAAGGAGGTTGTAGCCAGGTGGGGGTTGGTCTCTTCTCCCAGACAACCTGTGACACAACAAGAGGACACAGTCTCAAGCTGTGCCAGGGGAGGTTTAGGCTGGAGGTTAGGAAGAAGTTCTTCCCAGAAAAAGAGATTGGCCATTGGAATGTGCTGCCCAGGGAGGTGGTGGAGTCACCAGCCCTGGAAGTGTTTAACAAGGGACTGGATGAGACACTGGTGCCATGGTTTAGTTGATTAGATGGTGCTGGGGCAGGACTCGATGATCTCAAAGGTCTTTCCCAACCTGGTTAATTCTGTATTCTGTTGAATATCTGGCCTTTAGTCTACAGTTCCTCAGAACTGAAGGGCACTGCTCTGTGCCCCACCAGAGTATATCTCTCTGGAGAGACTCTGCTTTCCCTTCTGAGTGAACTCTGTAGATCACTTCCTAACAACAGGATCACAGCCTGAGCAGTTCTGCTGGGCCTGTGGTGTGGTGAGAAGAATATGGTCCAGGTTTGGAGACACCTGGCTGGGTACCTGTCCCCTCCACAGCAATATGTATAACATTACATCCCTAACAATATTAGCTATTAAGCAGTTATACTTTGCATGCATGCAGGCAAATACTCCTACAAATGCATATTTACATCTAAATGTGATATACAATTATGATTGTTTATTATAATATATAATATGCTGGATAGAATAATAGAATCCTGGATTGGCTCAGGTTGGAAGGCACCTCAGAGATCACCTACTCCAACCTTCCCACCATGGGCAGGGACACCTCTCAGCTGGACTCTGCTGCCCAAGGACTCCTCCATTCTGGTCTTGAACATCCCAAGAGAGAAGGCAGCCACAGCCTCCCTGGGCAGCCTATTCTAGAGTCTCACCACCCTCACACTGAAGAACTTCCTCCTCAGCTCCAGTCTCACCCTGCTCTCCCTCAGCTTCAAACCATTCCCCCTTGGCCTGTCTCTAGACACACTCAGGAAAAGTCCCTCTGCAGCCTTCCTGGAGGATCCCTTCAGGTACTGGAAGGCAGCTCTAAGGTCCCCCCAAAGTCTTCTCCAGGCTGAACACCCCCAGGTCCCTCAGCCTATCCTCACAGCAGAGGTGCTCCAGCCCTTGGATCATCCTTGTGGCCTCCTCTGGCCTCACTCCAGCAGCTCTGTGTCCTTCTTGTGCTGGGGACAGCAGAACTGGAGGCAGGATTGGAGGTGAGGTCTCAGCAGAGCAGGGCAAAGAGGAAAAAGCCTACATGCCATGCCCCCTGTGGGACCCTCCTTGCATGAAGCATACTGCATGTTCATTTGTGTTTACTGATCTTGGGTGGGGAAATCTGTGCCAGCTGGGCAAGTGTGACTCATTCTGAAGACAGTTATGGTGCCACTCCTCCTTGTGGGAAGTGCATACTAGGAACAAGTTCTTTACCATGAGGGTGGTGGAAGACTGGAAGAGGTTTCCCAGGGAGGTTCTTGAAGCCCCATAGTCAGGGTGAGGCTGGACAGAGCTCTGAGCAACCTGCTCTAGTTGAGGATGTGCCTGCTGACTGCAGAGGGGGTTGGACTGGATGACTTTTGAGGTTCCTTCCAACCCAGACCATTCTATATATGGTTCTATGATTCAATGATTCCATGATTCAATGGTTCAATGATTCCATGATTCAATGATTCCATGATTCAATGATTCAATGATTGTATAGTTCTATGATTCAATGAATCTATGATACTCAGCAATGTGGGGAAATGTAGTGGAGAAAAGGCTTGCATTGTGTCTCCAGTCTTGGCTGCTGTGGGCTCTGTGGAGGGAAGGTCAGTCCAGCAAACACTGCTGCCAGCATCAGACACCTTCCCTTCCCCTTCCCCCCTTCCCCCTTCCCCTTCCCTTCCCCTTCCCTTCCCTTCCCTTCCCTTCCCTTCCTTCCCTTCCCTTCCCCCTTCCCTTCCCTTCCCTTCCCTTCCCTTCCCTTCCCTTCCCTTCCCTTCCCTTCCCTTCCCTTCCCTTCCTTCCCTTCCCTTCCTTCCCTTCCTTCCTTCCCTTCCCTTCCTTCCTTCCTTCCCTTCCCTTCCCTTCCCTTCCTTTCCCTTCCCTTCCCTTCCCCTTCCCCTTCCCTTCCCTTCCCCTTCCCTTCCCCTTCCCTTCCTCTTCCTTTTCCCTCCCCTTTCCCTCCCCTTTCCCTTTCTGTTCCCTTTCCCTTCCCTCTAAACCAAGCAGTAAATTAAGCCAAGTGACCTGTAAAAATCAAGGTGATACAATGTGCTGGCCTTTATTTAAGAGCTTGTGGTTAAACAGTGGTTTACAGTCTAATAACATTTCAGAGGAGAAAGACCTTTTGCCTGTGCCTGCTGCAAGGTTCAGCACCTCCTGTTCACAGCTGCAACAAGAGGGGTGGAGCCTCCTTGGTCACCTTATGAGACTGTTCAGCAGCCCTAAGGTTGTTTTAGCCTCAGCAGCAAGGGTGAAGGGGCACTTTGGGCCTTCCAGATGCTAAGGGGCAAACTCTGCACAGCAATGTTAGGAGCAGATCCTCCAACAGGATCAGTCCCAAGCAAACATGAGGAGTCCCCTTCAAGTTAGTGGGAGTACCCTGATGTTCTTATTGAGAATATGGCTGAGAGAACCAAACTCACTCTGTCTTCATCTCCTATAATTAAAGCCCTGCTGCTGTGAGAGTCCCCTGGGATGAGGTCTGCTGCTGGAGCTGGGCAGGAAGCTGCTGCTTGGTCTTTACCCCCACGGTGGGACTTGCCCTGAAAAGCTCGTGATGGAGGGCTGTAAGGAGATCATGAAATCATTGAACTGTCAGGGCTGGAAGGGACCTCATGGTTCAGCCACTTCCAAGCCCCCTGCCATGGCCAGGGACACCACACACTACAGCAGGCTGCTCACAGCCACAGCCAGCCTGGCTGCAAACACCTCCAGGCATGAGGCTTCCACCACCTCCCTGGGCAACCTGTGCCAGTCTCTCACCACCCTCATGGGGAACAACTTCTTCCTAACATCCAAGCTCAATCTACCCATTTCTAGTTTTGTTCCATTCCCCCCAGTCCTATCACTACCTGACACCTTAGGTGTCTGAGCCCACTGCCCCCATACCATTGTGCCCCCCAAAGTGCTCCAGGCCCAGGGCAGGATCTGCTGAGCACAGGGCACCACGGGCAGGGGAGTCCATACCTAAAGACAGCAGCTAAAGCCCTTTCCACACAATCACAGAATCACAGAACCAACCAGGTTGGAAGAGACATCCAAGATCACAACTGATCCAACTGATCACCTAACCCTATCTAATCAACCAGACCATGGCACTAACTGCCTCATCCAGGCTCTTCTTAAACACCTCCAGGGAGGTCGACCCCACCCCCTCCCTGGGCAGCCCACTCCAATGGCCAATCTCTCTCTTCTGAGGAGAACTACTTGCTAAGATCAAGATTAAACTTCCCCCTGCAAAGCTTGAGACTGTGTCCTCTTGCTCTGGTGCTGGTTGCATCCCCACTGCTGGGCTCAGCCCCATCCCTCAGTGATTAAAGCCAGACGGGCTACCTTTGTGGCTTAGACATAGGGGAGCAGCATCCCCTGAGTGGGTGCCTCTTGCCTTGCCCACGGAGCAGCGCCAGGAGCCCACGGGGAGGAGCAGCAGTGGTCTGCCAGGGCCCACACGCAGGGACAGGGCTGGGGCTCTCCCCTGAGGGGCACAGCTGCTGGAGGGGCTGAAGTGGCATCCGTCTGCTTTCAGCACCAGACGCAGGACTTGAATCAATAAGACAAGAAAGCCTGAGATCGGCAGCGCTTCTGGCCACAGCAGATGGACCACCATTCGAGGAAGGGTTTTGAGGCTTCCTCTGCCTGAGGGGATTTTAAACCACATTCCCACATACCAGGCAAGTACCCTCATCCCTCTCTGGCCTGTAGGTCCCTGTGGAAACTGCTGTTTTGCACAGGCAGGGAGCAGTGAGAGAGGGAGTGAAAAGCAAGACTTTTGCAGGGTACTCAGCTGAGCAGGGGCTGCCCTGCTGTTTACACTGAAGAGCACAACCAAGGTAATGATAGGACTAGGGGGAATGGAACAAATCTAGAAGTGGGTAGATTGAGATTGGATGTTAGGAAGAAGTTGTTCCCCATGAGGGTGGTGAGAGACTGGCACAGGTTGCCCAGGAGGTGGTGGAAGCCTCATGCCTGGAGGTTTTTGCAGCCAGGCTGGCTGTGGCTGTGAGCAACCTGCTGTAGTGTGAGGTGTCCCTGGGCACGGCAGGGGTTGGAACTGGCTGAGCCTTGAGGTCCCTTCTGACCCTGACAGTTCTGTGATTCCATGATCTCCTTACAACCCTCCATCACTACTTTTTCAGGGGCAAGTCCCACTGTGGGGGTAAAGACCAAGCAGGAGCCTCCTGCCCTGCTCCAGCAGTGGAACTGGAGCAACACAGCCAGCTGCTCATCCCAGGGGACTCTCACAGCAGCAGGGCTTTAAATATAGGAGATGAAGTCAGAGTGAGCTTGCTTCCCTCAGCCGTATTCTGTGATTCTATGATCTCCATCCACGGAGATTCTCATACCTCTGCTGATTATGACCCTGTGCTACCTGATCTAACTTGAGGTTGGATTTCACTTTGAAGTCTGCCCTGCTTTGAGCAGGGGGTGGACGAGATGACCTCCAGAGGTATCTTCAAAGCTAAATGATTCTGTAATTCTATGTTTCTATCACTGGTTTATATCCAGCTACTGTTTCATGTAAAATCCCTCAGTGCAGTCCCCCAGCCATTAGGTCCAGGCGTGTTCTTTCTTGCCTGTTCTACC